>CAWUFW010000341.1:2497500-3185000 GCA_963921515.1 Calotriton arnoldi
CACAACTACAGCTGTTGCGTGGGGTGTTCCTGTTTTGTACATCTGCCAGTCAGCGCTATGGATATCTGTATGAAAGTGCCCCTTTTTGAAATGGTCATCCCCACTTTTTGCCTGGTATTTGATGCAATTTTGACTGACGTGCTTTGGGTTCCTGCTAACCAGGTCCCCAGTGCCAGTGCTCTTTTTCTAAAACAAGGTAACTGTTCAATTGGTCCCCAGTTGGCAAGACCTTTAGCACCTCTTTAAGTCCCTAGTAAATGGTACTCCTGGTACCTAGGGCATGGGTACTGAAGAGGGTCCCTAAGGGCTGCAGCATGTAATGTGCCACCCTAAGGGACCCACCACCAAACTCCTGCAGACTGCCATTGCAGGCTGCATGAAATGGTGCTAACAAATGTGAAAACACGACATGGCAGAAACTGTGTGCCACGCCCACAGACACTGCATGAAAAATATGTAAGTCACTCCTACAGCAGGTCTCACAGCCCTAAGGCAGGGTGCATTATATTACATGTGAGGACCTATCTGCATGAGCAGACATGCCCCTGTGCAGTATAGTTCAATTGCTAGATAGTACAAGTGATTAGGGAAGCCATTTTAAGTACATGTACTGGGCACTGATCATTACAAACTCCTTAGCTACATGATTGCTTCAATGAATCCAAGGGGTTCGGTATCAAACACCTTCCCTTAATAAATCCCTACTGATGTCAGTAGTGAATTTATTAAAACGTGCACTCAGAGGACACCTTAGAGGTGCCCCCTGAAAACCTACGAGCCTCTTAGTGTGCTGGCTGACTGGTATATTCCAGCCGCTCTCCAAAGAGATGTTTCTGACCCCCTGCAGGTGGGAGCCCGCGCTCTCTGGGGCCAGAAACAGTGCCTTCTCTGGAGGAAGGTGTTCACACCTCCTCCAGCAGGATGGCTAGTGAATCTTCAAAGCCCCTGCCGCCTTTGATATGTGACCCCGGCTCCCCCCAGACCTGGGAGATGCCAGCCTTTACCCTGAGGCCCATTTGGCACCAGGACAGGTAGGAAATTATCTATGCAAGGTGGCGTGGTCACTACCAAGCCAGTCACACCCCTAAGGTGGCCTGCCTGATGTGCCCCACGAAAAAAGAATTCCACCATCTTGATTTTTGTGGAATTAGGAACACTGGAACAGGGTAATGCCCACTTCCCACGGGAAGTAGGCATATAGAGAGCGTAGTGACCCCAAGTGCAAATATCCCATTGGCTACTACCCTTCACTCCCCTTGACGCCCCTAAATGCAGTATTTAGGTGGCCCCCTGACACCAGGAAGTCAGATTTGCCTGACTAAAGACGGACAAAGAAGAGCTGAAGAAACGAGAACTGTGGACTTTTGGTGCCAAACCCTGCCTGCCTGCTCCTTTCCCAACAATCGCAGAGAACCCGACTTGTCCTGCATCTGTGCAGCTTCCAAAAGCCTTGGAGGGCTGCCAGCACGTTCCCAATCAGTCAGCATCTCCCTTGAAGTGGAGGAGCCACTTACCTGCAGGCTCCGACCGCAACGTCCGTTCCATCGTTCTGCTAACCAGCAGGTCCACCGACAGCAGCAGCTGCCCAGGAGGAGGTCACCGTGTCCCAGGAGGTCAGATCAGCTTCCCCACCGAGTATGAAGACGCCAGGACCAACCGGAGATGCCGTGCAGCAATACCCGGGGTACTGGACCCCTTCCAGCAGCCAAAGCTTATTTGATTCCAATCCAGAATTCAACGCCAAAACAACCAACCAGCCGACGAGAGACATCCGCATCACAGAGGCCAGCACCAAGAGTGGCCCAGCTGTCCTGTTTTTCCCTCCTCTGCAAGTCCAACCGAGAACTGTGAGTGCCTTTGACTCAGGGGCCCAGCTGACCAAAACCCTCTGCACCCGAGCTCCCTGGCCCGGGTCCACGACAACTGGCTGTGCTCCCTTGCTCCTAGGAGCCTCGCAAACTCAGCCCCTGGTTGGGAGCTCCCAGACTTGTCCCCAAGTCCCCGATGCAGCCTGTTTCTAGGTGGCCCTCCTCTTTACCTACGGTGTAGTGCGCACGGCTACCAACCTGTCCAGCACCTCTGCTCCTGGACGCTCCAGGGCAAGCAAACCCGAACTGCTGTGGTACTTTGAACCTTGGCCCCCTAGCACCTTAAGTCCTAAAGGGGACCCCCGGAATACAATTGCAAGTACCTGCATGCAGTATATGCCTTTTTCTCATAGGAAAGCATTACTGTGTAAAAACACCTTTGTGCTACGATTTTTACAAAATTGATATCCTGAAAAGTACTTACCCAATTGCGAAGTTCTTATTGTTAAAATATATATAAAAATACTTGTTTTATTTTTCTAACTTGGTCTTGAATTTCTTCTTGGGTGTGTCTCTCATTTATTGACTCTGTGAGTGTTCAACAAATGCTTAACACTACTCTCTGATAATCCTAAACTGCTCGTCCACACTACCATAAAAGAGAGCATTTGGGATTATTAATTTAAGCCCTGTAAGGCAATAAGGGCCGTCTGGACTTTCTACATAGCGTACCTTTTTTGGTACACTAAATAAAAAGCCATCTTCCTACAAGATCTGTCCATATTTTAACCAGACACTATTGCAGACATTCTCAGGTCCACATGGAGGGTCACTCTGCCTGCTTGGTCCTGTGTGACGTCCTTGTGTAATGTCCACTCCTTGAAAGGATCATTGTTTTGGCATTGATGTACAAGGTAAGGGATTTACCTTAAGAGGTATCCATCTGAAGGATGTTACTCTTTTCAGTGGATACTCTAAATGCAGATCCCTCACCTGCCACTCTCTTCACTGTTGCTTGGAGTGGGCATTTGGGTTAATAAAATTCCTACTTAGATTCACACACTGTCAATGTTTTAATCTGCCAGTCACAACCTGCTCTGCTTCCGATTAAACGAAAATCAGTGTGCAAGGGTGGTATCTTTTTTCAGCAGTCTGACTCTTGGGGAAATTCGCAAGAAAAGGAATACGCAGTTAGGGTGTGCATCAGAAACAATGTTATTGAAGGTAAATATCCTATACTTTAAGAATTGCAATAAAAGAACCGGTACAGTGCAGTCAACGAGTGGGTGGAACGGGGATATGAGGGAGGAGATAATCTACTCTAAAAATAAATGGGTGGAAAGTGAGCGGGGTCAAAGGCATAGGACAGTACATATTGCACATGAAGCTTTCCTCCTCTACTTTAGTACACATTTAAAAACACAAGTACTCATTGTAGAGGAATTACTCCACTAATAATATTAATAATTAATCTTAGATGTTTGTCATGTCCAGTTCAGTAGTTACATTCTCAGCAATCCTTTCGCATACCGAGTAGATTGTCCTATAGTAATGTAGTTTGTTATAGCTGTCGTGAGAATGCTTTGAATTCAGCCAATCCAAGTTTGAGAGAAAATATTAATGGAAACATTTCATTACTTTCTGTTACAGGAAACGGCCAGACCAACAATGGGTTCAGTGCGATTCCTGCCTACGATGGAGAAAGCTTCCAGATGGAATGGACCAACTACCAGAAAAGTGGTATTGCCATATGAATCCCGACCCAGAGTTCAGGTAAACTGGCATTCAGATGACCACAGTGCAGTCTGAATGTTTTCAATTCACTCTGAATGATTTTCACAATGAGCTGTTTGCTTAATTTTTTTAAACAGAGATTGCAGTGTTCCAGAGGAGCCAGAAGACGATGATTTATTGGATCAGCCGTCTTATGAAAAAACATACAAGAAAAAGTGAGTGTGTCATGAAGCAGATTTGTTCCCTTTTTGTAAATAAGGCATCAAAACAAATTAGGCAACTTCATTTCTTTCCACTGGTTTTTGTCATGAAATATATTTGCATTTGACATTATTTTTGCAACAGACATCTGTCCCAAATTTTATGTTTAAAGTAACATTTGACCAAATACTGATATATGGCTCTTAACCGAGGATAAATGTAAGGAAAGCAAAAGGAGCACGGATAAGAAAAGCATATATACTATCGTTTGCAATAAGTTGGTATATACCGTGTGTGAAAGGTGTATTTCCATGCGTTTTCATCGGCTGAATAGCATCCAGTATTGGGTTGCATTATACATTTGAAGATCTTTTAAAGCTGTCCGAAGACACCTTGCCTCTATGGGCATAATAGTAAGAGAAAGTGTGTATTTAAAAAAAAAAAAAGCTCCTAAAAAATTACTCACTATGAAGTTCTTATCAGTGACTTCTCTAGAAGTAAATTGTAAGGCGTGTACTCATTGGGCTACAGATGAAATTGACAGGGCCACAAATGTTAAAAATTTTCTTGAAAATGTAAATCTGATTTAGTTTGCATTTGTGCATGTATATTTATATTTAAATGAAGGATTAGCACAGTGCCATCCATGCTGAGCTAGAAAGTGACAAAGCTTTTAACATTTTTACAGCAAAGTCTTTAAGCATAGGATTAGCACAGTGCCATCCATTCCGAACTGATAAATGACTAGACTTTTTTTTTTTTTCTGTTGAAATTTATTTATGAAAGGTTTTTCATAAAACCAAACAAGACATGGTTTCAGGTTCAAGTTCACAATGCTTACATATAGCATGGCACATTGGAAATCAATATGACGGGGATTTAACGATATGGTAATAGCTTCAGCAGGTGTTGAGCACCTAACAGATGTGATCAAATTGCAGGCATATATGTCACAAAATAACTAACAGTTAAACAAAATTTGTTTATCAGATCATAAGGCCTTCCAGGGAGTCCCAAGTCCATACTCCTGCTTCAGAGAAGCAGAAGTCGGACCTTTCTTGGGGGGTGGTGGGTGAGTTTCCAGCGCAATGGCCACTGTCAAGTCGACAGGCGAGTTCTTTAGTCAGAGTTGCAGTGCTTTGAGCTTTGGTCGGGTGAAGCAGGTATGCTCAGTTCGAGAGATAGTCAAGTAATAGCTGCCAGATACGTGGGAATTGTTTTATCACTGTGGGCCAGCTTGTGGTATAATTGGTCCATTGCCATAACATGCCAGAGACGTGTAAACCAAAGGGCAATAGGAGGGGCCGTGAGTTTCTTCCAGGTGTGGGCTATGAGCTGTTTTGCAGCGCCTAACATGATTAATAATCTGCCAGTCTGCATGCGTCATAGCCTCGAGGGCCAGAGGTTGTATACCTAAAATGCCCAAAGCAAAGAAGGCAGAGATTGGGAATCCTATAGTGCCTTTTGTATACCCAAGGATCTCCTTCGAGTGTGTGATAAGAGACCAAGACCACCAGATGTGACGGAAGTTTCCTGGCTCTACTCCACACCTCCAGCAGAGGACAGAGAGCGTGAGGAAGATGGCATGCATGCGAGTCAGTCTGGTACCATTGTGCCATGATTTAATAAGCTGTCTCTCATTGGGGTATACTTTAGTATGTCTTAGATATGTTGTATGAGTGTTTCCCATTGTTTTTGCAAGATGCCTTCAGAGAGGCTAGACTGCCATTGCGTTTGGTATGGATGGGTGCCGTGAGGTGCGGAGTGTTGGAGGACTTGGTAAGGTTTAGATATGAGCCCTGTGGACCCATCGTAGGAATTGACTAGTTTCTCAAAGGGCAGGACTAGTTTCACAAAGGGCGGGTAGGTCCGTGTGGCTCCATAAGCGTTGACTGGATGAAACGCCCAGCGGCACAGTTGACAGTATTGCAGCTGGGTTGTTTCAGGAACCTTAAAGTCTAGTAAGGGCTTAATATTGGCATCTATGAAGGTCGTGCAGGGTTCTACATTCACTGGATTGCCAGCTGAACGTGTGGGGTTCAGGGGCATAACGGAGGCCCCCACAGCCCCTGCAGAGCTGGGCCCCCCCACACTCCTTGCGGTGCGGCCCCCCCCCCCCCACTGTTCACCTAAAAGGGGGCCCCCTTGAGCTGGCCTGCTACAAGCAAATAAAAACTCAGAAGCAGCAAGGCAATTAGGTAATGGGGGGCCACCTCACCTTACCTTGCAAGGTGGCCCAGTGAGGTTTTGTTAAGCCACTGGTGGGGTTGAAGGGCTGGAGTAAAGTCTGCGTTTCGGGAAATCTGCGTGTTTCGGTCGGAAAGGTTGTGAGTCCTCTCTTGACCATCAGTTTCTCCCAGATCTCTAGGACTGTTCAGGTTGGAGTAGCGATATATACGCTTCTAAGCGGGTGTGCTTGGGGAACCAGGCTAAGTCCCACAAAGGACGACAAGCCACTGCACGGTCCATATGGAACCAGTGTTTGTCGCTTTTATTAACGACCCATTCGGAGATAAATCGAAGATGAGGCACCCAATAGTATTTGTGTAAGTTAGGGCAGGCCAGTCCTCCCCTGTCTGTAGGCAGCATTAATAAAGAGTTGGGCATACTGGGTCCTTTACCTCCCCAGATAAAAGTGTGTATGTCCTACTGTAAGCGAATTATGTTGTCAGAGGGGATAGCTGTAGGCAGGGTTTGGAAGAGGTAGAGATTTCTGGGGACGATGTTAATTTTTATAAAATTAATTTGATCCGGCCACAAGCTATGCAGTGGCTTCCAGCAATGGAGGTCATCCTAGATGGATCACCGGTATTCTGTCCAGTTGGCTTGCGTGCAGGAATGCAGTGTGGAATTTAAATTGAGGCCTAGGTAGCGTATTAAGTGCAATGCTCATTGGAAGGGTGCTAGGGATTGTCAGATGAAACAGGTCCTGTCGGAGTATGGTGAGCTTCAATGCATAAGATTTGGTCATGTTGAATTTAAAGCCGGATAATGACTTGAAGGCGGTGAGGCAGTGGACACCTGCGGGTAAGGAGGGAACAAGATTGTGTGAGAGTAAGTAACAGAAGAAACTGATTTTATGGGACTGACCGCTAAAAGTGATAAGCGCAGTGGCAGCAGTATGCTGGATAGTGATGGCTATGCGTTTGACTACCAAAGTGAAGAGCAGGGGTGATAAGACACCCCTGGCGGGTACCTCTGGTGCATGTCATAGGGCTTGTGTATTATCCGTCAAGATGGATGGAAGCAATTGGGGCTACGTAGGATGCCATGAGTTTGGCAATTATTCGTGGGCCAAGTCCAATTTTGCCTAAAACAGCGCAGAAGAAGGTCCAGCTCACCCTGTCAAAGGCCTTCTCTGCGTCTAGCAAAAGAAGACAGGCTGGGTTATTGTGAAAATGGGACTTTTCAAAAAGGTGGCACTATCCGACGTATATTGTCTGCACCCTGCCATTTGCGAATGAATCCGACCTGGTCTAGGGAGATGCAGTTCATGCCTATTAGCCAAGATCTTCGTGAAGATTTTGGCATCAGTTTAGGAGAGCTATGGGGTGGAATGATGAGCATAGTGTATGATCCTTGCCCGGCTTGGGAATAAGAGTGATTTTAGCGCGGCCATAGTAGGTGTGAGGCTAGTGTCCTAGTTGAATGAATTAAACAATGTCAGCAGGTGGTCTAAGGGGCTGAAGAGAAAGGCTCTGTATAAGATTCTTGGAAGGCCATCGGGCTTGCTGAGTGCCCGATGGAGCTCTGCGGGCGTGATGGGGGCGTCTAGGTGTTTATTGTGACAAAGGTCGATGGGGACCCAGTTGCAGTTGTTTAAATAAGCTTCTATCAGGGTCTGAGGGATCTTGTGCCATGTGTAAACGTTTAGTAATAGTTGTAAATAGCTTGTCGTTTGGCCCTTTCGGTGGTTGCCCAGGTCGTATCCCTAGTCTGTATTTTAGAGATGTGCATCTTAGAACGTTGGTGGCAGAACTTACAAGCAAGTAGTGAACCAGCCTCCCCCTTCCTGTAGTATTTCTGTTTCAAGGATAGGAGGGAACGTTCTGCTTTATTAGTCCTGTGGGCTCGTAGCTGTCTCCGCAGGATCACAAGCTGCCTTTTGTTGTGTGTGCTGGGAACGGTCAGGTGAATTTGTTCAAGGGCTTTAATCTCTGCTGTGAGGTCTGTCTCTACCAATCGGGATTCCCTTACTCTTGCAGTTGTGATGGTTGAGATTACACCTCTGATAGTGGCTTTGAACCCATCCCAGAGTATATGAGGAGGCGTGTCTGGGAGGGCATCTGAAAGAAACAGTGGCAATGAAGAATGAAGAACTGGAGGCAAGAAGTAGGCGCAATAATATACACATCCTGGGTGTCTGGCAGCATGGATCACATTGTAGAAACACTCCTGACGGAACTATTCAGCAAATAATCCTTCACAACCTCATTCTTAGTCGAGAGAGCCCACCGTACTCTGGGCCCCCGGCCTAACCCGGTCTGCCCCCCCCCCCATTCCCCCCCTCAAGCCGAGGCCACTAATAGCCCGGCTGCTCAACTACTGAGGAACAAGTTATCCAGTATTAGGGTATCTTTCATAGATTCACATGCCTGAATCATTCCCCGTCGCCGAGATGGGAGTCCCCGGTACATAATTATAGCAATGTCCCATTGGACATATAGAGTAATAGGCTAAGAGCCTTACATTAGTAACATATCCATGTCCTTTTGTAAAAAGGACCGAACTCTAGAAGAGAACCAATCAGCTATCGCCACCCTGTGGAACCTTCCTGGAAGGAGCTCTAGTCCCTCAGATTTTCTACCGCACGTCGTGCTAAGGGAGTCTCCACTGAGCTCTGCTCAGGTCTTTCTTTGCTTCTGGATTTCCAGTGATTTTTCTTCACCATTCTGTCATGGCGGAGTCTTCTAAGAAAGGCCTTTTTAGGCCCTGTGATTCCTGTGGCAAAAAGAGGCTGCATGTTGACAACCAACATAAAGATTGCCTGTATTGCCTCTATCCGGATCACTCCTCTAAAGACTGTAAGGTATGTCGTACCTTTTCTACAAAAACCCTCAGAGACCGGGAGGGACGCCTTTTAACTTGGCTGCAGAGACTTAAGGACAAAGACCAGGCTTTGTCTTCTGCTGAAAGTGAGGACTCTTACAAGTCTTCAAAGTCCTCTCACAAAAGACCTAGGGTTACCTCTCCAGGACCCTCGTCGCAACCCCCTCCAAAGAAGACGCACAAAAAGTCTTCAGAGGGACACCCTAAGACCTTGCCAGCAAAGGTTTCTCCACAGGAAGGGTTACACACCTTTAAGAGGCCTGCCTCCACGTCGTCGTCGACCACATCGTCGACGGTGGCTTCGTCGACGAGAAAAACCCCATCCACGGCTGTGGTGGTGACTTCATCGACGACGACTGTCTCGACTGCATTGGCGTCAACATTGTCCGCATCGACGACGACGACTTCATCGTCGATGGCGGCTAAACCGATGTCGACGATAAAAATAAAGAAATCATCGACGACGAAACTTTCATCGCCGGTGAGCGCGTCGACGTCTACCTCGTCGACGACGAGACCTTCACCGAGAACGTCGACGACGGCTCCGTCGACGAGAGCCCCGTCGACGACGCCGACGGCAGCACCGTCGACGACGAAGACAACACCGTCGACAGGAGCGTCGACGGGAGCGTCGACGCTGTTACCTCTTTCTGTGGGTGCTCCACCAACGACGACGACGGGCTCGTCGACGACACCGCAGTCTGAAGTGGAAAGTGAGTCTGTCCGCCTCAAAATATCTAAACGCACGTTAACACCTGCTCTCACTTCTCCAAGCAAAGTTCAAACATTGCTTCCGACTCGCTTCTTGGATGAGGAGGAAGACTCGGACGACAGCATGTTCAGGGCTGCTACGAGTCCTTCTGAACTTCACGTCAAATGCCAGGACAGTTCCGACTACGAGGAACAAGACCCAGAAAACCAAACGTATTATCCTGACGACAGCCATGCTTCCCAACCTCCCATGGTTTGTCTTCCAGCGGCTTTGGTTTCTGACCTCCAATTCCTCATTGCTGATTATAAGCAGAGGTTCCCTACATCTGCTACGGCTCCTGTCCCAGTTGTCTCTCCACAACAAGGACCACAGCTTTCGCTTCTGCCTCCACAGTCGGTACCTGTAACGATATCACCTCCACCTGACACGGATGATGAGGAGGATGATCAACAGGAGGAGGGAGAACTCCATGATTCACAATCAACTCATGATGAGTGGGATGATTACGTTATCCCGTGTCCAGCTTCCCCGGTGCCTACTCAAGCTGATTCGCCTCCTGAGGACATAGGGGGTTTTCATAGTGTTTTAGAGAGAGCGGCACACCGTTTCCAGATTCCTATACCTTCTTACCAGCAGGATTGTTTCCTCTATGATTTTAAAGAACCTTTTAAAAAGTCAGTAAGATCGGTGCCCATCATCGACTACATCTGGGATCAGGGTGTTAAAATAATGCACAATCCATCTTCGCTTCCCCCAGTGTTACCTCGGCTGGACAAAAAATATAAAGCTCCGGACACCGCTCCGGCCTGCCTTACCGGACATCCCAAGCCTGATTCAGTCATCACTCAGGCTGCGCAGCGGAAATCAAAAAACCCTTCTGCTCCACTGTCCGCTCCTCCAGACAAGGAGGGTAGGAGGCTTGACAATATTGGAAAACGTTTTTCATCAATGTCTGCACTAACAGTTCGTGCGTCGAATTCCCTAGCGTTGTTAGGACGCTATAACAGGCAAATGTGGGCGGACATTGCTCCTTACCTGGGGACATTACCAGATAGTTCCAAGGAAGAGGCAAGGAAGATTTTGCTGGAAGGCGAACGTTCGGCCTCTGAAATTATAGATTGCGCGATGGATATCGCCTCCACTGGCTTCCGCCAACTGGCCGGTGCTGCCGTACTACGACGCCATGGTTGGCTGAAGGCAACTTCTTTCCGGCCAGAGGTCCAGACAAAAGTCCTGGACATGCCCTATGATGGTCAGCTTCTTTTCGGACCACATATTGACGACGCTCTTCAAGGTATAAAGAAGGACACCAACACGGCTAAGGCTCTGGGTACCCTTCAATTTAAAAATCCTCCTTTTCGTGGCTCAAGGGGCAGAGGTCAATCTACCTCCAGAGGAGACTACCAACGCTATCGCTCCTCCTATTCCTCCTCCAACCAGCAGTATCGGCCGCAATACCAACAACGCCAACAGCAATCGTCTTACACCAAAACCTCCTTTCGAGGGAGGGGAGGACGACAGAAGGACGCTGCTCGACGACAATGACTTGTCTCTCCCGCCGGCCTCCATTTCCTTTCCACCTTCCAGGTTAGGAGGAAAAATTTCCAAGTTCTTATGCAATTGGCAAAAAATAACAACGGACCGTTGGGTTCTTCAACTAATACAGTTCGGACATTCGCTAGAGTTCGTTCAAATTCCTCCCCAAACCCCGCCTCGACCTATGGTTCACAAACATCTCCGCCCTTTACTTCTGGAACTTTCACTCATGCTCCGGAAGGGAGCCATAGAGAAGGTTCCTCTCCGTCAACGAGGAAAAGGTTTTTACTCCCGTTTTTTCCTGGTGCGAAAAAAGGAGAAAAAATGGAGACCAATTCTAGACTTACGAGCTCTCAACAAATTCTTAAAGAAACAGTCGTTTCGCATGATCACTATCCAAGAAGTGTTGCAACTGCTCAACGCAAACGACTTCATGGTGTCTTTAGATCTTCAAGATGCCTACTTCCATATCCCCATCCACAAAAATCACAAAAAGTTTCTCAGGTTCACCGTGGCAGGCAGACATTACCAATTTCGTGTCCTGCCTTTCGGACTCAAATCGGCTCCACGCATTTTTACCAAATGCCTTTCTCCAGTGGCGGCATATCTCCGGAAACAACACCATCAGGTCTTTCCCTATCTCGACGACTGGCTCGTCAAAGCACCTTCTTTAGACGGCGCAACCAAGTCTTCCAACGCCTGTCTACAGCTTTTCGATCGCCTGGGACTTACTCTCAATCGGGACAAGTCTGTCCTCCAACCTTCTTGTCGAATAACTTTTCTGGGCGCTACTCTCGACACACCCCAGAAGAAGGCTTTCCCGTCACGAGAGCGACAGATCAAACTACTTCATTTGGCAAACAAGGTAAAAGCCAAGAAGTCCATCTCAGTGCGCCTTTTCAAATCTCTTCTAGGCATGATGCCGTCCTGCATTCTTCTCCTTCCTTACTGTCGCCTCCACATGCGCCCTCTACAAGAAGCGCTGTCAGCTCAATGGATTCAATCCCAGGGATCCTTCGACGATGTCATTTACGTGACCCCTCAGATAGTCACTGCGCTGCAGTGGTGGACCTGTCCTCGCAATCTCTCTCAAGGCCTGCCCTTCTTGCTTCAAGCTTCTCCACAAATCATCACAACAGATGCGTCCCTGGAAGGTTGGGGAGCTTTCCTCCAGGAACTCCGCATCAACGGAAAGTGGTCTCCTTCCGAACGGAAACTTCACATAAACCTCCTCGAGCTGTGTATCTGGCTCTCCTGGCATTCCTTCCCAGGATCAAAGGTTCTCTAGTGCTTGTCCGAACGGACAATACCACCACAATGCACTACCTGAACAAACAGGGAGGTACTCGTTCATTGGCACTCTCTCACGAATCTCAAAAAATTTGGAACTGGCTACTTCTCCACAACATCTCCCTTCGGGCGGAGTATGTTCCAGGTTCAGACAACATACTGGCCGATTCTCTAAGCAGGCAACATACAACATGTCACGAATGGGAGCTGAATCAACGGACTCTCAACCGCATATTCTCCCAATGGGGCACTCCTGCCTTGGACCTCTTTGCTACCAAGCAGAACGCCAAATGCCAAAGCTTCGCAAGTTGGCATCCCCGACAAGGATCTCTAGGGAATGCATTTTCGATCGCATGGTTCAACGTCTTTGCGTACGCTTTTCCACCGATTCCATTAATTTCCAGGGTCCTCAGGAAGTTGAAAGCAGAACCCTGCACGCTCATTCTGATAGCTCCTGCGTGGCCACGCCAGCATTGGTTCACGGAGCTCCACCTTCTCTCTCTGGAGCCGCCAATCCCTTTGAAACCATTTCCCTCTCTCCTAACAATGAACAGGGAACAAGTCCAACATCCGGATCCAGCATCTCTCAGGTTATCGGCTTGGCTCCTGAGTTCAGAGAGTTCCATCACCTAGACATTCCTCCGGACTGCAGGGCAGTTCTAGCTCGGGCTCGAGCCGAAAGTACTAACAAAACATATTCCCTAAAATGGAAAAGATTCTTTATTTGGTGTAAGTCGGCAAACATACACCCTTTTTCGTCTTCTCCACAACAAATACTGCCTTACCTTCTCCATCTGGCAAATTCAGGTCTTGTTCATGCCTCCATTAAAGTGCACCTCGCAGCAATATCCCGTTTCAGGAGATCTTCAACAGGTCCTTCTCTCTGGTCTGATAGACTGATTAAGCAATTTCTCAAAGGCCTATTCAGGACTTTTCCTCCCGTAAAACCTCTGCCTCCCACTTGGCATCTCAACACTGTTCTTGCTCAGATCATGAAACACCCCTTCGAGCCAATACACAGAACTGATCTTAAATACCTTTCTTGGAAGACGGCACTCCTTCTAGCCCTTACCTCAACAAGGCGAGTAAGTGAGCTTCAGGCTTTTTCAATTCAAGACCCTTTCCTGCAATTCAAACACGACAGGGTTATATTACGAACTAATCCTAAATTTGTGCCCAAAGTCCCCTCGGACTTTCATCTCAATGAACCCATAATCTTACGTTCCTTTTTTCCCAATCCTCAAACGCCGGCAGAAAAAGCTCTACATTCTCTAGACCTTAAGCGCTGCCTTAAATTCTACCTTGACAGGACGAAATCGTTCCGCAAATCTAACCAACTCTTTGTGGCTTACAGTCGACCTAGGAAAGGTCTTCCGCTTACTAAACAAAGTATCTCTCGATGGATCTCTGGAGCCATTACTTTCTGTCACCAGCAAGCGGGTCAACCCTTGCGGTCCAAGGTTCGAGCTCATTCCACGAGAGCAGTTTCTACCTCTATGGCACTCTTCGCAGGTGTGCCTATCACAGACATTTGCAGAGCGGCGACATGGAAGACGCCGCATACATTTACCAAGCACTACTGCTTGGATACAGAACTCATGAAGGATGCTGCAGTGGGACAAGCAGTGTTACGCCATCTATTCCAATAGAGGTGAGCCTTCTTTTCATCCCACCATCCTTGTTTTTTTATACGCACATTTCTTTATTGTGTTCTTTCATGGTCTTCTTTGATTACAGTTTGGTACGATATATGTATATATTTCACATTGATATGTTATTATCTGGTGACTTCATCTGTAATGTACCATCCGAAATGTGCTTATCATTGCTTGCTATTCTGATTCAGGCATGTGAATCTATGAAAGATACCCTAATACTGGATAAGAAATGCGTTACTTACCTGTAACTGCAGTTATCCAGTATTGGTATCTTTCATAGATTCACATGCAACCCACCCACCTCCCTGGAAGGGCTCACCTTGTTCTCTCAGTAATACACCTACTTAGCACTGTGCTTACGAAAATCTGAGGGACTAGAGCTCCTTCCAGGAAGGTTCCACAGGGTGGCGATAGCTGATTGGTTCTCTTCTAGAGTTCGGTCCTTTTTACAAAAGGACATGGATATGTTACTAATGTAAGGCTCTTAGCCTATTACTCTATATGTCCAATGGGACATTGCTATAATTATGTACCGGGACTCCCATCTCGGCGACGGGGAATGATTCAGGCATGTGAATCTATGAAAGATACCAATACTGGATAACTGCAGTTACAGGTAAGTAACGCATTTCTTACTTACCTTCGGTAACGATATATCTGTAAGAAACATAGGTTAGTTATAGATTCCTTACCTTAAAATTACCCCCAGGCGTCAGACTTGATCCGGAAAGTTTTTCGTCAGCAGTACCCCTGCGCGTCGGAAGGTGGTGTCGGTCGACTCTGCTTTCGTTGTTGGCGTCGTGGTCGCCGGGATGACGTTGCGGTAGCTACATAGACGCCGCCCTCGCGCGCTGACGTCAGTTCTTTCTTTTTCCACGCCAGCAAACGCAGATCCGGAGAGAGCGGTACCCCCAGTCACTTTTTGACTGACTTTTATTTTTTTGTCGACTTCGTATTTTGAGTCCATCGACTTCTGGTGTGCGAGGGATGCCCGGCTTCAAGGCTTGCGGTTCCTGTAGCCGACTGATGTCGGTAACAGATCCGCACCGCGTGTGCCTTTTCTGCCTGGAGCGCGACCACGACCCCAAGTCGTGCTCCGACTGCCGGACCATGAATCCGAAGTCTTTGTGGGAGCAGTCCAGAAAGCTTCTCGTGGCCCGGCAGTCGGCTCCGCGCCGATCGAGGTCCCGGTCGCGTAGGTGGTCGAGGGACCTGTCGCGGAGCCATCACCATTCTTCATCAAAGTATTCGCACTCGGGGTCAGGTAAGTCGACGCACAAGAAGAAGTCGAAGAAGCATCGTCGCTCTTCGACTTCTCTCAGTCCGTCGGCCGACGTGATGAGGGATACGGGTGGTGCCCCTCCCGCGGCTCCGCGTGCGGAGCCCGAAGGGTCAGCTCCGGGTTTCCCCCCCTTCCCAGGACCTGGAGCGACCCCTGCCCAGCTTCATCAGTTTAACGAAGCGATGCACGCCATCTTTGGGCAGTCTGACTCCGCCGGCGCGCCTTCGGGCCCCGCGGACTCGGCTGGGGGCACTGGGCCTTGGACGCCGGCGGCTTGGACCTCAGCGTCCTCGACCTTCCCCTTGGATCCAGGCCTGGATCCGGATCGGCGCTGGTTGACCTAGTTACACCTCCACCGGCGCCGCTTCCACCGGCACCACGTCCGCAGCCGGCGTCGGCAGTGTCCCCAGCTGACGTCGACCCCGGCCTTCACCTCGAGGTAGACACGGAGCCGGACCAGGGTCAACCGACGCCGGACCTGGCGCCGACGGGTACTTTTGTGCTCCTGTTCTACCTTGGCTCTTTGAGACCAGATTGGCAGCCAGAAGAGGGTGAGGACTGGGAGGGGTCTGGGGACCCTTTAACCGACCAGCTAGGTTATGAACCGGACTGAAGAGAGGAACTGGGGGAAGCCAGTGGTCTGGATACCTCACCAGACCTTGGCATGTTGTCTCCTCCTACCGTGGCTACGGAGGAGGGAGCGTCGTACGCAGTGGTGGTGCGTAGGGCGGCCGAGGCTCTCCACCTCGAGCTACCTACGGTGGCAGTCAGGACTAACCTCCTGACAGAGGTGCTTCAACCGGCAGCGAGCTCTTCGAGCCCCTGCTGCCGTTTAATGAAGCCCTAACGGACATCCTTTTGGGCACCTAGTCCAGGCCCAACACAGGGGCTCCTGTGGACAGGATGATTGCCCGACGCCACCGCCTGGCCCCGGGCGACCCCACTTTCCTCTCCCAACACCCCACCCCTGAGAGCTTGGTGGTCCAAGCCTCCACCTCCAAGGGTGCATTCCATACCGCTCCACCTGATGGGGAATCCAAAAAGCTGGACCATCTTGGGAAGAAGATGTTTTCTTCCTCCAGCTTGGGACTGCGGTCGGTAAACACTGCATGTCTGTTGGGCCGTTACACCCACTCGGTGTGGGATACGGTTGCGCAAGTGCTGCCTCAGTGCCCGGAGGAGGCCCGGGCCGTGCTCTCTCGAGCAGTGACTGAAGGGAGAGACGCAACGAAGTTTACCATCCGCTGTGGGCTGGATACCGCCGACTCACTAGGCAGGACGATTTCCACGTTGGTAGCCCTTCGAGGCTACGTATGGTTGAGGTCGACTGGTTTTTCAGGGGATGTCCAATCCACACTTATGGACATGCCCTTTTATGGCCGTCGCCTTTTCGGTGACAAGGCATACAGCGCGCTGGAGCGTTTTAAGGACTCTCGGGCTACGGCCATGTCCTTGGGCCTCTCGACCACCCGCCCAGCGCAGTCTGCCTTTCGCCCCTTTCGTGGCTATGGAAGGGGTGCCCCGCCATGTCCCGCCCAAAGCCACAGGCCAACGCAAGCTGTTCAGCCTCTGCGCGGCCGGGGACGTGGGAACCAGCGCCGTGTTTCTGGGGGCCAGCGGGCGGGCCAGTCCACCACAGCCCCCTCTGCAGCAGCCTCCAAACCCTCCTAGTCCGACCTTTCAGGGCCACCAAACACCAGTGGGCGGCAGGATTCGCCATCACCTCCCCCACTGGCGCACCATCAGGTCGGACAGGTGGGTTTTGCAAATAGTCCAAAAGGGCTAATCCCTCCCCTTCAAGACTACCCCTCCATCCTTGCCACCTCAGTACCATCGCATGTCGGAGTATTATTTGGCCCTTCTCCAACAGGAAGTTTTGGCACTCTTGGCCAAGGGAGCCATCAAGCGCGTTCCTTGTAGGAGAGTAGGATCTGCTTCTTATAGTTACCCCCACTTTTTGCTGATGTCTCACTGTTTTTGGCCTAGTCTGACTGGGATCCTGCTATCCAGGACCCCAGTCTATCTGCTTTCTCCTGTAAATTGCAATGCATGTACTTTAGGTACACTCCAGATTGGATACTGGGGTACCCTTATAAGTCCCTAGTATATGGTACACCATGTACCCAGGGCATAGGTACCCCAGAGGCCTCCCATGGGCTGAAGCATGTATTATGCCACCCCTGAGAGGCCATTCAATATGACACAACAGGTCTGCTACTGCAGCCTGTGTAAGGTGGTGCATGCACCTCTTACTGGAGATATAGGTTCACTATATCCCTTCTAAATCACTACACATATAAACCTATCAGTCACCCCTATGGCAGGCCTTATCAATCCTGAAGGCAGGGTGCTGGGTTTTACGTGAGAGGGTGCCCCTGCATGAGCAGAGCCCCTTCGGAGACCATTCTCTGAGGTTGTCTGTGATGCAGCCAGACATATATGTTTAAGTGCATTATAACCTCGCGGTAAATGCTAACTTTAAAACGGCTGCTTAGAAACATGTCGTGTTTGGTGTCAAACACCTTGGAATCATCCCTCTACACCAGTAACTGGTGTGGAAGGTATGATTCCACCCTTGTAGAACCACTACTATGGGTCACCGGTCTACCCGATACCAGCTTTCTCGACCTGGGCAGCACAAAATGGATGCTGCCAGCCACAGACACGAGTCTGCCCTCCTGCTGCTGAGCCAAGCTCGAGCAGAGGAAGGCCTGACAATAGGTTTCCTGTCACAGGGAGGTGTGACCACCTCCCAGACAGGATTTAGTGTATTGGGGCGGGGTGGGTGCACTCTTAGAGTGCCAGAAAGTCTGCACTGGGGGCACATTTGGTGTCCCCGTGCATAGTCCAGCTCAAACCAGTTCTGGGAGCCATTAGCTCCTGCTCTGGCGCGAAACTGGACAAAGGACATGGGTGTAGCCACACCTCTGTCCTGCCCCTCCCCTAGGAGGGTCCCCAGAGTCCGTCCAACCCCTTCCAATGGGTATAAAGTGGGAAACCTGATTCCAGGACTTTAGATTATACCTGGACAAGACTCTGCAAAGAAACCAAGTACTTTGACGGTCTACACTTCGCTGCACGACAGAAGAATCTCCCTTGGAGTAAAGGAGTTACTCCCCTGCAGCAGCAGGCACCTAAGCGCATCTGACCGGCTTGCATCTCCAGAGCTCCTGCGGACTCTGAAGATTTCTGCAACACAGGAGGTGGGTTCCCAAAGGTCCCCGAGGTAGATCTGACCTCTCAGCGATTCTGAGACCAGTATCCCTCGTGGGGGCCGTGCAACCCGTACCCCTGTGCACCGCATCTATTTGCAAGTGCATATGCTTGTTGGCGATCCCTGAGCTTGTGCATTGGACTACGTGTAGTCCCAACTCCGAGCAACATTTGCACCGAAGATATCCGGCCTCCACTCCACGAGTGCTCTGTGAGCGGGTCCTTTGTGAATTCGCTCGAGGTCACCTCGCGATCCCTGGTCCGTTGGCCTGTGGGTCCTGGCGAGGGTCATCTCGTTTGTTCTTGGGCTTCCCTGGTTGCTCCAGACGTGCCCTGACTCCCCATTGCTTGGAGAGTCCCCTGGATCTTGCTGATTTGGTTCACACCGTAACCTGTTTCCTCTGCCTGTGTGGGTTGCCGTTGCCAAGGCTTGTTGGTGCTCCAGCCGGACACTGACCCCTCAGCTCTCGACATCCTTCGTGGGACAGCTCACCTCTGGACCCTGGTCGTCGTCGGCATCTCCTGGTCCCCGTGGCTGCAGAGACAAACATCCTTTCTCTTCACCTGAAGCACCCAACATCGGTGGGCATTCGACTACCGAGCCCCTGGTCACCTGAAGTGACCCAGACTTTGTCCCCTCTGCTTTCAGGTTCTTCTCACCTCGGATCCAGGCTTGGATTCCACCGGACACTCTTCGCCTTCCTGGCAGCAGTACTTTCTTGCAGCTCTCCATTGAAAACGACGGAGGTTTCCGACACCACTTGACCCCTATGCACCCGGCTCCTCTGGGATAGGTAACTCGGGTACTTCGGTACTGACAAGGGTGCTGGCCTTAGATCCTCTTATGTTCCAAAGGGTTTGCGTGAAGTCCTCCTAGAAGTGTCCTTAAATTGTAATTTTCCAACCGCGACTTTCTCATAGAGTTGCACTGGGCACCCGGTCGTGTTTCCTCACTGCACCCGTCCTCCGTGGGCGCCCTGTGTCACTGCCTTGGGGTCCCAGCGATTCTACGTGCTCTAGGCACTGTGTCTATTGAAGTCGTTGTTGTTATGCCATTTTTTTAGTATATGGTTCGGTCTCCCCCTGGAGCCCGTTGTATATTTTGCTACTTACGTACGTTCTATTGATTAAGTATTGTGTGCTTTATGTTCTAATCTCGTGTCGAGATAAGTAGAGTGTTTTAGTAATAAATACATATTTTTACATAACACTTGTGTGGTTCTCCTTTCATTTGGTCATTCAAGAAGTGAGATTCTGGTAAAACAAGCTGCTTTACATTCCTTCAAGATTAAGCCTGAAGGCTGCTCTCCACAGCTACCACTAGGATAGCTTTCTAAATGTTATCTTTGACCTCATACATCATAAGGGTCGTTTGGACTGGTGCAAGGTGCCCACTTTAATTAGTGGACAGCATATACCAGGCCAACTTCTCAAATAGGTGTGCAGCGGTTGGGATTCAAGTTTGCTATTGTTTTACCCGAAAAATCTCATTGAGTGATTAACTGAAAACCACTAAAGTATTAGGTACATATAATACATCAAGATTGAATAAGTAAGTTCTACTGAACTTGGAGTTGGGTAAGTCAAGGGCCTAGAAAACCCTTTCTCCAACTCAAGAGAGTTTAGTCTCCACTAGGTTAGGTAGGTGCCTACACCACATAACACTAGTATGTCTTCTAGAGGAGAAGCCAGTGGCTCTCTGCCAACTAGGTATGACCATCTCTCATTCCAAGAATTGAGAAATGTGTACATCTAGGAAGCTGAGGACAGGTAGAAGTGCAAGCACCCAAAGTCTTAAGAGATGTTGCTCTTAGATGACCTCAGAAAGACCCCAGGGTCTGATGAAGTAGAAAGAGTGGGTGGGACAGGAGATGAGGAAAGGCCAGGAAGTGAAACCTTCTTTGAGCTGGACTCAAACCCTGGCCAGGAGGATGAAAATGATTCTAACCTAGAAAATCCAACTCTTCCTTCAGGTGGGGGAGAAGGCCCCAGTGGCCCTCTCTTTACTCCACCAGGAAGAGTACAGAGTTTGCCTAGAAGATCCAGAACTCCCTCTGTGGAGTCTAATAATTCAGGTACTTCTGTAGGGACTTCCATATCCCATAAGAGGGAATCCTCTTATGATAGTGCCAACTCCTGGAGCTAGAGAGAATCAAGCTTGGGCTCAAGAAGGAGCAGTTGGCCCTAGATAGGGAATCCCTAGAGCTCCAAAGAGCTACAAAAAGATTGGGACTAGAGTCCCATGGTGGCAGCAACAGTGTTCCTAGAAGTAGGGAGTATACTCATGAACAGAGGAACCTGAACAAGATAGTCCCTCCCTACCAGAGTGGGGATGACATCCACAAATGGATAACTGCACTGGAAAGGGCCTGTAAAGTACAGAAGGTCCCTCAGGAGCAGTGGGCAGCTATATTGTGGCTCTCCTTTGCTGACAAAGGTAGAGATAAGCTCCTCACTGTTAGCGAAGAGGATGCTGACAACTACTCAGTCTTGAAGAGTGCTCTCATTGATGGGTTTGGCTTAACCACTGAGCAATACAGGATTAAGTTCAGAGACACCCAGAAGACACAGACTCAGGACTGGGTAGACTTTGTAGATTGTGCTACTAAGGCTCTAGATGGCTGGTTACTTGGCAGTAAAGTGAATGATTTTAAAGGATTGTACAATTTAATTATGAGGGAGCAGATCCTTAATAATTGCCAAAATCAGTTGTTGCATCAGTACCCGGTGGACTCTGATCTGACCTCTCCCCAAGAATTGGGAAAGAAGGCAGACAAATGGGTCAGAACCAGTGTGAAGCAGAAAGCTCAGAACCAAGGTGGTGACTCTAAGAAGCAAGATGCTAAGACCACAGATAAGGGTGGGGAGAAGGGTAAAGACCAGAAGTCTTCACAAGGGCCCCAAAAACCTGCATCTGGGGGAGTCACAATCAAACAAGGGAAAAGGCAAAAAGAAACCTTGGTGTCATATCTGTAAAGAGAAGACCCATTGGACAAAGGATGCCAATTGTCCAAGGGCCAAGGATTCTACTCCTACCACCACTGCCCCTAAGGCAACTGTCCCCCCTAGCTCAGTTCCAAGTGGTGGTACACAGAATAAGGGTATAGTAGGGTTAACCTTGGGATCTGAGATGGGTTCCTGCCTAGTCAGAACTCCAACTCAGGCTGTGTTAGTCTGTGATGGAGGCATGGATATTGCCTCCTTATTTGTAAGTCCCAGTAACTTGGGCAAGTACAGACAACAGCCTTTGATCAATGGTAAGGAGGCCATGGCATACAGGGACACAGGTGCAAGTGTCACCATGGTGACAAAAGAACTTGTGGGCCCTGACCAGATCATACTTGGTGAGATGTACCAAGTGACCAATGCAAGCAATGTCAGGACAGACCATTCCTTGGCAGTTGTGAATTTCACCTGGGGAGGGGTAACTGGCCCTAAGAAGGTTGTGGTAAGTTCAGACCTCCCTGTAGAATGCTTATTGGGCAATGATTTGGAAACTTCAGCTTGGGCTGAAGTGGAACTCAGGACACATGCAGAAATGCTGGGCATCCCTGCAGATGTGTTTGCCATGACTAGGTCACAGGCAAAAATGTCTTCCACTCAACAGGCCCTGGATCCTGGAATAATGGACCAGGTGCCTTCCAAGAGAAGGAGCAGTAGGGGTAAGGCAGTGTCTTCCCCCCTGCCTCAGAGTGAGGATCAGACTCTTGAGGGAGCTGATCTTAGTCCTGAAGAAGGAACTGTCTCAGAGGAACTTGAACCTGACCAGGTTGAGTTCTTGGGGACAGGGGACCCTTCCAGGGCAGATCTGAGCCAGGAGCAGCTGAACTGCCCCTCTCTTGAACCCCTCAGACAGCAAACTGCTGCTGAGGCAGCTGGGAGTACCAGTGGGTCCCATAGGATCTACTGGGATGATGGACTTTTACACTCGGAGGGTAGAGACCCCAAGCCTGGTGCTACCAGGAGGTTGGTTATACCTCTGAAGTTTAGAGGCTTCCTATTAACACTGGCACATGATATCCCATTAGCAGGACACTTAGGCCAAAACAAGACCTGGGACAGAATTGTCCCTCACTTTCATTGGCCTCACATGTCTGAGGACACAAAGGAGTTTTGTCGCTCCTGTATCACTTGCCAAGCCAGTGGTAAGGCAGGTGGTACTACAAAGGCCCCGCTGATACCACTACCTGTGGTGGGGGTTCCCTTTGAGAGGGTTGGGATTGACATTGTTGGTCCCATGGATCCTCAAACTGCATCTGGGCACAGATTTATGCTAGTGGTGACGGACCATGCCACTAGGTATCCAGAAGCAATACCCCTAAGGACTACAACAGCTCCTGTTGTGGCTAGAGCCATCCTGGGAATTTTTTCCAGAGTGGGTTTCCCTAAGGAGGTAGTATCAGACCGTGGTACAAACTTTGTCTGGTTACTTGACTGCAATGTGGAAGGAGTGTGGTGTGAATTACAAATTCACCACCCCTTATCACCCACAATGCAATGGGTTAGTTGAGAGATTCAACAAAACCCTCAAGGGCATGATAAAAGGTCTCCCTGAAAAGCTTAGGCGTAGATGGGACATCCTTTTGCCCTGCCTTCTCTTTGCCTACAGAGAGGTTCCACAGAAGGGGGTTGGTTACAGCCCTTTTGAACTTCTGTTTGGTCATCCAGTTAGGGGTCCCTTCTGTTTAGTGAAGGAGGGATGGGAGTTACCTCTCAAACCACCTAAACAGGACATGGTGGACTATGTACTTGGTCTCCGCTCCAGGATGGCTGAGTATATGAAGAAGGCATCCAAAAACCTTAAGGCTAGCCAGGAATTGCAAAAGGCCTGGCATGACCAAAAGGCTGTGTATCAGCCAGGAGAGAAAGTATGGGTTTTGGACCCTGTGGCCCCAGCAGCTCTCCAGGACAAGTGGAGTGGGCCCCATACTATTCTTGAGCAGAAGGGAGAGGTCACCTACCTGATGGACATTGGTACTCCCAGGAGCCCCCACAGGGTGCTCCATGTGAACAGGCTCAAGCCATATGTGGACAGGGCAGACATGGGCTTGCTCATGGCTACTGATGAGGGACAGGAGGAAAAGAGTGATCCACTCCCTGACTTGCTCTCACAGAACCCTGATGATGGTTCAGTTGATGGTGTAGCCTTGGCAGGCAGCCTCACTGACCAGCAGCAAACTGATTGTAGGAAGGTCCTCAATCAGTATAGACACGTTTTCACTGACTCCAAGTCAGACTACCTGGTGCACCCATGAGGTGGACACAGGTGACAGTCTGCGTGTTAACAATTAAGATTTACAGGCAACCTGATCATGTCAGGGACTGTATCAGGACTGAAGTCCAGAAAATGTTGGAATTAGGAGTTATTGAGACCTCAGATAGCCCTTGGGCTAGTCCAGTAGTCTTGGTACCAAAACCTCACACCCAGGGTGGTAAGAGAGAGATGAGGTTCTGTGTTGACTACAGGGGACTCAATGCAGTCACTAGGACTGATGCTCACCCTATGTCAAGGGCAGATGAGCTGATTGATACTTTGGCCTCAGCCAAGTTCTTAAGTACATTTGACCTGACAGCTGGTTACTGGCAAATCAGATTAGCTGATGAAGCAAAACCAAAAGCAGCATTTTCAACCCCTAGTGGGCATTACCAATTTGTGGTGATGCCTTTTGGCTTGAAGAATGCACCTGCCACTTTTCAAAGGTTGGTGAACAAAGTCCTTACAGGTCTGGAAGCCTATAGTGCAGCTTATCTAGATGATATTGCTGTCTTTAGCTCCACCTGGGAGGATCACCTGGTCCACCTGAGAAATGTTTTAGAGGCCCTGCGAAAAGCAGGCCTCACCATCAAGGCCACCAAGTGCCAGATAGGGCAGAGTAAGGTTGTGTACCTGGGCCACCTTGTGGGTGGAGGCCAGGTTCAACCATTGCAGAGCAAAATCCAGACCATCATGGACTGGGTTGCTCCAACCACCCAGACTCAGGTCAGAGCTTTCTTGGGCCTGACTGGGTACTATAGGAGGTTTGTCAAAGGATATGGATCCATAGTGACCCCTTTAAATGACTTAACTTCCAAAAGAATGCCTAAGAAAGTTCAGTGGACAGTTAGCTGTCAAAAGGCATTTGATGACCTGAAGCAGGCCAATGTGCACTGCTCCCATTCTGCAAAGTCCTGATTATTCCAAACAATTCATTGTTCAAACTGATGCATCTGAATTGGGGGTAGGGGCTGTGTTATCACAATTGAATGAAGAGGGTCAGGATCAGCCAGTAGCTTTCATAAGCAGAAGGCTGACCCCCAGAGAGAAACGTTGGTCAGCTATTGAGAGGGAAGCCTTTGCTGTGGTTTGGGCTCTGAAGAAGCTGAGGCCATACTTGTTTGGCACTCACTTCATTGTTCAGACAGACCATAAGCCCCTCTTATGGCTAAAACAGATGAAGGGTGAAAATCCCAAACTTTTGAGGTGGTCCATTTCCCTACAGGGGATGGACTATACAGTGGAACATAGACCTGGGAGTAACCATGCCAATGCAGATGGACTCTCCAGATATTTCCACTTAGAACATGAAGACTCAACTGGTCAAGGTTAGTTTAATGTCCTGACGTTTGGGGGGTTGTGTAGGAGAGTAGCATCTGCTTCTTATAGTTACCCCCACTTTTTGCTGATGTCTCACTGTTTTTGGCCTAGTCTGACTGGGATCCTGCTATCCAGGACCCCAGTCTATCTGCTTTCTCCTGTAAATTGCAATGCATGTACTTTAGGTACACTCCAGATTGGATACTGGGGTACCCTTATAAGTCCCTAGTATATGGAACACCATGTACCCAGGGCATAGGTACCCCAGAGGCCTCCCATGGGCTGAAGCGTGTATTATGCCACCCCTGAGAGGCCATTCAAAATGACACAACAGGTCTGCTACTGCAGCCTGTGTAAGGTGGTGCATGCACCCCTTACTGGAGATATAGGTTCACTATATCCCTTCTAAATCACTACACATATAAACCTATCAGTTACCCCTATGGAAGGCCTTATCAATCCTGAAGGCAGGGTGCTGGGTTTTACGTGAGAGGGTGCCCCTGCATGAGCAGAGCCCCTTCGGAGACCATTCTCTGAGGTTGTCTGTAATGCAGCCAGACATATATGTTTAAGTGCATTATAACCTCGCGGTAAATGCTAACTTTAAAACGGCTGCTTAGAAACATGTCGTGTTTGGTGTCAAACACCTTGGAATCATACCTCGGTATGATTCCACCCTTGTAGAACCACTACTATGGGTCACCGGTCTACCCGGTACCAGCTTTCTCGACCTGGGCAGCACAAAATGGATGCTGCCAGCCACAGACACGAGTCTGCCCTCCTGCTGCTGAGCCAAGCTCGAGCAGAGGAAGGCCTGACAATAGGTTTCCTGTCACAGGGAGGTGTGACCACCTCCCAGACAGGATTTAGTGTATTGGGGCTGGGTGGGTGCACTCTTAGAGTGCCAGAAAGTCTGCACTGGGGGCACATTTGGTGTCCCCTTGCATAGTCCAGCTCAAACCAGTTCTGGGAGCTATTGGCTCCTGCTCTAGCGCAAAACTGGACAAAGGACCAGCCACCCCTATGTCCTGCCCCTCCCCTAGGAGGGTCCCCAGAGTCCGTCCAACCCCTTCCCATGGTTATAAAGTGGGAAACCTGATTCCAGGTCTTTAGATTATACCTGGACAAGACTCTGCAAAGAAACCAAGTACTTTGACGGTCTACACTTTGCTGGATGACAGAAGAATCTCCCTTGGAGTAAAGGAGTTACTCCCCTGCAGCAGCAGGCACCTAAGCGCATCTGACCGGCTTGCATCTCCAGAGCTCCTGCGGACTCCGAAGATTTCTGCAACACAGGAGGTAGGTTCCCAAAGGTCCCCGAGGTAGATCTGACCTCTCAGCGATTCTGAGACCAGTATCCCTTGTGGGGGTCGTGCAACCCCTACCCCTGTGCACTGCGTCTATTTGCAAGTGCATATGCTTGTTGGCGATCCCTGAGCTTGTGCATTGGACTACGTGTAGTCCCGACTCCGAGCAACATTTGCACCGAAGATATCCGGCCTCCACTCCACGAGTGCTCTGTGGGCGGGTCCTTTGTGAATTTGCTCGAGGTCACCTCGCGATCCCTGGTCCGTTGGCCTGTGGGTCCTGGCGAGGGTCATCTCGTTTGTTCTTGGGCTTGCCTGGTTGCTCCAGACGTGCCCTGACTCCCCATTGCTTGGAGAGTCCCCTGGACCTTGCTGATCCACACCGTAACCTGTTTCCTCTGCCTGCATGGGTTGCCGTTGCCAAGGCTTGTTGGTGCTCCAGCCGGACACTGACCCCTCAGCTCTCGACATCCTTCGTGGGACAGCTCACCTCCGGACCCTGGTCGTCGTCGGCGTCTCCTGGTCCCCGTGGCTGCAGAGACAAACATCCTTTCTCTTCACCTGAAGCACCCGACATTGGTGGGCATTCGACTACCGAGCCCCTGGTCACCTGAAGTGACCCAGACTTTGTCCCCTCTGCTTTCAGGTTCTTCTCACCTCGGATCCAGGCTTGGATTCCACCGGACACTCTTCACCTTCCTGGCAGCAGTACTTTCTTGCAGCTCTCCATTGAAAACGACGGAGGTTTCCGACACCACTTGACCGCTATGCACCCGGCTCCTCTGGGATAGGTAACTCGGGTACTTCGGTACTCACAAGGGTGCTGGCCTTAGAACCTCTTATGTTCCAAAGGGTTTGCGTGAAGTCCTCCTAGAAGTGTCCTTAAATTGTAATTTTCCAACCGCGACTTTCTCATAGAGTTGCACGCGGTCGTGTTTCCTCACTGCACCCGTCCTCCGTGGGCGCCCTGTGTCACTGCCTTGGGTGGTTCCTTGGGGTCCCAGCGATTCTACGTGCTCTAGGCTATGTGTCTATTGAAGTCATTGTTATACAATTTTTTTAGTATATGGTTCGGTCTCCCCCTGGAGCCCGTTGTATATTTTGCCTCTTACATACGTTCTATTGATTAAGTATTGTGTGCTTTATGTTCTAATCTCGTGTCGAGATTAGTAGAGATGTTTTAGTAATAAATACATATTTTTACATAACACTTGTGTGGTTCTCCTCCTTTCATTTGGTCATTCAAGAAGTGAGATTCTGGTAAAACAAGCTGCTGTACATTCCTTCAAGATTAAGCCTGAAGGCTGCTCTCCACAGCTACCACTAGGATAGCTTTCTAAAGGTTATCTTTGACCTCATACATCATAAGGGTCGTTTGGACTGGTGCAAGGTGCCCACTTTAATTAGTGGACAGCATATACCAGGCCAACTTCTCACATTGGTGTGCAGCGGTTGGGATTCAAGCTTGCTATTGTTTTACCAGAAAAATCTCATTGAGTGATTAACTGAAAACCACTAAAGTATGCGGCTCTTGTGAGCTCGGGGGATTGTGTATATATTGTGCCTTAAGGAATGTAGTAATAATTTTTTCCTCTTGTGTAGGCAACATTGGTTTGAAGACATAACCCCCGGCCTCTTGGCCTAGGCAGGACAATTAACAACGTCTAGTTAAGAATCTAACGTCTGGTTGGTGCCTTATGTAAAAACTAGGACTGGTGGTGTACTCTCAATGTTAATGTTATTTCACACGATTGTCTAAGTTTGTTTCACCTGTCATTTTTGTCTTTGAATTTTTTCGTTTTTAAGTGGAATATAACACTGTGTATAAATGTGTTTTTGTAAGTGTGGTGTTCTGTAAATGTAAGGTTTCTTTTCTGAGACATGAAAAAATATTTATTTGCTTTGCTATTCTAAATAATTTAAAATAAGCTAACTAAAGCAATAAGAACCCTAGAATTGATGGTCTAGGGTATTCTTTTTAAAGTATGCAAACTAGTCCTTCTGGACATACTCTTTTCTCTTGTATTTACAGTGGTCCAGTCCAGGAGGTTTTAGGACCCGAGCCTTCTTTGTTCTCACTTTAATTAGTGGACAGCATATACCAGGCCAACTTCTCACATTCCTGTCCCAGAAGTAGGTCGTGGTTGCTATTCCCACTACTTTCTGGTGCCCAAGGACCAAGGCCTGCGTCCTATCTTGTATCTCAGGAATGTCAACCGCTTCCTCCGGAAGGAGAAGTTCAAAATGTTGACGCTTGTTCAGGTCCCGTCTGACCTCGACCCTGGAGAGTGGATGGTAGTGTTGAACTCGCAGGACGCTTACTTTCACATCCCCGTCCTGCCGGCCACCGGCGTTACCTGCGGTTCACGGTAGGTCACAAGCACTTTCAGTTTACCGTGCTCCCCTTTGGCCTTACAAGCGCCCCTCAGGTGTTCACGAAAGTGATGGCGGTGGTCGCAGCTCATCTGCGCAGATCAGGGGTTCCAGTCTTCCCCTATCTCGACGACTGGCTGTTGAAGGCGGGCTTGCCCCAGGCTGTCGTCTCCCACCTCCAGACTACGGCCGACCTCCTGCATTCGCTGGGGTTCTCCATCAACGTGCCGAAGTCACACCTGACCCCCTCTCAGAAGCTCCTCTTCACAGGAGTTGTCCTGCTCTACTGCTAATCTTACGTCTGTAATAATTGCCAACTGTCGATCTGAAAGGGGGGGCGTGGCCACGCAAGCGTCCAAGATGGCCGCTTGCTACTGAAACTCCGCCGGCTCGGACAACCTTTCCGGCATTATCCGCCTCATGCCCCGACGATATTGCTCGGTAACCGGCGGCGCTGTGCGGCTGAACTGCTCCTGATGCCAACGATCCGCTTCTGGGGCTCGGAGACGCCCTTTACCCCTGTTTCTGGCATCGGCGCTCTGGAGAGGCGAGCACGGCGACCTGGGCCCTGCCGCGGCCGCGAGATGATCGATGCAACGCCCGGACGGTGGGTGAGTGGGGTGCCTGTGGCTGTGTTAATCTGGCCGGTCGCGGGCCAGCTGTGGTGACACCCCCCCTCCGATGCGCCGCATATGGGCTCTTTGGTCGGCTGAGTCGGCCGCGCATGATCCGCACTGACCGCGCTCGCCGTTGCTGAGAGGCTGCGTGAGGGATAGGGCCGACTGCGCGCCTCGCTCGGCGGACGGCGAGTGTGGGGGTGTATGAGACGGCGGGGGGAAGCCCTTCTGGTGCCTAACCCCACACATGCACCCCCCCACCACTGGGGGTGGGAGGGAAATTTGCACTGTTCACATATTTTCAAACATTCTAGAAAAAGGTCACTGTCACACGATATTTTCTTAGTTAGCAATTTGCTCACGTATTTCTTGATGTACACCCGCTATGGCACAGCTAGGTAATACTGTTGGACCCTCTGGACTGTCCCTCATGTCCTGGAATGTACGGGGCCTCAATAACACCCGCAAGCGATGCCAGGTGCTCAATTATTTATTGCGACATAAGGTTGACATTGCCTGTCTACAGGAAACACATTTATCCAAAACCGACACCACCCGCATGGCTGCTAGTTGGGGGGCGCACAGATACTTCGCTAATTATAGTAGTTATGCTAGGGGCGTTGCCCTCCTAATTCATAAGAGAGTCCCCTTCAGCCCTGGCAAAGTGGTAGAAGATAGTGAAGGCTGATCCCTTATTGTTACAGGCACACTCATGGGACACTTTATGGCCTTGATAGGCGTTTATGGCCCGAATGTTGACACTCCCGATTCTTTCCACTCCCTGCATATACACTTAATGAAACTCGCACCTAGCCTAATTATTATGGGATCCCAGTTTGGACAGCACCTCTTCATCCCCAGACTCCAAGCCACGTTCCCGTCGCGCACTACAGGATATTTGCAGACAGCTTTCCTTAATAGACATTTGGCGGAAACACAATTCTACCTGCACGACATATACACATTACTCTGGCTACCATAACACATGGACCAGGATAGATTACTGGCTAGTCTCTCCGGGAATTGCTGGCTGGTTCCGGGCCCTGGAGACATTGCCACGAACATATTCTGACCACTCACCGGTGATGCTTCATCTAGGTGTCCCTCGCCCTGAAGGCTTTGAGCGGCAGTGGCGGTTCCCGTGTAATGCACTGCAAGACGAGGTCTTTAATACTGAGGTATGGGAAGCCATCGAGGACTATTTCGCCATTAATACTGGATCGGTTGATACTTGGGCGGTCCTGTGGGAGGGTTTTAAAGCATACATAAGGGGTGTCTGCATTGCTAAAAGTGCTGGCGTGTTAAAAGACATGCGTACCACACTGGCTCGTATTGAACGGGACATATCGGCACTAGACACTGAGTTGCTTCACAATGCCACCGCTGACACTGAAGGACGACGTTTAGCCCTTTTAGTAGAATTTCGCGAAGCCGCAGATAGGGAACCGTTATATCTGGGTAAATATCACTCTGCTAGAAGATATGGAGAGGGCGAGAGGCCTGGTAGAGTGCTGGCACAAATGCTCCGCCCCCCATACAGTAGGGCATACATCACCGAGCTACGCACTCCCTCAAATCAGCCGATCTTCTCCACCCCGGAGATCCGTGACACTTTTCTGGATTATTTTAAGGCTTTATACAGTTCTAACACTGGCAGCGACCTCAATGCTCAGGAAGATTATTTGTCTGAAATTGCGCTGGTATATCTGGAAAAATGTATGCTGGATTTCCTTGCAGAGCCCATATCCGAATCGGATGTTGTTGGCGCGATAGAGGCACTCCGGGGCTCCTCGGCCCCAGGCTTAGATGGATTTACCGGAGACTTCTATAAGGCTTACAAGGATATCCTTGCGCCTCAGTTGATTGAAGTCTATGCAGAAGCGCTCGAAAGGCAAATTCTTCCCCCCACACTTCGAGAAGCAGTTATTATTCTCCTTCCCAAACCTGGCAAAGACCCCTCACTATGCAGCTCCTATAGACCCCTTTCACTCTTGAATCTGGACTATAAAATATTGGCTAAGGTAATCGCCAGACGATTATCCCAACTAATGGAATTTATTATATCCCCAGCGCAGTCCGGATTCGTCCCACACCGTTCCACTTCACTAAATCTCCGGACTCTATTCGCTGTCATACACAGAATAGACCCCAAAGTCCCTGCCCCAGCTGTATTGTTGGATGCCGAAAAGGCCTTTGATTCTTTAGAATGGCCTTTTTTTCTCTCGGGAATGCGCCGCAGGGGGATGCCGGCGGGCTTCGTGGCCACTACTGCCCTGTTGTATAGCAAACCCATGGCTAGGCTCCGCATAAATGGCACACTATCTCAACACTTTTCGTTGACACGTGGCACACGACAGGGATGCCCTCTTTCCCCCCTTTTATTTATACTAGCTATGGATCCACTGATCAGACATTTTCAGGAGCGGCATCTCCACCGGGGTTTACAATTTAACACAGGACCCTTATTAGTCTCACTTTATGCAGACGACACCATTCTCTATGTGCGCCACCCACAAGACAATCTTGAACCAATCATCAGAGAAATACTTAGATTTGGCCGCTTTCAGGGCTGGGCATCAACTGGCACAAATCTGTAATTTTTCCATTAACTGCGAGCACGACTTCGTGGGATTGTGGATTTCCCCTTGAATGGTGCCATGATTCAGTCAAATACCTAGGCATCCACGTGCACTTAGACACTGCTAGTATTATTAGCTTGAATTACGGACGTGCTATAAGTAACTTGGAAACAGAGGTAGAACGCTGGCTGCGCCTTCCGTTATCAATAGCGGGCAGGGTCGCTATACTCAAAATGATAGTGCTCCCCAAATTTTTGTATCTATTAACATTCCCATCCCCCTCACTAAGAAATTCTTTTCACAATTACGCACACACCTTATTCGATTGGTTTGGGGGGTGTAAGAGGACTCTCGTTCGCTGGCAGGTACTTACTCTTCCGTGTGACAGGGGGGGTTACGGAGTTCCTGATCTCCACTTATATTATCTAGTGGCTCAGTGTAGCTACGCATTTGCGTGGTATCATCCAGATGCATGAATTCCCTTTTTGAGACCAGAGGCTGACCTTGTGTTGCCCCGGAAGTTGTCCACTGTGCTGCCGAAGGGCATCCCTAGAGACCCGTGCGACATACAAACCGTTTCCACTACTAGTTGGGCATGGGACAGATTAAGGAGACTACTAGGAGCTACCACGCTGTATTCACCGGCCCTACCTCTCCCAAATCCTCTCTGGCTCCCCATTACGGATGAAACACTTGTACAACGCACATTAGCCAAATTCAACATCACAAAGATAAGGGATTTATATCCAAACGAACATATTTTTTCGGTATCTGATGATGCCCGCTTCCACGACAGATCCTTTATGGATAACTTTGTAATGCAACGTATTCGCTCAGCGTTGCGAGCCACGTTACCCACTTACCCGATTGCACCGGCACCTATTGCCCCACTAACATTGATAAATGAGTGTCACGGGCACCCACCTCATTTCCAAACTGTATAAGTCCTGTTCTGGTCTGAGGCCGTTGAAAGATAAGATACGCACTGCATGGGAACAAGATCTTGGCCGTCCCATTACAGACGACCAATGGGAAAAGTGCTGCATGGTAACTAGGTAAGTTTCCCTCAACAGTAGACATAAGCTTATTCACTTTAAGTTCCTCCGCCGACTATACCACACCCCAGCCATGTCGCACAAAATTGACCCCTCCAGACCCCACCACTGTCTGAAATGTTCCGCTCCACACGCGGACTTTGCCCATCTTACATGGACATGCCCCAAATTACAGACATATTGGGAACAAATTCATATCACGCTGGAAGCCATGACAGTGCTGACACTTATCCCCACACCAGAAATTGCACTCCTAGGGTACACGGTTAACTTTCCCAAAAAGATCAGGAGATTTGCGGCCCTTGGGCTACTGCTTGCTAAACGTGAAATAGCGCTGCTATGGGGACGACGTACTGCACCTACCCTACAGGGATGGCTACGCAGCCTGGCTTATTGCAATGTAAACTGTGAACTATACGCTAACCTCATGCCAAGTTCTTCGCGCCCTAAGGACATATGGGGCCCATATAAGACGTACATTGAACGAGAACGCCAGAAATCTGCCTCTCAAGTAGAAAGTGGTATAGTCCCGGAGGGAGTGGGATGATGGAGCATGACTCCGAGCACGCTACTACCTCATTGTTTGATACATATCCAAATTGTTCTTTATATGCTATGTTGGGGATCTTTACATAACTAATGTTATACGACATGGACTGGATGTGAATGGCTTCTGCAGTCTTGGGGGATGGGGTAGACGGGCCGGGAGGGCTGCCACCAACAAGTTCCATTACTATGAACATCAACCCTGCCGTTGTGCCTAAGCTTCATTTTATAATATCGTATACCTGTGACAATTGCTTCATGTCATGATATCTGACAGTGTATCACTCTGAATCTCTTTTGTTTATTGCTGTATAAAAAACTTTGAAAATAAAGATTTAAAAAAAAAAAAACTGTTGATCTGAAAATATGATATGAGATGTACGTTTGTAATGGTTTTAATTAACTGCACAATAAATTTACTTACTTACTATCTCGACAACTGGCTATCGAAGGCGGGCTCGCCCCAGGCTGTCGTCTCCCACCTCCAGACTACGGCCGACCTCCTGCATTCGCTGGGTTTCTCCATCAACGTGCCGAAGTTGCACCTGACTCCCTCTCAGAAGCTCCTTTTCATCGGAGCGGGTCTGGACACGACGCAGTTTCGGGTCTATCCTCTCGAACAGCGAGTCCGGGATATTCGGGCTATGATTCCGATCTTTCAGCCCCTATCCCCGGTTTCGGTCAGGATGACCCTCAGGCTCCTGGGCCTGATGGCCTCCTGCATCCTGCTGGTGGACGATGACAGATGGCATATGCGGTCTCTGGAGTGGGACCTGAAGTTTCAGTGGGCACAACATCAGGGGAACCTGTCCGATTGCGTCCAGATCGCGGAGGGCACTGCACACCAATTGCAGTGGTGGCTAACGAACCAGGATTGGGTCGACGGCAGATCCCTCTCCCTTCCCCAACCAGAGTTCACAGTGGTGATCGATGCATCACTTCTGGGATGAGGCGGTCACATGGGGGAGGCGAAGATCAGAGGCCTGTGGTCTCCGGCGGAGTCCGGGCTCCATATCAACCTTCTGGAGCTTCGGGCGATTCGTCTTGCACTCAAGGCATTCCTTCCCTCTGTCCGGGGAAGAGTAGTGCAGGTGTTCACGGACAACACCACCGCCATGTGGTACTGCAACAAACAAGGCGGGGTGGGGTCGTGGACCCTATGTCAAGAGGCCCTCCGCCTCTGGACATGGCTGGAACATCAGGGCATATCCCTGGTGGTTCAACACCTGGCAAGTTCACTGAACGCCAGGGCGGACGAACTCAGCCGCAGGTGCATGATGGATCACGAATGGCGTCTTCACTCGGAGGTGGTGCAAGGTCTCTTTCAGCAGTGGGGAGAGCCTTGGTTAGATCTATTCGCCACCGAAGAGAACGCGCAATGTCAGCAATTCTGCGCGTTGGAGTTTCCAAGGCGGCACTCACTAGGCTACGCTTTTCGTCGCGAGTGGAGTTGCGGTCTTCTATACGCCTTTCCGCCTATACCACTTCTGCCCAGAGTGCTGAAGATCAGGCGCGACCGGGCCCAAGTCATTCTTATGGCTCCGGATTGGGCACGAAGAATATGGTATCCCGAGCTGCTACACATGGCCATTGATCCTCCGATCAGACTGCCTCTTCGGGAGGATCTTCTGTCGCAGCAGCAGGGGACAGTCCTCCACCCGAACCTGTCCAGCCTCTACCTCCTTGCGTGGAGATTGAGCGGCGGCAGTTGATGTCGTTTGACCTGCCTCCCGAAGTCTGTGACGTTATCTTGGCAGCCAGGCGTCCCTCCACTAAAACGGTATACGCCTGCAGATGGAACAAATTTGTGGCATGGTGCACAGCAAAGGCTGTGGATCCCCTTTCTTCCCCTCTTTCTGAGGTTCTCTTGTTCCTCCTTTCTTTGGCCCAGCAGGGCTCTGCTCTGGGCACTCTAAAGAGCTACCTCTCTGCCATTTCAGCCTTCCTTAGGCTTCCTGATCTGCCTACTCTTTTCAAGTCCCTTGTTGTAAATCGCTTCCTTAAGGGCATTACTCATCTTTTCCCTCCTATTCCCTTCGTAATGCCCCAGTGGGACTTGAACTTGGTTCCTACATATCTTATCTGCGCTCCCTTTGATCCACTTCATAACTGTCCTCTCAGGCTTTTAACTTTGAAAACTGCCTTTCTGGTGGCCATCACCTCTGCTCGCAGGGTGAGTGAGCTACAAGCTCTTTCTTCCAAGCCTCCCTTTCTGGCTGTCCATCCGGACAAGGTCGTGCTCAGAACTAGACCTTCCTTTCTTCCCAAGGTGGTTACTTCTTTCCACATTGGCCAAACCATCACTTTGCCCACCTTCTTTACTCCTCCGCATCCTTCGAAAGAGGAAGAGAGGCTCCACCGTCTGGATCCAAAATGTGCGCTTTCTTTCTATTTGGAGCGCACCAAACAATTCCAGGTGGACGACCAGCTCTTTGTTGGTTACGTGGGCGCTAAGAAAGGTCGGGCCGTGCACAAACAGAACGTCTCCAGGTGGGTCGTTCTGTGCATCAAAGCCTACTATTCTTTGGCAAAGAAGGAGCCTCCAGTGGGGCTGCGCGCCCATTCCACCAGGGCGACGGCAGCTACCACTGCTTTGGGACGGGGAGTCCCCCTTAATGACATCTGTCAGGCAGCTACGTGGGCATCGCTGCACACGTTCACCAAACACTAATGCCTCGACAGCCAAGTCCGGAGAGACGGCTTCTTTGGCCGTTCTGTTCTGCAGGACTTTCTGGTGTGAACTTAGTTCGCAGACCCACCTCCGGAGTTGGTATTGCTGGGGTATCTATTCAAAGGTAAGGAATCTATAACTAACTGTTTCTTTCAGATGAACAAGTTACTTACCTTCGGTAACGATATATCTGTAAGAAACATAGGTTAGTTATAGATTCCTTACCACCCCACCCATCCTCCCCGTTCTGCGAACTGACTTCTAGGGTTAAGGACTTCCTTTCAGGGCCCTAATTTTGTGCACCAGTGGTCAGTGTCTTGCATGGCTCTGCGCTTCTGGTGTGGAAAGTCGTGTACAGAACTGACGTCAGCGCACGAGGGCGGCGTCTAGGTAGCTACAGCGACGTCATCCCGGCGACAACGACGAATGCGGAGTCGACCGATGCCACCTTCCGACGCGCAGGGGTACTGCTGACGAAAAACTTTCTGGATCCAGTCTGGCGCCGGGGGGTAATTCTAAGGTAAGGAATCTATAACTAACCTATGTTTCTTACAGATATATTGTTACCGAAGGTAAGTAACTTGTTCGTTAAGCTCAAAGTACTCTACAATTGCCTCAGCCATGTCTACAGCGTCTCTAAGTACCTGTGAGGGTGAGCCTAGAGGACGCACCACCGGACCATACCAGTTCCACACGCGCATGGTCCGAAATTGAAATATCTGAGATGGCCACAATTTCAATGTCACGATGTAGAGTGTGTGTAAGGAAGACAAAATCTATGCTGGAGTAGGAGGCGTGAACATGGGAATAGAAAGAATAGTCCTGTGTATCAAGATGTCTATAATGCCAAGTGTCCACCAACCCCATCTCCGTAAGCTTGTGTTTAAGTTGAGCGGACATTGCGGCAGTGCCCTGGTAGGATGCTGCACTGTGGTCTAACTCTGGGTCCCAGACAAGATTGAGGTTCCCATCCACAATAATGTCTCCCACAACGTCAGCAAGCTGTTCCTTAAGTATGCCTCGTATGTAGGTATCCTGTGCTAGATTGAAGGTGTAAATGTTAAGCAGCGTTAGAGGATGTATGCCCCTTAGGATGTATATTTTCAGAAAGCACCCTTCCTTGTGCTTGGTGACCTGTAAAACTGTGGAACAAAAGTCCACTTTGCATATAATAGCGATTCCAAGGGTTTTGGTAGAGGCTTCGGCCCAAAAGCGATGGAGGTATTTTGGGTGTGATATTCGGTGACTGTCTCCCCCCAGGAGGTGCGTCTTTTGGAGGAAGATAACATCTGTGTCCTGTTGTAGGAGGTATCGCCAGACTTGCTTACACTTGAGGCAAGTTCAGACCCCAAACGTTGAGAGAGAGTAGTTTAGTGTATTGTGTAGTTCCCATTGCTGGTGTGAGTAGACATAGTTGCTAAGCAATTGGGCCTACCTACCTGATCCAGTACGCAGCAGGACATAAGCAGCACGACCTAGGAAAAGGGTCCTGATGCCCCAAGAGGTGTATGAGTGGGAGACACAGGCCGATATGAAAGTCTCATCAGTGAGACTGATCAACAATGTGCCATACAGTCCCTTATATGTTAATGCGGGACCATACAATGTAAGTGGATACAACTGCCCCAGGGGACACATGACTGAAACAAAACAGGAAAAGAAAAAATAAAACACAACACTGAGCCAACAGGGCCCAACAATGCAATCCGGGCCCAACGGGGATAGGCGCAAACACTCTCTAATCCATCTAGAGGTGTCACCCTCCTAGGTTGCGAATCGAGGTGAGCGGGCCTCGGGGGAAGGACTGCTTTCTAGTCCGTATAAAGTGAGTTAGTTGGAGTGACGCAGAGGTGGACAAGGTCCAATATCGAGCATAGTCCTCTTTGAGCCCCATGGTCTGCTTCTTCCGGGACCCAAAGCCCAGGCATTGTGAATGATGAGACACAGTGGTAAATGTCGCCTCAGTATGAAAAGGCGATGGCTATCCAGTTAAGGTGTCAGCCAAGCATGATCGGGGAGGATTCCTTCTTCATGCTCTGCAGGTTATTAAGGATGCCTTGTTTGTCTTCCTGGAGAGCACTTTTCTTTTTCAACTTTTCGTGTTGAACTGGATCGAACTGTTCACCAGGCTGGGTGCAACCTTTCCCCAGCTGTCATCCAGGGCGGAGATGATTCTTTGCTGGTTTTATCATCGGGTTTGTCCAACATTGTTTTCGCTCCAGCTAGGAAGCGTAGGAACCGCTGCTTCCCTTCCAGTGCAATATAAGGGCAAAGGGATACCCACTGGTATAGGATGTCCAAGGGGACACTGATCCTGACTTGTACCCTGCTAGGCCATCTCCTCCTGTAGACACCAGCTCTTATCAGGAGCTTATTGGCAGGGCTGCAACTCATCATCAGGTACCACTCCATAAGGAGCCTAGAGAGGAGGATTTCCTCTTTGAAACTCTTTCCACAGCACATATCTCTTTCCACACATAATATCTCCCAATGCTGCACACACCACAAAGCATTGGCTCCCTTCTCCGTCCCCCGATCATTCTGCACGTGTTGGTGGACGAGTGCAACAGTTTCTCCCCACTTGGTGACCCATAACATCAGATCAGTGAGTGTTGGACATTGTCCAACATGGTTATTGTCTGGAGCTCATCACCACACCTCCAAACATTCCACCTCACACTCATTGGCTCTCTATGGAACATCAAACATTACTCAAACAGGAAGTTCAAGCTCTTTTACTCGAAGGAGCTATAGAACCTGTCTCTCTACAACATCAGAGGTCAGGAGTATAACTACTGTCCTTCCTAATCCCCAAAAAGGATGGATCTTTGCGGTCAATTTTAGATCTATGGCCCTTAAATTATTACATCCTGTCAGTGGATTTCCATATGGTCACTCTTCAAGAAGTGATCCCACTTCTCCAGCAAGGCAACTTTCTTTCAGCCCTAGAAATCAAGGACGCCTACTTTCACATTCCAATACATCCGGCACATCGCAAATACCTAAGATTTGTAATAGCGTGCAAACATTACCAATTCAAAGTCCTCCCATTCGGAGTGACTACTTTACATCGAGTATTCACCAAATGCCTAGCAGTGGTAGCTGCACATTTACGCAGACAAAGCATCCCTGTCTTCCCATATCTTGACGACTGACTTATCAAAGCCAGCACTCTTCCTCTGTGTCAGCAACACACTCTAAATACCATAAACCTGCTCCATCAGCTAGGCATCGCCATCAATTTCCAAAAATCTGACTTCAGCCTTTACAGGTTCAACCATATCTGGGGGATATCCTAAACACACCGCTGGGATTAGCCTATCCCAATACAGGAAGAATCCCAAATTTCCAAACGCTACTGCCATGTTTCCAACCCAATCAACAGTTGACAGTCAGAACAATCATGCGCCTACTGGGTATCATGCATCATGCATTGCCATAGTGCCACATGCATGGATACACATGTGTCCACTTCAGGAATGTCTAGCACAAGAGTGGTCTCAGTCACAGGAGCATCTAGAGGATCTAGTGTTGATAGACAGCCGCACCCATCACTGTCTGCAGTGGTAGAACACAAACAAACTGTTAAGACGTCGGCCTTTCATCGACCCTGTTTCCCACATCATCCTGACAGTGGAAGCATCACTCACAGGCTTGGGTGATCTCTTAAAGAATCTCACATTCCAGGGTCTGTGGGACCCCTAACACCAGGGTTTCCACATCAACTACCTGGAGCTTCAAGCAGTTCACCTACTTCACCTGATAGGCAAAATTGTCTTCGTTCAGACGGACAATATGACAACCATGTTCTATGTACACAGACGGGAGTGTCACAACACATTCTCTACAGTTATTAAGCCCATCTCAGACCATTTGGCATTGGGCTTTACATCACAACATCCATCTGTAAGCTGAACAACTCCTGGAAACAGACAATGATTTTACCAACCTCCTCAGCAGGATGCGGCAACAAGTCCACAAGTGGAAACTCTACCCCAAAGTCGTCCTCCCTTACTTCCACAAGCGGGGGTTTCCAGAAGTAGATCTTTTCGCAACCGCAGACAACACAAAATGCCCAGACTTCGCCTCTAGGTTCCTACACCCACTATCCAAGGGCAATGCTCTATGGATGAATTGGTCAGGGATATTTGCCTATGCTTTTCCACCTCTCCCTCTTCTTCAGTTTCTGGTTCGGAAGCTAAGGCAAACATCCCTCACACTCATACTAGTGGCTCCCACATGAGCTTTACAGCCTTGGTTCACGACACTACCCGAACTGTCAATAGTTCCCCACAAAAAACTTCCCCTCAGCCTGGTCCTACTCACTCAGAACCATGAAGAAATCAGGTACCCAAATCCCAGGGAACTCAACCTAGCGATTTGACTCCTGTGATCATAAAATTTGGCTATCTCAATCTCCCACCTGAATGTATGAAAAGCCTGTAGGGCTACTACTCACATGCTATGCAACTAAAGGGAAAATATTTGGCTGTTGTCATAAGAGTATCAATCCATGTAATGCTACATTACAAAATATTGGTTGTTACCTTCTACCTCTACAACTCTCTGGTCTTGCATTCACATCTGGCTGCAGTGGCTGCATATCTGCAAAATAGACAACACCTCTTTGTTCAAAGTACCAGTCATCAAAGCCTTTATGGAACGTCTTAAAAGAGTGATTCCACCCCAGGTTTCACCTGCACCTACATGGAATCTTAACATTGTTCTCACAAGACTTATGGGTCCACCGTTTGAAGCACTACATAACTGCTTCCTTCAATTTCTATCTTGTAAGATCACTTTTTTAATTGTCATCACTTCACTCAGACGTGTTAATGAGATCCAGGCACTAACCTTCGAAGAATCTTTCTCCCATCTCCACAGAGATAGGGTTGTCCTTCACACCAACCCAAAATTCCTTCCAGAGATGGTATCTCATTTCTACCTTAATCAATCAGTTGAGTTACCTGTGTTCTTTCGTCAACCAGACTGAATTGTGGAAAGGGCTCTCCATACATTAGATGGTAAAAGAGCCCTTATGTACTACATTGCCAGAACTAAAGACTTTCGCAAAACCAAACAGCCCTCATAAAGGAAAGCCCATATCCAAATCAGGCATTGTCACGTGGATAGTTAAATGCATTCAGACATGTTATGTTAAAGCCAAAAGGACTTTACCTACACCCCCTACAGCACACTCTGCTCTCAAAATAGGGTTTTCTGTGGCTTTACTGGGCAATATCCCACTAGCTGATATATGCATAGCAGCTACATGGCCTACACCACATACTTTCATAAGCATTATTGTGTGGATGTTTTAGCACGCCAACAAGCTAATGTAGGTCCAGCAGTGCTGCATACACATTTCCAAACAACTAACACCCACAGGTTAGCCACCGCTTTTGGAGGTTAGTGCTTGATGGTCTATGCAAAGCATGTGTATCTACAGCCACACATGCTTTGAATGGATTATGTTACATACCTTGTAAGCATCTGTGGCTGTTGCAGTTCCTTTACCTTTGCGTACACATGAACATCTCTTTACTGACACTTACTTAGACTCAATTCTCACCCGCCTGCGGGAAAACAATCTAACAATGGAGTCGATGCCCATGCGCATTATCACTAAGAGGAGGAGTCACTTTACCTCGTGATTGTAGGAAACTGGGCTTTTGTTGCAGTTATCCCCCCACTTTTTGCCCCCTTTTTGGCTGATTTTTGACTCTTGACAGTGCACCGAGGCCTGCTAACCAGACCTCGGTGCCAGTGCTCCTTCCCCAAAACAAGGTGTTGTCTAATTGTACTAGAATTGGTTAAGGACGTCAGCACCCCTGTAAGTCCCTAGTAACTGGTACCTAGGGCCTGAGTGCCAAAGAGGGTCCCAAAGGGCTGCGCCATATCTTATGCCACCCTAAGGGACCCACACACAAAATCTACACAGACTACCATTGCAAGCTGCGTGACCTGGTGCAAACCATGAGTGAAAACATGACATGGCACGCTCCTGTGCGTCATGCCAAAGTCACTGCATCTAATGTATGTAAGTCACCCCTACAGCAGGCCTTTGAGTCCTAAGGCAGGGTGTATTATATTTTATGTGAGGACAGATATGCCCCTGTGATGTCTATTTTTATCACTGGATATTGCAAGTGAGCAGGGAAGCCATCTTAAGTTATGTACTAGGCACTGGTCAAAACGAGTTCCCCAGCTATATAATGTCTTCACTGAAACATATGGTGTTTGGTATCAAACACCACGTATTAATAAACCCACAGTGATTCCAGTAATGGATTTATTAATACATGCACCCAGAGAGTACCTTAGAGGTACCCGCTGAAACCTCAGCCCTCTAGTGTGCTGTCTAACAGGTCCAGTCCAGCCTGCCACCACAGATGAGTTTCTGACCCCCAGGGGTGAGAGTCCAGGCTCTCAGGAGGTCAGGAACAATGCTTGTTGTGAAGGGAGGTGTTTTACAACTCCTCCAGGAAGGTTGGTAAATGAGCATTCCGAGGCAGGGAGCTTCAAAGAGCCCACCACCTGTGGGTTGCAAATCTGGCTTCCCTCAGAGGTGAGGAGATGCCAACCGCCCTGACCAGCGCCCATTTGTCGCCAGGACAGGTGGGTAAATTAGTAGTCAGAGAGGCGTGACCACCCTTAGGCTAGTTCCACCCCTAAGGTGGGCTACCTGATGTGGATACAACATTTTTAAGTCTGCCATCTAGGTGATGGCAGCATTAGGAACTCTGGGACAGGGTTATGCCTACGTCCCACAGGAAGAAGTCGTATAGGAGGCGCAGTAACCCCAGGTGTAGGTAGCCCATTAGCGACTACCGTACACTCCCCTAACGCCCCTAAATGTAGTATTTAGGGGAGCCCATGGCACCAGGAAATCGGATTCCTGCCTCCCTAAAAAGAAGGGCAGCGAAGAGCCGTGAGAAGCAAGGACTGTTGAGAAGCAACGGACTTGGAGCCAACCCTGCCGGCCTGTCTGCTGTTTGCACCAGATTGCGCTAAAGTCATCTCGTCCTCCAGCTGCTGTGCCTCCAAAAGCCTGGGAGGACTGCATGCTTTCAACAAAGACCCAGGAACTCCCATGGAGTAGCGGAGCTGCTTCCCTGCATCCTGCAGGCACTTCAAATGAACTGTGAGGACTTCGGACTCTTGGAAAGATCGACACCGGAAAGCACCACTGCACCCGTGCCCCCAAGCCCGAGTTGAAGTGGGCCAACGGTGCCAGCGTGGTCCCCTGACCCTCCAGATACAAAGCCCACCTTGGGTTTGTCCACAGTGGACTCACCAAAGCTGCCTGCAGCCTCTTTGTGCTGGCCCTCTCTACTGCCAGTGTCTTCAGTGACAAAAAAGACACCTGAGAACTCCTCTGCACCCGACCGCCCTGGCCCAAGTATAAGCGGTCCAAAGGTGTCCCCACGTCTCAGAGCATCGTGAGATCTGAGCCCCCTTCTTGGTTCAGCCTGACCGATCTCCCAGTCCCAGCCTCTTTGAAACCAGACCGTTCCCCATTAAAGTGAATGGGACACCTGATGCCGTAACACACCTCTGCACCCAGATTCCTCAGAGCCTCCCGAGATGACCTGTTGGTGTGGCCTTGGACTTTGCCCATACTCACCTTAAGTCCAGGAGATTGGTCCCGTAAGTCGCTGTGAAGTGCCCGAATGCAGTACATGTTTTCCCCCCGTAGGATAACATTACCGGTCCCAAAAATTGCACTGTCAACTTTTGAAATCTGTTAAAATTCATAACTCGAAAAGTACTTACCTGATTCCAATGATCTTGGTATTTAAATTCATATAAAAGTACTTGTTTGTTTTTATAAATAGGTGTCGGATTTCTTTGAGTGTGTCTCACTTACTGCCTTTGTGTGGTCAATAAATGTGTAGAACTACCCTCAGCTATGCCTAACTGCTCGCCCACACTACCACAAAAGAGAGCATTTGGGGTGTAATTTGTGCCTCTGTAATTCCTTTGCGGTTTGCCTGGACACTCTACACAGTGTACCTCCTTTTTGGTCCACTATATAAAGAGCCAGCTTCCTACAGTGACTCTAAAGACTGCTTCGAAGAAAAACAACTTGCACACATCCGGACGCAATACTAGATGGCAGGAGTATTCAAAGCATGTGAATCTACAGCACTACATGCCAAGAACAGATGCTTACAGGATAAGTAACAGAATCCATCTTCTGTTTCAACTGTGTGAAGATTATCTCTTGTATTATATTGATAAAATTACCATGTATTGAATAGATTAATATGAAACATATATTTATATAAACAATACATTTATTTTATATGTATTTCAAAGAAACTGCATTTTGATGGTTATTTGGGGGTACCTCCTGCCTTAGTTTATAAACCAAATTGAGTATTTAGAAGAAAATTATACTTTTGGGTGCCACATGCTGGTACAGCTTGAGGTTCACTGCTGAGGCAGATTTATTTTCTTAGACCATCGTTTGCTATTTAAATTCATGGGTTTGCCCATCTATTGTTCAATGTCTTAGTAACTGATTTGGAAAGGGGAAAATTATATTTGAGATTGCCTATGAAGCTGGAGGTGAGTACAAAACCTTGATGTTTCATTCTAGTGATCTGATACACATAGAAAACTGCAGTGGGCCTACAGAGAGACTTTAGCTTCCTATAGTTTTACATGAAGAATAGTAGCCTTAAGGCTACTTGGAAATGACTGAGGGCCGTATATACAAGACCCTTTTACAATTGAAGATGTGCAAAGTGTACACCTACCAGTTTGCAAATGGGTATACAATTTGTGATTTAAGCGATGTATAAGCAGGGCCACTTGAATTATGCAGCAGAGGAGGACCAAATTACGTGGTAGGGTTGACTAAGGTATGCATCAACGAAAGGCAAGCTATGTGGTGTAATGCGGTGTATTAACATTTTGTGAGCAAAGATTTTACATCATTAGTACCAGTTTAGCATGCAAAAACAAGAATAAGTAACAGGAAGGTGATTTATAAACCTTTGTGAAGGGCCTTCTTCTGCTCGGCAGCAGGTATTGCTGCGTTTTTAGTAGCTTTTAATCAGTCTGAGCTAGAAAGTGATATTTGTTTGTTAAAAGCTGTAGATTGTGCAGCAGATGATTGTGGCAATGCATCAAGTCCATAGTTCACAAATCACATAATTCCAGTGGCACTAACTATAGGTCACATCGCACAAGCTCTGCCTGCGTCGCTAGAGGGATGTGCACAGCATGACAAGCAAGAACCCTGGTAAGCGCATGAGCCTTCATTGTGTTTGTGAGGACATTGCTCGGTGTGTAAGAGTGCTAGTTAAAGGCATTCCACATATTTTATGGTGCCCACCACGTAGTGACCAGGGAAAATGAAATTGCTTGCTTGTGAGAAACTGGCCAATGTCTTGGATTCCAGACCTGGGTGTCATAGTGGTGTCATTGCTGGCTATGCAGACTTTGACATCCTAAAGGAAGGTAGTTAGCTGTTGGATTGAGATGGGTCTAAAGATGTAGAAGACAGACTATTCAAGGAATTCTATTTAATTTAGAAAGAGAAATAGGGCTATCTCCAAGGACATAGTTCACAAATCACATAATTCCAGTGGCACTAACTATAGGTCACATCGCACAAGCTCTGCCTGCGTCGCTAGAGGGATGTGCACAGCATGACAAGCAAGAACCCTGGTAAGCGCATGAGCCTTCATTGTGTTTGTGAGGACATTGCTCGGTGTGTAAGAGTGCTAGTTAAAGGCATTCCACATATTTTATGGTGCCCACCACGTAGTGACCAGGGAAAATGAAATTGCTTGCTTGTGAGAAACTGGCCAATGTCTTGGATTCCAGACCTGGGTGTCATAGTGGTGTCATTGCTGGCTATGCAGACTTTGACATCCTAAAGGAAGGTAGTTAGCTGTTGGATTGAGATGGGTCTAAAGATGTAGAAGACAGACTATTCAAGGAATTCTATTTAATTTAGAAAGAGAAATAGGGCTATCTCCAAGGACATTCGTACTAGAAATAAGACTGTTGTTCTAGGGTGTACTGTGTCCTGAAGTCATGGAAAGTCGAAACATCGCTTGCCTGTCATGTTTGTAATTGCGATGTTCAAATATGACATTGAGTTAATTAATCAGCGGGGTTATTTGACATTCATGAAGTTAATAGTATTCTGTGGGCTACAGTTATGAAATGTCTTGTTTCGCACTAACTGAGATTCATTAGGTTTGGGAACACTTTGGTGAGTCTTTTATATTTACATGTGCTATATTTATTTATTGGTAATGTATGTATCTGGTTAATACGTTTTCGTGTAAGTTGAGCTCTCGTTTGGGAATTACAGTTATGTTAATGTTTGTGGTTTGCTTAATGCTTAGTACTGCAAGACAGGTTGGGAAGTTAGTTTTGGAAGTACTGTTAGAGTATTTTATTTTGAATCCAAAGGGGTGTGGAAATCTATAAAATATCTACTTGTCATGGGACAGGTTGCTTCATAAATCTACTTTTCCTGTAAACAAATCCACTTGTCCTTTGGTGCCACGTAGTGCAGTGACAAATTGTGGCTGCAATCTCGTTCTATAGGAGCTCTGATAAGTCTCTCTGATTATGCCACGGCTGCTACTATAGTAGGGTTTGAATACTAGCAATTCACTTATTATGTCAACTTTCCACAGAGCTACATACTGGAAGTAGCATTAAGCAATAGTTTTACGGTAGGAATGCCCTTTTGAGTCTTTGCAAACCTACTAAAATTTTGATGTTTTAGCGGTTTTCTCCAGCTCTTCTCTAATCTTTTTCCATACTGATAAAGGTTGGAAATTTACTCCTGACAAGGGCAGAAGTAAAACTTCTTCCAGGGTTGAGAAAAAAGGGGTTGGAAAGTGAACGTGTTAACACTCAGCAGATTTTCGCATGAGAAAATCTACACATGCATATTTGCTCATGCTAAATTGCAGTTCACAAATATTTTGTAGCAGTACCTTTTCCTAGCTTATTTCTGTAATTTTTTATAAATTCATTCAAGCCGTAAATTTGCACTACTGCTAGGACATTTACCATTGGGTGTACTATTGTGATTATCTTTAAGAATTGGGCCCCCAATTAGGTCTGGCATTAACCAAGAAATGTTGTTTTTATTAATATTCTATCTCTCTCTATCTATTAGCCGACTTCACTGTGAGTGACCGCATTCTCCTCTTTCACAAGGAGCATATCGGCGCACAAAGTAGTTTTGTTCAGAGCAAGGGGCTACTGTGGAAATTTGTGCTTTTTGAGACGAAAAAATGTTTTTTGCCAATGTTTGTTATCATTGTGAGGGCCCGACAGCTCCCACAACAATAAAGTTTAATAAAAACCATGCCAAAACAAGAAACACACTGACAGAACCAAAACGCTGACCAACAATGTAAGAACTATTGGTTTTGACAATGCTTGTTTATTTTCATGTTTCCCATAATCTTGTTGAAACTGGTTGCACTGATTTTCCATTATAAATATTTTTACTAAATAATGCTTTAAAGGAATGGTAACTAAAATTTCACAGTAGTTTAGTAAAAGTCTTTTCTTTCATAATTTAATTTTACGGGAAAACTTTATTTTGAAAGCAACGCATCATCAATCTTGCTTTCAAGATTTTGCACATATTTGCATCTTGGAGCATTATACGTAGCATCATATTAAAATTTGCAAGCGTGTGTGCACATTTTTATACTGGAACCACTGTCAGTAGTGCAATCCGAGCTTGCAACACTTCCTTAGAGCACTCACCCTAATAATAAAGGCTTTGTATTAATGAACCATAAAAACAAGTTCGAACAGCTTTAGTATATGGACACAAATGTTACCTTAACTGTGGACAATGCCCTTCCCAGATCAATAATGTGGTACTGAGAACGGGCAGCCAAAGGGTTTGTGCTGCTGGGGGTTGGGACTACTTGTCCCAAGGGCAAAATAAACATGAAAACTTGTTGTCCTTGACCTCAAACCATATGTGGTGTCCTGGTTATGTCCTGGGCATCGGGCTATAGAAATTCCACACCCCTTACTCCATGTGGAGTTAAGTTATCAGTTTAGGGAAGAGAGTGTAGTACCCATCTGACTGTAGGTATGTGCGGGTTGAGTGTGTCCAACTGTTGCAAATGTAGGGAACAGTAGTACCCTGTTGTGAAAGATAACAGTGTAGTACACTTGTGTGTGTGGTGGTGCAAACTGGGGAAAGAGCAGTACCCTGTTGCTAGAAGTTGTAAGTGGGAGTGCACCGTGGTGTACTAAGTTGGGGAAGAGTAGTACCCTTTCATAAGAATTTGCGTGGGTGAAGTACCAGATGGGTGTGATGTGCAAGAAGAGAGGTACCACGTCGTGAGAGATTGCAAGTGAGAGTACCACATGGTGTTGTGGGTGATAGCCACAGGTTTCGCCTGAGTGTTGTAGATGATAGCCACAAGTTTCACCTAAGTCGCCATTATGTACAAATTGGAAGAATCCACACGTGTGGTACATTAGACGGAGTACGTTTGTGATTTTATTTTATTTTTTTGTGGTATGTTTTATTCTGTTTGTGTGTAATGAGGTCATTCAGTGTTGTTTGGTTTGAATGGTAGTGTTTCATGTAGTTCTATTGTTTTGTTAGTGAGTACTTCTTTACCCACTGACCTGGTCTAGTGTCTCCGTGGTTGTATTGCTTAACTGCTCTAGCTTTTGATTGTTGTTGTGTCAATAATGTTTCAGTATGTGTCTTCTGGGAGCTATCATTGTGTTTGGAGTACATCCTAGGTTTTTCTGATGTAGTTTCAAGAGGGTGAAGTACTGGGTGCAAATTAGCTGCTTACTTCGGCCTGGTATGTTTTTCATTTTGGTTTGGCTATCTAGCGTGACTGGGTGGGAGGTGTGTTGGAGTGCTGGTCTGCACTTTTGTGTTTGGTGTTGTGTATTGTTCTTGTGGGGATGTGTAAGTTGCTTGTGGACGATGGAGATAGTGTGAGTGTTTGCTGTGCTGTGTAGTCCAGTAAAGAGAGTTGAATTTCTGGGACATTTTGTATGAATGTATTTGTGTAGACTGGTTTTGTGTTTCTCGTAATGGATTTTTGAGTTCAGGTGATGAATGGTTAAATGTCTGTATTTTGCTGTGTTCCTTGAAGTGTGGACTTGATGATGATGTGGAAACCATGTGGAGCTGGTGGGTTTTGTTCCCCGACTGTTTAGTGACTAGGCATCCTTGACTACCTGTCCTGTGTGCATCCAGTGTTGTGATGCGTCATTGTGAGTGTCCAGGCATGTGGTAGTAGGTCCTCATGTCCAAGTAGTGTCTATTGTGCAATGGTAGTCACAGCCTAGTTGCCTTGTTTCTTTGTTTGAGATGAGGTGTCTTAATCTGTTGCAGAGGTTATGTGACTGCTATTTGTTGTCTTTGTGTGTCTGCGTGGATATTGGAAAGTTTAACAGGTGGTTGTTGGGTGAATGTTTAAGCTAGATATGTTGGAGATTGAATCATTGTGAGAGATTATCCTTGTACTTTATATGTAAAGGGATGGTAGTTTGTTGTTTGTAAGAAATGGAGGTGCTTGATATCCTGTGTGTCTCCATTGCCTGCATGTCTGGAATGTTGGTGTGTGATGTGGAGTGGAAGCTAGGAGCTAGAGGACAGTTGGAGGGGCCATGGTTCACTGACAGGACCTTCTGCCTGTTATAATCTAAGAGCCTAACATGAAATAAACAACTTACCTCCTAACTGAATGGCTGCAGACTCTTGTATGAAGATCCTGCACTCCAACTGTGACTGAATGTTCAATACCTTTGGTTCTAAGAACAGTCTTGGCTAGGGTGGGGTTATTGTAACACAGTAACTGCTCTTGAACTTTTTTTCAAAGCATACCTCAACAGAGAGTAATGAAACTCTAAAGTGGCCCACATAAAAGTCACTATCCTCAACGCCTACACACTTCTTTCAGATGTCCCTGATGCCATTCAGGCTACCTTTATTCAGCTATTTTACTACTGTTGACCCCTTGTTCCACCCTCTGGCCCCTTTCCTTCCCCTTTTTTGTCCCTCCTATTATGCTCGTGTAAGTTGTGTTTTTTCTCTGTAAAAATGTTTAATACCTGACTAGGTGCTATATAAAAACTTCATATAAATAAAAACAATTTACCACTATTTGCTGTCTCATATAATCTTCCAAGGTGCCATCAATGTCACAAGTCGACACCAATAGCTAAATAGTAGTCATTGAATTCATCAGTCATTTGCTTTCTTGTTTCTTGTGTAGAATCTATGCCTCTCAATAACAATGCTTGAATCATCTCTGAAATAGACTTAGCTTTTCAACAGCTTAAGTATCATCATCCTATCGTCCAAAACAAGAGTTATCCAATAAGTTATATGTCAAATATTGATGAAGAAAATACTATGTCTGTGCAACAAAAGAAAAGGATTCTTTCGCAATCTGTGGGCCATGAGGAATGAGTGTCTATAACGAAATGCAAAAAGGATGGTGGCGTTGGGGATGGAAAGCACCATAGATGATTTCAACAATAATTTTGCACCAAACGTTTGCATTGAGATAGTAGGATAGAAATTATTTCAAAGGAAGCAGGAGATTCGTAAAACAATCGAGAATTATGCCAGCTTTGAAGAAGCTAGTTGTTGATTGTAAATTTGGAACTCTTTACGGTTAGTTCTTTAGCGATTAAGTAGTTATGCTTACTTGTAACCCCTCTGTTCTGGTATATTAATGGGATAATGACGATTCGCGATAAAAAGATATATTGGACATTGTACACAAGGCTGAGATGTCAAGGAGATGTGATAAGGCAACTAAAATGAGTTCTAGGCTAACTGAAGGTGACGTTGTAGGAAAGATAAAGAACAGGAGGGAAGAGAAAAGTTCTAAAAAGAATTTATTGTATAAACAAGGGAATGTTGGGGTTACGAATGGTCCACGTGACAGTAGTAATCACTTGGCTTAGAGTAAAACATGTTATAGTTTTGAAGGATGATGCCTACCCCAACATCCATAAAGTTAGTAATGTAGCTGTATTACTGAGGGAAGATGTTTCCAAAGAACAGGTTGAAGCAGATGTAATAAAACCTACTGAGGCTTCTGAATCTATTTCTCCCCTTGTAATCACATATCTGAAAGAGACAGTTATGGATTCCTCACCTTAGAATTACCCCCATGCGTCAGACTGGATACGGAGAATTTCTTCCTCCGCAGTACCCCTGCGCGTCGATAGGTGGTGTCAGTCGTTGGCGTCGTGGTCGCCGGAATGACGCCGTGGTATCTACTTAGAGGCCGCCCTCGCGCGCTGACGTCAGGTCTTTCTTTTTCCGCGCCAGCCAGCGCAGATCCGGAGAGAGCGGTACCTCAAGTCACTTTTTGACTCCGTTTTTGCTACTTTTGTCGACACCTTTTTTTTTTGAGCCGATCGACTCCTGGTGCACGGAGGGATGTCACGTCGGACCGGCTTCAAGGCTTGTGACTCCTGTCACAAATTGATGTCGGTCACGGACCCGCACCAAGTGTGTCTTTGGTGCCTGGAGCGCGTCCACGATCCAAAGTCGTGCTCCGACTGCTGGGCCAAGGACCCGAAGTCTTTGCGGGAGCGGTCCCGAAAGCTTCTCGAAGCCCGGCAGTCTGCTCCGTGCCGTTCGAGGTCCCGGTCGAGAGGGAGGTCGTGGAACCGATTGCCGAGCCACCACCACCACTCGTCATCGAAGTCTTCGTCTTCGGGTAAGTCGAAGCACCAGAAGAAGACGAAGCATCGTCACTCTTCGCGTTCTCCCCGTCCATCGGCCGCCTCAGGAAGCGGAAGATAGTCTGGCTCCGCCCGCGGAGCCTGTTGGGTTGACTCAGGCCTGCCCTCCCTTTCCGGGAGCCGGAGCGACCCCTGCCCAGCTTCGAAGCTTTTACGAAGCCTTGCACTCCATCTTCGGGCAGCCCGACTCCGCCGGCGCGCCTTCGGGCCCCGCGGACTCTGCTGGGGGCTCTAGGCCTTCAATGCCGGCGGCTTCGGCGCCGCAGGGCCCCCAAGGATCCAGGCCTGGATCCTGTTCAGCACCGGTCGAGCTTGTGACATCTCTGGCACCGAATCCAGTGACGACACTTCCGCCACCTCCGACACCGGTTTTGCCCTTAGCCTGGGTCGGCCCCGGCCTCCCCCTCGATGAGGACACCGAGCTGGACCGACGTCGGGACCGGCGCCGACCGGTACTTTTGTACCCCTGTTCTCCCCTGATATTTCCTACCACCCTGAGTGGCTACCAGGAGAGGGTGAGGAGGACTGGGAGGGGTTCGTGGACCCTCTTGCAGACCAGTTAGAGGAACCGGACTGGAGAGAGGAGTTTGGTGACGCCAGTGGTCTGGATACCTCCCCAGACCTTGGCATGCTTTCTCCCCCTACTGTGGCTACGGAGGAGGGTGCGTCTTACGCAGTGGTGTTGCGTAGTGCAGCCGAGGCCCTAAACCTCGAGCTTCCTACAGTGGCGGTCAGGACTAACCTCCAGACCGAGGTGCTTCAGCCGGCAGCGGTCTCTTCGGAGCCCCTGCTGCCGTTCAATGAGGCCCTTACGGACATCCTTTTGGGCACTTGGTCCAAGCCCAACACAGGAGCTCCTGTGGACAGGATGATTGCCCGACGCCACCGCTTGACCCCGGGCCACCCCTTTTTCCTCTCTTCCCATCCTACCCCAGAGAGCTTGGTAGTCCAAGCCTCCACGTCCAAAGGCGCATTCCCTTAAGCACCTGATGGGGAATCCAAGAAGCTGGACCAACTTGGGAAGAAGATGTTTTCTTCCTCCAGCTTGGGACTGTGGTCGGTGAACACCGCATGTCTATTGGACCGTTACTCCCACTCGGTGTGGGGACACGGTTGTGCAGGTGCTGCCACAGTGCCCGGAGGAGGCCTGGGCTGTGCTCTCCCGTGCTGTTGCCGAAGGGAGAGACGCAGCGAAGTTCGCCATCCGGTGTGGGCTGGACACCGCCGACTCATTGGGCAGGACGATTTCCTCGTGGCTACGGAAGGGGTGCCCCGCCACGTTCCACCTAGAGCCACAGGCCTGCGCAAGCTGTCCAGCCTCAGCGCGGCCGGGGACGTGGATCCCACCGCCGTGGGTCAAGGGGCCAGCGGGCGGGCCAGTCCACCAGCGCCCCCTCTGCAGCAGCCTCCAAACCCTCCTAGTCCGGCCTTTCAGGCCCATCAACATCACGTCGGACAGGTGGGTTTTTCACATAGTCCGAAGGGGCTACTCCCTCCCCTTCGAGACTACCCCTCCATCCATCCCACCTCAATTCCATCGCATGTCGGAGGATCACATGGCCCTTCTCCAGCGGGAAGTTACGGCTCTCTTGGCCAAGGGAGCCATCGAGCGAGTTCCTGTCCCAGAAGTAGGTCGTGGTTTCTATTCCCACTACTTTCTGGTGCCCAAGAAGGGCAAGGGCCTGCGTCCTATCTTGGATCTCAGGAACGTCAACCGCTTCTTCTGGAAGGAGAAGTTCAAAATGTTGACACTGGCTCAGGTCCTGTCTGTCCTCGACCCGGGAGACTGGTTGGTAGCGTTGGACTTGCAGGAAGCTTATTTTCACATCCCCGTCCTGCTGGCCCACCGGCGTTACCTACGGTTCACGGTAGGCCACGAGCACTTTCCATTTACCGTGCTGCCCTTTGGCCTTACCAGCGCCCCTCTGGTTTTCACGAAAGTGATGGCTTTGGTCGCAGCTCATCTGTGCAGATCAGGGGATCCAGTCTTCCCCTATCTCGACGACTGGCTGTTGAAGGCGGGCTCACCCCAGGCAGTCGTTTCCCACCTCCAGACTACGGCGGACCTCCTGCATTTGCTGCGGTTCACTATCAACGTGCCAAAGTCACACCTGACTCCCTCTCAGAAGCTCCTTTTCATCGGAGCGGTTCTGGGCACGACGCAGTTTCAGGTTTATCCTCCTGAGCAGCGAGTCCGGGATATTTGGGCTATCATTCTGATCTTTCAGCCTTTATCCCGGGTTTCGGTCAGCCTGACCCCGAGGCTGCTGGGCCTCATGGCCTCTTACATCCTACTGGTGGATCATGCCAGATGGCATATGCGGGCTCTGCAGTGGGACCTGAAGTTCCAGTGGGCACAGCATCAGGGGAATCTGTCCGATTGCGTCCAGATCTCGGAGGGCACTGCTCGACAATTGCAGTGGTGGCTCACAAACCAGGATTGGGTCAATGGCAGATCCCTCTCCCTTCCCCAACCAAAGTTCACAGTGGTGACGGATGCATCACTTCTGGGGTGGGGCGACCACATGGGAAAGGCGGATTTTCAGAGGCCTCTGGTCTCCGTTGGAGTCTGGGCTCCACATCAACCTTCTGGAGCTTCAGGCGATTCGTCTTGCACTAAAGGCATTACTTCCCTCTGTCCGGGGAAGAGAAGTGCAGCTGATCACGGACAACACCACCGCCATTTGGTACTGCAATAAACAGGGCGGGGTGGGGTCGTGGACCCCATGTCAAGAGGCTCTCTGCCTTTGGACATGGCTGGAACATCAGGGCATATCCCTGGTGGTTCAACACCTGGCAGGTTCTCTGAACGCCAGAGCGGACGAACTCAGCTGCAGGTGCATGATGGATCACGAATGGCGTCTTCAGTCTGAGGTGGTGCAAGGTCTCTTTCAGCAGTGGGGAGAGCCTTGGTTAGATCTATTCGCCACCGAAGAGAACGCGCAATATCAGCAGTTCTGCGCATTGGAATTTCCAAGGCGGCACTCGCTCGGCGATGCTTTTCATCGCGAGTGGAATTGCGGTCTTCTATACGCCTTTCCTTCTATACCATTTCTGCCCAGAGTGCTGAAGAAGATCAAGCGCGACCGGGCCCAAGTCATTCTTGTGGCTCCGGATTGGGCACGAAGAGTCTGGTATCCCGAGCTGTTACAAATGGCCATCGATCCTCCGATCAGACTGCCTCTTCGGGAGGATCTTCTGTCGCAGCAGCAGGGGACGGTCCTCCACCCGAATCTGTCCAGCCTCCACCTCCTTGCGTGGAGATTGAGCGGCGACAGTTGACTGCTTTCGACCTTCCTCCTGAAGTCAGTAACGTTATCTTGGCGGCCCTCCACTTAAACGGTATACGCCTGCAGGTGGAACAAATTTGTGGCATGGTGCACAGCAAAGGCTGTGGATCCCCTTTCCGCCCCTCTTTCTGAGGTTCTCTTGTTCCTCCTTTCTTTGGCCCAGCAGGGCTCTGCTCTGGGCACTCTTAAGGGCTATCTCTCAGCCATTTCAGCCTTTCTTAGGCTTCCTGATCAACCTTCTCTTTTCAAGTCGCCTATTGTAAATATATTCCTTAAGGGCATTACTCATCTCTTCCCTCCTATTCCTTTCGTAATGCTCCGGTGGGACTTGAACTTGGTTCTGACTTATCTTATGTGCGCTCCCTTTGAGCCATTACATAATTGTCCTCTCAGACTTTTAACTTTGAAAACTGCCTTCTTGGTTGCCATCACCTCTGCTCGCAGGGTGAGTGAGCTTTAAGCCCTTTCTTCTAAGCCTCCTTTCCTGGCTGTTCATCCTGACAAAGTTGTCCTTCGCACTAGGCCTTCTTTCCTTCCCAAAGTGGTTACCTCTTTCCACATAGGACAGACCATCACTTTGCCCACCTTCTTTCCGCCTCCGCATCCTTCTAAAGAGGAAGAGCGGCTCCATCGTCTGGATCCAAAACGTGTGCTTTCCTTCTATCTGGATCGCACAAGACAATTCTGGGTGGATGACCAACTCTTTGTTGGCTACGTGGGCGCCAAGAAAGGTTGGGCCGTACAAAAACTTGCCATCTCTCGATGGGTCTTTCTTTGTATAAAAATCTGCTATTCCTTGGCGAAAAAGGAACCTCCAGTAGGGTTGCGTGCCTATTCCACCAGGGCTAAGGCAGCTACTACAGCTTTTGGACGTGGAGTCCCTCTTCATGACATCTGCCAGGCAGCGACGTGGGCTTCACTGCACACGTTTACCAAACACTACTGCCTGGACAGCCATGTCCGGAGAGACGGCTTCTTTAGCCGTTCAGTTCTCCAGGACTTTCTGGTGTGAACTTGGTTCGCAGACCCACCTCTGGGGTTGGTATTGCTGGGGTATCTATTCTAAGGTGAGGAATCCATAACTAAAAGTCCCTTTCAGATGAACAAGTTACTTACCTTCAGTAACGATATATCTGTAAGAGGCATAGATTAGTTATGGATTCCTCACCGCCCCACCCATCCTCCCTGTTCTGCGAACTGACTTCTAGAGTAAGGGACTCCCTTTCAAGGCCCTAGTTTTCGTGCACCAGTGGTCGGTGTCTTGCATGGCTCTGCGCTTCTGGCGTGGAATGTCGTGTAAAGAACTGACAGCGCGCGAGGGCGGCGTCTAAGTAGATACCGCGACGTCATTCCGGCAACCACGATGCCAACGACGAACGCGGAGTCATCCGACGCCACCTATCGACGCGCCGGGGTACTGCTGAGGAAAAAATTCTCCGGATCCAGTCTGACGCCTGGGGGTAATTCTAAGGTGAGGAATTCATAACTAATCTGTGTCTCTTACAGATATATTGTTACCGAAGGTAAGTAACTTGTTCGACGTGCCAGTAGCAAGATTCGATTGTGTATTGAACTCTGCTACCTACAAAACAATATCCTTGTGGCCAGATTGCCAATATCTAGGATAACGGAGATGCTAGCTATAGTGAAAGGGGAAAAGTGGTTTTCATCTTTGGACCTTTTATCGGTATTCCACAAAATTCTGTTACAAAAACACTCCCACAGCTGTTTTTCAAAGATTGATGTTCCCATTATTTGGTAAGATCAAAGGGATAATTTTTTTTCAATAAAGCATCTTAGTTCTATGTAAAGATAAAGAACACAATGAGAGGTCGGAAACTAGAAAGGTCTGACAGTAGAATATGCCAAAAGTAAGTTTGTGGAATGAAATGTGACATACCCAGGTCATGAGATTAGAGACGAAGAAGTAGGAACCAAACCTAGTTTAGTGGAAACAATTAAAGATGCACCTCCACTCCGGTGCAAAGACAGTGTTTGGTCATATGTAATAGAGACTTCTAGCCGCAGATTCGTTACCTTAGAATTATCTCCAGGCGTCAAACTGGATCCGGAATTTTTTGCTTGAGCAGTAGCCCTGCAAACCTCTAGGTGGCGTTGTTCGGCTCTGCGTGGCATTGTTGTCTTTGCAGCGGAAGTGACGTTTGCTGTACCTATATAGGCACCACCTAGGCGCGCTGACGTCGGTTCTGGTCTTTCTGCGCCTTTCAGCGCCGATTCGGAAGAGCTACCCCTTAGTCACTTTTTGACGAAGTATTTTTTGACGTTTTGCCAATTTTTTTTCTCTAGGTCTTACCTCGTGGTGTGGCAGAAATGTCCTGCTGTGCCTGTCAACTACAGATGTCTGTGACGGACCCACGCCTTGTTTGCCTCTGGTGCCTCGAACAAGACCATGACCCGAAGGCCTGTCTTGCCTGCTGCGCCATGCATCTGAAGGCCTTGAAGGAGCGATCCCTAAAAGCTCCTGATGGCTTGATGCCACAACGCTTGAGGTCCCGGTTGGGAGGAAGGTCCCGGGAGCAGTCAGGGAGCCCAAAGTCATTGTCACATTCAAAATAGTCGAGCCATTCACTTAAGTCTCTGTCCCACAAAAAAAACTTCACCTCGTCTGTTGGCCGACGAGACGAGGGAGCGTCACTCGAGGGCTGGCTCAGCAGTTGAGCCAGCTCCTGGGCTGACTCAGTGTCTCCCCACATTTCCGGGAGCCGGAGCGGCCCTCCTCAGCTTCAATAGTTTTATAAGGTTATGTGCCTCATATTTGAGTGGCCCTTTCTCTCTGGCACTCCTTTGGGCCCCACAGATTCGGGAGGGGCCCCTGCTGGATCCACGCCACCAGTTGGGCCCAAGAGATCCACAGATGGATCCGAATCTGCACCGGTTGTGCCATGTCTGCCTTCCCTGGAGCCGGTCTAGAGGCCTACACTCCCGACTGCGGAATCCCCGACACGGAGCCGGAGGGGCATCGTCCAACTCCGGTGCCGACTGGAGCCATGCATTCCAGGCCGGAGCCTAAACCCCAGTCCTATGGGCTAGACTCGGGTAACAATGGGAGGGGTCGCCTGTACCCTGAAGAATACCAGCCTTATGAATTCTTGGACTGCTGTGAGGACCTTGGTGAAGCCAGTGGACTGGACACTTTTCCAGATTCTGTTATGTTTTCTCCTCCTACCGTGCCTATGGAGGAGGGAGGTTCATTCGCTATGGTGGTTCAGAGGGCAGCTGAGGTCCTGGCCCTTAGTTTGCCCTCTGGGGCAGTCAAGACTAACGTCTTGACGAAAGTGCTTCAACCGGGAGTGTCCGCTTCCAAGCCGTTTCTCCCTTTCAATGAAGCACTTACTGATGTCCTGCTTGGGACTTGGTCCAAGCCCAACACGGGGGCTCCTGTGAAGAGGACAATTGCCCGCCGCTACGGCCCTGCTCCAGGGGACCCCAAATTCCTCACAGAACACCCTATCCCAGAGAGCTTGATTGTCCAAGCCTTCACTTTACATGTTAATCCTGGCGTATACCCAGCTGCTCCTCCAGATAGGGAATCCAAGAGGCTGGACAATTTAGGGAAGACATTTTTTCTTCCACCTGCCTGGCATTGCGGTTGGTGAACACTGCATGCCTTTTGGGCCACTACTTCCACGCCCTGTGGGATACGGTTGCGCAGGTTCTGGCAACGGTCCCGGAGGAGGTCCGGGCTGTGCTCTCCCAGGTTGTTGCCGACGAGAGGGATGCAGCTAAGTTCACTATTGGATGTCGACTAGACACCACCGACTCATTAGGCAGAGCAGCGTTTTTGTCGACAGTGGCCCTGCGATGTCCCCCCACCAGCCGTAGCCTCCAAACCCTCCTAGTCTGCCTGTTTACCATCATGGACAACCAGTGGCTGGCAGGATTCGCCATCACCTGAGCCACTGGCAGTACATAACATCGATGGGTTTTGCAGATTCTGAAGGGGCTACTCCTTCCCCTTCGATACTACCCTTCTCTCCATGCCACCTACATATGATAGGCTGATGGGGGACCACCTATATTTTCTCCGCCAGGAAGTAATGGCTCTTTTGGCCAAAGGAGCCATATAGAGAGTGCAGATGCCAGAAGTGGTTTGTGGTTGTTATTCTTGCTACTTTCTGGGCCTGGGACTGAGGCCTTCTTCCTATCCTAGAACTATGCTATCTCAACTTCTTCCTCAAGAAAAAGTTCAAAATGCTCATTCTTGCTCCGGTCCTATCTTTCCTGGATCCAGGAGACTAAATGGTAGCTTTGGACTTGCAGGACACCAATTTCTATATTCCAGTCTGGCCTGAACACAGGCATTAACTGTGATTCACAGTGGGCCACAAGCACTTTCAGTTCGCTGTGCTCCCCTTTGGCCTCACCAGCGGCCCTCAGGTGTTCACTAAGTGAATGGCGCTGGTTGCAGCTCATCTACAGAGAACATGGTTGCCAGTCTTCCCCTATCTCAACAACTGGCTGTTGAAGGTGGGCTAGCCCCAGACTGTCGTCTCCCAGCTCTAGATTAAGGCAGACCTCTTGCGTTCGCAGGGGTTCACTATCAACATGCCAAAGTCACACCTGACTCTTTCAGACTCTCCCTTTCATCGGAGCTGTTCTGGACATGGTGCAGTTTCGGGCCTATCCTCCCAAAAGGCGAGTCCAGGATATTAGTGAGACAGACTGTGAGGCTTCTGGGCTTCATGGCCTCCTGCATCCTACTGATGACACATGCCCGTTAGCATATGCGGGCTCTGCAGTGGGACCTGAAGTTCCAGTGGGCACATCATCATTGGAATCTCTCCGCCATGGTCTGGATCTCTGAGGGAACTGCGAAAAATAAGCAGTACTGCTTAACAAACTTCGATTGGGTCAGCGGCAGACCCCTTTCCCTTTCCCAACCAGATCTCACAGTAGTGACAGCTGCATCACTCCTGGAATGGGACGGTCATCTGGGAGATGTGGAGATCAGAGGACTCTGGTCTCCAGTGGAATCTGGACTCCACATCAACCTGTTGGAGCTCCAAGTGATTTGTTTGGCATTGAAACCCTTTCTACCCTCCATCCAGGGAAGGCTGGTGCAAATGTTCTAGGACAACACCGCCATGTGGCACTGCAAAAAGCAAGACGGTGTGGGGTCATGGGCCCTTTAAGAGGCCCTGCATCTCTGGACATGGCTGGAACAGTAGGGCAGATCTCTGGTGGTACATCATCTAGCGGGTTTCTGAACGCCAGAGTGGACAAATTCAGCTGAAGATGCCTCTCGGTTTACGAATGGCGTCTCCTTCCGGAGGTGGTGGAAGGTCTTTTTCAGCAGTGGGGAGAGCCTTGGTTAGACCGGTTTGCCACCGACGAGAACGCTCAATGTCAGCAGTTCTGCGTGCTGGAGTTTCCAAGGCATCTCTCGCTCAGAGATGCTTTTCGTCTCGAGTGTAACTCAGACCTTCTGTATGCCTTTCTGCCTATACCACCCCTGCTCAGAGTTCTCAAGAAGATCAGAAACGACCAGGCCCATGTCATCCTTGTGGCTCCGGATTGGGCACCGAGGGTCTGGTATCCCGAGCTGTTGAGCATGGCCATCGGTCCTCCGATAAGGATGGCACTTCAGGAGGATCTTCTGTCGCAGCAGCAGGGGAGGGTTCTCTGACTCCTTGCGTGGAGATTGAGTGGCGGCAGTTGACAGCTTTTGTCATTCCTCGTGAATTCTGTGATGTTATCTTGGCAGCCAGGCGTCCCTCCACTAAGACTGTTTACACCTGCCGTTGGGAAAAATTTGTGGCATGGAATACAGAAAGCAAATGGTATCCCTTTCTCAGGTTCTCCTGTTTATCCGTTCCCTTGCCCGGCAGGGCTTTGCTCTGGGCGCTCTGAAGGGCTATATCTCTGCCATTTCAACTTTTCTGCGGTTGCCTGATCAGCCATCCCTCTTTAAATCCCCTATTGTAAGTAGGCTTCTGAAAGGTTTACAACATTTGTTTCCACCTTCTCCCTTTGTTATGCCCCAGTGGGAGCTGAATTTCATCCTCCCTTCCTTATGTGCACTCCGCACAATTGTCCACTCAGGCTCCTTACCGCCTTCTTGGTTGCAATAACAACTGCCTAGAGGGTCAGTGAGCTTCAGGCCTTGTCATCCAAGCCTCCTTATCTTAACATCTGCGCAGACGAACAGGGGCTTCGTACGAGAGCTTCCTTTCTTTTGAAAATGGTCACTCCATTATACGTAGGCCAATCCATCACTCTGCCTATTTTTTACACTCCACCTCATCCCTCCAAAGAAGAGTAGCAACTTCACTGTCTGGAAACAAAAGGAGCATTGTTGTTCTACCTTGATTGCACACGAGAGTTCAGGGTGAACGACCAACTCTTCGTGGGGTATGTTGGAGCAAAGAAGGGATTGGCTGTACAGAAAAGAACCATCTCGCGAGGGATCGTTCTGTGCATCAAAATCTGCTACACACTGGCTAAAAAGCAAACCCCTGAGGATTTTGCATGCTCATTCCACTAGAGCTAAAGCTGCAACTACTGCGTTAGCTCGCGGAGTTCTGGTTCTGGACATCTGCCAGGCAGCAACGTGGGCTTCCCTGCGCATGTTTACCAAACACTACTGTTTGGACAGTCAGGTCCGTATGGATGGGCACTTTGCCCATTCAGTCCTGCAGGACTTTCTCGTGTGCAGTTGGTCCGCAAACTCACCTCCAGGGAAGTATTGCTTGGGTATCTATTCTAAGGTAAGGAATCTGCGGCTAGAAGTCTCTATGAGATGAATAAGTTATTTACCTACGGTAACACCTTATCCAGTAGAGACCTTATCTAGCCACAGTTTTCCGACCCACCCATCCTCCCCGCTCTGCAAACTGATTTTTAGGGACATGGCTTTTCCCTTTTCGGGCCCTAGTTTTCCACACTAGTAGTCAGTGTACTTTGTGTCTTTGCACTTCTGGCATGGAAAGTTGCAAAAAGTAACTGATGTCAGCGCACTTAAGTGGCGTCGCTGTAGGCACCACGAACATCACTTCTGACGCGGACGATGCCGCACAGAGCCGGACGACACCTACCGGCGCGCAGGGGTACTTCTCGCAAAAACATTTCCGGATCCAGTCTGACGCCTGGGGATAATTCTAAGGTAAGGAATCTACGGCTAGATAGAGTCTCTACCAGATAAGGGGTTACCAAAGGTAAGTAACTCGTTCTTCTAGTTCTACCTGAATTTTATGCAAAGTATATATCGAGATTAGCCAAAAAAAAAACTTCCATGTTAAACAAAAAACAAGGTTTACTTAGATTGGTCTGAGAAATGTCAGAGAGACTTTACTTTGATTAAAAAAAAAAAAAAACTTTTGTAAACGTCTTACAAGGTTTTAATCTTAGTGCAGAAAGAGTCATCATCATAGATGCCAGCAATAAGCAGATAGGTGAGGTTTTGCCATAGGATTAAAAGAATTGTAAGAAGGTAAAAATAACTCATGCATTGTGATACTTATGTCCCAGTGAGGAAAAATACCTTGTACATGAAAGTGAGGCCCTGGCTTGGTTGTGGGCTTTCGATCATTTCCAAGCCTTCATTTGGGTAAACACTTCACAATGTGTTCTGACGTTAAACCCTTAGTTTAAAAATGACAGGCAGAACTGCAAAAGTATTGGTGAGACAGTGTGGATGGCCTAGAAAAGATGTGCTGGAGGTCATTTTGGGAAGTGAAGGATTAACTTAGTGGTTGTGAACAAAATGATATTGAGGGGTGCTAGAATTCTGCCTCCCAATATGGCGAGGGGAAAAAATTTGAAGCTATTACATAAAGGTCATCTAAGTATCTTTAAAAATAAAAGGGAGTGAAGAAGCTGTTATGGTGGCCTGGTATGGATGTTGCTGTTGGAAGAATAATAAGGAAGAGTACCAAATGCATGATGGTGGATAACAAATTAAAAACCCTTCAATCCTCCAAGTGTTATCGGGTGTACCCTTGGGGCAACAGACATAATGGGACCCATAGGTGAAAGCATGTCATTCCTTTGATTGAGACCTTTTCACGGTGGCCAATAAGTCAAAGAGTGGATAGAGCTGACATGGAGACGGTTTTAAGTTTGCTGGCCGAAGTGTTCATGAATGAAGAAATGCCTGCATGGTTGCCCAGTTATAATGGTGTTCAATAAGTTTTGTACAAAGCTATGATTAACTTGCTTCAGCTCTGTAGTCTGTTTGCTGCTCATTGCTTCTCTGGAATCAACGAGCAACATTTAGGGTTGCATCAGAATGCCACTCATCTCGGTTTGCTTCATTACCTCAGAGACTTAACTTTTTGCCTGACTCCCTGGTTTCCTCTTTGGAGGTATGGGTAGTGAGAGTCCTTTTCTCCCTCCACCAGTCTACTCATCTGGCCTGGGTTTGGGTCATGGGACTTTGCCGTCTCACATTCATGCTAAATACCCTTGGCAGCATTTTGGGTATCTAAGAAGGGTGTTTCTTGCATTAAATATCCATACAATTCCTAGTAAACCAAAGTCGCCCTTCTTCTTTCATCGTTTCAAAGGCATCTTGTTATAAAGTTTCTGAAAAGGTTGGAAAATAAATTTCCTCTCAAACTGGTGTCTGTGAGAAAGTGCCCTCTTTCTGCATGGTATGCATCCATTTTTGCTGATTTGCTGATGTTCTTTGACTGAGTGTGCCCTGGGCTCCTGCTAATCAGGTACCCAGGGCCTATGTTCCTTCCCTAAAATTGCATTGAAGCTTAAACCCAATTGGCATCCCTGGCCACAGGTAGGCCCCTGGTAAATAGTACCACAGGTACCCAGGGCCCTGTGACCAGGGAAGGCCCCTAAGGGCTGCAGCACTTGTTGTGCCACCCTTGGAGGCCCTGCACCTTTTCACTCGCACGCTGCCTTTGCAGGCTGCGTGTCTTCACTTTGTTCTGCACCAAGAGTCGACATGGCACACATCCCTGTGTGCCATGCCTACAAACCACTGCCCTGGCCTAGATCAGTCACCCCTCTAGCTGGGTGCACTATACCAGTGGTGAGGGTACAGGTGCATGAGCCCTGTACCCCTACAGTGTCTAAGTCCATTCTTAGACATTGTAAGTGCAGTGCTGCCATTGAGTATATGGTGCTGGGAGTTTGTCATTACGAACTCCACAGTACCATAATGGCTACACTGAAAACTGGGAAGTTTGGTATCAAACTTCTCATCACATTAAACTCACACTGATGCCAGTGTGGGATTTAATGTAAAATGCACGACAGAGGGCATCTTAGAGATGCCCCCTGAACTCGACCAACTTCTAGTGTCCCGACTGAGTTGCTGCTTAGGCTGCCACCAACAGACATGTTTCTGGACCCCTGGGTCGAGAGCCTGCTGCTCTCGGGGGCCTGAAACAATGCACATCCTGGGACGAGGTGCCAAGCCTCCTCCCCCAGGATGAGCAGGGTTCACGAAAGGGGAAGCTTCAAAGGCATGCCGCCTTTGTGAGCCTCCTCAGACCATTTGCTGCTTTCAGCAACTGGTGGTCCCCACTGGTTCTACCCCCTAGTTTGGGCGGGAGAACCGGCGGGAAAAACAAGTGAGGGAAAGAGGTGTGCCCACCTCTGCCAACTCCACCCCTCAGGTGGGTGAGGCGAGGTGAAGCACAACTCCGAATCCCCGCCATCTTGAGGATGGGGGGACCCAACCAACCAGGGACAGGCTCATGCCCCCCTCCCACTGGAGAGTGGCACAATAGGGGGTGTACCCACCCCAGGGAAGGGACCCTTTGGTCCCTGCCCTCTACCTACCTGTAACACCCCTAAATCTAGTATTTAGGGGGCACCCTGAACCTTGCTTCCTCAGATCCAGCCAAGAAACAAGAAGAAGAGAAGAAGGACCGAACAGCCGTGCAGCCAGCTAACAAGAGGAAGACGCCCACGCACTTGGCCCCAGCCCTACCGGCCTGTCTCCCCTCGATCCTGCGAAATCCCGGTGTTTCCTGCCGCCAGCAACCTCATAAACCCCTGGAGGACCTGCCTGCCTTCACTTCCAAAGACTGCTTCTCCAGTGAACACCGGATTTGTTCAAAACGGCAACCTCTGGCAACAGCCGGAGACCGCGAACCAGCCCCACTCTGCACCCGCCGTCCACAGCCCGAGCTCGAGTGGGCAAACACCACGAGGAGGTCACCCCGGCGATCCTGAACCGAGATCCGGTGACCCCTGACCTGCCTCAAGCCTCCAGCCGACGCCTGCAGTCGAAATCCAGAAGGCCCCCCTAACCGCGACCCTGAGCTGGTAAGCCGATCCGACCCCAAAAGGTACCCCTGCACCCGACGCCCCACGGCCTTGTATGCCCAAACCCACGGTGCCTAACCAACCCCTAACTTCCCAACTTACCTCTCGAAGTAGTGGTCGCACCCAGAAGTCCTTCATCTCTCTGCCTGCTGTATTTTTGCTGACCGGAGGTTCTCCATTGGAAACAACAGGGCTTCCAACGTCAAAACAGCACCCTGCACCCGGCCACCCTAGTGCCGCTGAGGGTGCACCTTTGGTGCTAATCTGTTTCCCCATTTGCCCTGAGCTAAAGTCCAGGAGCTTTGCTCCCACAGCCCAGTGGCCTGCTTGCCAGCAGCCACCAACCGGAGACCCCCTATCCTCCATAGGATAACATTGGGCCTCAACACTCTGCACCGGGCCGCCCTAGTGCCGCTGAGGGTGTAACAAGAGTGCATCACTGACCCTGGGGGACCCCTGAGTCTAACCCCAGAACCTTAACTCCCACAGTCGATAACTTACTTTTGAACCGATAACCTGTTTTTCCTCCATAGGATAACATTGACAATTTTCTTCCAAAAAGTTTCTAAGTGTGGAGTTTTGAAATCTAAAAATATTCTTTAAAAATCGCACGAATAACCAAAACGCATTTACTTACCTGTTTGCAGGAAATGTCCCAGTGCTGAATCTAGGTGTCCAGCACTGAGTTAGAAAAGTAACGTGAAAAGTAACTTACCTGTAATTTACTGAAAAAGCCTATTCATTTCAATGTACTGTATTTGCTAAGTATTGCAACCTACTGCATCCCCTGTAAATCAAACAAAGTACAATTCATATTGCATTGTCAAACTGTTCTACAATCAGCAACTTATTACTGTAAACTAATTAATGCTTACCTGTGCCAGGCTTGCTTGGTTCTAAAAATAAAACAGTATATTGTTTATACAAAAACAATTGGTCTAGAGTTCAGTCTTTGAGTGTGTGAATTCATTTGCTGACTGGGTGGGTACATCAAATGCTTAACACTGTCCTCTGATACTGCCTTACTGCTTGACCACTCTACCACAAATGGAGAGTAAGGTTCTTTCTAACTTTAACCTCTGCCTACCTCTGGGGTCACCTGGACTCTATACACACTATACCTCATTTTGGTGTAGTATTTATAGAGCCAGTTTCCTACATTAGTGGATCAGCGGTGGGATACACAACTTTGCATTTGTTGGACTACTTGGTTACCACCTGATCACACGACAGAACTCTTAAATTGCCTTTAGAATTCTGATTTTTTCAAATTGGTATTTTTACAAAACTACTAAAAGTCTTCTTAGGGCCTTGCTTAAGTCCCTTTAGAATTTTAGAAAATAAAAAGTCACTGTAGTCAAGGGTAGAGTGGTTAGAACTTTTTTGTTAGAATGTCTCAAAATAAGAACCCAGCTACTAGTGAAGATAACCATAATAACATACAGGACATGGTTGAGGAGCTTGACCTCACCCCTTACCTTCACTTGTCTTTCAAGGAAGTAAGGTTCTTATGTAAAATTAAAAACATACCAATGGGTCCCCATCCAACAAAAGCTCCAGGAGCTGTTGGCTGAGTATACAAAGGACCACCCCCCTCTGAACAAGGTGATGACCAGTCAGATGGGGAAGTAGTGGAAGAGGATGACCAGGTAGATCTACCTCCTCCACTGCTTAGGGAGAAAAGGGCTCCAATAGTACTGACTCCAAGAATCAACCTCTCAGTGCCTAGATCTCACACAGGTGGATCAGGTATCAATGAGGACATTGAGGACAGCCTCAATGAGGAGGACAGCCTTTTAGCAAGGCTGACCAAAAGACTGGACCTAGAGACCAGACTCCTGGCTCTAGAGAAGGAAAGAAAGGAGATGGGGTTAGCACCCATCCATGGTGGCAGCAATCAAAATAATAAGGATAAAGAGCAATCTTATGATCCTAAAATCCCCAAAGGGATTGTCCCTAAATTTGAGGAGGGTGATGACATCACTAAATGGTTCACAGCCTTTGAGAGGGCTTGTGACATGAGGAAGGTGAAGAAACCTCTCTGGGGGGGCACTCCTGTGGGAACTGTTCTCTGGTAACTGCAGAGACAGACTCCTGACCCTTTCTGGGCCAGATGCTGGGTCTTATGACCTCATGAAGAGAACTCTGATTGAGGGATTTGGACTCACAACTGAGGAGTACAGAATTAGATTCAGGGGGGCTCACAAAACCAGTCCTGAATTGATTTTGTAGACTACTCAGTAAAGACACTAGATGGTTGGTCAACCGGACACAATGTGCATGACTTTACTGGAATTTACAACTTGTTTATGAAGGAACATATTTTAAGTAATTGCACGAATGAAAAGTTACATCAGCATTTGGTAGACCTAGGTCTAATTTCTCCACAAGAATTGGGAAAGAAGGCAGACCACTGGGTCAAGACTAGAGTGACTAAGACAACCACTGGGGGTGACTAAAAGAAAGGGGTTACAAAACCTCCCCAGGGGAAAGGTGGTGAGAATCCCCAAGATAAAAAGTCTGAGTCTTCTAAAGGGCCCCAAAAACCTGCACAGGGGGGTGGGTCCCAAAACTCTTCCCAATCTGGTCCTAGGTACAGGGGGAAGAACTTTGATCCTTCAAAGGCCTGGTGTAACGACTGTAGAAAGTTGGGACACTTAACTGAAGACAATGCTTGCCCTAGCAAAAAGGCCCCTAGTCCTACAGCTACAGCCACTCCTGGTGTAGCAAGTCTCCAGATGGGATCAACAGTGTGCCAAGAGCAAATCAGGTTGCACACTGAAGCAGTTCTAGTTTCAGAGGGGGAAGTTGAGTTTGCCACTACAGCTGTGTGGCCACCCAACTTAAAGAAGTACTTACAATACCCTTGGATTAATGGAACTAGGATAGAGGCTCTGAGGGATACAGGTGCCAGTGTCACTATGGTGAAAGACACACTGGTTTCCCCTGAGCAATACTTGATTGGGCATACTACCCAGTCACCAATGCTGACAGTGTTACCACTAACCATGCAATGGCTATGGTGACATTAGACTTGGGTTGGGGGTTACTGGCCTAAAACAGGTAGTGGTCTCTCCAAACCTACCAGCTGCATGTCTGCTTGGCAAAGACCTGGAAACCTCAGCCTGGGCTGAGGTTGAACTAAAACCCCATGCAGCAATGCTGGATATCCCTGAATTGTTGTGTGTAAAAACAAGAGCACAGAGCAAAAGGCAGGGTGAAAAAGAAGTGTTGGAGCCTGAAAGTATGGCCCAACCTTCCAAGAGAAAAGGTAAGAAGACTGGGGAACCAGCTTCTGTTCAGCAAAAGGATCAGGACCCCTCTCCTCAGGGAGAGGACTTGGACACCCCAGAGGGGACTGAGCCTATGGAGCTTGACCCTTACCAGGTTGAACTCTTGGGCCCAGGGGGCCCTCTAGGGAAGAGCTGTGCAAGGGGCAGCAGGACTGTCCCACTCTTGAAAGCCGGAGGCAGCAAGCTGTTTCAGAAGCAAAGGGAGATGTCAGTGGTACCCACAGAGCTTATTGGGAAGAGGGATTACTGTACACTTAGGCAAGAGACCCCAAACCTGGAACCACCAGGAGAGTGGTCGTGCCACAGAGGTACAGGGAGTTTCTCCTAACTTTAGCTCACGACATCCCCCTAGCTGGACATCTGGGCCAAACCAAGACTTGGGAGAGGCTAGTTAGCCACTTTTACTGGCCCCAGATGCACCAAAAGGTGAAGGAGTTTGTCAGCTCCTGTGTTACCTGTCAAGCCAGTGGCAAGACAGGTGGCCACCCAAAGGCCCCCCTGATACCACTGCCTGTGGTGGGGGTTCCCTTTGAAAGGGTAGGTGTGGACATAGTGGGTCCACTTGAACCTCCCACAGCATCAGGGAACAAATTCATTCTAGTGGTAGTGGATCATGCCACTAGGTACCCTGAAGCAATTCCCCTTAGGACTACTACAGCTCCTGCAGTAGCCAAGGCCCTCATTGGTGTCTTTACCAGAGTAGGGTTTCCTAAGGAGGTGGTTTCAGACAGAGGTTCCAACTTCATGTCTGCTTACCTAAAACACATGTGGAAAGAGTGTGGAGTGCAGTACAAGTTTACTACACCTTATCACCCACAAACCAATGGCCTTGTTGAGAGGTTCAACAAGACATTGAAAGGCATGATTATGGGACTCCCTGAAAAACTCAAAAGGAGATGGGATGTCCTCTTACCATGCCTGCTTTTCGCTTACAGAGAAGTGCCACATAAGGGAGTAGGGTTTTCCCCCTTTGAACTTCTGTTTGGCCATCCTGTGAGGGGACCACTCTGTCTTGTAAAAGAGGGTTGGGAGAAGCCTCTCCAAGAACCCAAACAAGATATTCTGGACTATGTGCTTGGCCTAAGGTCCAGAATGGCTGAGTACATGGAAAAGGCATCCAAAAATCTTGAGGCCAGCCTGGAGCTTCAGAAGCACTGTATGACCACAAAGCTGCACTGGTTGAATTTCAACCTTGGAAAAAGGTATGGGTTTTGGAGCCAGTGGCACAAAGTGCACTCCAGGACAGATGGAGTGGCCCTTACCCTATCCTAGAAAAAAAGAGTGAGGTCACCTACTTGGTTGACCTGGGCACAAGCAGGACACCCAAAAGGGTTATCCATGTGAACCGCCTAAAGCTCTACAATGACAGGGCTGACTGATGAGGAACAGGAAGCAGAGCGTGAACCTCTCCCTGACCTCTGATACAGCCCAAAAGATGGGTCAGTAGATGGAGTTGTCTTTTCAGACAGTCTCTCTGCCCAACAGCAGACTGATTGCAAGCAAGTCTTGCAGCAGTATGCTAAGCTCTTTTCCTTGTCCCCTGGTCTGACAAACTAGTGTACCCATGATGTGGACACTGGTGACAGTGCACCTGTCAAAAACAAGATCTATCGACAGTCAGACCAAGTCAAGGAAAGCATCAGAGCTGAGGTCGGCAAGATGCTGTAGTTAGGGGTTATTGAACCCTCTGAGAGCCCCTGGGCCAGTCCAGTGGTTCTAGTCCCCAAACCTCACCCACAGGGTGGAAAGAGAGAAATGAGGTACTGTGTGGACTATAGAGGGCTCAACTCTGTCACCAAGACAGATGCTCACCCTATCCCAAGAGCAGATGAGTTGATAGACAAATTGGGTGCAGCCAAATTTCTAAGTACCTTTGACTTAACTGCAGGGTACTGGCAAATTGGCATGGCCCCAGGAGCAAAAGAGAAAACAGCATTCTCCACACCTGATGGGCATTACCAGTTCACTGTTATGCCCTTTGGTTTAAAGAATGCCCCTGACACCTTCCAAAGGTTGGTAAATCAAGTCCTTGCTGGGTTGGAGTCCTTTAGTGCAGCTTATCTTGATGATATTGCTGTCTTTAGTTCCACCTGGCAGGATCACCTGATCCACCTTGGAAAGGTTTTAAAAGCCCTGCAAACTGCAGGCCTAACTATCAAGGCATCCAAATGCCAGATAGGGCAGGAAACTGTGGTGTACTTGGGCCTCCTTGTTGGTGGAGGCCAGGTACAGCCCTTACAGCCCAAGATCCAGGCCATCCTGGACTGGGCAGCTCCACCACCCAGACCCAAGTCAGGGCATTCCTTGGCTTGACTGGGTACTACAGGAGGTTTGTGAAGGGATATGGGTCCATTGTGACTCCCCTCACAGAACTCACCTCCAAGAAAATGCCCAAGCAGGTAAACTGGACAGTTAGTTGCCAAAAGGCTTTTGACACCCTGAAAGAAGCAATGTGCTCAGCACCAATTCTGAAGGCCCCAGATTATGCCAAGCAGTTCATAGTGCAGACTGATGCCTCTTAGCTAGGGATAGGAGCGGTCCTATCCCAGACCAATGATGAAGGCCAGGACCAACCTGTTGCTTTCATAAGCAAAAGGCTTCTCCCCAGGGAGCAGCGTTGGAGTGCCATTGAGAGGGAGGCCTTTGCTGTGGTTTGGTCCCTGAAGAAGCTGAGACCATACCCGTTTGGGACTCACTTCCTAGTTCAAACCGACCACAGACCCCTCAGATGGCTAATGCAAATGAAAGGGGAAAATCGTAAACTGTTGAGGTGGTCCATCTCCCTACAGGGAATGGACTTTGAAGTGGAACACAGACCTAGGACTGCCAATGCAGATGGACTTTCCAGGTTCTTCCACTTAGGCAATGAAGACTGCCTAGGGAAAGGTTAGTCTCATCAGCTTTCGTTTGGGGGGGGGGGAGGGGTTGTGTGAGAAAGTGCCCTCTTTCTGCATGGTATGCCCCCACTTTTTCCTGAATTGCTGATGTTCTTTGACTGAGTGTGCCCTGGGCTCCTGCTAATCAGGTACCCAGGGCCTATGTTCCTTCCCTAAAATTGCATTGAAGCCTAAACCCAATTGGCATCCCTGGCCACAGGTAAATGGTACCACAGGTACCCAGGGCCCTGTGACCAGGGAAGGCCCCTAAGGGCTTCAGCACTTGTTGTGCCACCCTTAGAGGCCCTGCACCTTTTCATTCACACACTGCCTTTGCAGGCTGCGTGTTTTGGTGCAGAACAAAGTGAAGAGTCGACATGGCACACATCCCTGTGTGCCATGCCTACAAACCACTGCCCTGGCCTAGATCAGTCACCCCTCTAGCTGGGTGCACTATACCAGTGGTGAGGGTACAGGTGCATGCGCCCTTTACCCCTACAGTGTCTAAGTCCATTCTTAGACATTGTAAGTGCAGTGCTGCCATTAAGAGTATATGGTGCTGGGAGTTTGTCATTACGAACTCCACAGCACCATAATGGCTACACTGAAAACTGGGAAGTTTGGTATCAAACTTCTCAGCACATTAAACCCACACTGATGCCAGTGTGGGATTTAATGTAAAATGCACGACAGAGGGTATCTTAGAGATGCCCCTGAACTCGACCAACTTCTAGTGTCCCGACTGAGTGGCTGCTTAGGCTGCCACCAACAGACATGTTTCTGGACCCCTGGGTCGAGAGCCTGCTGCTCTCGGGGGCCTGAAGCAATGCACATCCTGGGACGAGGTGCCAAGCCTCCTCCCCCAGGATGGGCAGGGTTCACGAAAGGGAACCTTCAAAGGCATGCCGCCTTTGTGAGCCTCCCCAGACCATTTGCTGCTTTCAGCAACTGGTCCCCACTGGTTCTACCCCCAACTTTGGACGGGAGAACCGGCGGGAAAAACAAGTGAGGGAAAGAGGCGTGCCCACCTCTGCCAACTCCACCCCTCAGGTGGGGGAGGCGAGGTGAAGCACAACTCCGAGTCCCCGCCATCTTGAGATGTTTCCCCATTTGCCCTGAGCTAAAGTCCAGGAGCTTTGCTCCCACAACCCAGTGGCCTGATTGCCAGCAGCCACCAACCGGAGACACCCTATCCTCCATAGGATAACATTGGGCCTCAACACTCTGCACCAGGCCGCCCTAGTGCCGCTGAGGGTGTAACGAGCGTGCATCACTGACCCTGGGGGACCCCTGAGTCTAACCCCAGAACCTTAACTCCCACAGTCGATAACTTACCTTTGAACCGATAACCTGTTTTTCCTCCATAGGATAACATTGACAATTTTCTTCCAAAAAGTTTCTAAGTGTGGAGTTTTGAAATCTAAACATATTCTTTAAAAATCGCACGAATAACCAAAACGCATTTACTTACCTGTTTGCAGGAAATGTCCCAGTGCTGATTCTAGGTGTCCAGCACTGAGTTAGAAAAGTAACGTGAAAAGTAACTTGCCTGTAATTTACTGAAAAGCTTATTCATTGCAATGTACTGTATTTGCTAAGTATTGCAACCTACTGCATCCCTGTAAATCAAACAAAGTACAATTCCTATTGCATTTTCAAACTGTTCTACAATCAGCAACTTATTACTGTAAAGTATTTAATGCTTACCTGTGCCAGGCTTACTTGGTTCTAAAAATAAAACAACAGCATATTTTTTATACAAAAACAATTGGTCTAGAGTTCCGTCTTTGAGTGTGTGAATTCATTTGCTGACTGAGTGGGTACATCAAATGCCTAACACTGTTCTCTGATACTGCCTTACTGCTCGACCACTCTACCACAAATAGAGAGTAAGGTTCTATCTAACTTTAACCTCTGCCTACCTCTGGGGTCACCTGGACTCTACACACTATACCTCATTTTGGTGTAGTATAAATAGAGCCAGTTTCCTACAGTGTCCTGATGAAGTAGAGCTTTAGTTTAATATTGGCTCTCTTCATGTTGTCTTTCTATAAACCTAATAATAGCTAGAGCCTTAAGTTGTTTCATGAAGGATGTTATCCTTATCCTCTCATGATCCCCTTCATTGAAATGTTAATGGTAATGAGACTTGTAAAACTCACTGTTACTCTGGAGTGTCCTGGCGTTAGCTACTTGATCACAACATACCTGATAGCCTAGTTGCAAAAAAGCCAGGTTTTTAAAGCCTTTCTGAAGGCAATCAAGCTCGGGCCGCCCGAATGGAGATGGGTAACTCATTCCATGCCTTGACTGTGCCCATGAAGAAACATCTTCCTCCCCAGTTAATTTTTTTAAATCTGGGGACAACCACTGTTCTGGCGCTTGCCGACCGAAGGGGTCTATTAGGTACATACCAGTCAAACTTCTGAGTGGGATAAGAAGGGCCTATATTGTGAAGCGACTTGTAGGCAATACACAGAGATTTGAACTTGTTCCTATTTCTCACTGGTAGCCAATGCAGTTTTGTATTACTGACTTAACTGAGCAGAATTTGGGAGTGCGAGACAACAGTCTGGCAGCAGCATTGTGCAGCACCTGTAACTTCTTCAAGTGCTGTTGCTGCATGTTCATAAACAAACTGTTGCAATAGTGCAACCTTGACAAAATCAGGGCAGACATTACTGTTTTGTGGGATTCTGGGGGAATGAAAGGTAAGATCTTTTTGATCATTCTTAGAATGAAGAACGTCGATGTTGTCAGAGAATTGACCTGATTGCCAAAGGAGATCTTATTATCAATGATCACTCCCAAGTTTTCGCCTTTCGTGACTGGTGTGGGTAGTGACCCAATTCCCCTGACCACCACTCTGGAGACCAAAAGGATGGGTTAATGCCGAATAGTATAAGCTCCGTTTTATCTGAGTTTAGTTTTAAGCATTTACTACTCATCCAAGAGCGAACAGCTAACATACAATCATGAAAGTTTTTGACTGTATTATTGTTTTGGTTACAAACCGCAACAACAATTTGAGTATCGTCAGCGTAAGAGGTCAGGACAAACCCAAAGGATTTAATTATGGGCGCCAAGGCTAGAACATAAACATTAAACAGGGTAGGGCTGATGGAGGAACTTTGTGGAAAGAATTAGTGAGCTACATAATTATCAGCTTGGGGGGAAAAAAACAATTTCCGATGGATAGTTCTAAGTGCAGATTCCTCATCTTAGAGTGCTCCATATCCTTCAGACTGGATCTGGAAAACGTTTTGCAGTGGTGCTTCTTGTTGACTTCTTACCTCCCCAGAAGTAAGTGCATGCGCATATAAGTGCCGCTCCTGCATGCTGACATCTGTTCCTGTCCATGTGCACCTCCACTTCTAGTTTCACTGGCCTTCCGTCGACTTCTGAAAATCAAACAAAATCCAGTGTGCTAAGGAAAAATGTCACCTCCTAAGACTACATGTTTCAAACTTTCAACAACAGTGGAAAACGGATGTTGTCACTGACCCTCACAATGTATGTCTCTGGTGCTTGGGCTCGGGCGCCCTCACACACCCACTGGGATCGAGAAACAATGTTGTATGTTGCTAAACGCAATAAGAAGTTGAGGGCCTTAAATAGGTCTCCCTCCAAATGCCACTCCAGCGAGAGGTCAACTTCACTGTCAAAGTCCTGCAATAAGTTAAAATTGAAGTCCAAGTGGAAAAACGCAAAACAAGACTCTTGCCCATCCCATCACTCTCTATCCAAAAAGAAGGTTCAAGGGCGTCACAATGTTATTCAGTCTACCTCTAGATCTCTGCAGTAAATTAACACCTTTAAGGAGGTAATGCTGTAAATATTTGTCGTTCTGCTGCTCCATCTGGCATGCCTTAGAGCCACAAGGATCCGCAGAGAACCCCAATCAGGTTACCACCTGCGGATCCATCCTCCGCGTTATCTGACCCTCTTGGATCTGTGACGTGCCCTGTACCGAACCCTTTTGATGTCGGACCACAAACCGATTTCAGCTCGATCCCGACTTTTGTTGCGCTACCAAATTACTAAAGGGCAACCAATCACAATACAACCTGACTCTGATCCAATGCCTCTACTTGGGTGGACACACCATCCGAGTCTCCACTGTCTTTATGGCTCTGATTCTCACCAAAGGTTACCACAACCCAAAGGTTACCACAACCCAAAGATGTTGATGGTGGCGATGTGGGTGATCTACCTCCCTTATTTTCATGACTGTTTTTACATGGATTTACAGCAAGGCTTTGGGCTTGACACTTCCCCTGATACAGGGTTGAATTTGCCATTTGGACCACCAATGGAAGAGTGTGCATCATTTGCAATGGTAGTCCGGCAAGCAGCTGGGTTCTTGGACGTTAAACTAGCCTCTATTGAGACTAAGACTAATGTCCTTGCAAAACTCTTACAACCTGTGCCAGCCACATCGGAGACCTTGCTCCCTTTCATTGAGGCCCACACTGATACCCTAATGGTTGTCTTGTCAAAGTCCTGTTCTTGCCGACTTGTGAATAGGCAGATGACCAGATGTCACAGACCTGTGTCTGGTGATCCTGATTTTCTCACTAAACATCCTACTCCAGAGAGTCTGGTTGTTGAGGCTTCAGTTCACAAGGTGAACCCCCAATACATTCCCCCACAACTCCTCCGGATTGGGAGTCTAAGAGGATTGAGGTTTTTGGAAAACAAATGTTGTTCTCTGCTAGCCAAGCATTGAGATCGGTCAAGGCAATCTGCTTTTTGGACGGATATATGCATGCCCTCTTGGACTTGGCCAGCGAGATCTTGCTGTTGGTACCAGAAGACCTTAGGGCCTCAGTGGCTCATACAATTCAAGAAGGTGAAGACGCCACCAAATATGTGATTCGTACTGGTCTTGTTACTGTTAATTGTCTGGCAAGGGTGTGTGGCACCAGTGTGGTTCTCTGCTGCCATGCTTGACTATGCACCAGAGGATTTTCTGGACATTTACAGCCTTGTCTTGTGGATATGATTTTCGATAGTTCACGCTTGTTCGGGTAGAAAGCCTATTCGGCTAACGTACATTTCAAAGAAAGTAGAACCTCAGTACGCTTCCTTGGTCTTTTGACTCCTGCCGAACAGTTTTCTCACCAGTTTAGGAAATTCCAAGTCTACTCTAGGGGGCTGGTGTATAGGCAACGTCCGTATCCCCAGCCACTGCTCCTGTCACCCCAGTACTTTTAAGGCCAGGTGTACGGATCTGGAAGGCAACATGGAGGCCAACAGAGGCACTAGTTCTTCCTTTCCCCTGCGGCAACAGGTACTAAGCCACTTTCTTGCCATTAATGGAGCTCAACCACCTGTGGGAGGCAAGATAAAGCTCTTCCTCCTAGTGTGGTTATCCAACACATCTAATAGATGGGTCCTTCAAATTTGTTAAGCATGGCAATGCCCCACCCTTTCTTTGTGCTTTGCTAAATCTTACCTCCACATCAAAGTGAATCTCAGAAGTCCATTCTGTTGCAAGAGATATGAGTTTTACTTTCCAACTGATCTTTTTAGAGAATGCTGGACTTTGAAATAGGAGAGAGTTGCCTGAAGAAGGATGGAGGCCTTCATCCCATTTTAGACCTTCAGCCTCTGAATGCTTTCCTGCAGAAGTACAAATTCAAAATGCTTGTGCTGGCCCAGATCCTGTCTGCCCTGGATTCGAGCAACTGGATGGTGTCCTTGGACTGCTGGGCGCAGTCATTACCTGTGGCTCAAGGTAGGCCATGCTTCCCTCCAGCCTCACCAGTACTGCTCGGGTGTTCACGAAAGTGATGGTGGGGGTCGCTGCGCATCTTCACAGGTCAGGGATACCAGTTTTCCTGAACTTCTCTGACTGTTGAAGGTGGGTTCCCCACAGTCAGCCGTAGTCCACCTCCAGATGAAGGTAAACTGCTTGACTTCTTTGGGTTTCACGACAACGAGCTTAAGTTGCACCTGACTTCTTCACAGAGGCTTCTTTGCATTGGAACAATCCTGCATACAATATAGTTCAGGGCCTTCCCTCCATTGCAGCAGAGTACATGACATTTGGGCTACGATCCCGATATTTCTGCCTCAGTCCTGGATCTCTTTGACAAAAACTCTGAGGCTTCTTTGCCTTTTGACCTCCATCCTCTGTCGGTGGGATTAGCAGACTTCCAGGGAATCTGAAGTTCAAATGGGCTCAGCACCAAGGAAATCTATTGGAAACCATTTACATTTTAAAGGAGACTGCACACAATCAGCAGTGGTGGCTCCTCGACTGCAGTTAGATCAGCGGCAGGCCCGCTCCCTTCCCTGTGCAGAGCTGACAGTGGAGACCGGGGGAAGGGGGAGTTAGACATAGGGGGTGAACACGGGCTCACAACTCAAAATACGTGCAGTAGCAGCAACAATGATTGTCCAGTCAAATACTTGCTCTTGTAATAAAAGAAGTATTTATCTACAACTACAAAGTGAAATACGACATTCATAAATAAAACGCACAGTTCCCTGAGGTCAAGGCTCTAGTGTTTCATTGGCAGCTCCCTGAGCCCCACTCCTCTTGAGTTAGCGATAGTGGTTATTCCCTAGTCACTATAGGTGACGTCCAGGTTAAGTCCCACTAGTAGTACGAGCCTCAGGAGTCTCACTCCAACTCTGTATTAAAGTCAAGTGTTCCAGCTCCAAAACACCTTTCTCCCAGCCAAGTTCCCCTGGTGCAGACTGGCCCAAAATCAGTCTTACCCGCACCAGCAGGATTAGAACAACTGGAGTCCCTGTGCGTGCCCCCTTCCGCAAGAGCTGGAATTGCAGCAGCTGTCTCCAAGTCTTTCACACGCAGCCTAGGTGGGATGCAATCAACTGTCCTAGGGTTCCTCACACTCTGTCCAGCAGCGGCCAGGGCGTTCCCAATGCTCCTCCGAGCTGGGTAAGTTCTTTGGTTCTTCCCACGGGTAGTGGAGGGAGATCAAAATCCTGGCGTTTGTCCTCAATCATCACTCAGGCCCGCTATGGTTACCCCTGCGGTCTCTCGCCGATGACGGTCTCGACCAGGTCACACATCTTGCTTGGTCCCAGTGGCCCCTTCTGACATACACTACAAATGGGTTCCGACCTGATCGGCACAGTGGCTTTCTTTACAGCGGCCCTGCCTGCCATATGGGGTTGCCGACATATCACTGCACACCGGCTACGGCCCGCTTGGTGAAGCAACAATAACGGCTCACTTCACAGCAGCCGACCTCTGACATACGAGGGTCGGCGACTTCCCCTGCACATGTCCTACAACCCGATCGGTGCAGCAGCCGTCTCCTCTCACCTTGCTACGGGGATCCACTCACCAGGATTGCCCTCTTGACTTTGGTCCCTCCAATGCTCTCCTCTAACTTATAGGGCATACTGGTTCTGGCAGTTACGTAGGCGCTAGTGCTCCAGGGCAGGTGGTCTTGGATTCCCTTGGGGATGTCTCCTCACCCAGCTAGGAGACTAGCAGGCCTCTGCCCCCAGTCATGGTCACAGGCAGAAGTCTTAGAGATCATATCCTCTCCTCTTCTTACAGATCGACTGGCTGCTTGACAGTTTTTTTGTAAAACTTTATTCATCATTTCCAACAACAAACAACAAGTTGCTGTTCTAATTCTCATTTACCAAATACACAATGATTCAACATTATTGTACATTATTACCCGCTCTAATCTCCTATAAACCGGTGTTATTGTTTTACATGTGTTCTTAGTATGCATGTCAACTTTTGCTGTTACATCATTTCAACGATATAAGAGAGTAACTACTGTGTGTGCTCACATTCGGGCGATCCTACCCATCCGCAGATGGACCATCCCTCCCTTGATATTGAGAGCTGTGGGTGTTGTTCTTTTCTAGGAGGTATTGTTGCAGTGGCTGCCAGAAGTCGCGGGGTCTAGATGTGATAGGTTGTAACATAGCATATAATTCGCAATTTGTGTTGCAGTGGATTAAGCTGTTAAGCCAAGCTTTTTGTGTTGGGGGGAATCTGTTGGTTGCCCCAGTGGATGGCTATCTCCTTTTTTGCTAGCAACAAGGCAATCGTGACAAACCGATGCACTGGCTTCGGTACCTCACACACATATCCCAGCAGTGCCATTCCTGGCTTGGGCGTGATGGTGGAGTGCACCATCTGCGATAAAACTGAAAATTTCCATCCAGAAGCTGCCGATCTTGTCACAGTTCCAAGTCATGTGTGCAAAATCCGCATGTTGCGCATGGCACTTGGAGCATTGGTGAGCGCAAGTAGGGTCAATTCTGTGCAGTTTGGCCGATGTCTGGTATCCTCTCCATAGAAATTTAAAATGAAGTAGTTTGTCTATTGTTGAGGTCAAGACTGATTTGCATATGGCTGGGTCTGAACTGGGGTGGCAAATTGAGCTAAAGAACGATGATGGATTCAACCCAGATCTGTGACTGGGGGTGAGTGTCTGAAAAGTTTCAGCGCTCCGTCCATCATCTCCTTGTGTTTGCTTTGTTTGCCCTAAGTTGGCAGGGTATGCCCAGACTTGGGTCCCTTGCTCACTTTGCCACTGGATTCAAGCTAGCCTGGCTGATGAGGGGTGTTACCCCGAAACCGGTCCAAGGATGCTTGTTTCCGGTCCAGGGAATACCTGGCTTGGCAGTTCGGGCTGGACTGTTTCCATGAGGCACAGGGTCGAGACTGATTTGCATATGGCTGGGTCTGATCTGGGGTGGCAAAGTGAGCTAAAGAACGATGATGGATTCAACCCAAATCTGTGCCTGGGGGTGAGTGTCTGAAAAGTGTCAGCGCTCCGTCCATCATCTCCTTGTGTTTGCTATTGTTGAGGGATACCTTCCGTGTCTGAGCACAATATCTGAAAGAGACACGTTAGTGACAGATTCCTGCACCTTAGAATATCCCCAGGCGTCAGACTGGATCCGAGAAAGTTTTTGCGTAGCAGTACCCTTGCGCGTCGGTAGGCGGCGTCGTGCGGCTCCGCGTCCGTCGTCGGCGTCGTGATCGCCGGGATGACGTCGCGGGCAGTACTTAGACGCCGCCCCTGCGCGCTGACGTCAGTTCTTCTTTTTCCGCGCCAGTAAGCGCAGATCCGGGAAGAGCAGTGCCCTAGTCAATTTTTGACTACATTTTTGGTGAATTTTTCACTGTTTCTTTTCGAGTCTTCATCGACTCCTAGGTGTCGTAGGGATGCCCGGCTTCAAGCCATGCGACGCCTGTGGTCGAATGATTTCGATCACAGACCCGCATCTAGAGTGTCTCTACTGCCTCGGCCGAGACCACAACACGAAGTCGTGTCCTGACTGCCGGAAACTTCACCCGAAGGCTTTGCGAGAGCGGTCTCGAAAGCTACTCGAGGTCCGGCAGTCGGCTCCGCGCCGCACCAAGCCCCGGTCCCGTGAGAGGTCGAGGGGCCGGTCGCGGAGCCCCCGCTGGTCGTCGGAGTCCAAGTCTTCGCGCTCCTCGGGTAAGTCGAAGCACAAAAAGTCTAAGAAGCATCATCGCTCTAAGACTTAGCCTCGCCGGTCTCGCGACTCGGCTGAGGCCCCTGTCGGCACCGTCCCCGCGGCCCCGGACGTGCCTGTGGAGCCGCCCCCGCATTACCCGTCCTTTCCGGGTTCGGGGGCGACTCCGGCCGAAATACAGGAATTCCTGTCGGCCATGGCCCGCCTCTTCGAGCCTCAAGGTCCCTCCGGTGCGCCTTCGGGCCCTGCGGGCCCTTATGGGGTTGCTCCGGCGTCGCCGACGACTCCGGTCCCGGCGTCGCCTGTTCCGCCAGCCTTGATCTCGGCTCCGGCCCCGGCCTCGATTCCGGCTCCGGTGGTACCGCAACCCCCATCGACGCCGGTTGACCTAACCACGCCTCCGCCGATGTCCCCGGTGCCGTTCCTGACGCCGTCCGGGGCTCCGGACAGCATTGTTCCCCGGTTCTCTCCGGCTCCGGACATGGAGCCGGGCCGACGTCGCTCGACGCCGGCTCCGGCGCCGATGAGACCTTGGGTCCCAAATGTCCCTCCTCCTCCATATTTTGAACCAGAGGAGGACCAGGAGAGCTGGGAGGGGTCAGAAGACCCTCTCACACGGCAGTGTGAGTATGATCAGGACTGGGCTGAGGAACTTGGGGATGCCAGGGGTCTAGATACTTCCCCTGACACTGGCATGCTGTCTCCTCCCGTGGCTACGGAGGAGGGAGCTAATTTCGCAACGGTGTTGCGTAGAGCAGCTGGAGCCGTGCACCTCCAATTGCCTACTGTGGCTGTCAGGACTAATCTCCTGACGGAAGTGCTTCAGCCGGCAGCTTCCTCCTCGGAGACTGTGCTGCCGTTTAATGATGCACTCACTGACGTTCTTTTGGGCGCCTGGTCCAAGCCCACCACAGGGGCTCCTGTGGATAGGAACGTGGCCCGACGCCATCGCCCTGCTCCGGGCGACCCCTTGTTTCTCTCCCAACATCCCACCCCCGAGAGCTTGGTTGTCCAAGCCTCTGCCTCCCAAACCGCCTTCCCTACCGCCCCTCCGGATAGGGAATCCAAACGCCTGGACCAATTTGGGAAGAAGGCTTTTTCTTCCTCCAGTGCTGGCTTGCGGTCCGTCAACACTGCTTGCCTTTTGGGCCGATATACCCACTCCCTGTGGGATTCGGTGGCGGCTGTTTTGCCACAGTGTTCTGAGGAGGTCCAGACACTGCTTACCTGCACCATTGCGGAAGGAAGAGATGCGGCTAAATACACCATACGTTGTGGCCTTGATACCGCCGACTCGCTGGGCAGATCGCTTGCAACGACGGTGGCGCTACGTCGTCACGCCTGGCTGAGAACAACTGGTTTCTCGGGTGATGTCCAGAATACACTCATGGACATGCCCTTTGATGGAGTCGGTCTTTTTGGTTCTAAAGCAGACCATGCGCTGGAGCGTTTTAAGGACTCACTGGCTACTGCCAAGTCCCTGGGCCTTTCTGTTGTGCGCCCTCCGCTAACCTCTGCTTTTCCGTGGCCACGAAAGGGGCGCCCAGTCACGTCAGCTGCCCAGCCACCAGCCCGCGCAGCAAGCGTCTTCGCGTGGCCAAGGGCGTGGATACCGCCGTGGCGGTTCGGGCAACCAGCGTGTGGGTCAGGCCACCACCTCCAACCCGTCCGCGGCCTCCAAGCCCTCCTAGTCCTTCCTTTCAGGTGCACAGCACGCCAGTAGGGGGCAGGGTCCGCCATCACCTTCACCACTGGCATCCCATCACCTCGGACAGGTGGGTCTTGGACATTGTCCGAAGGGGCTACTCCCTCCCCTTCAAGACCACCCCCCCAGCCATGCCACCTCAATTCCACCGCATGTCAGGGGATTACTTGGTGCTTCTGCAGAAGGAAGTCACGGCCCTCTTGGCCAAGAGGGCCATCGAGCATGTTCCGACCCCAGAAGTAGGACGTGGTTGCTACTCCCACTACTTTCTGGTGCCCAAAAAGGACAAGGAGGACATGCGTCCTATCTTGGACCTCCGGAACGTCAATCGCTTCCTCCGGAAAGAGAAGTTCAAGATGCTCACCCTAGCTCAGGTCTTGACTGCCCTCGACCCTGGAGACTGGTTGGTAGCGTTGGACTTGCAGGACGCTTATTTCCACATCCCCGTCCTGCCGGCCCACCGGCGTTACCTACGGTTCACGGTAGGCCTCGAGCATTTTCAGTTCACCGTGCTCCCCTTTGGCCTTACAAGTGCCCCTCGGGTGTTCACGAAAGTGATGGCGGTGGTCGCAGCTCATCTGCGCCGGGCAGGCGTTCCAGTCTTCCCCTACCTCGACGACTGGCTGCTGAAGGCGGGCTCGTCCCAGGCAGTCGTCTCCCACCTCCAGACTACGGCCGAACTCCTGCACTCGCTGGGGTTCTCCATCAATGTGCCGAAGTCGCATCTGATTCCTTCTCCACAGCTCCTTTTCATCGGAGCAGTTCTGGACACGACGCAGTTTCGGGCCTCTCCTCCCGAACGGCGAGTCCGGGATATTCAGGCTATGATTCCAATCTTTCAGCCTTTATCCTGGGTTTCGGTACGGATGACCCTGAGGCTGCTGGGCCTCATGGCCTCCTGCATCCTGCTGGTCGATCATGCCAGATGGCATATGCGGGCTCTGCAGTGGGACCTGAAGTTCCAGTGGGCGCAGCACCAGGGCAACCTGTCCGATCACGTCCAGATCTCGGAGGGGCTGCAACACAGTTGCAGTGGTGGCTCTCGAACCGGCAATGGGTCATGGGCAGATCCCTCTCCCTTCCCCAGCCAGAGCACACAGTTGTGACGGACGCGTCCCTTCTGGGATGGGGCGGTCACATGGGAGAGGCGGAGATCAGAGGCCTCTGGTCTCCGGCGGAGTCCCGGCTCCATATCAACTTTCTGGAGCTCCGGGCGATCCGACTTGCACTCAAGGCATTCCTTCCCTCTGTCAAAGGGAAGGTAGTGCAGGTGTTCAGACAACACCACCGCCATGTGGTACTGCAACAAACAGGGCGGGGTGGGGTCGTGGACCCTTTGTCAGGAGGCTCTGCGCCTCTGGACATGGCTGGAACATCAGGGCATGTTCCTGATGGTTCAACACCTGGCAGGTTCCCTGAACGCCAGGGCGGACGAACTCAGCCGCAGGTGCATGATGGATCACGAATGGCGTCTTCACTCGGAAGTGGCGCAAGGTCTCTTTCTGCAGTGGGGAGAGCCTTGGTTAGATCTATTCGCCACCGAAGAGAACGCACAATGTCATCAGTTCTGCGCGTTGGAATTTCCAAGGCGGCACTCGCTCGGCGACGCTTTTCGTCGCGAGTGGAGTTGCGGTCTGGTGTACGCCTTTCCGCCTATACCACTTCTACCCAGTGTTGAAGAAGATTCGGCGTGACCGGGCCCAAGTCATCCTTGTGGCTCCGGACTGGGCTCGAAGAGTTTGGTATCCCGAGCTACTCAGTATGAGCGTAGATCCCCCAATCCATCTGCCTCTTCGGGAGGATCTTCTGTCGCAGCAGCAGGGGACGGTCCTCCACCCGAACCTGTCCAGCCTCCACCTGCTTGCGTGGAGATTGAGTGGCGGCAGTTGATTCCTTTCGACTTGCCTCCCGAAGTTTGTGATGTGATTCTGGCAGCCAGGCGTCCCTCCACTAAGGTGGTATACGCCTGCAGGTGGAACAAGTTTGTGGCATGGTGCACAGCAAAGGCTGTGAATCCCTTTCTGCCCCTCTTTCTGAGGTTCTTCTGTTCCTTCTTTCTCTGGCCCAACAGGGTTCTGCCCTGGGCACCATCAAGGAGCTATCTTTGTGCGATATCAGCCTTCCTCAGGCTTCCTGATCAGCCCTCCCTTTTCAAGTCCCCTGTGGTTAACAGGTTTCTTAAAGGCATTACACACCTCTTTCCTCCTGTTCCGTTTGTAATGCCTCAGTGGGACTTGAACTTGGTTCTTACCTTCTTAATGTGCGCTCCCTTTGAGCCTCTACATAATTGTCCTCTTCGTCGTCTTACTCTGAAGACAGCATTCCTGGTGGCCATCACCTCTGCTCGGCGGGTGAGTGAGCTCCAGGCTCTTTCTTGCAAACCTCCCTTTTCTGTCTGTTCATCCAGACAAGGTTGTTCTTAGGACGCGTCCGTCCTTCTTGCCAAAGGTGGTTACTGCCTTCCATATTGGGCAGACCATCACTTTGCCCACCTTCTTCCCGCCTCCGCATCCTTCCAGAGAGGAAGAGAGGCTCCACCGTCTGGACCCAAAACGTGCGCTTTCTTTTTACATCAACCGCACACACCAGTTCCGGGTGGATGACCAGCTCTTTGTTGGCTACGTGGGCGCCAAAAAAGGTCGGGCGGTACACAAAGGACCATCTCCCGCTGGGTCACTATGTGTATCAAAGCCTGTTATTCTTTGGCTAAGAAGGAGCCTCCTGTTGGGCTGCGTGCCCATTCCACCAGGGCAACGGCGGCTACCACGGCTTTAGGCCGCGGGGTTCCCGTTACAGGATATATGTCAGGCAGCTACGTGGGCCTCGCTGCACACGTTTGCCAAACATTACTGCCTTGACAGCCAAGTCCGGAGGGACGGCTTCTTTGGCCGTTCTGTTCTCCGGGACTTCCTTGTCTGATCTTTGTTCGCAGACCCACCACCGGGGTTGGTATTGCTGGGGTATCTATTCTAAGGTAAGGAATCTGTCACTAACGTGTCTCTTTCAGATGCACAAGTTACTAACTTGTGTAACGATATATCTGTAAGAGACAGTAGTTAGTGACAGATTCCTTACCGCCCTACCATCCTCCCCGTTCTGCGAGCTGATTTCTAGGGTTGACATCCCTTTCAGGGCCCTAATATTTTCAGACACCTTTGTCAGCTTCTTGCATGGCTCTGCGTTCCTGGCGCGGAAAGTCGTGTACAGAACTGACGTCAGCGCGCAGGGGCGGCGTCTAAGTACTGCCCGCGACGTCATCCCGGCGATCACGACGCCGACGACGGACGCGGAGCCGCACGACGCCGCCTACCGACGCGCAAGGGTACTGCTACGCAAAAACGTTCCGGATCCAGTCTGACGCCTGGGGATATTCTAAGGTAAGGAATCTGTCACTAACTACTGTCTCTTACAGATATATCGTTACACAAGTTAGTAACTTGTGCATTCGCACTGAGGGTCTGGCAGCGGGTACCCAAGGTCCCGCTCTCAAGCTTCACGGACCTTGGTGTCCCTCGTTGGAACGAGAGCCATGCTGGCCATGTACAGTTTAGATATGGGGTGTTCCTCTCCGGAGTCGGAGATTATTAGTGTTAATGGGGGGGAATCTTTCCGGCTCTAATGGAAATTGAGAGATCTGGGCTCGCAAAGCCCTCCTCAACCTACTTAGTGTAAACTGATTCATGTATGGGGCTCCGTGGAAGAGGGCATCTTCCGTCCCCGAGTATACGTGCCCCCCGGGAAGAGGTCCCCCACTGTGTCAAGAGTATTTTGTGAAGGTGCGCCGAACCTGCCCCTCTTGAGTGATGGGTAGCCACGGGCTACCAGCCAGAGGGATAGCCGAGGAATACTGCAAGCGCCCGCCCGCCAGGAGGGCCATTTTTTTCCAGGCCCAACTGGTCGTAAATACTGTTTGTATATCATGGGGGTTTCTAGGGAGGCCCAGTGGTAGCACCGCGGCCAGTGGGGTCGGGTCCGCGAGGCCTGCTTCTGGTTTAGCATATGGAATCCGGGCATCTGGGTGATACCAGTGGTGTGCGAAGCTGCACTGGGCCACCAAGTAGTAAATTTGGAAATTAGGGACCCCGAATCAAGTGCGATAATGAAAAGCAGGGGTGATAGCGGTCATCCCCATCTCGTGCCACGTGATAACGAAAAGGGGGGGGGGAATAGGGTCCTGTTTAGTATGATTCGAGCAATGGGTTGTGTGTATAGTAGTGCAATGAGCACTATAAATCCTAATGTTATGCCCATCTTACGCAATGTGGCCAGTAGGAACAGCCGCTCTAGAGAATCTATCCAGCAGTGTAGCAACCGCCGGAACGTCAGGTGAAATCCTGTGTAATATCGCAAATAGAGTGCACAGGTTCAAGGTAGTTGATCTGTGCGGTACAAAACCCGATTGGGCCTGTGAGATTATTTGGCCAAGTAGGAGGGACAGTCGCGGCGCAATCATCTTTGCTAAGATTTTGTTATCGAAGTTCAATAAAGAGACTGGCCTGTAAGAGCCACACAACTGTGGATCCTTCCTAGGGTTAGAAAGTAGTAGGATAACTGCTTCTCGCAAGGTGGATGGCAAAACTTTGTTTTCAAGTGCTTCCTGATTAACTTCAAGAAGGTACGGGGCAAGAAGGGTCTTGTATGTCTTATAAAAAATGGCAGTATAGTCGTCTAGGCCTGGCGCCTTCATACCATCCATTGATTCAATGGCGTTGATTATTTCCTCTGTTGTGAAGGGTTCCGCCAGGAATTGCTGGTGTGCGGATTCCAGCCACACCATTGCAATTCCTCCAAGTATTGCGTTCTCTCAGCAGCACCGTCTGTCACCCGAGTAGTGTATAGGTCAGTGTAATACTTTAGAAGTTCATCCTGTATAGCTGGTGTGTCTGTTATCTGGGTGCCTACACTATTCCGGAGACTTGTAATGTATGGTTGGCTTCTGGGGGGCAGCAGTAGCCGTGCGAGTGTGCGCCCTGGTCTCTCCCGCTCCCCGTACCCTCTAGCAGCAGCATATTTGCTTAAGAAGTGTTTCCCTCTCCGCCGCCTCGTGGAATTCAGATAGCCGAGCCGGTGTTTCATGCTCCACTTGTTCCCAATCCAATGCTTCTAATTGCTCCTCCAAACGGAAAAGTGTGCGCTGAAGGTCTTTTAGGATGCCGGAATGTTTTGAGATACAAATCCCTTTTGTATAAGCTTTAAAGGCTTCCCACAGTGTGGCCCAGGATGTTACTGATCCTTTATTCCGATCAGAAATTCCACAGTTTCTGCACGAAGATCAGATCGGAAAACTTCATCACCAAGTGCCTGCCCAGGGAATCTCTATTGTCTCTCACAACCGCCAGCCCTGGGCACTTGAAGTTTAAGAAGGAATGGGGAGTGGTCTGATAGTGTTCTGGGGAGGTGATGTATATTGTTATGCCATGGCACCATATTGGGGGACAGCATCCAATAATCTAGGCGTGTCCAAGTGTTGTGTGGTGCTGTGTAATGTGTGTAGGCGGGCTCGGATGGGTGACGATGGAGCCAAATGTCTATTAAGTTGTGTGTTTCGCAGAGTTCCACCATTGCCAGTGAGCCCTGGGTTTAGAGTCGGGGGTATCGGCAGTAGTGTCACGTTTAGGGTCTAAAAGTAGATTGAAATCAACTCCCATGCAGATACAGTCCACCTCGACCTGCTCACTCTGGGCCTGCAAATTGCAAAAGAACTCTGGGCTGTCCGTGTCGGGTGCATACACACAGATAAAAGCCATGTGGTGCCCCATAAGGTGGCCCCCCACAAGGGTGTAGCGTCCCTCAGTGTCAGCGCGAACCATCGAGGGTTGGAATGGTATACGCTTATGTATTAAAATGGCCGTCCCCCTGGCATATGTGCTGTAGTTTGCTAAGTAGCGGTGCGACCCCATGAGGACGCGTTTCCAGGTGATAGCGCAGGCGGAAGGTGAGTCTCCTGCAAGAAGGCTATGTCTGCCTTGTGTCTTTGCAGATAGTGTAGAACCTGTTTGCCTTTACGTGCATTATTTAATCCCCTGAAGTTCCATGTGACTAGTGTTAATTCCAGAAAAAGGGAATAGCCTACCCTGTGTGGTCTTGTGGAGCATTTAGTGAGACTAGGTATGTGTGCCAAGTGTCGAGGTGTATGGAGAACAGTAACCTTAACATGCAATCAATACAAAACTTCCTGTGTAACTCTGAAATCTTGTTTCCCCTCCCTCCTCCCATCCCTGCCGTGTCCATAACAGGGAATTCCCAACAAGTCATAAGTTACAATGAATATAAAAAAGAAAATAATTTCTTATCTGCGTTTCAAAGAGGTGTGATTCACACTAAGAGGGTGGCGACGCTACGCCAGTTACCCATATTTGTAGGATGGTTCAATTACTAAAATATGATGCTATATTTGCCATATTCTAGTTAGAGATAGCTTGAGCAGCATCTAAGCCTTTTGCTCCGTTGTCGTCCGGTTCATTTTACATGCGTCTCTGGAGGCCATGTGTCAAGCCGGCAGCTATTCCGTGGAAAAGAGGTTGACACTGGCCCCGGAGTTACTGTCCCCCCGGGCCTCTGAGTAGTCGCGGCAGAATTCCTGCACTGCCGTCTGGGTGTCAAAGAGCCGTGCCCTACCCCCCACTATCACACGGAGCCGGGCAGGGTAAATCATGCCGTATTTTACACCCAGATTCCGTAGCGTGGCCTTAACCCCTGTGTATTTACGGCAGGCCTATTGTACCATAGCAGTGAAATCTGGATATAGGGAAATCTAGGAACCCTGCCATTTCAGCGGGCCCTTTTCCCTTGCCAGCCACAGCGCAGTATCTCTGTATCTGAAAGAAACAGTTAGTTATAGATTCCTTACCTTAGAATTACCTCCAGGCGTCAGACTGGATCCGGAAAGTTTTTTCGTCAGAGGTACCCCTGCGCGTCGGAAGGTGGCGTCGGTCGACTCCGCGTTCATAGTCAGCGTCGTGGTTGCCGGGATGACATCGCAGTAGCTACATAGATGCCGCGCTCGCGCGCTGACGTCAGTTCTTTCTTTTTCCGCGCCAGCAAGCGCAGATCCGGAGAGAGCGGTACCCCCAGTCAAAAGTTTTTTGCGACTTTTGTTGACTTTGTCTTTGAGTCTCTACCGACTCCAGGTGCACGAGGGATGCCTGGTTTCAAGGCCTGCGGTTCCTGTTCCCGAATGATGTCGGTGACGGAGGATCCGCACCGCGTGTGCCTCTTCTGCCTGGAGCGCGACCATGACCCCAAGTCGTGCTCCGACTGTCGAACCATGGCCCCGAAGTCTTTGCGGGAGCGGTCCCGAAAGCTCCTCGAGGCCCGGCAGTCGGCTCCGCGTCGCTCAAGGTCCCGGTCGCGTGGGAGGTCGAGGGACCGATCGCGGAGTCATCACTCTTCTTCTAAGTCTTCGCACTCGGGTCAGGTAAGTCGAAGCAGGCGTCGTCGCTCTTCGACTTCCCCTCGTCCGTCGGCCGACGCGACAAAGGGTGCGGGTGGTGCCCCTCCCGCAGCTCCGCGTGCGGACCCTTTAGGGTCGACTCCGGCCTTCCCTCCCTTCCCGGGACTGGGAGCGACCTCTGCCCTGCTTCGTCAATTTTACGAAGCGATGCACGCCATCTTTGGGAAGCCCGACTCCGCCGGTGCGCCTTCGGGCCCCGCGGACGCGGCTGGGGGCCCCAGGCCTTCGACGCCGGCTTTGGCCTCGGCACCGCAGGGCCCCCTTGGATCCAGGCCGTCCGCAGCCGACACCGGCTGGACCCCCAGCCGTCGTTGACCCCGGCTTCCGCCCCGATGTGGACACGGAGCCGGACCGGCGTCGGCTGACACCTGATCCGACGCCGATGGGTACTTTTGTCCCTGTGTTCCACACTGGCCATTTTCAGCCAGATTGGCAGCCAGAGGAGGGTGAAGAAGACTGGGAGGGGTCTGGTGACCCTTTAACTGACCAGTTGGAGTACGATCCGAACTGGAGAGAGGAACTGGGGGATGCCAGTGATCTGGATACCTCCCCAGACCTAGCCATGTTGTCTCCTCCTACCGTGGCTACGGAGGAGAGAGCGTCATACGCAGTGGTGTTGCGTAGGGCGGCCGAGGCTCTCAACCTCGAGCTTCCTACGGTGTCAGTCAGGACTAACCTCCTGACAGAGGTGCTTCAGCCGGCAGCGAGCTCTTCGGAGCTCCTGCTCCCGTTTAATGCAGCCCTCACTGACATCCTTTTGGGCAAACACAGGGGCTCCTGTGGACAGGATGATTGCCCGACGCCACCGCCTGGCTCTGGGCGGACCCCACTTTCCTCTCCCAACACCCCACCCCTGAGAGCTTGGTGGTTCAAGCCTCCACCTCTAAAGGCGCCTTCCCTACCGCACCACCGGAAAGGGAATCCAAAAAGCTGGACCACCTTGGGAAGAAAATGTTTTCTTCCGCCAGCTTGGGACTGCGGTCGGTAAACACTGCATGTATGTTGGGCCGTTACACCCACTCTGTGTGGGATACGGTGGCGCAGGTGCTGCCTCAGTGCCCGGAGGAGGCCCGGGCCATACTCTACCGTGCAGTTGCCGAGGGGAGAGACGCAGCGAAGTTTATCATCCGCTGTGGGCTGGATACCGCCGACGCACTTGGCAGGATGATTTCAACGTCAGTAGCCCTTTGACGCTACGCCTGGTTGCGTTCGACTGGTTTTTCCGGGGATGTCCAATCCACCCTTATGGACATGCCCTTTGATGGCCGTCGCCTTTTCGGCGACATGGCAGACAACTCGCTAGAGCGCTTTATGGACTCGCGGGCTACGGCCAGATCCTTGGCCCTCTCCACCACCCGCCCTGCGCAGTCTGCCTTTCGCCCCTTTCATGGCTACGGAAGGGGTGCCCCGCAACGTCCCGCCCAGAGCCACAGGCTGGCGCAAGCTGTTCAGCCACAGTGCGGCCGGGGACGTGGGAACCACTGGCGTGGTTCTGGGGGCCAGCGGGCGGGCCAGTCCACCACAGCCCCCTCTGCAGCAGCCTCCAAACCTTCCTAGTCTGACCTTTCAGGGCCACCAAACGCTAGTGGGCCGCAGGATCCGCCATCACCTCCCCCACTGGCGCACCATCACGTCGGACAGGTGGGTTTTGCAAATAGTCCGAAGGGGCTACTCCCTCCCCTTCGAGACTACCCCTCCCTCCATGCCACCTCATTACCATCGCATGCCGGGGGATCACCTGGCCCTTCTCCAACAAGAAGTTTTGGCACTCTTGGCCAAGGGTGCCATCGAGCGCGTATCTGCCCCAGAAGTAGGTCGTGGTTGCTATTCCCACTACTTTCTGGTACCCAAGAAGGACAAAGGCCTGCGTCCTATCTTGGATCTCAGGAACGTCAACCGATTCCTCCGGAAGGAGAAGTTCAAGATGTTGACGCTCGCTCAGGTCTTGTCTGCCCTCGACCCTGGAGACTGGATGGTAGCGTTGGCTTGCTGGACGCATACTTTCACATCCCCGTCCCTGCGGTTCACGGTAGACCACGAGCACTTTCAGGTCACCATGTTCCCCTTTGGCCTTACCAGCACCCCTCGGGTGTTCACGAAGGTGATGGCGGTGGTCGCAGCTCATCTGCGCAGATCAGGGGTTCCAGTCTTCCCCTATCTCGACGACTGGCTGTTGAAGGCGGGCTCTCCCCAGGCTGTCTCACACCTCCAGACTACGGCCGACCTCTTGCATTCGCTGGGGTTCTCCATCAACGTGCCGAAGTCACACCTGACCCCTCTCAGAAGCTCCTCTTCATCGGAGCGGTTCCGGACAGATGCACTTTCGGGTTTATCCTCCCGAACAGCGAGTCCGGGATATTCGGGCTATGATTCCGATCTTTCAGCCCCTATCCCGGGTTTCGGTCAGGATGACCCTGAGGCTGCTGGGCCTCATGGCCTCCTGCATCCTGCTGGTCAATCATGCCAGGTGGCATATGTGGGCTCTGCAGTGGGACCTGAAGTTCCAGTGGGCGCAGCATCAGGGGAATCTGTCCGATTGCATCCAGATCTCGGAGGGCACTGCACGACAATTGCAGTGGTGGCTCACGAACTAGGATTGGGTCAATGGCAGATCCCTCTCCCTTCCCCAACCAGAACACACAGCCCTTCATGGGCGAGGCGGAGATCAGGGGCCTCTGGTCTCCGGCGGAGTCCGGGCTCCACATCAACCTTCTGGAGCTTTGGGCAATGCGTCTTGCACTCAAAGCATTCCTTCCCTCTGTCCGGGAAAGAGTAGTGCAGGTGTTCACGGACAACACCACCGCCATGTGGTACTGCAACAAACAAGGCGGGGAGGGGTCGTGGACCCTATGTCAAGAGGCCCTCCGCCTCTGGACATGGCTGGAACATCAGGCATATCCCTGGTGGTTCAAGACCTGGCAGGTTCACTGAACGCCAGGGCGGGCGAACTCAGCCGCAGGTGCATGATGGATCACGAATGGCGTCTTCACTCTGAGGTGGTGCAAGGTCTCTTTCAGCAGTGGGGAGAGCCTTGGTTAGATCTATTCGCCACCGAAGAGAACGCGCAATGTCAGCAATTCTGCGCGTTGGAATCTCCAAGGCAGCACTCGCCAGGCGATGCTTTTTGTCACGACTGGAGTTGCGGTCTTCTATACGCCTTTCCGCCTATACCACTTCTGCCCAGAGTGCTGAAGAAGATCAAGCGCGACCGGGCCCAAGTCATTCTTGTGGCTCCGGATTGGGCACGAAGAGTCTGGTATCCCAAGCTGCTCAACATGGCCATCGATACTCCGATCAGACTGCCTCTTCGGGAGGATCTTCTGTTGCAGCAGCAGGAGACTGTCCTCCACCCGAACCTGTCCAGCCTCCACCTCCTTTCGTGGAGATTGAGCGGCGGCAGTTGACCTCGTTTGACCTGCCTCCCGATGTTTGTGATGCAATCTTGGCAGCCAGGCGTCCCTCCACTAAGACAGTATACGCCTGCAGATGGAATAAATTTGTGGCATGGTGCACAGCAAAGGCTGTGGATTCCCTTTCTGCCCCTCTTTCTGAGGTTCTCTTGTTCCTCATTTCTTTGGCCCAGCAGGGCTCTGCTCTGGGCACTCTTAAAGGCTACCTCTCGGCCATTTCAGCCTTCCTCTGGCTTCCTGATCAGCCTTCTCTTTTCAAGTCCCCTGTTGTAAATAGATTTCTTAAGGGCATTACTCATCTTTTTCCTCCTGTTCCCTTCGTAATGCCCCAGTGGGACTTGAACTTGGTTCTGACTTATCTTATGTGCACTCCCATTGAGCCATTACATAACTGTCCTCTTAAGCTTCTCACTTTGAAAACTGCTTTTCTGGTGGCCGTCACCTCTGCATGCGGTGTGAGTGAGCTGCAAGCTTTGTGTTCCAAACTTCCCTTTCTGGCTGTCCATCCGGACAAGGTCGTCTTGAGAACTAAACTTTCCTTTCTTCCCAAGGTGGTTACTTCTTTCCACATTGGCCAAACCATCACTTTGCCCACCTTCTTTCCGCATCCTTCGAAAGAGGAAGAGAGGCTCCACCGTCTGGATCCAAAACGTGCGCTTTCTTTCTACTTGGATCGCACCAAACAATTCTGGGTGAACGACCAGCTCTTTGTTGGTTACGTGGGCGCTAAGAAAGGTCGGGCCGTGCACAAACGGACCATCTCCAGGTGGGTCGTTCTGTGCATCAAAGCCTGCTATTCTTTGGCTAAGAAGGAGCCTCCAGTGGGGCTGCGAGCCCATTCCACCAGGGCGACGGCAGCTACTACTGCTTTGGGACGAGGAGTCCCCCTACATGACATCTGTCAGGCAGCTACGTGGGCATCGCTGCACACGTTTACGAAACACTACTGCCTAGACAGCCAAGTCCGGAGATACAGCTTCTTTTGCCATTCTGTTCTCCAGGACTTTCTGGTGTGAACTTGGTTCGCAGACCCACCTCCGGGGTTGGTATTGCTGGGGTATCTATTCTAAGGTAAGGAATCTATAACTAACTGTTTCTTTCAGATAAACAAGTTACTTACCTTCGGTAACGATATATCTGTAAGAAACATAGGTTAGTTATAGATTCCTTACCGCCCCACCCATCCTCCCCGTTCTGCGAACTGACTTCTAGGGTTAAGGACATCCTTTCAGGGCCCTAGTTTTGTGCACCAGTGGTCAGTGTCTTGCATGGCTCTGCGCTTTTGGCGTGGAAAGTCGTGTACAGAGCTGAAGTCAGCGCGTGAGGGCGGCGTCTATGTAGCTACCGCGATGGCATCCCGGCGACCACGACGCCGAAGACGAACGTGGAGTCGACAAACGCCACCTTCCGACGCACCGGGGGTACTGGTGGCGAAAAAGCTTTCCGGATCTAGTCTGTCGCCTGGGGGTAATTCTAAGGTAAGGAATCTATAACTAACCTATGTTTCTTACAGATATATCGTTACCAAAGGTAAGTAATTTGTTCCTCAGTAGTTGAGCAGCCGGGCTATTAGTGGCCTCGGGTTGGGGGGGGGGGCGGGTTAGGCCGGGGGCCCAGAGTACGGTGGGCTCTCTCGACTAAGAATGAGGTTGTGAAGGATTCTTTGCTGAATAGTTCCATCAGGAGTGTTTCTACAAAGTGATCCATGCGGCCAGACACCCAGGATGTGTATATTATTGCGCCTACTTCTTGCCTCCAGGTCTACATTCTTCATTGCCACTGTTTTGAGGAGTTTTTCCATACGGTCTAATCTCTTTGTCGTCTGAGCAGCGCCATCCTCAAGGTCAGAGACTCTACCCTCGACCGTGTCCAACCACTTTTCAGGAATGTCTATGCGCCCCCCATTTTGTCCAGCCGCTTCTCCAGGGTGTCGAAGCGTCCATCCAGGGCCCTGAAACCAGCCCTGAATTCTGCCATTAGGGCATCCGCACCTGTCGGCTCAGCTCCGGCTGGGCCAGCCGCGTCACCACTCTCAGCCATTGTCGCGCTGGGGTTTTTCTCAGGGTCTTTTGGTTTTCCAAACCGTATTTGCCTCTGTTAGGGGTCCTTGCCGACCATCTCCTGCTCCGTTGCTGCACGTGTGTATGCCCCGCCCTCCGCAGCTCAAGTAATAGGTGCTACCCCCCTACGCATCACGTTGCCGGGACCCAGGCCCTTCGCGGTGTCCTCAGTTCTCCTTACTGTGTTTTTTAATCTGTGGGTGCGGGGGTAGCCGCCAACAGGTGGGTCTAGGCCTCTACCACAGCCAGCAACCGTGAGCGCACAGGCCACCCACCCCATCTCTCCTGAGTGAGGCCTGTCCTCAGCTTAGTTTCACGAAGACTGCAGATCCCCGCACGGTCCCCCACAGTTCAGAGCAGGTTTAATGTCCATGGGGGCTGAAGGCCTGGCCCGTCCTCATTGCAGGCCCTGAGCTTCAGCAGCCTTGCAAGGCCCCCTCAGACCAAACAACGACAGTTTTAAGGCCTAGTGTCTATGGGGGCCGCCCAGCGCAGGCCCTCGGCGAATGCAGCCAGCTCTTCGCCCGGCCCCTCCCAGTCCAGCGCAGCGGAGATTTCAGTGGCAGTCTTGTTCTCAATGTGGGCAGAAGGGAGGAGGCAGAGCCTAGGCATGGAGGGCGCCACTGTGCGCAATTCACCAGCTCTACCTGCCCGGCGGCTGGCTCCCAGGCTCGCCCGCGGTCCCTGTCACCGCAGGGCCTACATGAGCAACGCGGGCCAGCTTACCTGCAACACGATGATCACCCCGTGCTCTGGCGGCGTCTCGATGGCTCCCGGTCGCAGCAGCCTCCGGTAGGCTCCGAACTGCAGGGCGCGGGGCCCACGATGATCTAGCAGGCTGATCCGACGGACCACAGCACAGGAGGGCCGCCGTCATCCCGTGCCAGCCGTGCAGCCCGGTGAGCGTCCATGCGGCCTCCCTCGTGGTCACCAGGGTTCCCGGCTGGGATCTGGGTTTGCATTAATTTTTTTTAAATTTCTGCTGCAGGAATTCCACGCCCTCCGTCGCTCGCAGCCCAGTCCCCTAAAATTACAGGCAGGATGTCATTACAAGGCGTGGATATAGCACGGATATCGGGATGGCTGGCGGAGCTGCAGTATTACGCGGCCCTCTTGGCCGGCAGCCTGGCCACGCCCTCGGCTGCTTGACAGTTAACAACTTTTGGGGTCTCAAGCTCGTCTTTTTATAGTTCATTTCCAGACACCAAATGTGATATAGAGTCTAAGTATTTGAAGTTTATGTTGGGGGGTCTTTCCACTCCACTGTTCTCTCTTCTTCCCAAAAGCAGTCTGTCACAGCAGGAGGGACTCCAAATCTTATAGCCCTTTTACACAGGCCATGGGAGTGACTAGATGTTCACATGTGGATGCCAGCCACAGTGATGTGTATCAAAAGGGCCTCAGCACTACTCTTTTTTTTTTATTTTTATTTTTTTTTATTAGCCCCATCTCCTTCCTGAGATGTGCCCAGGACCCTTTTTATGACATCTCTCAGAATGAAAGTACCCTTTGAAGTGTACTGGAGAGCCGGTCTCTACCTACACAAATCTCTCTGGGGAGATTCCTCAACCTCCTCTCCTCGTGTTTCAGTATGCAGCCCCGGGTTCCCCAAAATAGAACCCAGAATCTTCTGTGTATTGTGCCATTCACAGGCACACATACATCTTGTCATACGGTTTCCACTTTCTCAGTAGGAACTGTATGTTTGTTTGAACAACATAAACGTTGGGATGGTGTTAGACTGAGTCCATGCACCCCCTCAGGATATGTTGGCCAGTAGTCCTGCTAGCTCACAGTGCCCCCATTAGTAGCTCTGAACCTAGTAAGGTAACCAATGGTTTGGGCAACCTCAGAAGATGACAACCCTGACTTTCCAAGGAATCGTGGTAACAGATCTAGAACCTTTTTGCTCCGTCACTAGTGCATACTCAGGAAGGTACACAACAAATACTCAAAGGGGAATTTCAATATTTATTTAACCATTTTGATTCTTGTAAAGAATATATGCGCTGGAATAATTGATAGACAGAAGCAAATGAAAGTGATTAGAAATACGAGGACAGTGAAAAGGATAAAAAATTCACTATTGTTCTGAAGCAGATATATATATATATATATATATATATATATATATATATCCAAACAAACCTCCTCCAACATGAAGAAGCAGAGACCACACAGGGGAATACTTCAGAAGCTCTTTAATGGACCAGCAGGGCATAATGCATTTCGGCGTGGAGTATGCCTTCATCAGACGCCCTTCTCACTTGGATATCACCGATTCCCTCCTCTTGTACTGCTAAGATCCTCCCCCTGACTGGGGAAGTCAGCTGGCTCCTCCCTGCAGATCGCCCACAGCTGCAGCCTGTCATCCGAAGACTGCAACTCCCAGAATGCATCTAGATGGTAAGTACCAAGGGCGGAGTCCGTGCTCAATGAGCGCTGTAATATCACGCAAAAGGAGGGTGAAGTTGTTAAAGAAGGTGAGCCCAGGGCCCACAGGCTTCCTCGGGTCCCCATAGCGCTCCTACCTTGCCGTTCAAATGTCAACAGGGCTTGGGCCACAGTAACAATGTACCTGACCCTCCGTGCAGTCACGAACTGCAATGCAGCCGCCCTCGTATAATTTGCCATCCAAGGCGGGCCTGAATCAATCCGATACCTCGGAACCAAGAAAGCTGCAGGAGCAGAACCAGTGAAGTTTCAGGCCAACTTGCAGAGCGGGGTCTCTGAAACGCGTCCCTGGCTGACGCGTAAAAATATCCAAACAAACCTTCTCCAACATGAAGAAGCAGAGACCACACAGGGGAATACTTCAGAAGCTCTTTAATGGACCAGCAGGGCATAATGCATTTCGGCGTGGAGTATGCCTTCATCAGACGCCCTTCTCACTTGGATATCACCGATTCCCTCCTCTTGTACTGCTAAGATCCTCCCCCTGACTGGGGAAGTCAGCTGGCTCCTCCCTGCAGATCGCCCACAGCTGCAGCCTGTCATCCGAAGACTGCAACTCCCAGAATGCATCTAGATGGTAAGTACCAAGGGCGGAGTCCGTGCTCAATGAGCGCTGTAATATCACGCAAAAGGAGGGTGAAGTTGTTAAAGAAGGTGAGCCCAGGGCCCACAGGCTTCCTCGGGTCCCCATAGCGCTCCTACCTTGCCGTTCAAATGTCAACAGGGCTTGGGCCACAGTAACAATGTACCTGACCCTCCGTGCAGTCACGAACTGCAATGCAGCCGCCCTCGTATAATTTGCCATCCAAGGCGGGCCTGAATCAATCCGATACCTCGGAACCAAGAAAGCTGCAGGAGCAGAACCAGTGAAGTTTCAGGCCAACTTGCAGAGCGGGGTCTCTGAAACGCGTCCCTGGCTGACGCGTAAAAATATCCAAACAAACCTCCTCCAACATGAAGAAGCAGAGACCACACAGGGGAATACTTCAGAAGCTCTTTAATGGACCAGCAGGGCATAATGCATTTCGGCGTGGAGTATGCCTTCATCAGACGCCCTTCTCACTTGGATATCACCGATTCCCTCCTCTTGTACTGCTAAGATCCTCCCCCTGACTGGGGAAGTCAGCTGGCTCCTCCCTGCAGATCGCCCACAGCTGCAGCCTGTCATCCGAAGACTGCAACTCCCAGAATGCATCTAGATGGTAAGTACCAAGGGCGGAGTCCGTGCTCAATGAGCGCTGTAATATCACGCAAAAGGAGGGTGAAGTTGTTAAAGAAGGTGAGTCCAGGGCCCACAGGCTTCCTCGGGTCCCCATAGCGCTCCTACCTTGCCGTTCAAATGTCAACAGGGCTTGGGCCACAGTAACAATGTACCTGACCCTCCGTGCAGTCACGAACTGCAATGCAGCCGCCCTCGTATAATTTGCCATCCAAGGCGGGCCTGAATCAATCCGATACCTCGGAACCAAGAAAGCTGCAGGAGCAGAACCAGTGAAGTTTCAGGCCAACTTGCAGAGCGGGGTCTCTGAAACGCGTCCCTGGCTGACGCGTAAAAATATCCAAACAAACCTCCTCCAACATGAAGAAGCAGAGACCACACAGGGGAATACTTCAGAAGCTCTTTAATGGACCAGCAGGGCATAATGCATTTCGGCGTGGAGTATGCCTTCATCAGACGCCCTTCTCACTTGGATATCACCGATTCCCTCCTCTTGTACTGCTAAGATCCTCCCCCTGACTGGGGAAGTCAGCTGGCTCCTCCCTGCAGATCGCCCACAGCTGCAGCCTGTCATCCGAAGACTGCAACTCCCAGAATGCATCTAGATGGTAAGTACCAAGGGCGGAGTCCGTGCTCAATGAGCGCTGTAATATCACGCAAAAGGAGGGTGAAGTTATATATATATATACTGGCATATAAGTACTATGTATGTTGTACTCCTACTATGCGCTCCCTAACCTAGTTGCCTAGGGTAGATGTACTGCCAAGAATCCTCTACTGAATGATCTAACTCCCCATTACCTCAAGGTAAGTGTGTACAGGTCCCCGTCTTGGTCACAAGTTGGACATCCGTCCTCGCAGAGGGTACACAGGAATCGGCTGGGCTGAAACTGACAACAGCAGCCTCGCAATGACCGCAGAGTGCTCCTCTGATTTGAGCACGGAAATCCATGTGTATTTATAATCACAGTATCCTTGCTTCAGTGTCAAGACTTCAGCCAGGCTGACATTGTTTATTCTCTTGTGATAGCCATATGTCTTCTCAGGGACTAATAACAAACAACAACTTTTGCAAAATGTGTGTACAGGCCTTTTGCTAAATGTTCAAGGTGTTGTGATAGTGTACTTACAAAGTGGAATTTGTAAGCAATGTGGATTCAGAGAAACAAATCCTACAATGTCACACAAGCAGATGTGTGTCAAGTCATCGTGTGGAAAAGAAGATAACTTAAGAAACGCGTGCATGTTAAATATCAGTGTTTCTTCCCGGGCCTAACCTCACCGACACCCACCACATTCACACATGCACTGTGCAGCACTACACACCAAACCAATGTAGGCCAAGGGCGGGCTAGCACTCAGCAACAGAAATGTGAGTGAGCCTGTAAGCTTCACTCCAGTGACACTGGTAACAAGCATTGGCATAGCCAATAGGTCTCGCCTTTGGGACCTTATAAGTGTTTAGCCATGCAACCGTTGATGTTGTTGCACCAAGGATATTGTGCTGCATAGCTCTCATAAGGTCCCAAAAGCGAGACCTATTGGCTATGCTAATGCTTGTATTTATTGCAGCCTTGCAGATCACGGAAGTCTGGAGAGATACAGGAATGAGTAGAATAAACACCAGAGAGAGGAAAGCGTCACGGAGCAAAGCTCTTGAAGCAACGCCAGCCTTTAGCGTCAACACTCTGCCTCCTTCCACAACCCTTCTTCGGGACAACACACCCACACGTTTCAGGGCCCGGCCACAGTCGCTCATCACTTCAACTGTTTCACTTTAGCGTTTCAGTGAAATATTAACGATAGAAGACGCTATACAAATGCTCACAACATAGCGGAAGCCGAGGAGTCAACGAGATCCAATGTTAGGTGAACACTATAAAATGAATCGCCTCGGAGCACTAGAGGAATTAAGGGTGTGACTTTGGTGCTCAGGAAAAGTGCTTAATGGACAGCACAGGAATAGGATCCCAATCCTCGACCTGCTTCAAGCCAGCTGGAGAGGCGCGAAGAAAGTTCAGACTCCACGTTCATGAAATCTGTGGTCTCGCTGCTGAGTCTGAGGGTTGAATTTACTCTTGTGAAAACGAGGTTATTATAACAATCAAGGGGCAGACACTAGAAAGTTTGGCAGGAAAGGCTAGTGGAGAGGGTGTAGCCAACGGCCAGAGCTGCCGACTTTGGAGCTGGCGAACCAGGCTCGAGTCTCTGCGTCGGCACAACATCCTGTGATTCTTGGCAAACCACCCAAAAAATGAATGTGTCCTTGTGTAACGTAACTGGTGCCCATGTAAAGCGCTCCAATACGTTCGGGTCGAGTTCGCGCTATATAAAACTGCAACAACAAAAAATGGTAATGAATACTGGTAAATTCTTCTTCTTTTTTGTCCATGGTGATATATTTATTTTCTGATGAGAACCCGTATCCCTGCTCCCATGAAATATGGGGGTGATCACTCGCCTTCGCCACAATAAAAAAGTACAGGAGCAAAACTGTGTGTTTCCAAGGTTGGGAACTTTATGCATGAGACGAGTAAATATCCAGAAATACAAAGTGTAAGCATGTTCACCCTGCTTCTGAAACGTATCTCGCACGAGCGGGGTTTTTCATTTACTTATGCAGGGTGCCCCACCACAAAGCCCCACGATCCTACTTTTAACGCTAAACATGCGAACACTGCATTTCCCCCATACAAGTTACTGCACCTTAAAGACAATATTCCATCAGTGCTCATTCTGTGAGCAGCGAGGTGGAATTAATGCTTGCAAAAAAGCTTTTATTGCACCTGTGTTCCACTTGTGTGCCAAAAAGTCTGTAAATCGGGTCAAAAGTGTAGGAAAGATGGTTGAGCGTGACACGGAGTATTAGAATGGAGAAATCCCAGCTCTCTTCAGTGGCTATTAAATGTGCGACCCGCAGACCGCTCCAGCGCATGCGCAGTTTATCTTGCTGTCAGTTCCCCGGGGATAGCAGTTTAATGGTTAGATGGTAAAATTAAAACAGGTTGGGAGAGAGGCAAGGGTATAACTCGATGGACTTGAGAAAGACCCCTCAGCCTTCGACCACTCTAAGTTACACTGGATCTCAGCTGCCTGCACTGGGGCAAAGATAGCTCAGTGGGTTGAGTCCTTGCTGCCTAGAACTGCGTGTAACGCGCAAAACACAGCCTGGCTGACTCAGTGTATCACCCTTTCCGATTTACGAAATGAGTCGATTAATGATGCATACTTAAAGTGCCAAGAAACAACTGGTGTGTGCTTTACACATGGCTTATGTTATAGAGCTGGGTGAGTTGGCACACTTTCAGCCAGGGCTTTGAGTGTGGCGGGTCCTGCCGGTGCTGAGCACTGGCAGTTCTAAAAATCCAGTGCTGAGACGGGTCCCTTCCGGGCTCTCCATTTTTGCCCTCACCCTCGGTGAACGAAATAAATCTTAACAATGCAGCAGTGCCACCGTTCACTGCTTTTGCTGTCACTTCAAAGAGACACATCGTTCTTACTATTACTAATGGCAAAAGAAATTCTGCATAAATATATTTAAATATATTGTTGCCTATAATGTTGTGAAGGAATTTGGTCGTCGATTTGTGCAACACGGGATTCTTGTCCGCTCTATTAGGCTACTCCCCTTTAAAGGGGTCGTAGGTATGTTTCATGGTCCACGCCCCTTTTGAGACTCCCACCTTTTCCATCGCAATTAAAGCACTGTTCCTCGCGAGTTGCTTCATGCCACTTTAACTCTGCTGCTATTGTGGTAATTGTTTGTGGCGCATTTTCCCAATACTAAATAGTTGTCAAACCTTCAGCAGTAGGCGGTAGGATTCTGTGTTTTTTTCCGGCAAAACTACAGTTTACTCAAGTATTGGATCAGTTTGTAAGCTGCGGATCGAACCTCTTACAGGGTGAAATCCAGCTCTCTGGAAATGAAGAGAATTACAAAGGACACCGCGTAAGCCACATAGTACCTTGAAATGCATGACTCACAGCTGCTTGTAAAAGTAGTGACATGCAACACTACATTGATATGTTTGTTGTTAGTGCGGTTACGCCCGTCCCACAGTTTAAAGGTCACTCGTATATGTTGTGTCATTTAGTTCCCATGATGTCATCTTGGCCGAAAGCCACGCAGTCGTCGCCTCTGAGGTGAATCCAATGCCACGTGACTGACTGTGATGGCAGAAGCCGGCCTGAGGTCACGTGGTGTTATTTCCTGTAATGCAATCACGGCGCTAATTGTGCGTATCTCTGATAATGCAACCTTGTGTTTTTTGGTCACTGAATATTAGCAAGTCTGGACCTGAAAGTGCAGTTCCTTTGTTTATGACCGAAGAGCATGTCCGGTGTTAGGCGTCAGCCCTGCAGAAAGATAAATAAAGACTTTCATGCCGTTTCATGGCCGTGCAGTCCCTGCATTGCTGGAGTTGGCCTAGTCATGCCGGTAGCTTGTGAAACTAGTACGGGAAGGGAGGGAGATCTCCTGGGTTACACGGGCGTCCATTTAACATTTAGTGTCAGGAGCGGTTAGAACGCAGGGCTGCTCAGTTGTAAATCTACCAGTAATTGTGTTAAAGCAAAGTACTCGCACACAGCTAGCTTGTTAATGTAGCACACGTCCACTGTCCCCGCCCCCAGTGCATGTTCTTTGTTCCTCAAATACCTAAAATTATCATTGTTTGCGTCGTTAAAAGGAGGATAAGCTGGGAGAAACGCTCATCTCACCTGTTCGGCTATTTTTTTTAAATGACGTCACATTAAACAAGTAAAGCGCTGGACAGCAGAGGCGTCAGAGAGGAGCGGGGGCGAGCGAGCGCGGCAGCTTGCTGAGCTGACCACACGCTCGTGCACAATGGCCATGTGTTTCCAATTATCGCGCCCGCGTCTGGGCACGATAATTGGAAACAGATGTCTGCCGCGCGCATAACCGCAGGGAAAAGGCCATGACGCACGAGCGTCTGGTCAGCTTTTCAAACCCCCTAACTTAGTTTTGCCAGAGCAGCGCTTGCGCGCTACTCGAGGCTCGACCTAAAAAGGACCTGTTCATTCTTACTGATTGGTACACAGTATGCTGCCACCGTGCTCCTGCTGCTTATCTCCTGGTGAAGGCAGTAGCCTTTAACCACTATGAGGGTAGCGATTTTGGCGTCCTTCCCAGTCCAACAAGACCGCAATCCGTGAGACAGGTCTATTTCATGGCGCCCACACTTGATTTGTGTTTGCCTATGAGAAAAAAAATCAGCATTACGGATCCCGCATCAGCACAGTTGGGGAACTTGGGACAGGGGTGCATGTCCATCACCATGTGAGGGACTTTTCCGTCCCAACAGTGAATACACCCCAAGGTGCAGGACGTCTTCCAGGGAGTGGGGAGATACCTACTTAGATCATTTTGCCACTTTCAAGAATGCATAATGTCAAAGGTTTTGCATGTGTTGTGCATTACTCCACCTTCTAGTGGTTGGGTCCAGAATACTTCTTAATCTCCTTTTTTAGGTCTCGCCTAGGCAGCACTTGCGCTGTCGCTTTGAGACCTGCTGTATTTAGGATATGGGCATAAAGCTCCGCCCATCTTTTTAATTGGCTCCTGTCCCTATCCTTTGTAAATGGTGCTTTTTCATTGGTCAATAGGCTTGGTAGTCCCTCCTTACTACCGCCTTGTCTCTTCTTATAACCTCCCATGAGGACGCCTCCTGTTACATGTGTTGTTATCCCCTAAGTTTTAATTACAGCCTCAGAGCACTATTTTCTTAAAGGGCTTCAGGCAGGACACACGCTTGGTCCTAAGCAAGGCTGGCAGTGGTTACTTTACTCACTAGCACATCTTACATTTATGAGACCTTCTATAAATTTCTCTTCATCAGCTCCACACCGAGTACAACCTAATCCTGAATTAGTATAATAATTCTTTTGTCACATTTCAAAGCTACTAATTGTATATACTGACATAGTTATTTGAATGTACTCGTAGTACTGGCTTGCATGCAGTGCATTATGGGAAGCGTGGATTTACCATATCTTCTGTAGGTTGCAGTACTGTATGTGGCAAAAAGATGTCCGTTGGGACCTCCTTTGGACACATATGGTACTGCACCCTGCAACATGGCTAGGGAAAAACCATTGGCATTTGTAATGCCAGTAGCTCCAACTCCAACAAATGCGAGACCAATTGCATTTCCAATGCAATTGGTCTCCCATTTGTTAAAGTTAGAGCTGTTGGCGTTGAAAATGGAAATGTTTTTTACTTTTGCTTTTTTATACCATTGGCAATAGTGCCGTGCTAATATAACTCCACTGCAAATAAAAAACAAAAGTAAAAAACATTGTTATTTTTAAAGCCAACAGCTTTAACTTTAACTAATGTGAGACCTATTGCATTGCAAATGCTTGTTTTTGTGTGTGTGTAGGTGTCCTCTGGTACAATACGGTGTCAAGCGCCCTGAAAGCCTCGGTGCATGTTCGCCAACTGCAGATTCTTTTTTCTACCATTGGATCTGGAAGCCCAAATCGAAGCTCCGCAGACAGCAAGAAAAGTGTTTCAAGAAAAGTTGACAGATTGCTGAATAAAAACAAGGGGAAGGATAGCAAAAACTTAGATAAGGTGAAAACAGAAAACTACCGGAGAAGTAGCTGCAGATCACCGGTGAAGTAAGTGGACTGCTAAGACCTTGACCTCGCGGTCATAGAATGCATGAAAGGGGAGAGAGAATCGCCATGGAAAATGGTAACTGCTCCCTTTAAATTCTGCACTGAGTGCCACTGAAAGGTTGCCAGGAAGGACAACCACAAAGTCTGCAACCCCTGCCTGCCGAGAGACCACGGCTCAAAAAGCTGCGAAGAGTGTGCCAAGTTCAGACCGAAAACCTTAAGAGAGAAGCAGAAGCAAGACCACCACACCAAAGAAGGGGAGCTCATCACTGAGGGACCTTCGACTGAGCGAGGAGGAGGACATTGTTGAGGACACAAAAGTGGCCCAGTCGGAAGGCTCTGACATCGAAGTAGAAGTCATCTGCGAAGTAGAAGCAAACCAGCCGGCAAAGAGGCCCAAAGAGGGAGTACTTCGAAAACCTGCTCAAGTAACGCCAAAAAACATTCTCGGGCTGAGCCGAAAACGTAAGACTTGTAGCTGCACAAGACTACCTTGGCGCCGAAACACTCAACGACCAAAGGGAATTTGAAACCAAAAGAACCCCACGGGTCCCTAAAAAGACACCAATGCTGGTCGTCTCGGACAAACCTACGACATTGAGAGGCAATCGAGAGAAAGAGAGGGCCAAGGAGGACTCTGTGGGCATGCCGAACCCTTTAATGCCGAAGAACGAGCCCTCAAATCCTTTTATCATTTTGTTTTTGTTTTTTTAGGATTCAAACACATCAATGATGGAATTCCATATCCCTTGGAAGACTCCAGGGAAGAAAAGCAAGGTGACCTCAGAACACTGGAAAACCCCAAGCTGTAAGAAGAGGAACAATTAATGTTCTTCTATGAGGAGAACACAGAGGACGAGGGAATCTTCCAGGACACCAAAGCAGTGGTGAGAAGTGACAGGACCTCCAAACAGATTCACCAGAGGAGCCTGTCGACACATACCCCTCGAGGCCATCGCCACCCAACAACATTGCAATTTATAATGCTGTTGTCGTGAATGCTCCGCCATGAAACTTGAACTCCCTTCTACCTTGAAGTACATCCGGTTTTTCATGTGTCCTTGCTGAAGCCGGTGGTCGCCGAGACGCTGTTGTCAGTTCAACCTGCCCCTGTGGTAGTGGACAATGAGCTTGAATATGAGGTGGGAGTAATTGTGGAGTCCAGGAGGGTGAGGCGTAGATTGCAATACTTGATTCACTGAAAGGGTTATGGTCTGTAGGATCGTACCTGGGAGCCTGCCAGTCGTGTACATGCCTCTCGTCTGTTAGGTCTCTTTCATAGGCGCTACCCTTGGAAGCCCGAGCCTTCCAGGGGTTTTCTAGTGGGTGGGGCGTTGTGCTGTCGTGAAGGCTCCGCCTCGGCTGCAGTGGGAGCGGAGCTGTGTGGGCTTAAAACGATCTTAAGAATGTTTAAGAGCGCTTTCGGCTTCTACTCGTTATCAGCTGCTCTTCCACGTCCGGTGCACCTACCTTTGTTCTTCCGGGTTATTCTGAATCACGCTGTTCGGCGTTCCCTCGTTGGGCTGGTGCAGCGGTTCGTCTCTGCTCCTGTTCTCGTTCTCTTTGTCGGGGTCTCTGCATCCGATCTATAACTTTCTGATAAACCTGCAAAGAAAAAACAAACAACCTAAAAAATCGAGTCACACCAATAAGGCAGCAACGCGCTATGCATTGGCATATTATATAGAAGCTTGCAAATACTTATCTAATTATTGTCCCTGCAACTTTGGAGGTTCTTATTTTCTCTGTGCACTTTTGAGTGGAGCTGTGAATTAAGAAACACCATATTAGTGTTTCCTGAAGTCAAGGAGACATGCATAGTTAGCCTGCATATTTTTTGCATATTTTGTTTTTCTTATTTTTAAGGAGTATATACTGTGTTCGAGGCATGTGTGCTGTAGATACACATGCTTTGCATACTCTTGCCATCTAGTGTTTGGTCCGGATGTTTGCAAGTTGTTTTTCTTCGAAGAAGTCTTTCCTGGTCACGAGGTAAGGTGACTCCTCCTTTCGGTGATAGTGCGCATGGTCATCGACTCCATTGTTGGATTGTTTTTTCCCGCCATCGGGTTCAGATGTATATTGCTGCGCTCCAGTTCGAAACCGTTTTTCGGGTTCTCCTCGACGCGCAATCCTCTCTACCTCAGTGGTATTGTTTCTGTACGCGTTCCCACTTCTCCGCGTATCTTTTCGACATCGGAATCGACCTTCTATCGGAAAGCTTCGTGGACGGCCTTCGAGGCCTAACCACGCTCGGTTAGCTCTCAGTCGATGGATCGGATTCCGTTTAAATTCTGTCCTCTGTGCCACGCAAAGTATCCGCGCACCGACTCACACGAAGTGTGCAACTTGTGCTTGTCACCCGAGCACAAAGAAGAAAATTGTGACGCTTGCAGATGATTTTGATTAAAGAAGACTGTTCGCGATCGTCCGGCTCGACAGCGTCAAAGCATCGAGGACACGCCGGACATCTTCGATGAAGACTCCGGCCAAGAAGATATCGAGGCATCGGCGGCAGAGGAGGAGGAAGCCTTCTCCGAACAAGATTCAGGCTCAGAACTCGAGATCGACCTAGACAACGAAGAACTGCTGCAGGGTCAAGGTGATGTAAGTACCGAGGACCGCTTGCACCCACAAACTATCTTGAAAAAACATAAGGCTTCGGCACCACCACTGCCTTCTGGCCAAGGTCGGCACCGAGACGACGTTTCAGACTCCCTGCCCTCGTGTCCGGCACCGAAACCACCAGTCAAGCCTTCTGGCTTGGGACCGAGTCGACAAAAACCCTACTCGTAGCCGAAAGTCTCCGGTTCCAAGCATAACCCCGGCTCGGAGCCGAAATCCCCTGCGCCGAAAGCCAAGCATCCTTCAGAGCCGAAACCTTCCACGCCAAAAGGCCAGCCTCCGTCGGCACCGAAAACACCGGCACCAAAAATTTTGGCCCCCGAAACTTAAAGATACCCCTTTGGATCCGAAAGTGGATATTATTCTATTAACACCTGATCCAAAGCAAAAAAGACTGCATATTAACCCTGATACTGGTCATATTTACATAAAACCACCTCAGAAACGCAAGCTTCAAGAAGAAGACATTTCTTACAAAATCCCCTTGAAGAAAAAAACAGTGGCTACAAGTCCTTTTCATTTTCCATCACCCCCACCACCTGAGAATCCTTTGCAGACTACACCTCAAGATTCTCCTCAATCTCATCATGAAGATGATGCAGATGATGGGGGGGGGGTAAATATTCCAACACATCCATGGACAGATTACACAGTGGATCCCCTAGGTAATACTGATCCAGACTTGTACCCAACCAAACCATCTCCTCCAGACGACAATGCATCACACCATGAACTCATTACCAGGGCTGCACATTACCATGGGGTAGAGCTCCACAAAGAATCATTGGAAGAAGATTTCCTGTTTGAGACACTAGCATCCACACATAGGTCATCACAATCATTCCCAATGCTTAAAGGCATGATGCGACATGCTTACGAAATTTTTAGAGACCCAGTCAGAGCCCGCATCGTAACTCCTAGAGTGAACCAAAAATATAAAGCCTCTCCTACAGACCCCATTTTTATCAAAGGACAATTGCCTTTAGATTCCCTAGTGGTATCAAATGCTTGTAAACGAGCGCATTCTCAAACTTCAGGGGATGCTCCTCCCCCAGATAAGGAGTCCAAACTAATTGACGCCTCTGGCAAGCGCATAGTTGCTCAGGCAGCAAATCAATGGCGCATTGCAAATACCCAAGGCTTTTTAGCTAGGTATGACAGGGCACACTGGGACAAAATGGCGCAACTTCTCCAATACCTCCCACATGAGCATAAGGCTAAAGCACAGGACTTGGTAAATGAGGGTAAGCTCATTTCTAATTCCTCTATTCGATGTGCTCTAGATGCTGCAGACACCGCAGCTAGGGAGATTAACACCAGCATCATGCTCAGGAGACACGCTTGGTTAAGGATTTCAGGTTTTAAACCTGAGGTCCAACAATCGATCCTTAACACACCCTTTGATAAGGAACACCTATTTGGCCCTAACGTTGACCAGGCGTTAGAAAAGATGAAAAAGGACACTGAAGTGCTAAATCTTTGGGAGCACTTCAAACTGCATCCACAGAGGTTCTTTTAGTCACTCCTTATACAGAAGAGGGTCAAAAACAACACCCCCAGATCAAAATGCCTCCACTTACAAAGGTAATAACCAGTCCTCTCCCTCCAGAGGTTTTTTATCGAGGAGGTTATAGAGGCAACAACTTCAAGGATAGGGGTAAGGGCAACACATCTTGTAACTCCCCTTCCCCCTACAAACCGTGACTTACCCACGCTTCCCCCCGATTATACCACACCTGTCGGGGGAAGACTTCACCAATTTCTCCCCATTTGGCAGTCTATAACATCAGACAAATAGGTTCTTGGAATTATTCGGCATGGTTATTGCCTGGAGCTTACCAGCAATCCCCCAAACATTCCACCACGATCTCACAAGTTGTCTCCAGAACACATACACTTGCTAAAACAAGCGTTCCAGTCCCTCTTACTAAAAGGGGCAATAGAGCCAGGTCTCATACAGTACCAAGGCTCAGGGGTTTACTCTCTGTATTTTCTCATCCCCAAAAATGGACGGTTCCCTAAGATCTATTTTAGATCTGAGAGAGCTAAACCACTACATACTGTCAGAGCATTTTCACATGGTGACACTTCAACAGGTGCTCCCACTTTTACAAAGGGCAGACTTTGTCTACTCTATATTTAAAAGATGCATATTTTCATGTTCCAATTCATCCGGCTCATCGCAAATACCTGAGATTTGTGATAGCAGGCAAGCATTACCATTCAAGGTACTTCCCTTCGGAGTGACTACAGCACCCAGAGGTTTTACCAAATGCCTGGCAGTGGTTGCTGCTCATCTCAGAAGACAACAAATTCACGTCTTCCCCTATCTAGACGACTGGCTCATCAAAGCCGGCACTTACCAGAACTGTCTGCAACACACACAGATCACAATAGATCTACTTTATCAAATGGGTTTCACCATCAATGCACAAAAATCTCACCTGCATCCATGACCAATGCAGTCTTATCTAGGAGCTACTATAGACACAGTCAAAGCTCTAGCTTCTCCCAATGTAGCCAGAATACACAATATTCAAGCTACCATTCTACAGTTTCAGCCCAACCAAGCATTAGCAGCCAGAGTGTTCATGCAATTACTGGGAATTATGGTGTCCTGCATTGCAATTGTACCCCATGCGAGGCTTCACATGCGCCCCCTACAAGAATGCTTAGCACGTCAGTGGAATCAATCACAGGGTCTATTGACCGATCTAGTGTTGGTAGACGACCGCACCCATCGCTCTCTGCAGTGGTGGAACCCACAAAACCTATCAGCAGGACGGCCTTTCAACGACCCTGTACCACAAATCGTGCCCACAGCAGACGCATCTCTAACCGGTTGGGGGGCTCATCTCAAACATTACACAATACAAGGCATGTGGAGCAACAAGCACAGTACTCTCCACATCAACTATCTAGAGCTCTTAGCTGTTTTCCTAGCACTAAAAGCTTTTCAGACTCAGCTCATAGCCAAACTGTCCTAGTCCGAACAGACAATATGACAGCAATGTATTATGTGCAGAAGCAAGGCGGGACACACACTCTCCAACTGTCAACACTCGCTCAAGCCATTTGGAATTGGGCGATCCAAAACAAGATTTATCTTCTGGCAGAACATCTCCCAGGAGTAAAAAATCAAATTGCCGATCTCAGCAGGAGAAGACAACAAATTCACTAGTGGGAACTTCACCCCCAATTTCTCCTTCCTTACTTCCGACAGTGGGGGTTTCCACAAATAGCCCTATTTGCCACGGCCGAAAACGCAAAATGCCCAAACTTAGGCTCAAGGTACCCACACCCGCTATCAAAGGGCAATGCCCTATGGATGAACTGGTCAGGGACATTTGCCTACTCTTTTCCGCCTCTCCCGCTCATTCCGTGGGTGGTTTTGAAACTCAGGCAAACATCTCTCACACTAATTCTGGTAGCTCCCACATGGGCTCGTCAACCATGGTACGCCACCCTGTTGGAGCTGTCACTAGTTCCACATCAAAAACTATACCTAAACTCCAGTCTCCTCACACAGAGCCAAGGAGAAATCAGACATCCAAATCCCAAAGAACTGAATTTAGCGATCTGGCTCCTGAAGTCATAGTTTGGTTATTTAAAATTACCACCAGTCTGTATGAATATTCTAAAAGAAGCAAGAAAGCCTATCACTAGGTCTTGCTATGCCGCAAAATGAAACAGATTTGCTATATATTGCAATAACAAAATCAATACTTTGGATGCTTCTATACAAAACATTATTTGTTACATTTACAACAAACCGGTCTGGCTTACACGTCTATACGTTTGCACCTTGCAGCAGTTGCTGCGTACTTACAAAATAGACAACATTTGTCACTATTCAGAGTCCCAGTAATAAAGGCCTTCATGGAATACTTAAAAAGGGTAATACCACCAAGGATTCCCCCTGCCCCAGTATGGAATCTCAACATTGTTCTCACAAGGCTCATGGGTCCACCTTTTGAACCATTACACAAGTGCCCTTTACAGTTCCTCTCATGGAAAGTTGCATTCCTCATTGCTATCACATCACTGAGGAGAGTTGGTGAGCTACAGGCATTAACGTTAGAAGAACCTTTCTTTCAGCTACATAAAGATAAGATAGTTCTCCGTAGCAACCCAAAATTCCTTCCCAAGGTACTTTCTTCTTTTCATATAAACCAATCGGTTGAGTTACCAGTTTTCTTTCCTCAACCTGATTCTGTGGCAGAACGCGCTCTTCACACACTTGATGTTAAAAGAGCTTTACTATACTACATAGATAGAACAAAAGACTTTCGCAAAACAAAACAACTGTTTGTTGCATTTGCTCCTCCCCACAAGGGCAATCCTATTTCAAAGTCTGGTATTGCCAGATGGATTGTGAAATGCATTCAAACTTGCTATATTAAAGCTAAAAGAACTTTAACCATACCCCCTAGAGCGCATTCCACTCGCAAAATAGGGGCGTCAGTGGACTTTTTAGGCAACATCCGTCTAGCTGACATATGTAACTTAGCTACATGGTCTATGCCACACACATTTACCAAACACTATTGTGTAGATGTGTTAGCACGTCAACAGGCTAATGTAGGCCAAGCAGTACTAAAAACACTATTCCAAACAACTGCAACATGTACAGGTTAGCCACCGCTTTGGGAGTATACTGCTTTATAGTCTATGCAAAGCATGTGTATCTACAGCACACATGCCTCGAACGGATAATTTTACTTACCCAGTATGAATCTGTTGTTGGCATGTAGAGCTGTAGATTCACGCATCTCCCCGGGTACCTGTAGTTGTTGCAGTTCTTAATTATACATTCATAAGCATGGACATCTATATACTACACTTACTTGCTCCATTCTCACCCTCTTGTGGGAAAACAATCTAACAATGGAGTCGATGACCATGCGCACTATCACCAAAAGGAGGAGTCCCCTTACCTCGTGACTAGGAAAGACTTCTTCGAAGAAAAACAACTTGCAAACATCCGGACCCAACACTAGATGACAGGAGTATGCAAAGCATGTGAATCTACAGCTCTACATGCCAAGAACAGATGCTTACTGGGTAAGTAACATCCTTATACTCACTGGTCATTTTGCTTGGGAATGTATATGAACCTTTGGGCTATTTTTGACTTCCTACTACTTCTTACTAATAGGTGAGTGGTTTGTGTATAGATGTATATATGATTTTCTGGTTGTTCCTCCAGCGAGAGATTATAATCTTTCTTTACTTTCTCTCATATAGAGTGCAACTAAAATCTTGTGTGGACTGTCATTGATTTATAGTGGAAGAGGGGAGCTAAACAGGTAGCCAGGCTTTTTTTTTTATTAAATGTATTTGAGATTTTTAAAAGAAGTAACAATCGCAAATCTCACAATACTTGCAGAGATATATGTACGCCTTCTACAGGTGTTCACATCAATCATCAGAGGTGTCCTAACAAATGCAGTGTGGATCGGTACAATCTGAAACATTCACATTCAAACAGAAATACGGAAAGATAGCGATACAGTGGGATGCGTGCCGCAGCTATTATGTTAACAGGCTTCCACATGACAGGTTACAATATGTATCAGCAAGCAGGTAATAGAGAATACAGATCCCTTTCAAAGTGTATATGGCCTAACATGGATATCTCGTAGCTACTATTATCTTGCGTTTTCCGCTGCTGTGTCAATTGGATGATAGAGGAGGTAGTCTTTCAATGAACCCCAAATGTCTTTAGGACGGTAAGTCGTGGGGAGCAGTTCCGAATAGTTAAGCAATTGTTCTTTCAGAATAGTAAGTCCTTGATCCAGCCCTTGAACTTGGGGGCTTTTCCTCGCAACCCTGCGTTTGGCCATTAGTAGCGCCAGAGCGACGTATCTGCGAGAGGGTTTTTTTATGAGTTCAGTGTACCCCAGTAGCGCTAGTATTGGAGACATTTCTAATGATAGTGACGTCATCTGTTCCAGTGCTTCGAATACCTGACGCCAAAGCTCATAGGTAGCCAGGCTTTTAAATTCAGATTCATGTTCATGCATTGATCCATACCTGTTTATACTGAGTACGTCTAGGGACACATCTTCATTTCTTTTCTCCCTTGTTTCCCCTCTTCCCCCATCGCACCATTGTTGCTTTGACATTGTTGGGTGGAGTTGGTGGATGAGGGACGTTGGGATCTTTTCTTCTACCGCTTGCATATCGTTCCTGCGGAAACACATGTGAGAGTAAACAGCTGTTGTAAAAAGAGCAGCAGATAAGTATGAGGTACAGTTGGAGGAGGAGTGGACATAGGCCTGTTTCCTCCTAGAAACACTCCTGCCATCGTAAATCAGAACGCATTACCTCCCAATGCTCCCAAGCATCCAAGATCAGGAAAGGGAAGCTTTCAGGGAACCAGAATCCTGCAAAACAGTAACACTGAGAACTGAAATTAAGTGCAAGCACTCCTCCAAGGCCCTGTAAACATCAAGGACAAACAGTGGCTGATTCAGTCATTGTGGTCACGGCGAGAAAGAGCCGGGGTGAACAAAGTAGGTGAAGCAATCCCAATATGAAGACCCACAGGACGAGGAAGTTTCAAAGCTCAGCGTCACATCCACCTTAATAGCAACCAGCTCCGCACCAAAGCTCACCGCAACAGTAGGAGTTTCCACCATCACAGTTTCGGGCCAGAGGAAGGGGATAACTTTCAAGGGGAGTGAGCTCTTCCAGCATTTAACTCCACCCAGTAGCGCCCCCAGCACATAACACCAGTGGAGGACAGAATAGTAGAGTTTCCACAGAAATGGGAGAAAGTCACATCAGATGTGGGTTTTAAACATTATACAACATGGTTACTGCTTAGAGCTGCTAAGAACACCATGATCTACATGACTAAAAAACAGAACACACTCGGAGGAAAAAGCATTTCTTTAAGGCGAAGTGGAGGAAGGAATATAAATGGTTCCCAACACAGACATCAACCAGGGAAACTACTCTCCATACTTCCTGGTCCCAAAATTTGACCAATCACTTTAATCAATTCTGGACCTCGGGTTCTGAAACAAATTCATGAAGACACAAAAATTCAATATGGCTTCACTACAGGAAATCATCGCACTACTACAGGGACGGGACTACTAGGCAACAATAGAGTTGAAGGATGTCTACTTACACATCCCCATCAATTGAAGGCACTAGCAATTCCTATGCTTTGTCGTGAACCAAGTACACTACCAATTCAAAGTACTCTCCTTTGACACAGCACAGAGGGTCTTTACCAAATGTCTAGCACCAGTAGTAGCATATCTCAGAAGAAAATGGATACACGTTTACCCCTATCTAGTCGACTAGCTAGTAAAGGCAAGCTCATTCACCAAGTGCAAGAAGAGAATGGTCATTGATATATTGTTCAAGCTGGGATTCACGATCAATGGAGAAAAATCGCCACTATCAGAGAGAGAAAAGGTATTCCTAGGAGCCAGGATGAACACTGTGGAGGCAAGCCTTCCCCACCCTCAAGAGGATATAGGTGATAACCAAGCAAGATCACCTCTACCACAAGGAGCAGTCTCTGAGGTTGAAGACAGTGGGAAGGATGACGGGCATGATGGCCTCTTGCATGCCCCTGATCCAACGCTTAGAATTACACAAGACCGCTCCAGAAATTGATCCAAAACCAATGGTCGCAGGCAGCGAGCATATGGGAGAATCTAGTGGTTGTAACGCAAAAAGTACAAGAGGAGATGGCACGCTGGAACAAAAGCAACATAGCAGTGGGAAGGCCTTTCTTGCAACCAACCCCAACTGTAACCAGTCACCACAGATGCAACCTTGGAACTGGTTGGGAAGCTGAATTGGAGAATGTAAGCATCAGGGGTGATGGAAGTCACAGTAAGCAACTCAAAACATAAACATTTTGGAGTAAGTTTTCCTAATCCTAAAAGCATTCCAGGCTCAGATACAGGGGAAGTCAGTGCAGGTCCAAACGGACAACATAAGCATGATGTTCTTCCTAAACAAACTTGGGGGGACAAGGTCACATCCGCAACCCAAACTAGCACAAAAAATTTGGAGATGGGCCATCCACATAAAGATGACTATAATGACAGTACAGGTGCCAGGAGTAGAAAACATGGAAGCAGACCGGCTACAGTCTCACATGAGTAGGAGTTATATCAACAGGTACTCTAAAGGATCTTCAGGCAATGGGGCACATCAGAGCTTGATTTGTTTGCAACAGCTGAAAAAACAAAATGCAGAGACTCAAGCTAGCCTGGCTGATGAGGGGTAATGCCCCGAAACTGGTCCCAGGATGCTTGTTTCCGGTCCAGGGAGGACCTGGCTTGGCAGTTCGGGCTGGATGTTCCCATGAGGCACAGGGTCAAGACTGATTTGCTTATAGCTGGGTCCAAATTGGGGTGGCGTGGTGAGCAAAAGAACAATGAATTAAACCCAGATCTTTGTCACTGGGGGTGAATGTTTACATTGTTCAGCATTCCGTCCATCATTTGTTCCTTGAGACTTCACATCCAGGCACCCACACCACCACTCCCTAGGAAGTGCCCTGTCAATAAGCTGTTCAGAGAAATTTGCCTACCCTTTTCTGCTAGTGATATCCAAGTACTAGCAATCTCAGATGACATTGATCCTGGTTTGTCCACAATGGGCAAGACAAACTTCGTTTTCAGACCTGGTAGAGATGGCTTAAGAAAACATAATAAGGCTACCAATCCGCCACGATCTCCTTTTAGTTCAAATGGGGATGGTACAGTACCCAATACCAAGCAGCCTGCGTATAGCAACATGGCTCTCCTGAGGACATGGAGGTTAGACACTTAAACCTGCCAAAGAGATTAATGGAAGTTCTGAGAGAGGTTTGTCGGACGAGCACAAGAAAATGTTACACAGCCAAATGGACAAGATACGTTTGGTTGTGCAAAAAGGAACAACTGGAATAAATCGGAATGCAAGATTCAAACGTAATCAGACACCTAATGTGTTTACTGGGCTAAAACTTGACTTACGCCTCCCTAAAAGTACACTTAGCGGGAATAGTGGCCTATATCAGGAGCCATATAGGGAGAAGTTTCTTCACGCACCAGTAATTAAAAGGTTCCTGAAAGGAGCAAAAAGGATAGCCCTGCCCAGAGCGGCACCCATGCTGATGTGGAACCTCAATCTGCTCCTATCACAGTTAGTGAAGGAACCTTTTGAACCGCTGCGCAAACTAGAACTCAAAATCTTAAGCCTGAATGCAGTATTCCAAATCCCAATTGCCCCACTGCTCAGGGTAAGCAAACTTCAGGCATTAGCAATCCATGAATCCTACCTACAAATGCACAAGGATAGCATAGTTCTGAGAACAAACCCACTCTTTCTTCCAAAGGTAATAGCACAGTTCCATTTCAGCTCAGCAATTCAACTATCCGTTTTTTTCCCAAGACCCAATGACTAAAGCAGAAATAGCACTGCACATGCTAAGCGTACAAAGGACAGTGATGTATTACATAGAGAAAACAGAAGACTTCAGGAAAGGAAACCAATTTTTTGTATTTTTCCCAAACCAAAAAAAGGGTTCAGCAGGAGCTAAGAGCACCATCGCGAGATGGAAGTACAGACAGACCAAACATATCACAAATATGTGGGCGTATATTGAGACAAGACCTAGAGCACACTCCACAAAAAAGAACAGAGCAACTCTCGACTTCCTAGAAAATGTCCAGCTAAGTGACCTATGTAGGGCAGCCACACGGTCTATACGTTCACCAAACTCTTTGTTCACGTTCAAATAAATAAGAAGTTGCCAGTGAAACAGAATACTAAAAACTTGTTTGCCAGTTCAAGCTCATTTCAACCCAACCTCCAAGGGTGAGCAAGGATACTGCTACAAAATTAATGCGCAGTATGTGAATCTGGAAGAGATCATGCTGTAAAACTAAATGGTTACTTACCTGTAGGAGTAACTTTGCAGCTTGAATAATTTTCTGGATTTGCATACAAGCCACCCACCTACCCAGGAAATGAGGTGCAGCATGACCATGCAAAAAAGGAGTAAAGGGACAAGAAGGAGAATGTTTAGCAGTTAATGGGGATGCCACAACAACAAGCCAAGTCACAAGAAGGGAAAAAAAGAATCTGAGGATGACGACCATGTACACAGGATTCCGGGCACACATCTAACATCAGATGGGGACTTCCCAGATGACGCCCTTATGCAAAAAAAGAGACTAAGAAGTAATCCAGACCCAACCACTAGGTGGTGCGGTAATGCACAGCATGTGAATCCAGAAAATTCTTCAAAGTGCAAAACTGCTCCTTCAGATAAGTAACCATTTTGCTTTGCGCAAGAACACTGGCTACAAGAGGCTTTCTGGCTGGAATGGAACTCGGGACTCCTTTATGCGTTCCTGCCTCTTCCTCTCTTGCCCCTTTCTTTCCTGCCCCAAGTTATGAAAAAGATTAAGAACGGCACAGCCCAAGTCATTCTAGTGGCTCCGAACTGGGACAGGAGAATGTAGTACCTGGAGATTCTGGGCATGAGCACCTGTCCTCCGATCATGTTGCCACTTCAGGAGGAGTTCCTGTCAGCAACAGGACAGGGCCCCCCACCCGAATATGTGCAAAATGCAACTCCATGCGTAGAGATAAAGTGGCAGCAGTTAACAGCCTTTTATATGCCGCCTGGAGTAGTGGATGCCATTCTCACCGCAAGAGGCCCTTTGATGAAGTCCATTTATACTGGCCAAAGGGAGAAGTTTGTGACTTGGTGTGGTAACCGCAAGATTGACCCTTTGCAATTCAAGCTTTGGATGTTCTTTGATTTGTTCTGTCTTTTGCCCACCAAGGTCTAGCAGTGGGCACTATTAGAGATTATTTATAGGCGTCTTTGGCATTTTTACATTTCCTGGACTAACCGACCGTGTTTAAATCTCACCTGTGATGAGGTTTATAAAAGGCTTGACACACTTTTCCTCCCTGATGCCTTTAGCTTGGTCTTGACATTTCTCATGTGCACACCCTTCAAACCTATGCATAGCTGCTCACTGCATTGCTGACTTTGAAGGCTATCTTCCTCATTGTGATTACTTCGGCTTGTTGCATGAGTGAGCTTCAGGCACTGTCCTTTCATCCACCCTACGCCACCTTTTTTCCAGTTAAACTGGTGTTGAGAACTCGGGCAGTCTTCTGGCCAAATGTTGTGACTCTTTTCCACGTTGTGCTATCACCTTGCCTACGTTCTTTACCCCATTTCACCTCTCGAAAGAGGAGGAGAGGCTTCATTAGCTGGGCCGAAGAGGGCTTTAAGCTTATATATTGATCATACTAAGGACTGCCATGTGAACAATCCGCATTTTGTGGGATTCTCTGAAGAGAAGAAAGGAAAGACTGCAGAAGAGGACCCTGTTGTGGTGGATAGTCCTCTGCTTTAAGATCTGCTCCACACTGGCCAAGAAGCAACCACTGGATGATCAAGGGACCATTCCAGCAGGCTAAGGCTTTAATCATTGTTTTGGCATGCGGACTGCCTTTCCTTGACATCTGCCAGGTTGCTATATTGGTGCACACGTTCACTAAGCACTACTGCCTTGACAGCCAGGTTCAGCAGGTAGGGCATTTGGCCCGATTGGTTTTAAAAGGCTTTTTGGTCTGAGTTTGCTCCACAGACCCTCCACCTTGGAGGTACTACTTTAGCATCTATTGTAAGGTGAGAAATCTGCAGTTGGAGGTATCCATCAGAAGAACTAGTTACGTACTTTTGGCAACTCTTTCTGGTGGATACTCTATCAAGCTGCACTGCCTTCCACCTGCCCGATTTAGGTTCCTCTTTTTAACCTCTACAAAGGTACCAAGTTAGGATTCTGCATGCTGTTACTACCAAGTGCTCATGCTCTGCCTCTGAGGGCTTGGTAAGAGGCAAGAAAGAAAATGTCAGTGAGCAGGGGTGACACTTATTTACAGCTCTGCTTCATTACTTCAGGGTCAGTACGGAGTCAGAGCAAAGGTTTATTTAATCTTTGCCAAAACCAATCTTACGATGGTCTTGAAAATTTGCCAAGGAAGTTGAGCCCTCTACTTCCCCCGAAGGGACCATTCCTTTACTCTTACTGTCAAACCTACGTCCCAGCACTGGCGTAGCAAGGGGGGGGCGGAGGGGGCGGTACGCCCCGGGCGGCACGAGATTTGGGGGCGGCAGGTAAATTCATCGCCAGCACCACCCCCTGCTCTTAGGCGCTCGGCGGCGGCAAAAGGCAGGGACCGCCACGGGCGGCAGAGTGCCTAGCTACGCCACTGCGTCCCAGGGTTACCCCTTGTTTCTTATTGTATGTACTCTTTTGTATTTTACATTTCTGCAGATTACCATCATCGTTCTTGTCCTCTTCGGTCATGGTCTTGTATCCATTTTTGCAGTTCGCTGGCTTTTGTGACGTAAAATGGAGTTGAGATTTGGGATGAGGGTGGTATCTCTTCTACCGCAGGCTCTAAAACGTCTGTCAATTTAGAGGCAGTGCTGGGGATGTGGAGTCTGACACCCCTGACCACTATTTCAGGAGCTCAAGTCCACTTTGGCACATTGCACTATTTCAAAAGCTGAGTAAACTGCCAGAAAATATAGAATCCATCATAAACCACTTAGCTAAAGTTATGTAACTTGTTAGTCAAACTTGCAGTTAGTTATAGCAACCCTCAAATCTTTTCTTGTAGTGTGCTCACTCCTCCTTGGAAGCTTTTTTATTGCTTTGCTATCAGTTTAGCAAAGCTAATGATTTTGACGATCCACTGCTAACAGTGGTAGACAGCGTTTGTATCCTCGGCATATTTGTACTGGTGACCCACCAATCACTTTCATTCCATTTGAACCCTTTGACGGAACAGCGTATGACGACAACAGGTAGGTGCTTGTTTCAGGGGTCCCATCTAGGCCACATGGTGGACTATTTCTTATAGATTCTGATGACAGACATACACAACAGTTTCAGCACACAGCCGACGTACCCTACGACCGTTCCAACGTCCCCCACCTCCACCCTCCGAGCCTGGACCCCGATCAACACCGAAGACACTATCCGCACGAACTCCATCCACTCCGGATCACCTACCGACCCCTGCCCTCACCACGTCTTCAACAAGGCCGACGCCGTCATCGCACCCCACCTCCGGGACATCATCAACACCTCCTTCGACACCGCCACCTTCCCAGAGAGCTGGAAGCACGCCGAACTCAGCGCCCTACTGAAGAAACCGTCAGCGGACCCCACCGACCTCAAAAACTACCGCCCCATCTCGCTCCTTCCTTTTCCTGCCAAAGTCATCGAGAAGACCGTCAACAGACAACTGGCCGCCTTCCTCGAGACGAATGGATCCTCGACCACTCGCAGTCCGGCTTCTGGGCCAACCACAGCACCGAGACCGCCCTCATCGCAGCCACCGACGACATCCGAGCCCTGCTCGACAACGGGGAAACAGCGGCCCTCATCCTCCTGGACCTCTCCGCAGCGTTCGACACAGTCTGCCACCGCACCCTAGTGCAACGCCTGAACAACGTCGGAATCCAAGAGAAGGCACTGGATTGGATCATCTCCTTCCTCGCCGGAAGAACCCAGAGAGTCCGCCTCCCCCGTTCAGTTCCGAGGCCACCGAAGTCGTCTGCGGCGTACCACAAGGATCATCACTCAGCCCCACCCTCTTCAACGTCTACATGAGCCCCCTCGCAGCCATCGCACGCCAACACAACCTCAACATCATCTCCTACGCCGACGACACCCAGCTGATCCTCTCCCTCACCAACGACCCCACAACCGCCAGAACCAACCTACATGAAGGGATGAAGGACGTAGCCGAGTGGATGAGGAACAGCCGCCTGAAACTGAACTCAGATAAGACGGAAGTCCTCATCCTAGGATCATCACCCTCCGCCTGGGACGACTCCTGGTGGCCCCCTGCCCTGGGCAACGCACCCAAACCAACGGACCACGCACGCAACCTGGGCTTCATCCTGGACTCCTCCCTCTCAATGACCCGACAAGTTAACGCCGTCTCCTCGTCTTGCTTCAACATCCTACGCATGCTGCGCAAGATCTTCCGGTGGATCCCCACCGAAACCAGGAAGACGGTCACCCAGGCCCTCGTCACCAGCCGACTGGACTACGTCAACTCCTCTACGCCGGAACCACAGCCAAACTTCAAAAAGACTCCAACGCATCCAGAACGCTGCAGCTCGACTCATCCTGGACATCCCCCGACACAGCCACATCGCCAGACACCTGAGAGACCTGCACTGGCTCCCCGTCAGCAAGAGAATCACGTTCCGACTCCTCACCCACGCACACAAAGCCCTCCACAACCAAGGCCCCAGATACCTCAACGACCGTCTGACCTTCTACACTCCCACCCGCCAGCTACGATCGACCAACCACGCCCTGCCGCCGTCCCCCGCATCCGAAGAGCCACAACGGGAGGAAGATCCTTCTCCTACCTGGCTGCCAAGACGTGGAACTCCCTACCCATCCACCTCTGCCTTACCCAAGACCACCTCTCCTTCAGGAAGCAACTCAAGACCTGGCTGTTCGAACAGTAGCGGACCCCCCTCCCCCAAGCGCCTTGAGACCCTCCGGGTGAGTAGCGCGCTATACAAATGATTGATTGATTGATTGATTGATTGATTGATTGATGATGTTCAAACATTGGACAGGTTCACTGCTTAAAAATGCTTAATCGTAAAAGGCATTCTTTGATCCTTCTGCTGTTGCACAATTATTTCAAGTATGCTTCTGTATCTCTCTGAATGGTACCGGAATTAGGAAAACATTGTTACAGGGCAGTAATCTGTTTATGTAATGTTTTTATCCAAGTTACTTTCAAGGATAAAGATATTTCAGGTGTGCGTGCTCTCATTTCACTTAAATGATATTTTTTCTTGTGCAGAGATAGAGAAAAACTTAGGAACCTGCGACTGGAGGAAATGGAACGTTTGGAGCAAATGCACCATCAACACCACCACCACCATCATGCAGAAGACTGCACTCCGGTAATGCTGATTGTGCTGAGGTGTTAGAATGGCTTGAAAGTAACAGAGAACTGTTAAACTCTGATGTAAATTTGTAAGTCTTTCTGCATTGAATGTTTTGGATTGGAATTAATTGGTAATTTGCCAGAATTGGCAGAGAGGCAGAAACGGTTGTGTGGCCTCGAATAGAAATGATCGCAAGTCCAACGTCAGAAAAGTTTGCTGTATTTTTATTAACATGTAGTAATGTATACTATTATGCACGTTTTCAATGTATAAACATATTTTTGTTTTCTAATATGTAAAGAATCATGTACCAAACCTTAATGCACTACCCCAGCTAACCACTTGACTGGCATGTTATATACACCCTTAAAAATGCATCATGTACGCTTTTATGAAGTGTGTGTATAGATATAGATATATATATATATGTGTGTGGCCCTCCAATGTTGGTGGAAGATCTCTGCAAACATTGAAGAGTGGTAGTCCGTGTGTTAAGAGTTGGTCTTATTTGATAGGAGTTTTGGGTTGGACTTGATATAATTGAAGCTCAATGAAATAGTGAATGCCACTGTTTTTAGTTCACGTTATTGATCATGGCTGTTTGGAGGAATTTTCTTGGGCACATCAAGATCTGTGTATGATCTTTGAATATGGACGGATTATAAACTCCAGCTTTAAAAATGACTTATGTTACCAAGTATCCACAGGACTCCCATTTTAGATAGCACTACAGATTTATAATGTTAATGTGACCTTTGAGCTTGAGACTGTTGGAGAGTCATAGCATTCCCATTCCTCTGGGTCAATGTGTCCATCTCTAACTTGTTACATTCTTCAAGCTGCCAATGTCTGTTTAGAATCTAGCGGGCTCCCACCCATTCCCCTTAAGTCAGTAGTCACACTATTTCATATTTTCCTAATAATGAATGGCCCAAGGTGTTGCAGAACGTTTAGAGAATTCCTTAAAAGAGATAATGGTTTTAATTGCTTACACAGGCTTGTTTGAAAATCAGTGCTACCTCCTCCGTAGGAGCCCCGAATTTGAGCAACATAAGATCAGGCCTTCTCTACCTGATTTCTCTTCAGCCACATTTTAAGCCGAGAATCCAGTCATGCATTTCAGCACTTCGCTTCATGGAGCTTGAGACTTGGAGTAGAACTGTCCTGGTTGGCAAAAAACTTTAACCCAGTGTACGCAGGCTGCATTTATGAGGCTGATTGTGGAGGTGGGGAAAAACCATGCTGAATGTGTAGTGTCGAGCAAAGCCGGGGACCCCAAGTTCATGACATTTAATGAGTACTCTGCATATATACCAACATAGGGTAAAGATCATCTTTGTAGATGTGCTGATGTTCTTACTATAAGCTTAGTGCTGTTGGATGACTGGTATAGTGGCTGGTAATCATGTACCATTTTGTAATCTTACACTGACGTAGACCTCTCCAAGCTGTAAACGTTTTACTGATAATCTCTGCCTCTGTTGCTTTTACTGTCTATGAGAAAGGAACACAAAAAAAAATCCTCTTTGTGTTGATGAAGAAGGTATTAGTCTATAATCTGGCAGGCAAAAAAATCAATCTAGTTTTTAAGTTTACCTTATCTATGTCTCTATACGTTTTGAGATGTCCTTATTTGATAGTCTGAAAATTCCTTCCAATAAACACAGCAAAGCTTTTCTATGTCATGTTTGAGTGGGAGCAACAGCAGGTAAAGGATCCTGTCGAAACCTCCGTATTCTAAAAGTGCTTAAGAGCCTCCTTCCTAATCTGCTATTCCCAGGCAAAAGTTATAGTTTTGCATATTGATTGTGTATCTTTATTCAGATCTGACAAAGCTCCTTATGCAATACTTGGCAATAAAACCAAGCTCACTCCCACACACACACCCCATTTACCCCCCCCGACGGGGCTCCAATGTGTTCTCCTATCTTGCTGGTGTGTAAATCAAGAATGATTGATAGTCCAGGCTAAAAAAGAAATGTAACTGTAAGAGTGGATAATTTACTGAGCCGCATTAGCTAAGCAAATGCACTATACAAAATATGACACTTCGGCTTCCCCTATGAAGAAGTTCTAGCATATGCACTTCTGTTTAGCTCCCGCATTTCAAACTTGTCTAAATAGCCCTATTAGCTAGGATGTAACTGAATTGTGGGAAAGTGTCCCCTTTTTTTACTTTATACATATATTTTAATTTTAGCCACCAACGGGTGAATCTGATCCACTAAAGAATCTAAATAATAAAATGGTCTAATCCTTCAATGTCAGTTATGCACTCCACCCAAGCTACAGTAGCATTCTGGAAAGGGGCCAGATTAGGGCCACTTGGTATCCTTTCCACATATGCCCCTTAAATACAGCATCGGAGGTGTCTCACTGTCAGAGTGGGTGTCAACTTTGTCATTTCGTGTAGTGCAGTTGATACTGGATATTGAGCCTGATCCAAATTAGTTTGAAGTCAACTAACTGGCTGTAACAACCTCACAATTCTACATCCTCCATGTGAGGAAATGTGGTGTATTATATGGTGTGATAGTGCAACCACACCTTGTAATACACTTAAGACCCTTCGGTTTCGTCTGTCAAACACTCAGCTCAACCCTGGGTTGCTGTGGCTTACACCGAGGAGCAAGTGTTAAACATTTAAACAGTACCAAAACAACTGAAGAAGAAATCGACACAACACTCGAAATTCAATACCAATTTATAAAAATAGGCTGTATTTTATAAGAATTTAGACACTAGATCGAAAAAGATCCACCAGAGGGTTCCGGAGATATAGATTTTACAAGCAATAATAAATCAATGCAGTTTCACTCATCCGCGAACAAGTCTTGGCAAAGTCAATGAATTGGACACTTAGTCTTTTTCAAGGAAAACTTCGATAAGTATCAATGCGGTCGGTTTGGAGTACTTGGGGTGACCAACTCCAGCAGGGAGCTAACCAGGGGGACCAGCAAGGTTCTCAGGAACAGTTACCTTCGTAGGAGAAGCAGTCCTTCAGCAGTTCCAGGCACTTTATCTGTATTGCATTCCTATGGAGTGGTCCTGATGCAAGGGATGAAGGATGCTGACAATGCTCTAAGGATGCTGTGGATGTAGCGCGGTCGACAGGGTCTTCCTGCAGGGATTCCTTGGTTCACGACGATGGTGAGGGGGTCCTGGTTGCGGGGTCAACATCCCACGAATCACTCTTTGTTCTGACCGAAGTCCAGTTGCCACTGGACTACCAGTCTCTCGTTGTTGCTGTCACAGGCCAATCCTTCCTGAGTCGAGAACTCGCCTTCTGAAGGTCCCACCAACTCTCCGGCAGTACTCCCGGACTCGGCGAACTCTGGTGCAATTCTGTGCGTCGGGTCTCGGTCCTCGGTACTGCAAGGCAGTAGTGGTAGCAGCTTGAACACTTTGGCCCTTGGAGTTCTCTTGACTTGGCTCTGGAGACCACTTCTCCCTGAGCATGACGTGGCAGGCACAGTCCTTCTCTTCGCTTCGCTAGCCACCAGGTGCAGTCCTAGTCAGTGCAGCCTCTCTTTGTTGGTCCCTCAGCACAGAAGGGCAGTCCTTCTTTGGTCCTTCTTCCGAATCGGTCGAATTCGGAGTTCTGGGTGCCCTATTTATGTTCAGAAAATGCCCTCCGTGCGGGATACGGTTGGTAGTCAATGGCTACCAGGTTCCCTCCTTCCTGATGACCACTTTCTGGGAAATGTGGCATCTGTCTATCCCAGGATGCACCGTTCTGCCCACTCCCAAGTTGGCAAGACCTCTCTTTCGACACTCGGAGCTCCGTAGCCCACTCCCAGAGGTCTGGCTACCAAAGGGCTGCATGCTCCTGGAAAACCGGTTTGACCACTGGCTTCTCCTCTCTTGTCCCCAGTGTCAGCTTATCTGCTAAACAATAGAGCAGCCCCGCTCCTAAGTATTACCCATTTGCCCTTCAAAGGTGACTTCTCCTTTGAAGATTAACACCTGTGTGGCTTCCTGCAGGAGAAAGGTAACACCCCTCTCCCATGCAGGCCCCTATTGTGTTCTTTCCTGGGAGTCTTTAGCATGTGTCCCCAGGAGGTCAAAAAGCTGTCTGCAGGACAAGCCCCATGTAAACGAGCACTGGAAACCTTGGGCAACCAAAGGGGAAACTTCTAAAGTTGCATGTTTCCCACCAGTGAAATTAAATTCGATTTAACCATTAGACTGTATTTAATGCCCTGATTCTTCTGATACCAATTAGTACCAATCTAAGTAGTCCCATTCAGAAGTTAACAGGGCTGGGGTGCTGGCCTGCAACTCTGTATTGGCCAGTGGGGCTACTAGCCTTTCCACAGAAAAATGACAGTGTAGGGATTTTATTAAGGAACATGTAAAAGTACATCTTTCACTTTTTAATATACTGCACCCTGCCTTAGGGCTACTATAGGATAGGAGTGCCTTACATACATTAAAAAGTAAGGTTTGGGCTTTGCCATTACTTTAAATGGCAAAGTCAAGTTAGCAGTTTTAAACTGTCCTTTCAGTCTGCAGAGGGAGACTGTGAGACAGGACTTATCTTGTCCCACTCAGGGTGGCACAACAAGTGCTGCAGTCTCTTTAACTTACTGGCCCGAGTACCCCTGGTGCCATGCTCTAGGGACTTACAAGTAAGTTAGGCAATGCCAATTGGGGACAAGCCAATTAAAGATGCACCATTTTAAGGATCAGAGCACATTAACTGAGTCCTGTTTAGCAGGGCCCAGGGCATTTCAGAACCAGTACCTAGTAATCAAAATGGGGGCAAAAAGTTGGGGTAAACCTGCCAAAAGCCTGTTTTCCTACTCTCCTCATCCCAAGTTTAAAGACACATGGCAGTATGTATTTTCTCGATGCTTAAAATAGCCCATGATTGGATCCATGATTGGATCCATGTATTGTCCCAGAGAGTACTACCCAACAGTGAAATTTCCCAAAACATTTAATTTCAATGGGCAACATTTACATGTGATTTCTCAGCAAATAACCCTCATCGACCGAGTACCCAATGGTCCTTTCATCCACAAGGACTGTTTTATCATGTTTGATAAATGAAATCACTGTAAAATGAAGCAAAGACAATTGGTCTTGCTTTATAAAGTACTAACATGCAAACATAGCTGTTCACAAATATTGTTTGCATGTTCATATGTTGTTTAGCACATTAAATCCTGACCTGTTGAGTGTGAGCGGGAAATAGTGCTGTGGGTGTAGCCAAAGCCCACTCTAGGTATATTTTTAAAAATTGTTAACAAGATGACTTGCAGTCAGCTATTCTTCACAAGCCAGGCCTAACAGAAGTGGATAAAATCACCCCACACCTTATACATTAATCGTGTTGTGTAAGATTTAAAATAGTGGCGAGAACTAGCTCAGAATATTTTGTTTACGCATTTAAAAATTGCTTTCTGATAGAGATTTTTAAAGGTAGATTGCTCACTTTGTGAATACCCCTAGGCGCCGGACTGGATCCGGAGACTTGTTCATTAGCATTTCCCTCATTCATCAGTAGGTGGCATTGTGTGGCTCTGTCTCGGATCTGTTCCGACCCAGATGTAACATTGGGCCACTACATCTGTACCACCTCTGTGCGCTGAGGTCCGTTCCTTTCTTTACGTGCCTTCTTATGCATATCCGGTCTCAAACTATCCTGTCATTTTGACAGAATTCTTTTCTTTCAACATTTTCACAAGGAACATGGGATATCAACTAAAACCAAAGGCTTCTAACCATGCAGGGACTGTCATTGTCAGTTGTCTATGATGGACAACCACGATGTCTGTCTTTTGTACCTCGGCCCCAAGCATGACACAGCATCGTGCAGCTGCTGTGGGAAGGTGATAAGAAAGGCTATATGTGACTGTGAAGCCAACTTTTCTGTTGCGAAACTCCAAAAGAAGTCGAAGAAGACCTGGTCCTGGTCGAGGGCACAGATGTGTTCTTGGTCCCCAGGCCAGTCTCGCGATCGATCGTCATCGAAGTCACAAAGCTGAAGTAAGTCCAAAAAACATAAGCAGTCCAAACACGAATCTCCGTCATCCTGTCACTCCCAACATTTGGAGTCTTTTGACACCTTGGGTGCCGCCATGCAGTAGAGTCGTTTCTCCACTTCGAAACCAAGTTCGACCTCGCTCCCACTGAGCTCTAATTCCCCCCCAAGCTATCGGCGACACCACTACAGCTCCCATGAGCAGAGACTGGCCATGGGCCACATTTGCGGTACCCCTCCAAATCCATCTGGATCGCCTTAAGAATTCGAGATGGGGGCGTGGCCTGTACGGCCACGATGGCAGGTGCAACTGTCTGAGCTCCCGCACTAGCCGTTTCCTTCTCGCTTTTCACGGGTGCTGGCGTGCCCTATATGTAACATCGACAGCTGCTGCAACCCTCCGACGGGGAAGGTAACATTGGGAGCTGCATTTTGGTGCCTGTGGGGCCTGGGATCGCAGAAGCGCGGCAGCGACCTAAATCGTGGCTCTCCCAAGATGGCTGATCCGGAATAGCCGCGTCGGACGAACTGCCATACACGCTGTGGATGGTGGGATCGCGGCCTCTCCTTTGCATGTGTACTGCTTAGCAGACGGAAGCTGCAAGCCTTTCTGGAAGGACTGGCTGCCTGTCTAGCGAGATCCGAGGCTTCCCGGGCCTGCACGGAATGGCCAGCGGAGACCAACTGGTACTGCACGTCCTCCCCCCTAGGTACAGTGACTCCGCGGAGAGGGGGTGGGGGCCTGAGGCCGTGTCTCCCTCTCTGGGACTGGTGAGCTTTCCGGTGCAGCGGGGGGCTACTGCTGGCATTGTGCGCGCCGCCAAGGGCTGCGGACTGCGTAAGGGGCGAGGGAGCCCAAGAATGGGCAATTAGGAGAGACTGGGCCCGGGAACCTCCGGGGGGCGCTGGATAACTTTGCGGAATCCACTCCAGCCGCTTTGTGGCTTGGCCCTCTTGGAATCTGACCTGCCTGGGTCCTGTAGGCACTGAACTGGATGCGTTAGGCTCCCATTGACCGGTGGCGCCTGAGGATACAGGAGCGAGCGGTCTGCCCGATCTTATGCATCCTAGGCCTATAGGCCGGTAATTGGCAGATCGACCTGCTGTATGGACAGGGTGAGCCCCGGGGATAAGAGTAACTAGTATTGTTCCACCCTTGCAGGGGATCCTTATACTTGTTCTACCGTACCATACCACTCATCATCCTGTGCATGGGGATGGCGGCTGCCGACTGATTGCTGAAGTCAACCTAGCGCTGACTACTCATGCTACCCCGGTGCAAGCTGCTCGGTCCCTGCTGGCTTCAGACTTGGTTCAGCCCGTGGTTTCCCAGTCGTCCATCCAACAGCACCTTATACTGCCTTCTCTCTGGCGGATTACTCCCCTTGGCCTCCCTTGGTGATCTCAATATGGGCCGAGACAAAAACCCAGCGAGCCAAGCTAAAATGGACAAATATACATCCCCGATAGGGGGACCAAAGGGAGGTCCGGATAAAGGCCCTGGGGCCAATCATCCAGCACATGGTGATAACACCTCTCTTATCCTACAAGCCATCCACTACTCCAAGACTCTACTGGAAACGAAAATGGGCGAAGTCAGGGTAGTGTGAACCTATTTCGCCAAGACCTTTTCCAAACTGTTGAGAGGGTCTCAGAGGCTGAGGCGAGAATCTCAACCCTAGAGGACACTGTGAAACACCTTTCTTCGGAGCTCTCCCAGTTGTCCATAGACACTAAATCTCTCCAGGATCGGGCAGAGGATGCTGAAAACCGGGCCCGCCGGAATAACATTCGCTTCTTTGGCTTTCTCGAGGACTCGGAGGGCCAGAATCCTGAAGGATTCCTTGAACAATGGATTAGATCCTGGGTTGATCCCAAAGACCTTTCTTCTTGCTTAATCATCGAACAAGTGTACTGCTCCGTGGCCCAAAAGCCTTCCCCGGGGCACCACCCAGACAGATGATAGCATGGTTCCTGAATTATAAAGACCCAAATGCAGTGCTCCGGTGTGCCAGAATCACGAAAAACCTTGCTTTCCAATCCGGGCGCGTGTTGGTCTTCTCAGACTATACCCGCTGGGTACAAATGCAGCTCAAATCCTTCGACCAAGTCCATATTAAATTACGTGCCCTGCACGTACCCTATATGCTCCTATATCATGCCAAGCTGCGGATCGTTCATCAGGATAAAAATGTTTTTCAGATCTCCAAAGGAAGCTTGGACATGTCTTATTGAACAGTGTCTGCTCACAACTAACCCACCATGGGGATCGTCTTAGGCCTCCAATAAGTCAAACAAGCGGAAGCGATCATGTCGCAGACGAATGGAGGTACAGGCACTGGACTTAACTATGGACTCTGAAGGAGAGGGAAGCCAACGATCAACAGGCACGGTTCAGGTGACCCCAGAGACACCGGACCCTCTTGTGGAACAGGGTTCGGACTGACAGGGCATGATGCAGTTTTGACACTATTTGCACGCCAGCACCAATGTATCCTACAATGATATCGTTAATTGCAGTTTGGAGAATAGCGGGGGTTCTTGACCTGCCTGGATATGCCTACCCCTCATAATTCTTTAGTTGGTTCTGCACAGTTGGGAATGGGTGACAGATGCTTCTTGTGGGTGGGAAGGATAGGGTGGAGTGAGTTGGGGGTGGGGGGGTGGGGGGAGAAGGGTGTAGGGATGTTGTTTTGGATGTTTATTTTTAGTTTACAAGGCTCTGTTTGGCAGTCTATCCAGTGTTACTAACTATGATGTTCCCAGTTCTATTGCGGAATGGCCATGACTAATCTATCACTTTGTGGTCCCCTTCCGGGACTGATGGGGGAATCCCCTGCCTCCCACGTCTCTCAGTCTATGACAACAATGACATGAAATGTTAACTGTCTCCTTGATCGTATTAAACAGGGGGCGGTATTCCTCTTTTTGCAATGCCACTAACCTTCGATAGTCCTTTTGCAGGAAACCCACCTACAAGGGCAGAACTGCCACTTTCTGGCATGTAAGGGATACAACAAGATATACCATGACGGTCATGCTAGGGGGGGGTCACAAAGGATGGCTATTCTCCTGCACAAGTCCTTTTCATTAGCGGTCACCAAGGTCACACATGTCCCTTAGGACATTACATCATACTTGAAGGCACATTAGACGGTTCTGTACGTAAAATAGTAAATGTATACATTCCCCCCGCCTTGCATTAGACCACGTTGAAGGTCCTTAGGACGTTGGTAGCAGCGCTCCCCCAGTGTGCAATAATTGTGGGAGGGGATTTCAATTACATTATGGGGCACAGGGACTGGTGGGGCCAGGCGCAGTAAAGGGTTGGAAAAGTGATGTGTGTGGTGAGTTTGGCATCCAGATGCCTTGGAATACACTCCCATTTCCACAGCCCAGGAGTCCAGGTCCTGCATTGATTATCTGTTCCTTTCCGTGGATGACACCATACGTAGTTCAGGGGTGCACATTTTACCCCAGGGACTGTCGGATCACACTCCAGTACTCCTTCGTTTTGACGGCACCCCCACAAATGCACGTCCAATATGGCGACTCAACGCCTGGTTTCTTAAATATGAAAAGTTTGTGGCTCACCTGCAAGCAGAACATCAAGCCTTCCTTGTGCTGAATGAGTGATCGGTGGCCTCGAAAGGGGTCCTGTGGGAGACAGGCAAGGCCTTTCTGCGGGGTTTGCATGCTCCTATATTAGGGGTATCCACAGCGATAAACTCAGTCGCATAACAAAATTGGAGGTCTCAATACTTGGCAGAGAGCGTAGAGGGCCGAATGCAATATCCGCCCTGGAACACCGCCAACTAGAACTAGACAGAGCCTCTCTTCCCCAGCTTTGTCTAGACACTGCTCGCCAGTGTTGGATGGCATCCCTGCAGCAGAATAAATGAGTGGAGACACAAGCCCAGCAAGCTGCTGCACTGGCTCGCCACGCGCCAATCTGAATCCAGGGTCATACCCCGACTACAGGACGGCTAGGGGGGGATGGACTGAGAACTCTCTGGAGATTGCAGCTGCATTTGCCTGGTATTACGAGACCCTCTATGCCCCATGGGCCCGATCGGAACGTGAGTCGACATCCTCCTTGATATCGAATATTCCCTAGCCCCACTTGGTGGACCCACAGAGGGCTGCCCTGGATCAAGACATCTCACTAGAGAAGATCGGAGAAGCCTTGTCTGATTTGAACCCTGGCAAAACACCAGGCCCTTTTGGCTTTCCAGTCGAACTATGTCGTGAGCTGTGCCTTTCATTATCCCGCCTCTGTTCCAATTGTACTCTGAGGCCAATGCCAAAGGCCTCTTTCCCACCAATATCGATCACACCACTATTGTAATCTTGCCCAAACCGGGCCTGTCACCGGTGTCCTGTGCTTCATTTCTCTAATAAACAGTGAAGTTAAGCTGTACGCCAAACTATTGGACAATCGCTTACTCACGGTTATCCCCCACCTAATTCACCCAGACCAGTGTGGATTTATCCCCCGCTGTGGGACTAGGCATTGTATCGGTAGAGTTCAGGTGGCCCTATCTTCCATAAAAGCTCTGGGAGGTCTGGCCGCCCTCCTATTAATCCGTTTTGGAAAAGCCTTTGATACGGTCGACTGGACCCATCTCGAGGAAACCCTAGTAAAATTGTGTTTTAGAGCCCGATTTCGCACTTATGTGAAGGTCTTATATGCCAGGCCATTGGCTCGGGTAAGGGTCAACAGTGTCCCTCGAATTCTCCATACAGAGGGGCACCAGGCAGAGCTGTCCCCTCTCCCCATTACTGTTCGCGCTGGCCATTGAGCCTTTAGTAGCCTGGATCGGGTGCGATGCCGATGTGTGGGGCTTTGACTAGGGGCTTGCTATGGAGGACAGAGTAGCCCTCTATGCTGACAATGTGCTATTCTTTATGTCCTGTCCGGCTGAAACAGGGCCCAGGCTCCTTCAGATGCTGGGAGTGTTCAGGGAGGCCCCGGGATAATTGGGGTAGGTCCCTGTGGGTCCCATTAAGAGGTGACTGGTGGCACGAACCCTGGCAGTCCCAGATTCGAATACGGCAGGTCAGCTTCCTATATCTTGGGAGCACGAGCTCACGTGGAGCTTAAACCTCCAACCTGTCACACGAGCCAGGCACGAAGGACCCGACACACTGGAATAATCTCCCCCTTAATATCATGGGTGGCATTGCACCGTTTAAAATGATGACCCTCCCCAGACAGCTTTATGTCTTACAAAATTACCCCTTTCATATCCCACGTACGTGGTTGGGGGAAATGTACTCGCGCAACGTACGACGAGGGGCTGGCAATGGTGGACATGCATGTGTATTACTGGGCGTCACAACTTCTTCCCATCACTGACTGGCTGCATGGTGGTTGGGATGACCCAGCCTACATAGACGAACTGGCACTGCTGGGCCTGGATCGGATACTAGGATTTATGTATGAAAACCCTGTCCCTTCCTTAACCCCTCCTCCCCCCCCCCCCGCCGAGGTAACCCAATTAGCCTTGTGATTATGGAGAGAAGCTCTTCGTTGGACAGGGTGGAATCACTAATTTACATTAGAAACTCCGTTATGGGAGAGAAGGTGATTGTCCCAAGTATCTGAAAGAAACACGTTAGTGATAGATTCCTTACCTTAGAATTACCCCCAGGCGTCAGACTGGATCCGGAAAGTTTTCGTTAGCAGTACCTCTGCGCGTCGGAAGGTGGCGTCGGTCGGCTCCGCGTCCGTCGTCGGCGTCACCGGGATGACGTTGCGGCAGCTACTTAGACACTGCCCTCCGGCGCTGACGTCAGTTCTTTCTTTTTCCGCGCCAGCCAGCGCAGATCCGGGAAGAGCGGTACCTCAGTCATTTTAAGGTCTCGCCTACGCAGCGCGCATGCGTTGCATAGGAGGACCTTTAGCCGTCGCTCTGGTCATTTTCAAGCACACACTCGTGCTTGTGGCGGCATCTACCTTGCGGGAGCGAGCAGGGGCGCGCCACAAGCATGAGTGCAGTGCTTGAAAATGAGCAGACTGCGCGCGCACGCACCACTCCCGGGCTTGTTCCTTCCATGCAGTTACCAGCAACACGAGCGCGCGTGCGCACCACTCCCTGCCGGGCTTGTCCTTTCTTGCGGCTGTCTTCTACTTTCTCTTTCCCTCTGTATCTCCCCGTCTCTCTTTCCATATATTTCTTTCCTCCAAGTGTTCACACTTTTTCTCTCCCCCCTCTTCCAATCCTTTCCTCTCTCTCCGCACGCTCGCTCTATTTCTATTACTTTTTTTTTTAGGATTTGTTTTCACCTGCCCCTCTCCTTTATGAATGACCGCAGCTTCTGCAGCTCAGAACCCTGCTGCAAACTCAAAATTATATTGTAAGTTTCTCTCTGGCAATCTTGAGTAAGGGCAAGGTCCCAGGCTTCTCCAGAGTGTGGATAAGAACGGCTCAAGCTCCACAGGCCAAAAGCATAGACGGTTCTGAACTCCGAAGGCTGCAAGACACCCGCACGCATATAACACACTACAAATGACAACCGCAGTGAGCAGACACGAGCCGAGCACAAGTCTCGCAAGTGAGTGTACTGGGAGGGAAGAGAACTGTATACGCATTTGTGGCAGCCAATGGCAGCGAGGCTTACAAAAAGGATTTTCACTACGTTGTGAATGCGCACTGCACTGGTATGTAGGCACAGGATATTGCGTCACTGCTATATAACATAGGGATATATGTTACAAAGGCATTATTGACAATTGTCAAAAAATAGCTGTCTTATTCTGAAATGGCACTTGCTGCCACAGTCTTTCAGTCCAAAAGCCTTACTAACAGCTCTACTCATCAACGTGAAATTCAAGGTTACTCATTTTATCACAGTAACCTCAGAAGGATAACAGGCGGAGTCAGTCTACTGGGATTACAACCTGTGACCTGCCTGTGGATTCTGCAGCAGGCACAATCATCACAGAGCTGTATCAATGAAGGCTGTGTAATGTCCGGTCATCTACCAATGAGGCTCCGCTCTGGCTTGAAATGTGGGGTAACAAGGTGGCCCTCTCACCTGGTGCCCACTTTCTTAACTTCCTTCCTAGGATTAGGAGTAAGGGGTTGAATTAGGAAATGTAAAAGTCTTGTTGTGAGTGACTCAGTTCAGGTAAGAGAATGCAGTGCACCTTGTATATGGGTGCTGCGGGTTGCTTGCAGAGAGACGCTCTTTGCTATGACAAAGGTGTTAGGATAAACAATCAACCTTTTGTTTCTGCTCAGCTATAGTCAGTCCTGCCCCTATGATTAGGCTAGTACTGTGCAGCTGCCTATGTCTTTTGGTCCTTAATACAATTATAGTTTGTGTCTCTCTCTATCTCTCACTACACTCATCGATCAAACAGCCAAGCGCTGTGTCCCATAACACCATTACCAATTTCGGTGGTCATCACGCACAACATGGAACCACTTCCCACATAGGCTCAAAACTAAAATAACATCCTTTCAATCTCATGCTATACATGGTGTTGCATGCTACACATCTAGGTAATCGCTCCAGTGCTCCACCAGGGGGGGTCAGGGGGTGGGAGTAATCGCAGTAATCACTACAAAACTATACAAAACAATCTAATACAACCCTTCTACACCAGAAGTGCTTACCAGAACCAGAAACTGTTTTGTAGCAGCAGATAAACACTCAGCAGCAGTAACAGAGTTGTGAGCAATGACCTTGTATAGAAATGTGAATATGCCTGCTTTTGTCAAATAACTATTGCTTTATTTGTAGAACAGGTGCTTAGTTGCAGGCATTATATGTTTCGGTTGTAATTTTATTTTGCATTGAGCAGCAATTGCTATTTCGCAAATGTATTATTTTACAACTGTTACCTACCACAGCTTTGTACCCGTTTGTTTTACATTCTCTGCGCCAGAAATCCTCCCCCTGTTTTTGATTTTAATCTGGAAGAGACAAAGGAACTTTTTTTTCATTCTAAAACAGCCAGCAAGGGCCTGAGTCATGGATGTGAGACACTGTAATACTGCTTTTCTTTTTTGTGCTTTCTTATCTGAGATCTTCCTATAAGATGCAGCTGTCACTGTAAATTGAAGGCTAGAAAGGTAAAATATTATTAGCGTATTTAACAAATAATTTATGGCAACAAGAGCTAAAAGTGTGTGCAGCTGGAACTGATGCTGTTGTAAAATATCCTTCACAAAGTTTAGGCTCACACTGAACAAAATAATGCTGAGCAGGGCCGGCTTTGGCGCTGGTGGCGCCCGGTGCGACAATCACTTTTGGCGCCCCCATGCCCCAAGACTGCCTCCTTAGATTCTCTTACTACCACCGGGCAAAAGTGTCCCTCATCTCTCCAATTATGAGATATTGCTAAACACAGAGCCCCTCCCCTGAGGCCAGCGCCCCCTTCTACAGGTCAGCGCCCAGAGCGGCCGCACCGGTCGCACTGCCCTAAAGTGGTGCTGGGCAGAAGTTAGTGCCACAAAAAGATGCAACATATATATTTTTTTTTTTTACTGTTTTTATTGAGAAATACCACAAACAGTACAACAATGCCTTCAAGGCCCGGCATATCTTCAGGTATACAATCAGCATGAATGAATAAACTACACCTAGACAACACAGTGACTAGTTATTCTGACAATTCTTCAACAGCGGTAAATGTTTCATACATTTTGTCCCCAATACGTCGCAACTCCACTGTAGGTGACAGGCAAATGTCCCCTCTATATGTATTCCATGCTGCCCTTTTACGATCCCATTTTTTAGGCAGCCTCTGTTTTTAGGTCTCGCCTACGCAGCGCGCATGCGCTGCATAGGAGGGCCTTTAGCCGTCGCTCTGCTCTTTTTGAAGCACACACTCGTGCTTGTGGCGGCATCCACCTTGCGGGAGCGAGCAGCGGCGCGCATGCTAATTGGCTGTTGCTCGCTCCCGCAAGGCGGATGTTGCCACAAGCACGAGTGTGCTTCAAAACAGTCATTAAGCAGCGCGAGGCGCGCACGCTTGTGTGTTGCTTTCCTATGGCCCGTTTTGCCACTTCCCGCTTGCTTTCGTCATTTTCATTTTACCCTACTGCATTTTCTCCACCCTGCCCATCCCTTTCTCTGCCCCTCGCACCCGTTCTCTCTCCCAGTCTCTCGTTTTCTTTGCTCTGCCCCCTCTCTGCTCACCAGTCCTCCTTCCCTCCCCTCCTCTTTCTTGGTTGATTTGGCCCTTTTCCTCTTAGGCTCTAAATTCCTCGCCACCTTTCTATACCCATCTGCCCTTACCGTCACCAAGTTCTGTTTTGCTTGTTTCGTTTTGTTTAGGCACTCTGAGAGAGTGCTTGTGTTTTCCAGCTCTCTCCTGAGTACTTCGCTGCCGAGCTCGCTCGTGTTGCTCAATTGCTGTGTGCCACCCCAGGCCTCCTCTATTTTGCCCGTGTGCTTCTCCCCTGCCCCATGTTGCTTTATCTCTCTCATCCTTATTCCCCCCTCTCTCTGTGTTGTTAACCCCCACCCGCGCCTGGATCTTGCTTGCACCTCCTGACTTCCTGTTGCCTCCCCAGCCCTATGCCTTCCTCTCCATGTTGCTATCCCACAACTATGCTACCTTGTTTTTCTTTCCTTTACCGCTCCATCTTGGATCGGCAAACAAAAAGAAAACAAGCATTTGCAATGCAATAGGTCTCGCATTTACGCCAGTTTGAGCTATTGGCATTGTAAATGACAATGCCTTTAATTTTGTTTTGGTTTTTGAAAACATAAATAAAACGCAGTGTCAATTACAATGCCGATAGCTTAAACTTGCGTAAATGCGAGACCTATTGCATTGCAAATGCTTGTTTGACTAAGTTTTTCTCGACTTTTGTCGACGTCTTTTTCGAGTCTCTTGACTCCGTAAGGTGCACGAGGGATGCCGGGATTCAAGGCCTGCAGTTCCTGTAGCCGACTGATGTCGGTGACGGATCCGCACTGCGTGTGCCTTTTCTGCTTGGAGCACGACCACGACCCCAAGTCGTGCTCCGACTGGCAGTTGTTGACGCCGAAAGCTTTGCGGGAGCAGTCCCGAAAGCGGCTTGAACGCCGACAGTCGGCTCCGCGCCGTTCGAGGTCCCGGTCCAGAGGGAGGTCGAGGGACAGGTCGCAGAGCCACCATCAGTCAGGATCGAAGTCTTCGCACTCTGGGTCGGGTAAGTCGAAGCACAAAAAGAAGTCGAAGAAGCATCGTCGCTCTTCGACTTATCCTCGTCGGTCGGCTGACCCGACGAGGCCCGCGGGTGGTGCCCCTCCCACGGCTCCGCGTGCGGAGCCCGAAGAGTTGACTCCAAGTTTCCCTCCCTTTCCGGGACCCGGGGCGACTCCCGCCCAGCTTCGTACGTTCTACGAGGCGATGCATGCCATCTTTGAGTGACCCGAACCCGCCGGCGCGCCTTCGCGCCCGCGGACTCGGCTGGGGGACCAGGACCTTCATTGCCGGTGGCTCCGGCCCCGGCGCCGCAGGTCCCCCGTGGATCCAGGCCTGGATCCAGATCGGTGCCGGTTGACCTTATCACACCTCCACCGGCGCCGCTTCCGACGGCACCACTACCGTGTCGACCCCAACCTCCTTCTGGATGAAGCCACGGCGCCGGACCGGCGTCGACCGGCGCCGGACCGGCGTCGACCGACGCCGGGCGGGGTTTTTGTGCCCCTGTTCACTCCTGGAGTCCCTTTTAGGCCAGATTGGCTCCCAGAGGACGAGGAGGAGGCGGATTGGGAGGGGTCAGGTGACCCTTTAACGGAACAGCTGGAACAGGACTGGAGAGAGGACCTGGGGGATGCCAGTGGTTTGGACACCTCGCCAGACCTTGGCATGCTGTCTCCTCGTACCGTGGCTACGGAGGAGGGAGCGTCTTACGCAGTGGTGTTGTGTAGGGCGGCCGAGGCTCTTAACCTCGAGCTTCCTACAGTGGCAGTCAGGACTAACCTCCTGACAGAGGTACTTCAACCGGCAGCGAGCTCTAGGGAGCCCCTGCTGCCTTTTAATGAAGCTATCTCCGATATCCTTTTGGGCACTTGGTCCAAGCCCACCACAGGGGCTCCTGTGGATAGGATGATTGCCCGATGCCACCACCCGGCTCCGGGCGACCCCTTGTTCCTTTCCCAACACCCTTCCCCTGAGAGCTTGGTGGTCCAAGCCTCGATGTCCCAGAGCGCCTTCCCTACCGCACCCCCGGATAGGGAATCCAAGAAGCTGGATCACCTTGGGAAGAAGTTGTTTTCTTCCTCCAGCTTAGGGCTGCGGTCGGTGAACACCGCATGCCTCTTGGGCCGTTATTCCCACTCTGTGTGGGACTCGGTGGCGCAAGTGCTGCCTCAGTGTCCGGAGGAGGCCCGGACCGTGCTCTCCCATGCTGTTGCTGAGGGGAGAGACGCAGCTAAGTTCGCCATTCGGTGTGGGCTGGATACCGCTGACTCACTGGGCAGAACGATTTCCACGTCGGTGGCAATCAGACGCCACGCCTGGTTGAGGACGACTGGCTTTTCGGGGGATGTCCAGAACACCCTGATGGACATGCCTTTTGATGGCCGTCGCCTGTTCGGCGACAAGGCGGACTTTGCATTGACGCGTTTCAAGGACTCGTGGGCTACGGCCAAGTCCTTGGGTCTTTCCACCCTGCTTCCTGCACAGTCTGCTTTTCGCCCCTTTCGTGGCCACGGAAGGGGTGCCCCACCACGTTCCCTTCAGGGCCACAGGCCGGCGCAAAACTTTCCATCGCAGCGGGGCCGGGGACGTGGGAACCAACGCCGTGGTTCTGGGGGCCAGCGGGCGGACCAGTCAACCTCCACCCCCTCCGCCGCAGCCTCCGACATTTCAGGGCCACCAAACACCAGTGGGCAGCAGGATTCGCCATCACCTCCCCCACTGGTGCAACATCACGTCTGACAGGTGGGTTTTGCAAATCGTCCGAAGGGGCTACTCCCTCCCCTTGGAGACTACCCCTCCCTCCATGCCACCCAAGTACCATCGCATATCGGAGGATCACCTGTCCCTTCTCCAGCAGGAAGTTACGGCTCTCTTGGCCAAGGGAGCTATTGAGCGCGTTCCTGTCCCAGAAGTAGGTCGTGGTTGTTGTTCCCACTACTTTCTTGTGCCCAAGAAGGACAAAGGCCTGCGTCCTATCTTGGATCTCAGGAGCGTCAACCACTTCCTCCGGAAGGAGAAGTTCAAGATGTTGACCCTGGCTCAGGTCTTGTCTGCCCTCGACCCTGGAGGCTGGATGGTAGCGTTGGACCTGCAGGATGCTTATTTTCACATCCCCGTCCTGCCGGCCCACCGACGTTACCTGCGGTTCACGGTAGGCCACGAGCATTTTCAGTTCACTGTGCTCCCCTTTGGCCTTACCAGCGCCCCTCGGGTGTTCACGAAAGTGATGGCGGTGGTCGCAGCTCATCTGCGCAGATCAGGGGTTCCAGTCTTCCCCTATCTCGACGACTGGCTGTTGAAGGCGGGCTCGCCCCAGGCTGTCGTCTCCCACCTCCAGACTACGGCCGAACTCCTGCACTTGCTGGGGTTCTCCATCAATGCGCCGAAGTCGCACCTGATTCCCTCTCAGAAGCTCCTCTTCATCGGAGCGGTTCTGGACACAACGCAGTTTCGGGTTTATCCTCCCGAACAGCGAGTCCGGGATATTCGGGCTATGATTCCGATCTTTCAGCCTCTATCCCGGGTGTCAGCCAGGAAGACATTGAGGCTGTTGGGACTCATGGCCTCCTGCCTCCTGCTGGTCGATCATGCCAGATGGCATATGCAGGCTCTGCAGTGGGACTTGAAGTTCCAGTGGGCGCAGCATCAGGGGAACCTGTCCGATTGCGTCCAGATCTCGGAGGGCACTGCACAACAATTGCAGTGGTGGCTCACGAACCAGGATTGGGTCAACAGCAGATCCCTCTCCCTTCCCCAACCAGAACACACTGTGGTGACAGATGCATCCCTTCTGGGATGGGGTGGCCACATGGGAGAGGCGGAGATCAGAGGCCTCTGGTCTCCGGCGGAGTCCGGGCTCCACATCAACCTCCTGTAGCTTCTGGCGATCCGTCTTGCACTCAAGGCATTCCTTCCCTCTGTCCGGGGAAGAGTAGTGCAGGTGTTCACAGACAACACCACCGCCATGTGGTACTGCAACAAACAGGGCGGGGTGGGGTCGTGGACCCTATGTTAAGAGGCCCTGCGTCTCTGGACATGGCTGGAACATCAGGGCATATCTCTGGTGGTTCAACACCTGGCAGGTTCCCTGAACGCCAGGGCGGACGAGCTCAGCCGCAGGTGCATGATGGATCACGAATAGCGTCTTCACTCGGAGGTGGCGCAAGGACTCTTTCAACAGTGGGGAGAGCCTTGGATAGATCTGTTCGCCACCGAAGAGAACGCGCAATGTCAGCAATTCTGCGCGTTTTAATTTCCAAGGCGGCACTCGCTAGGCGACGCTTTTCGTCGCGAGTGGAGTTGCGGTCTTCTCTACGCCTTTCCGCCTATACCACTTCTGCCCAGAGTGTTGAAGAAGATCAGGCGCGACCAGGCCCAAGTCATTCTTGTGGCTCTGGATTGGGCACGAAGAGTATGGTATCCCGAGCTACTCAGTATGGCCATTGATCCTCCGATTCGTCTGCCTCTTCGGGAGGATCTTTTGTCGCAGCAGCAGGGGACGGTCCTCCACCCGAACCTGTCCAGCCTCCACCTCCTTGCGTGGAGATTGAGCGGCGGCAACTGATGTTATTTGACCTGCCTCCCGAAGTCTGTGATGTCATCTTGGCAGCCAGGCGTCCCTCCACTAAGACTTGTATACGCCTGTAGATGGAACAAATTTGTGGCATGGTGCACAGCAAAGGCTGTGGATCCCCTTTCTGCCCCTCTTTCTGAGGATCTCTTGTTCCTTCTTTCTTTGGCCCAGCAGGGCTCTGCTCTGGGCACTCTAAAGGGCTATCTTGAGGCCATTTCTGCCTTTCTCAGGCTTCCTGATCAACCTTCTCTTTTTAAGTCCCCTGTTAATCGTTTTCTGAAAGGCATAACGCATCTCTTTCCTCCGGTTCCTTTCGTTATGCCTCAGTGGGACTTGAACCTGTTCTTGACCTTTTTAATGTGTGCTCCCTTTGAGCCACTTCACAACTGTCCTCTTCGTCTCTTGATGCTTAAGACTGCTTTCCTGGTGGCCCTCACTTCTGCTAGGAGAGTGTGTGAGCTCCAGGCTCTTTCTTCTAAGCCTCCATTTCTGGCTATGCATCCGGACAAAGTAGTCCTACGCACTCCATCCTTTCTTCCAAAGGTGGTTACATCTTTTCATATTGGCCAAACCATCACTTTCCCACCTTCTTTCCGCATCCTTTGAGAGAGGAAGAGGCGCTCCACCGTCTGGACCCAAAACGTGCGCTCTCCTTCTACCTAGACTGCACAAAACCGTTCCGGGTGGATGACCAACTCTTTGTTGGCTACGTGGGCGCCAAGAAAGGTCGGGCTGTACACAAGCGGACCATCTCCGGGTGGGTCGTCTTGTGTATCAAGGCCTGTTACTCTTTGGCTAAAAAGGAGCCTCCAGTTGGGTTGCGCGCCCATTCCACCAGGGCGACGGCAGCCACCACTGCTTTGGGACGGGGAGTTCCTCTAAGCGACCTCTGTCAGGCAGCTACGTGGGCATCGCTGCACACGTTCACCAAGCACTACTGCCTGGACAGCCAAGTCCGGAGAGATGGCTTCTTTGGCCGTTCTGTTCTCCAGGACTTTCTGGTGTGATCTTGGTTCGCAGACCCACCACCGGGGTTGGTATTGCTGGGGTATCTATTCTAAGGTAAGGAATCTATCACTAACGTGTTTCTTTCAGATGCACAAGTTACGTACCGGTAACGATATATCTGTAACATTAGTTAGTGATAGATTCCTTACCGCCCCACCCATCCTCCCTGTTCTGCGAACTGATTTCTAGGGTTAAGGACATCCCTTCAGGGCCCTAGTTTTGTTCACCAGTGGTCAGTATCTTGCATGGCTCTGCGTTTCTGGCGCAGAAAGTCGTGTACAGAACTGACGTCAGCACGCGAGGGCGGCGTCTAAGTAGCTGCCGCGACGTCATCCCAGCGACCACGACGCCGGACGCGGAGCCGACCGATGCCACCTTCCGACGCGCAGAGGTACTGCTAACGAAAACTTTCCGGATCCAGTCTGACGCCTGGGGGTAATTCTAAGGTAAGGAATCTATCACTAACTAATGTTTCTTACAGATATATCATTACCGAAGGTAAGTAACTTGTGCTTCACCCATAGGGAAGCCTTACGCTTGGTTAACATTGCTAAGACTGTAAAAAGTCTATTACAAAAAAGTACTTGCCTCTTTACGAAGTTCATGGTTTTAAATATATATATAAAAAAATACCTGTTTTCTAAATTGTTGTGGATCTCCTTTTTTGAGTGTGCCCATCATTTATTGACTCTGTGTGTGCAACAAATGTCCAACACTCCTCTCTGGTAAGCCTAAGGCTGCTCGACCACACTACCCTACATAGAGCACCGTGGGATTTCTAGAGCAAGCCCATGTCCACTCATAAGGGATACCTTGACTCTTTACACAGCATACCTATTTTTGGTATACTATATAAAGAGCAAGCTTCCCACACTTGACAATGCACGATTGCCCAGAGTGAGGCCACATCACCTTTCACCTCCACGGGTGGAGGAGCATCACATCTTACCAATGGGTGCTCCAAATTGTGGATCATGGTAACTTCATTCCCTTCCTGACAGACAGACAGACACAGACTCACTCACACACTCTCTCACACACACACACACACACACACACACACACTCTCTCACACACGCACTCACTCTCACACACGCACTCACTCTCACACACGCACTCACTCTCACACACTCACTCACTCTCACACACACACTCACTCTCACACACACACTCACTCTCACACACACACTCACTCTCTCACACACACACACACTCACTCTCACACACACACTCACTCTCACACACACACTCACTCTCACACACACACTCTCTCCCTCTTTCCCTCTCTCTCCATCTTCCCCCCTCTCTCCATCTTCCCCCCTCTCTCCATCTTCCCCCCTCTCTCTCTCTCCCTCTTTCCCTCTCTCTCTCTCCCTCCCTCTTCCCCTTCTCTCTCTCTCTCTCTCTCTCTCTCCCTCTTCCCCCCCTCTCTCTCCCCTCTTCCCCCCTCTCTCTCTCTCTCTCTCTCCCTCTTTCCCCCTCGTTCCCCCTCTCTCTCTCTCTTCCCCCTCTCTCTTCTCCCCCCTCTCTCTTCTCCCCTCCCTCTCTCTTCTCCCCTCCCTCTCTCTTCTCCCCTCCCTCTCTCTCTCCGCCCCTCTCTCTCTCCCCCCCCTCTCTCTCTCCCCCCCCTCTCTCTCTCTCTCTCCCTCTTTCCCCGAGAAGTTAAACTCCTTCTGGACAAGGGAGCTATATAGAGGGTGCCAACGTAAGAGATCCGGACTGGCAGTTACTCCTGTTATTTCCTGATGCAGAAGAGGGAGGGATGTCTTTGTCCCATTCTATATCTTCGCCCTCTGAACCTTATCCTCTTGAAGGAAAAGTGCATGGTGCCCAAATTCTGCCTGGCCTAGACCCAGGAGACTGGGTGGTGGCGTTGGATATGCAGGATGCTTATTTTCACATCCCCCTCCCGAAATCCCACAGACGTTACCTATGATTGCAGGTAGTCCATGAGCTCTCCCCTTTGACCCTAGCAGTTCACCTCAGGTGTTCACGAAGGTGTCGCAACCCTGTCTGGGTGTGGTCCAAGGGACATGCCAGTCACAGGAGTCGTTGCATCACATTATTTGCTACCTGTGTTCCTTTCTTCACCACATTGTCGATTCTGGCCATGTCAATTCACTTTCCAAGGCTCAAATAAAATCTATGAAAAAAAGTTCACAAAGGTAATGCTGATGGTTCCAGCCCATCTTTGGAGGTTGGAAATGCTGGTCTTCCCCTACCTCAATGACTGGCTACTGAAGGCGAGTTCGCTTCAGAGAGACCGAGAAATTCGACAACGTCAACTAGCCGGCTGTCATTTGGAGGTGTTTTATATTAGTGTGTCGAAGTCACACAGGACTCCTTCACAACAGTCCCCCATTTATCAGAGCCATCCTGGATATGGCGCTTTTAGAGCCTTTCTTCTGCCTCTACTCTGACCAAGGCTTGCCATCACTCACAGATAACGATGGTGGGGATGGGGATGATTTAAACCCCTCATTATGATGACAGTAGTTTTCACATGGACTTGCATGAGGCCAGTGGGCTTGATACAGGGCTGAATTCATATCTTGGGTCCCCAACAGAAGAGATTCCTTTCTTGGACCTACAGCTGCCTTCGTCTGAGGTCAACACAAATGTCTTTACTGAGGTTTGCTACCTAGGCCAGCCTTATTTGAGCACTTTCTTCTATTGAAAGCCCTGTCTTGTATTCAATTAAGCCCTTACTGACCCTTAATAGCCACTTGATTCAAACCATGTTTGTGTTCCCGAGTGAATAGACAAGTGGGCAGAAGCCATTGACCTGCTCCTGGCAAACCTGATTTCCATACACAGCATCCTACTCCAGAGAGTCTGGTGGTCCAGACTTCCATTAGCCTGGAGAACCCTAATTCACTCCTTACACCCCACTCAAACCCCCCACCCCCTGACAGACCGTTTCCTCAACAGTTCTTGAAATTCAGAGGGTACTCCGGGGGGTTGTTGTAAAGGCAGCGTCAGTCTCCCCAGCCCACTCTAGATCACGCCATTCGTTTCGTGGTCAAGGATGTGTATCTGGCAGTCAGTGCACAGTTCATCCATGGCATCAGTGTTTCCAGTCGCCCTCCCGAGCGTCAGCAGCCTCCAAGCCACTTTAGCTGTTTTAGCGGTTGCAAACATTCAGTGGGTGGAAGAATCCAGCACTTTCTCCCGGAGTGGTGATCCTTCACACCTGACAGGTGGGTGTTCCAGATTGTTTAGTATGGTTATGCCTTACTAAGTTGCTTACCTATAATCACTTTTTCTTTGGGTAACGCTCTTTCTGGTGGATACTTTAGCTAACCGCAGAGTCCTTACCTTCCGATTCTGTGGAGTGATCTCTTTTACCATCTAAAAAGGTCTCAAATTAGAGATCTGCATACTGGTGCCAACAATTGTTTTGCGCTCTGAGGGCGCAGAAAAAGTCAAAGTAGAAACTGACGCTAGTACCCAGGTGTGACGCTTATATATGGGTCCACTCAGTCACTTGCAGCGCACAACAAAGCATATGCGGCAGCGCATGGTGCGTCCAAGCGACGCGCGGAAGCACTGCTATGAAAAGTTTGTCAGGTGCCTGTGGTATATTGCGAAGGTGAGTAATCTGTAGTTTGATAGTGTGTCCACTAGAAAGAAAGTTACCAAAGGCAGGTAACTTGTTTGTCTCCTAGGTTCCAATTTCACAGCCTCATTTTAATTTTCAGAAAGTGACAGAAAGAAAATGAAATACAAAAAGAATGCAAAATAATGCATCTGAAAGAGAAACGTTAGTGACAGATTCCTTACCTTAGAATATCCCCAGGCTGGATCCGGAAAGTTTTTGCGTAGCAGTACCCTTGCGCGTCGGTAGGCGGCGTCGTGCGGCTCCGCGTCCGTCGTCGGCGTCTTGGTCGCTGGGATGACGTCGCGGGCAGTACTTAGATGCCGCCCCTGCGCGCTGACGTCAGTTCTTCTTTTTCCGCGCCAGTAAGCGCAGATCCGGGAAGAGCAGTGCCCTAGTCAATTTTTGACTAACTTTTTGTGAATTTTTCACTGTTTCTTTTCGAGTCTATCGACTCCTAGGTGTCGTAGGGATGCCCGGCTTCAAGCCATGCGACGCCTGTGGTCGAATGATGTCGATCACAGACCCGCATCTAGAGTGTCTCTTCTGTCTCGGCCGAGACCACGACACGAAGTCGTGCCCTGACTGCCGGAAACTTCACCCGAAGGCTTTGCGAGAGCGGTCTCGAAAGCTACTCGAGGTCCGGCAGTCGGCTCTGCGCCGCACCAAGCCCTGGTCCCGGGAGAGGTCGAGGGGCCGGTCGCGGAGTCCCCGCCGGTCGTCGGAGTCCAAGTCTTCGCGCTCCTCGGGTAAGTCGAAGCACAAAAAGTCTAAGAAGCATCATCGCTCTAAGACTTCGCCTCGCCCGTCTCGCGACTCGGCTGAGGCCCCTGTCGGCACCATCCCCGCGGCCCCGGACGTGCCTGTGATGCCGACCCCGCATTACCCGTCCTTTCCGGGTTCGGGGGCGACTGCGGCCGAAATACAGGAATTCCTGTTGGCCATGGCCCGCCTCTTCGGGCCTCAAGGTCCCTCCGGTGTGCCTTCGGGCCCCGCGGGCCCTGATGGGGTTGCTCCGGCGTCGCCGACGACTCCGGTCCCGGCGCCGCCTGTCCCGCCAGCCTTCATCCCGGCCTCGGCTCCGGCCCCGGCCTCGATCCCGGCTCCGGTGGTACCGCAACCCCCATCGACGCCGGTTGACCTAACCACGCCTCCGCCGACGCCGATGTCCCCGGTGCCGTTCCTGACGCCGTCCGGGGCTCCGGACAGCGTCGTTCCCCGGCTCTCTCCGGCTCCGGACATGGAGCCGGACCGACGTCGCTCGACGCCGGCTCCGGCGCAGATGAGACCTTGGATCCCAAATGTCCCTCATCCTCCATATTTTGAACCAGAGGAGGACCAAGAGAGCTGGGAGGGGTCGGAAGACCCTCTCACACAACAGTGTGAGTATGATCAGGACTGGGCTGAGGAACTTGGGGATGCCAGAGGTCTAGACACTTCCCCTGACACTGGCATGCTGTCTCCTCCCGTGGCTACGGAGGAGGGAGCTAATTTCGCAACGGTGTTGCGTAGAGCAGCTGGAGCCTTGCATCTCCAATTGCCTACTGTGGCTGTCAGGACTAATCTCCTGATGGAAGTGCTTCAGCCGGCAGCTTCCTCCACGGAGACTGTGCTGCCGTTTAATGATGCACTCACTGACGTTCTTTTGGGCGCCTGGTCCAAGCCCACCACAGGGGCTCCTGTGGATAGGAACGTGGCCCGACGCCATCGCCCTGCTCCGGGCGACCCTTTGTTTCTCTCCCAACATCCCACCCCCGAGAGCTTGGTTGTCCAAGCCTCTGCCTCCCAAACCGCCTTCCCTACCGCCCCTCCGGATAGGGAATCCAAACGCCTGGACCAATTTGGGAAGAAGGCTTTTTCTTCCTCCAGTGCTGGCTTGCGGTCCGTCAACACCGCTTGCCTTTTGGGCCGATATACCCACTCCCTGTGGGATTCGGTGGCTGCTGTTTTGCCACAGTGTTCTGAGGAGGTCCAGACACTGCTTACCCGCGCCATTGCGGAAGGAAGAGATGCGGCTAAATACACCATACGTTGTGGCCTTGATACCGCCGACTCGCTGGGCAGAATGCTTGCAACGACGGTGGCGCTACGTCGCCACGCCTGGCTGAGGACAACTGGTTTCTCGGGTGATGTCGAGAATACACTCATGGACATGCCCTTTGATGGAGTCGGTCTTTTTGGTTCCAAAGCAGACCATGCGCTGGAGCGTTTTAAGGACTCACGGGCTACTGCCAAGTCCCTGGGCCTTTCTGTTGTGCGCCCTCCGCAAACCTCTGCTTTTCGCCCCTTTCGTGGCCACGGAAGGGGCGCCCAGTCACGTCAGCTGCCCAGCCACCGGCCCGCGCAGCAAGCGTCTTCGCGTGGCCGAGGACGTGGATACCGCCGTGGCGGTTCGGGCAACCAGCGTGCGGGTCAGGCCACTACCTCCAACCCGTCCGCGGCCTCCAAGCCCTCCTAGTCCTTCCTTTCAGGTGCACAGCACGCCAGTAGGGGGCAGGGTCCGCCATCTACTTCACCACTGGCGTCCCATCACCTCGGACAGGTGGGTCTTGGACATTGTCCGAAGGGGCTACTCCCTCCCCTTCGAGACCACCCCCCCAGCCATGCCACCTCAATTCCACCGCATGTCAGGGGATCACTTGGTGCTTCTACAGAGGGAAGTCACGGCCCTCTTGGCCAAGAGGGCCATCGAGCATGTTCCGACCCCAGAAGTAGGGCGTGGTTGCTACTCCCACTACTTTCTGGTGCCCAAAAAGGACAAGGAGGACATGCGTCCTATCTTGGACCTCCGGAACGTCAATCGCTTCCTCCGGAAGAAGAAGTTCAAGATGCTCACCCTAGCTCAGGTCTTGACTGCCCTCGACCCTGGAGACTGAATGGTAGCGTTAGACTTGCATGACGCTTATTTCCACATCCCCGTCCTGCCGGCCCACCGGCGTTACCTACGGTTCACGGTAGGCCTCGAGCATTTTCAGTTCACCGTGCTCCCCTTTGGCCTTACCAGTGCCCCTCGGGTGTTCACGAAAGTGATGGCGGTGGTCGCAGCTCATCTGCGCCGGGCAGGGGTTCCAGTATTCCCCTACCTCGACGACTGGCTGCTGAAGGCGGGCTCGTCCCAGGCAGTCGTCTCCCACCTCCAGACTACGGCCGAACTCCTGCACTCGCTGGGGTTCTCCATCAATGTGCCGAAGTCGCATCTGATTCCTTCTCCACAGCTCCTTTTCATCGGAGCAGTACTGGACACGACGCAGTTTCGGGCCTCTCCTCCCGAACGGCGAGTCCGGGATATTCAGGCTATGATTCCAATCTTTCAGCCTTTATCCTGGGTTTCGGTACGGATGACCCTGAGGCTGCTGGGCCTCATGGCCTCCTGCATCCTGCTGGTCGATCATGCCAGATGGCATATGCGGGCTCTGCAGTGGGACCTGAAGTTCTAGTGGGCGCAGCACCAGGGCAACCTGTCCGATCACGTCCAGATCTCGGAGGGGGCTGCAAAACAGTTGCAGTGGTGGCTCTCGAACCGGCAATGGGTCATGGGCAGATCCCTCTCCCTTCCCCAGCCAGAGCACACAGTTGTGACGGACGCGTCCCTTCTGGGATGGGGCGGTCACATGGGAGAGGCGGAGATCAGAGGCCTCTGGTCTCCGGCGGAGTCCCGGCTCCTTATCAACCTTCTGGAGCTCCGGGCGATCCGACTTTCACTCAAGGCATTCCTTCCCTCTGTCAAAGGGAAGGTGGTGCAGGTGTTCACAGACAACACCACCGCCATCTGGTACTGCAACAAACAAGGCGGGGTGGGGTCGTGGACCCTCTGTCAGGAGGCTCTGCGCCTCTGGACATGGCTGGAACATCAGGGCATGTTCCTGATGGTTCAACACCTGGCAGGTTCCCTGAACGCCAGGGCGGACGAACTCAGCCGCAGGTGCATGATGGATCACGAATGGCGTCTTCACTCGGAAGTGGCGCAAGGTCTCTTTCTGCAGTGGGGAGAGCCTTGGTTAGATCTATTCGCCACCGAAGAGAACACGCAATGTCATCAGTTCTGCGCGTTGGAATTTCCAAGGCGGCACTCGCTCGGCGACGCTTTTCGTCGCGAGTGGAGTTGCGGTCTGTTGTACGCCTTTCCGCCTATACCACTTCTACCCAGAGTGTTGAAGAAGATTCGGCGCGACCGGGCCCAAGTCATCCTTGTGGCTCCGGACTGGGCTCGAAGAGTTTGGTATCCCGAGCTACTCAGTATGAGCGTCGATCCCCGATCCGTCTGCCTCTTCGGGAGGATCTTCTGTCGCAGCAGCAGGGGACGGTCCTCCACCCGAACCTGTCCAGCCTCCACCTGCTTGCGTGGAGATTGAGCGGCGGCAGTTGATTCCTTTCGACTTGCCTCCCGAAGTTTGTGATGTGATTCTGGCAGCCAGGCGTCCCTCCACTAAGGTGGTATACGCCTGCAGGTGGAACAAGTTTGTGGCATGGTGCACAGCAAAGGCTGTGAATCCCCTCTCTGCCCCTCTTTCTGAGGTTCTTCTGTTCCTTCTTTCACTGGCCCAACAGGGTTCTGCCCTGGGTACCATCAAGGGCTATCTTTGTGCCATTTCGGCCTTCCTCAGGCTTCCTGATCAGCCCTCCCTTTTCAAGTCCCCTGTTGTTAACAGATTCCTTAAAGGCATTACACACCTCTTCCCTCCTGTTCCGTTTGTGATGCCTCAGTGGGACTTGAACTTGGTTCTTACCTTTCTCATGTGCGCTCCCTTTGAGCCTTTACATAACTGTCCTCTTGGTCTTCTGACTCAGAAGGCAGCCTTTCTGGTGGCCATCACCTCCGCTCGGCGGGTGAGTGAGCTCCAGGCTCTATCATGTAAACCTCCCTTTCTGTCTGTCCATCCAGACAAGGTTGTTCTTCGGACGCGTCCGTCCTTCTTGCCAAAGGTGGTTACTGCCTTCCACATTGGGCAGACCATCACTTTGCCCACCTTCTTTCCGCCTCCGCATCCTTCCAGAGAGGAAGAGAGGCTCCATCGTCTGGACCCAAAACGTGCGCTTTCCTTTTATATCAACCGCACACAACACTTCCGGGTGGATGACCAGCTCTTTGTTGGCTACGTGGGCACCAAAAAAGGTCGGGCGGTGCACAAGAGAACCATCTCCCGCTGGGTAACCTTGTGTATCAAAGCCTGCTATTCTTTGGCTAAGAAGGAGCCTCCTGTTGGGCTGCGTGCCCATTCCACCAGGGCAACGGCTGCTACCACGGCTTTGGGCCACGGTGTTCCGCTGCAGGATATCTGTCGGCAGCTACGTGGGCCTCGCTGCACACGTTTACAAAGCATTACTGCCTTGACAGTCAGGTCCGGAGGGACGGCTTCTTTGGCCGTTCTGTCCTCCGGGACTTCCTTGTCTGATCTTTGTTCGCAGACCCACCACCGGGGTTGGTATTGCTGGGGTATCTATTCTAAGGTAAGGAATCTGTCACTAACGTGTCTCTTTCAGATGCACAAGTTACTAACTTGTGTAACGATATATCTGTAAGAGACAGTAGTTAGTGACAGATTCCTTACCGCCCACCCATCCTCCCGTTCTGCGAACTGATTTCTAGGGTTAAGGACATCCCTTTCAGGGCCCTAGTATTTTTCAGACACCTATGTCAGCTTCTTGCATGGCTCTACGTTCCTGGCGCGGAAAGTCGTGTACAGAACTGACGTCAGCCCGCAGGGGCGGCGTCTAAGTACTGCCCGCGACGTCATCCCGGCGACCACGACGCCGACGACGGACGCGGAGCCGCAAGACGCCGCCTACCGACGAGCAAGGGTACTGCTACGCAAAAACTTTCCGGATCCAGCCTGACGCCTGGGGATATTCTAAGGTAAGGAATCTGTCACTAACTACTGTCTCTTACAGATATATCGTTACACAAGTTAGTAACTTGTGCTTTTGTCGCAACCCTGTCTGGGTGTGGTCCAAGGGACATGCCAGTCACAGGAGTAGTTGCATCACATTATTTGCTACCTGTGTTCCTTTCTTCACCACATTGTCGATTCTGGCCATGTCAATTCACTTTCCAAGGCTGAATTAAAACCTATGAAAAAAAGTGCTTAGAAAGAGGCTAGCAGTTCTCTGAGGCATTATATAAATAGGCACATATGTGTTGGGTACGCATTTTCCTTAGAGGTGATTTATATCTGACCCTTGTTAAAGATAAACAATAGCACTCATAGGTATTATTTAACAAGATCAATATGATTTCAATAGGCTAAATAGCCTTGCGCCTGATGCTGAATGATAAATTCATGCACACGACCATCAAAACACTTTAAAACAACATATATATATATATATATATATATATATATATATATGATATCCATTGGGGTATACAAAATTACAAAAGACAACCATACGAAGGAATACATAAGGCGCATTGTGCCCCCAGTGCAGCAGAACCACAAGAGAAAAGTATAGGCAACCCCCTATGTATGTTATTTACTACCAATGAAGTCTGCTCTCACCAAAGGTTAACATGGAGTAATGGCTGAGATTACTTTAAACCGCAGTGTTTGCTTACAGTGGGGGGGTAATACATGTTGTTTACTATCATTTGATTGACAGTGACAAATCCTCAGTTGTGGTAAAGGTGGATTTGTCATTAATAGCTCAGAAATGCCACTTCTAGAATGTGGGTATTTCTCTGCGCTAAACTGTTTTGTGTGCCTTTTAGTTTGACTCCAATCCACACTGAAGACTGTGGGAGCACATCTGTGCATTCCCCAGCGACATCCATAAACATTGGGCATGCAACTGGAATTAGAGGCCTCTGCCATTTGAGGACCTGGCTGGATAGACTGGGGTGAGAGGTTTTGACACTTGGCCTTTGGAAACCAGATCATGCCCTCACTAAAGATCTGTATTCCAAGGCCTCATGGCAGTCAGGACTGAAATTTAGAGGAGACGTGTTGTTCAGAGGGAATCCTCTGAACCACCCCCTACTTCAAAGGCACACTACAGTAAAACTACTGGTGCCATACTTCAGCAGGACAGAGATACACTTGTGTGGATATGGAACCAGACATCCTGGACTGTGTGGTGCACACTGTCAGAGAAATCTGTTGCGCACAAGGAGCACCCTGCCTGAATAATGGCTGGCCTGGGCTGACTACCTGCTGCTGGGTGGTGCTCTCCAAGGGCTTGTTGGCTTGCCCCCTGTTCTCCTGTATAGGTCTCAGGGACATCAAAGACCTCCCGTGAGAGACCTACACAGTCTACCTGTTTCACCTGAAGAGCGGTGCCCTTTCAAGCGCGTACTTCGTCTGCCGGATCCTGACTGCAGCGGGGTGTGAGCGTGGAACTAAGCATTGTACCTGGAGACCAGATTGCCTTTTGCGGAGCCCCCAAACCGTGCCCGCATCTAAGGAGTGTGGCCTCTGCATCAAACAGTTTCAGCACGTACAAGCGTCTTGTTGGTGGTGAGTGTATTCACCGGCTGCAGGACTCAGCGTGGCCCGCTTCGTCTGTGCCGCATCTCTCTTGTGCGACACGCTGACTGCATGCTCGTTGCGTGCAGTGTTCGATTGAAAGGTTGCGACCCTCTTAGGGAGGATGCATCCATAGTAGTGCCCATTCTATCTCATGTGGTACTATTGAACTTGTGACTGTGTGTCGGATCGGATTGTCGGTGCAACTCGTATCATCGCGCAGCAGACGTTGGGCCTCATTCCAGGGAAGTATGGCAAACCCGACTGTGGATTGATTGTAACAGGATTGTCTGGTGCGACTCGTATCATCACGCACCAGTCGTTGGGCCTCATTCCAGGGAAGTACAGCGAATCCGACTGTGGGTTGATTGCAACCAGATTTTCTGGTTCGACTCGTACCATCACGCACCAGACGTTGTGCCTCATTCCAGGGAGGTACGGCCAACCAGACCGTGGGTTGATTGAGACTGGATTGTCTGGTGCGACTCGGATCATCGCGCACCAGACATTGTGCCTCATTTCCAGGGAGGTTCGGCGAACCCAACTTTTGGTTCATTGTGACCAGATTGTCTGGGACGACTCGTATCAACGCACCAGATGTTCTGCCTCATTTCCATGGAGGATACGGAGAATACGACTTGTGGTTCATTGTGACCGGATTGTCTGGTGCAACTCGGAACAACGCACACCAGACGTTGTGAATCACTTCTGGTGGGGTGCGGGGACAGGGTACACCCCCCCCCCCATACACAGAGTGTTTCGTCTTGCCCTCAGTGCAGTGAGTCAAATGCCATCTCCTCAACCGGCTCAACGACTTTGTGTTGCCAGGTAGTATCGCCTGGATCGGGTCTGGGTGGTAAGAGTAAGTGACTGGGCTGAGGAACCATTCCGAGAGCGATCAGAAGAGGTCGAGAGACTGTGTGACCCCCCCAAATGTGCTTTGCAGAACTGGGCTGGTGCTGGAAGGCGGATTGAGGGACCTTGATTGAACTAGTACAGCCTGTAGCCCATTTCTGCTCTGCATAAAGTGGATGAACTTCCCAAGTGGTAGCCAACCCCCATTTGTCGACTGTTGTCTGGTTACCCTGATAGTACTCCAGATTTCTCCCCTGGGCCCCTGACTAGGTATGACTCCGGCCTTAAACCAGTATAGTAAGCGTGGGGGGTTTTGACTCTAACCTGTGGGCAAAGTCGTGGGGGGGTAACTGAGAGGTGTGGGACGGATTGTGCTTCGGGTCAACATTCATATTATCAACTGACGTGCTGGATATCATTTGCACTGCGTTACGGGGCCAAGTGCGTGTTTGCTTCATACAGACTTGCTGATATCCTTTGCACTGTGTTACAATGCTGTGTGAGTGTGGGAGAGTGTGCTGCATGAGAGCAACCTGTTAACAGTTGCACCGCGCAGCGGTGGTGTTTTACTTGTTTGTTTCATTACCTAATGAATACTCTGTTTTGACATTGGTTTCACCCCTGCAGCCTTGGCCCACGGTGCTGCTGAAAAGTGTTATAAATTCCTGTGTGTACACATTCCTGATATCGTTGTGACCTGGCGTGCACCCTAGAAATGTGTGGATTTGAATTATTTGCCAGGGTGGGCCATGTTCTGACAACGTATTGCACCGCTTAAGGGTGCCGGAGTAAAATAGGATTTTTCCCAAGTGTCCATATTACTGCTGTCATTTTAACCCTCTTGGTCCTAGTACTGCTAGTAGTATTTTCAAGTGTGATTTATGCCCAGAAATACATGATGTTCATGTTGTGTTAATTAATGTGTGTGTTGAATACAATCTTTATTTACATACACCACGTATTAAGTCTCTTTTGTGACCCACAGAGGATTTGTTTGAGAGTGCTGTGTCAATGCTTTACACATTGCCTTTGTGATGAGCCGGCCTGCTCAGTGCCAAGCTACCCAAGGGTGAGCAGCGCAGGTTATTCAGTGAGTGTAATCACCTAACCCTGGCAGGAGTGGTAGGTTCTTCCAGGCTTGGACACCACTTCAACCAACCAGAAAGTGCCAGTTCCAACAATATCATAAATACTTTTTTGTATTTTGATTGTTGTGTGCATGAATTTATCCTTCAGCATCAGTTGCATAAGGATATTTAGCCTATTGAAATATTGATTCTGTTGAATAATACCTATAAGTGCTATTGTTTTTCTTTAATAGTTATACCCTGGCCTCGTGGGTTTATGGGTTGCACTTGTTGCTTTGTAAAGCTATATCTGACCCTAGCCAGGTAAATCAATGGATTTACCATGTTCTGCAAAAGTTGGATGTTCCACAGTTCAGGATTGAAGTACATTAGCTAATCAATGTACCATCTTATTATCATAGAACAGTTGCGGAGGCAAGATCTTTGAACTGGTTTGATCACAGGTGTTTGGCAAGATTCATATTGCCAGAGAACCTGGCACCAGTGAGAGGTTTAAAAGTAACATACTTTCTATTCCCATGACAATGCCACAGGTTTCAGAAACTGGGGAAGACGTGGTTCTGCAGACCATGCGCTGATGTGGATTGTGTACAGAAATCAAGTAAACATCATGAGAACCATTCTACAGTTAACTGTGCTGGCACTTAAAGCCGGGAATGAAAAATTCCTGGTAAAATTATCGGCAGATCCCCTTTTCACTGCCTCTCCTCTCTACACACCACCACCTTGTCAGACTAAACTAGTCTGACAAAGCTATACTTTAATGTATATATCGACCCGCGTACATTGCCAAATAGCACTTTATCTGTTTATATGGCTTAAAGTTGAACTGATGCTAAGTGTTGAAATTTATGTTGAGATTTCTTCATTTCTCAAATTATTTACCCAAGAATAGAGAAGTCTATATAATGGTTGTAAACACTTTCATCATTTTTTTAAATATAAAAATACTAACCTTACGTTCCACGGATGTCATTTGTAGTTTGGTGTAAGATAGTTTACTGTATTGTATCTTACAACAAAGCAGGAGTGCACAACATACTTGTGTATAAGAACACCTATAAAGATCCATAGTACGTAGAGAAGGTCTACCTTCTCTGTTACTCAGCGCTTTAGTTTAAAAGCTCTTTCGGATACCTTCAATTGAGCACCACCATTGAAATGACTGTATGTGGCTGGCCACCAAAATAGTCAGGCTCATGTTTAAATATGTTTTTGTGTTTATCCTTTTTTTTAACAGGATCCTCTTGAAAACTTCTCGTTAGACTGGCTTAATCCCACGCCAAACATTGATCTACCAGCATGCCCATCACCACCTGGAACAGATAGCATTTCAGTACCCCTCCAAACTGGAACCTCTCCCGCTCTAACCTCTTTCATTTCAAGATGTGGAAAAACCTCAAATCAGCACGGTGCTCCTGAGTTAATAGCGTTAAGTAATTCTACACCAGAGACTTTCAGGTTTGTACATATTGATGTTTATTTTAATTAATTCTATCAAATGAGAAATTTTTAATCGGATTACAAGTTAAATACAAATAGCACCCAAAACAATGTAGCGTAGAATCTGTAGTGTCTTGTTACTTGCAGCCCTAAAGAACAAAGTTCTTACCTTGGGTAACGTCCTTTCTGGTGGAATTCTTTATCTAACTGCAGAGTCCTCACCTTTAGAATATCTCCAGGAGCCACACTGGATTTGTAGAATTGTTCCACAAAAGCTCCCCCTCATCAGTAGTTGGTGTCGTATGGCTCCACAGTGACTTTATGCTATCCCGGAAGTCACAGCGGAGTCGCATATAAGCGCCAATCCTGAGTGTGGTGTCAGTTTCTTGTGTCTTTCGCCTTCCATGGCCTCAGATGGAGACGGATAGATTTTATAGTATGATAACTTAAAATCATTACAAAATTTCCACATTTTAAAGAGCAATAAATGACACTTTATCACAATAAAATATTATAATTTGATAGGTTCATTACAGTCCCACTTTAAAATAGCTTTCATTGTATAGCTGGCAGTTAGAATTATTTCCTTGTCATGAACAGAGGGTTAACCTCAAACCAGTGCTAGCTCGTCATTTAATGCAGTTACTTAATTGCTGCTTTCATATATTTTACAAATCGTGCTCACACTTGGCTGGATTCTCCCTTCGGGCAGGAATGTACTGTTTCCATGCAAGATCGAATGTTAAAAAGTCAAACAATTATGTGCAATCAAAATTTTCTGAAATATTGAAGCCTCTTGCAAGTGCATAGAATATGGATCGATGTTTTTTGGGCTGCGCTGCTTAGCCTGCAAAATTGGTTAGTGATGCCACTCAATCTCCCATACCAGTAGGCTTTCAAAGGAATAAGACCAAATTTTAGCCTAATTAGTTTCCGTTTCTTATGTAGTGCCAGTGGTCGCTTAAGATAACTTGGCACATTCAGGGGCTCATACAGTTTTACTGTCAAGTTACCATGTTAGTTCATATTCTGGTTCTCAGTATCTAAGCCTGCAGATATTTTTTTTGCTTGCTTAACACAGTCCCTTTGCTAGTTGCTTTTGTGGAAGGTTCACACTCCATATTTCATGCTCTTCTAGATTTTACAAAGAACTACTAGAATAATGTTTCCACTACAACATCTTTTTCATTATTATCTGCCTCAAAAAAATATTTCAATGAGCCTGAGTCAGCCACCTTCAATTCTGCACAGTACAGTAGAAATCTTGCATTCAGTATTAGTTTTTGTCATATGAGATTACATTCTAGTCAAATTTGTGATGGTGTTATGCGATTAGGGAGGCAGAAGATGACGATAACAATTACACTGAGGTTTATCCAACCAAGTATCAAAAGTGTTTGGAAATGCATTTACCCCACACACCAGAGTTGGCATTAGTTTGCTTCCAATTACATTAATTAGGGCGGTTATATCTGGGATTGTCATGTCCTTTAGTTATCTTTGGAATGCAAATTAAAATTTAAGACTTCGACCAAGCACTTTAAGGATTTTACATGGGCCTGGGATCGACCTATTTTATCAATCTATACTCCTAGGAATGTATATGTTGGTGCCTCTCTCCACTCCCTAATTTTTTCAAATGTCAGTAGTCCCTGTGAGCAATTTTCAGGACCCACCTGTCCAAAGTGGAAGAAATGTATCCTGCTTCCTACTGGCCAGGCATGAGCGTAAGAGGCTTGGTGGCCACTGCAGCAGCAGAGGAAGAGTTTGAAGATTGCGGACACTGCTGATGTGAGCGGTTACTACTGGTGCCTCCTTCTGGACTCAACAGGACTGAGTTGGATGTTGCAGAACAGGTTGCAAATTAGCCCCTGGAATAACCTCTTAATTTTCTTTATTAATGGGTTAATTGTTTGGTTGATGTCAATAGCCTCAGAGATCATGCTGTAGTGCGAATGTCTTTGGAGAAAAAGCTGCTTTGGTGCTGGAAAGATTCAAAGAGCCTAGAGCCATGTCTATTAGGAATGTCTGCATGTCTCCAGAAAACTTGGGTGATCTCATCTACATGTGCCTTCTGAGCACGATGCTAGTGCCAAATAATTGCTGCTGCAGTCTGTAGTGTCTTGGACAGCTTGGAACATGCACTTTGTTGCATCCTAACCTTCATGTATCGTTTGGGCCCTAATGTTCTCGGGGTGACGGGCAAAATGTCTCTCGCCATATCTCGTAATGCATGGGTCTTCCTACCCAAAAGACCAACTGTATTTATCAACCTAAGGGCTAATGTAGCTTTTTCTGAGAGCATCACGTCTCTGATTCCCCTATCAAGAGGATTGTTCTGAAAGGAATTCATATGAAACCTACTTGTAGAAGACTGAACAATCAGGGTCTTTGGTGTAGGATGCTTGGTCAGGAAGTTCTGGTCACTTTGAGCTGGTCTATGTTGTCTGGCCACAGACTAGCAGAAATAAACATGGCGTTGAACATTTAGCCAGCAGGGCATCAGTAAGGCAAGCATTAAATGCCAATAATGGTTCAGATGAATCTGGCCCTGGATGAAGGATGTCAGTCAATAAATGTTTTTGTCTCTGTAGTGAACAACTGCAATTCTGATCTCTCAGCAGCCTTCCGAATCACCATTGCAAATGAAGCACTTTCCACCAATAATGGCCCATGGAGAGTCTAACTTCTTTTTAGTTGATGTGTGTAGCCCTCTGGTGTTTTGTAAGTCTAAATTCAATGCATCATCAGTATAATAAGGAGGCACCAATCTGTCTTCTTCCTCATCAGTGCCCTGAGAGACATTGGGCTCTGTTGTGCTGGGTACGAATCAGACAAAAAGACAAAAATCTTGTGGTGATATTGGCATCAAGGCAGAGGTGTGGGATTGGAATCACTGGCTGTCCTTTCGTGATTGTATAGTACAACATAAATTGGTAACCAGGCAATGTTGGTTCTGGATTGGAGACTGGGATCGTATCATGGACCAGCACTGGCGTGGTCAGCATCAGTACGGAAGGAACCAGCAGGACCTTGATACAGGAGTAGAAGTCCGTATCATCGCTGGTATTGGCCCAGTAACTGTTCCCGAGGACGCATACGGTGTCAGGCTGGATCTGCCAGCGTAAGTCCAACTGGAAGCCCTTGTAGCTCCATGGGGCCCAAAAGGCATGCCGGAGGGAGCTTGAATCGCACCAAAAATCTGAGGCATGGCCTCCTTGAGGGCTAATATGTGCTGCAAGGTCGACGATGACCCAGGTAACTCATGGGGTGCCAGGAACAATTGCAGGATCTGTTCGGACTCTGGATACATGGGGGAGTGGGGGGCGGGGATTTTTATAATGATTCTTTCTCGATAGACTTCGAGTGGTGGGATAATGTTGAGCCCCGCTTGGACTGGTAACTCTTGTGCTTTGACTTTGACTTCAAATTCAGCCCCATGACCGGACCTGCAACCCAGAAAGGGGAGCGTGAGCTATGCTTTGTCTGCAACCTCTTCCTGTGCTCCGCAAAGTAGAGTTCAGCTTCCCAGTCTCAAAGCACCTTGTGATCAATGAGGACAAACTTGTTGCATGACTTAGAGTCATGGACTGAGACCAAGTGACACAGGCATGTCGCATGCAGTTCCGTGAAATACATCTGCTTTCTATAGTGTTAACATGGCTTCAATCCTGTTGTTTTAAGTGGTGAAATCATTCCCTACAATACTGTAAAGTTTTTGAAGTCATCAGAAGACTGTTAAAGTTGGGAGCAGAAAGAACGGAAAGCAGCGGGGGTAAGGCGCTTATATGTGGCTCCGCTCTTTCACTTCCAGGATGGCATGGAGTCAGTTACTGCTATGTGGGAGCATTGCTGGAAGAATTCCCTGAATCCAGTCTGGCATCTGGGGATTTTCTAAAGGTGAGGAATCTGCAGTTAGAAGTATCCATCAGAAAATAACGTTCAGTCCCTACTTACAAAGTAATGGGTGCAATTAGTCTAGGCAGTCTACTGTATAAGAACAACATGCTCTGTCTAACATATTAAGCAAGCAGTGCTAAGTTATTTAAAGTACTTCTGCTCTCTCGTTTCATCACTAAATTTTGGAGCCTGTGATGGCTGTAAGAAATGGGTTGTTGGTTGTCTGGGGTGTAGCCCTGGTCAAGCAGCAACCACAATCCTTGTCAGAGTAAGGCACAAGCAAACCCCAAATTAAACTGTGCTTGCCCCCTTGGTAGCTTGGCACAGAGCAGCCAAGCTTAACTTAGAGGCAATGTGTAAAGTATTTGTGCAACACTTCAAACATTAAAACAGTGAAAACAAACCACAAAGGAGGCCACATCATAGTTAGAACAATAGATTAATTTTTAATAAATAAAGCAAGACCAAAACGAAAAAAATCCAATTAGCAGAACTGGAGATATTGAATTTTAAAATTTATAGTGAAAATGACGCCAAAAAGCACAAAGCGCTATTGGGGAATATCTAGTCACGCCAGACCGGAACAAAGTCACAAGTTCAGGCCAACCACAATGGAGCGCGAGCCGTTTACCGGGACCCAGTTAGGCCCACTGACCAGAGTACCTTAAATCCTGGTTGCAGAGTGTTGCATGGATCAGGGTCGCAGATGCAGCGCACAGGCGAAGCGATGGATCGGTCCCGGGATGCGACAAGGCTGCGGTGCGAGGTCCTGTTGCGTTGCCTTTGAGGATCCTTTCCTTTCGGCGGGGCTTGCGATGTGAAGTCCAGTGTCTGGGATGCGGCGCGCGGCTGGCGATGCGTTGGTTCCGAGGAGCTGTGATGCAGAGTTGTCATAGTCGCCGAGTGATGCAAAAACCTGGGCTGTGGATGCGCCTCACCGCCGGAGCGATGCGTCTGTTCTGAGAACTGCGGTGGGTGATGCGGGTCTTTGCGAAGGGCCCAATCCACACAGCAGCGGTGATGCGTCGGTTCTTCTTGGTGATGCGTCGCTCAGCAGCGAAGATGCGTCCGTTCCGCTAGCAAACACCTTAGGCCCACTTCCAAGGGTCCAGGACTGGGGTGGCACCACTTGCCAGGGCAGACTCTCAGAGTCCAGGTGCAGATGCAAGATGGTTGGAAGCCTGATATGTCCCTGAGGTTTCAGATCAGGAGGCCAGCCAACTAGCCCTTGAAGTTACTATGGGTTCGTTTAGAGGGAATGTAAGCAGTAACAAAACAAAAGTTGGAAAGAATAAATAAACTGACATGTTACTTTTTTTCTACTAGGCATTTGAGCTTACACCCTACCTTAGAGAAATAGGAGAACTGGTACAGCGCAACAGAGCATATGAAAAAAATTATGGATTTTTGCAGCTGCAGTAGTACAGAGGAGCAGTTTGACCCTTGCCAGCGATGAGCTGAATTCACTGTTCAGGAATGAGGGCAGTCATAGTCTTATTGCCCTTATCTGCAGGGCAGTAGCCGCTTTTAATTATCCTCCCCTCATTATACAGCTTGTACCACCACTTACAGGAACTAATGCTCAGTAATGAAGAATGTACTAATCCAATTTAAATCAAAGGGATTATTATTACCATATTAGATAAGTGTTTTACCTTTCACGAAAGTCTGCCTAGATCTCCACACCACCTCATCCAATATACCATTCTGCTGGCACTATATCAGCCAAGAACACCACACACAAACAGCCAAGAAGTGTTAGTCCAAAACGGAGCCATAGAACCAGTCATACAACTACCGCAAGGACGAAAAGTATGTTCCCTGCATTTTCTTAGCCCCAAAAAGACTGAAATTTGCGTCTGGTACTAGATTTCTAACTGCTGAGTGAGTAGATCACGTCAGACCACATGTTAAGATTACATCTCTCCAACAAGTCTTTCCACTGCTCTGTAATGGCGACACTTGCTCTCTAAACACCTTTTTACAGACCCCCCCCATCCACACAGATACAGCACAGAGACTTTTGTTTTAGACATCATAGAATATGCCCTCTTGACCACAGATGAAGATGACCCCTGCCTATGGTATTGCTGGACCTCTCACCTGCCTTTAACACAGTCGACCATCCCACCCTTACATGCACCCTGGAGTCTCGAATGGGATTCACCTGCATTGTCCTTCATTGGTTATCATTCTACCTTACCAAACAACACCAGTTTGTTCACAAAGACCCTAAAAGAGCCCATCCCCTTTGGAGTCCCCCTCCAGGGTTCCATACTATCCCCATTCATCTTCATCCTTTACATGGAGCCCCTTGTGCTCTACTCACAGATAACAGCATTGAGGTTCACCGATATGTCGATCATACACAACCTTACTTTAAAGAACTCAGTTGAGAGTCTTGGAGTCCTTGTTGGCAAAAAACTTTCTATATAGCCTCAAGTGGGGTAGTAGTGTCATCCTGTTTTCTCCAACTCAGGATGATTAAGGAAATTGGTAGATTTCTCACCCTTGAAGCCCTTGTTCAGGTCGTCCTCGCATTAGTTATCTCACAAATAAAATATGCATATTCACTCTACCTTCCCTCACTAAATTCCTGATTAAGAGATTGCAGTTGGCACAAAGCCCGGCAGCCAGGTTGGGGTACCGGCAACCTAGGAGATGCCACATTACCCCCCCCCCCACCCGATGAGGAAACTACATTGGTTGCCGGTGAAACAGCGCTTTGCTTTTAAGACTGGATTATCAGTTTTAAATTCCTCCACGGTAGCAGTCCGGAGTTTCTCTTCCCGAATGAAAAGTACATACCCTTGCGTAACTCGAGGTCATCCCATCTCAACCTTCTGGTATCCCCCCTTTTTGAAAAGAACAGACTAGGAGGTTCTAGATTTTCTGTATTGGCCCCTCGATTCTGGAATTCTCTTCCACCTAACATCAAAATGACAGCAGGTTATCTCCGATTCAGACAACTTTTAAAAACATGGCTTTTTAGACAAGCATACAAATGAGATATTGTGCTGCTGGTCCTGCTCCTATACTCAACGCCAAGAAACTGGCTGGTGAACGCGCGCTATATAAATACTTTTAACATAACAAACATAACTGTTTGAAGGCTTTACACTAGTTCCTCTGTCTAAGCGTTGCTGCTTAGTGCCACAGCTGCCCTGGATTGAGCTGAGGGTTTGACAGATGAAACCTACTGGTTCTAAGGGGATTGGTAAGTGTATTACACAGTGAGATCGCACGTCCACACCATATAATACATCCCATTTCCTCACAGGTCCCTAGCGACTGGACAGTGTGATGATCTAGTGTTGGTGTTCAGCACAAACTGCTATAGTGAAACAGCAACAACTTTTTACTGGGCAGATCATTCCTTTACCCCAGCTGCAAGTGACCATCAATACTGATGCCTCCCTCTTGGGGGGTGGGGGGGAAACCTAGCCCAATTCACAGTCCAGGGTCATTGGTCTCTCCAATAACGTTACCTACACATCACTGTACTGGAACTGATGGCAGTTCAGCTAGCGCTTTGAGCATTTCACACCCTCATTCACAACAAGGCAGTGCTCATTCGTACAGTCTTCCTGACAGCCATTGTAGGAAGCTAGCTTTTTATGTGATATATCAAAAATCTGATGTACCATGAAAAGAGTCCAGGGGTCTCCTTATGAGTGGAAAGGGGCTTGCTATGCAATCCCAAAGTGCTCTGTTAGGGGGTAGTGTGGTTGAGCAGCCTTAGGCTTACCACAGAGGGGAAACAGCCATTACAACGCGACTGTTTCCCATCATGCCATTACATCGCAAGCGTTACAACACATAAGATGTAACAATACATAGCCATTACTACGCATTTTTTTACATCGCATGTGCTTTTACAACGCATGTGTTGTAAAAAAAAAAAGAATGGCTATCCACCTTGTTGTGAGGAAACAGAGGCTCTTCCGTTTCCTCACAACGACGTGCACCGCCCCTCAGATCCGACGTGCAGCAGGAACCAGGAGGAGAGAGGAACCACGAGGAGAGAGAGGTAAGGGGCATTATGCCTGGGGTGGGGGTTACTTTTTTAGGGTAAAAGGGGGTCGGTGGGGTGTGTGTAGTGCAGGGTAGTGTTTTAGGGTTTAGGGTAGTGTTGGGAGTCGTGCAGGGTAGTGTTTAAGTGTAGGGAGAGGACTGGGGGTCGGGGGAGGGTCGTGCAGGGGGTAGTGTTTAGGGTAGGGTCGTGCAGGGTAGGGTTTTAGTGTAGGGAGAGGACTGGGGGTCGGGGGAGGGTCACGCAGGGGGTAGTGTTTAGGGTAGGGTCGGGGGTTGTGCAGGGTAGTGTTTAAGTGTAGGGACAGGACTGGGTGTTGGGGAGGGTCGTGCAGGGTGTAGTATTTTAGGGTTTAGGGAAGTGTCTGGGGGTCGTGCAGGGTAGGGTTTTAGTGCAGGGAGAGGACTGGGGGTCGGGGTAGGGTCATGCTGGGGGTACTGTTTTAGGGTTTAGGGTAGTGTCGGGGGGGTCATGCAGGGTAGTGTGTAACTGTAGGTAGAGGACTGGGGGTTGGGGGGGGGTTGGGGAGGGTTGTGCAGGGTGTAGTGTTTAGGGTAGGGTCGGGGGGGGTCGTGCAGGGTAATGTTTTAGGGTAGGGAGAGGAATGGTGGTTGGGGGAGGGTCGTGCAGGGGTACTAAATTAGGGTTTAGGGTAGGGCAGGGTAGTGTAACTTACCTTTCATACTTTTACCAGGAGTATACCTTTACTACTCATGCCTTTGCATTGTAATGGCATGCGTGGTAAAGACATATTCGTGGTAAAAGTATGCTATGTAATGGTAGGTCGTTGTAATTGACAACTCGTAGTAATAACCGCGTTGTAATGGCACGCGTGGTATTTGTACGTGTTGCAATGAGTCATATTCACACAGAGGAGCGCAAGACATCTGTAAATTCACACAATGATCAATAAATGACACGCATGACTCAAGAAGGAGATCCACATCAATTTATAAAAATACCAAGTATCTTTCAATATGTTTAGGCATCAGAGAAAAATTGTTCAGGTAAATACGTTTTTAAATATAAATTCTTTTCCGTTCAAAAAGTGGACACAGTGCAATGTTGGAGTTTGCAGCGTTATCCTATGGAAGGAAGAACAAGTTCTGCAAACAGGTACAGTACAGCGACTTACGGGATCAATCTCCAAGAGTTAATATGAGTGGTGGGCAAAGTCCAAGGCAGCACCAGCAGTACACCACCAGCGGCATGAGGGCGGACACGTGCAAAACAGCGTCAGGAGCTCTTCGACTGATACTGGCAGCACAGCACCTGGATACCTTCTTGTGTGATTAGCCACGATATGCAAATACTACTTGATTGATTAAATAATATTCTATAAAGATAGGTCTCTGCGGAAAGAAGCTGCAGGCTTTAGCTAGGAGGCCAGTCTGGCTGAACCAACAGGGGGGCTCAGGCCTCCCGATGCTCTGGGACGTAGGAACACCGTTGGTCCTCTTCTCCACGGCCCAGAGGCGACAGGTGTAGAGGTGTCCGTAGGCATCTGGTTTTTCCTTACCGGAGCAGTCTCGGTAGGGGGCCTGAGTGCAGAGGCTGCAGGCTACGTCGGAGGGTCCACGAGGGGTGAAACCACAATGGATTCTGCCTCTGGAGGGCTGGGGGAACTTGATGACACCGTTGGCCCGCTTTGACTCTGGGTTGGAGCAAACGGTGCAGTGGTGGCTTCAGGTGTCAGGTTTTGGTGGTTCCATAGGCCTCAGAGTCATTTCTTTTGGAGTTGCTGTGAGGTGCAGTAGTGCTGTCCCACGGGAGGTCTCGGTTCTTTATCGAAGGCAGGCAGTCCTCCCAAGTTTCTGGAGTCAACAGCTGCAGGACGAGTTGACTTTGGTGCAGTCAGACCGGCAGGCTGGTACCAGGTCAGCTGCTTCTTTTCCCCTCTCTGCTTTTGCGGCTCTTCGGTGTCCTCTCTCTTTTCAGGTCATCAGGATCGGTTTCTCTGGTGCCAGGGATTCCCTTAGGGGCGTTAGGGGAGTGTAGGGTAGTAGCCAATGGGCTGGGTCACTACACCCCCTAGATGAACACTGGTACTGGGGACCTGGTTGGCAGGAACCCAGTTCACGTCAGTCAGTTGCATCAAATATCAGGCAAAATGTGTGTGGGGGTGGGGGGGATACTGCAACGAGAACCCAACTTCCTACAACCATGTACCACTTACGAAAACAAGAGGGCACACTCAGCCTACAATTGCCCATGCTAGTGAAGACAGTTTGGTGCCAGCCTCTTTTTTTAACCAGGCCTTTCTCCTAGTAGAACTTCTCCCAGGAGTGGACAACTATGTTGCAAACCTGCTCAGCAGATTGGACACACAATATGAAATCAACAACCATGTGTTCCAACAATACTTCTACTGCTGCGGGATACCAGTTGTAAACCTGTTTGCCACACGTGAGATTGCAAATATCAGCTTTTTATTTCAAATACCCGTACCCACAATCTACGAGCAATGCTTAATGGATCATCTAGTCAAGGGTCGTTTTTCCCCCTGCTTCTATTCATTACATATGTAGTATGGAAAATGTGACAAGTACCAGGGGAGTCTAATCCTCATTGTGGACTTGCAACTGCGCCCGAAGTCTTTTTCGCAGCAGATTTTCTTTATGGTTTAAGTTGTCAAGTAAGTCAAAGAAACATAAGTCCAAGTAGGACCCTTCCCGCACTGTTGCTCTCCAGAGCAGTTGCAAGGTCATCACCATGCCTCCACATCTTGCCCCCTTTCCACACAGGAGCCAATTCATTCTTGGTCCTGATGACCCAGAGTTCCCGGGTCCATCTGAGACGTTGCAGCAGGTAAAAGCCTTTTGAGGGGCCATGGTGCACATCTTGGTGCACCTTCAGTCTCCAGTGTTCCGTAGGGCCCTCCTGTTAGGTTACCGGCAGCTGGTTTGCTCTCAGAACCATCTGTGCCCCTTGAACTTGCTTCTAGTTCTACACTGGTGTTGGTACCAGCTTTGCATCCAGCAGCAAAATATGACACTGGCCTTTAAAACGTTGATGCCAACAAAGACAGGATTACACTCCTGCATAGTCGCACACAGACACTGTGTCCTGGCCATCAGGGGCAACATACATCCCAATCTGCCGCCCTCAAAACTCCTGTAGTGCCCTTAACGGCACACAGCCAACGGATAGGAGGCAGGATCAGCCACTTTCTAGAAGGGTGGCGACATATTATTTCCGGCAAGTAGGTGTTGCAGATTGTCCAATGGGGCTATGTCCTGTCAATTCTTTTTGACCGCACCAGCCACCACCATCAGACCACTTCTCAGAGGACCGTATTTCTGTTGTATGCCAGGAAGAGCAGGCTTTTTTTGGCTCTCGGGTACCGGCCTCTGAAGTGATGTCCGTGTGCTCATCCACTTCTTCCTTGTGCCAAAGAGTGACATTGGCCTGTGCCCTATCTGAGATTTCCCCCCCCTCTCAACGCCTTCCTGTGCAAGGACAAATTCAGAGTGCTCACCCTGGCCCAGGTTCTATTTGCCTTGGATCCCAGAGACTGAACTTGCTGGACACTTCTTTTCACATCGCCATCCTACAGGTCCACAGACGCTACCTGCTGTTAAAGGTGGGGTGTTAGAAATGGGGGTCTATAGTTGGCAGTGGTATTCACCCTGTCCAAGTAGGGACCCTTCCTTCTGGTCTGGGTAAGAGAATGTGTAAAGCATTTGTACTAAACACACACAGTAAAAACAACAGTTGATGGACAGAATGCAGAACAAGGTCATACATTCACCCCAGTACAGAGATCTGGGCCTAAATCCATCGTTTTTTTGCTCGCCATTCCAGTTTGAACCCAGCCATATGCAAATCAGTCTTGACCCTGTGCCTCAGGGGAACAGTCCAGCCCGAACTGCCAAGCCAGGTCCTCCCTGGACTGGAAACAAGCATCCTAGGACCGGTTTCGGGGTTTCACCCCTCTTCAGCCAGGATAGCTTGATTCCAGTGGCATGGAGAGCACGGGACCCACGTCTGGGCATACCCGTCCCACTCGGGGTGACAAATGCAAAAACAACAGTTGATGGACAGAATGCAGAACAATGTCATACATTCACCCCAGTACAGAGATCTGGGCCTAAATCCATTGTTTTTTGCTCACCATGCCATTCCAGTTTGAACCCAGCCATATGCAAATCAGTCTTGACCCTGTGCCTCATGGGAACAGTCCAGCCCGAACTGCCAAGCCAGGTCCTCCCTGGACTGGAAACAAGCATCCTAGGACTGGTTTCGGGGTTTCACCCCTCTTCAGCCAGGATAGCTTGATTCCAGTGGCATGGAGAGCACGGGACCCACGTCTGGGCATACCCGTCCCACTCGGGGTGACAAATGCGAAAACAACAGTTGATGGACAGAATGCAGAACAATGTCATACATTCACCCCAGTACAGAGATCTGGGCCTAAATCCATCGTTTTTTTGCTCACCATGCCATTCCAGTTTGAACCCAGCCATATGCAAATCAGTCTTGACCCTGTGCCTCATGGGAACAGTCCAGCCCGAACTGCCAAGCCAGGTCCTCCCTGGACTGGAAACAAGCATCCTAGGACCGGTTTCGGGGTTTGACCCCTCTTCAGCCAGGATAGCTTGATTCCAGTGGCATGGAGAGCACGGGACCCACGTCTGGGCATACCCGTCCCACTCGGGGTGACAAATGCAAAAACAACAGTTGATGGACAGAATGCAGAACAATGTCATACATTCACCCCAGTACAGAGATCTGGGCCTAAATCGATCGTTTTTTGCTCGCCATTCCAGTTTGAACCCAGCCATATGCAAATCAGTCTTGACCCTGTGCCTCATGGGAACAGTCCAGCCCGAACTGCCAAGCCAGGTCCTCCCTGGACTGGAAACAAGCATCCTAGGACCGGTTTCGGGGTTTCACCCCTCTTCAGCCAGGATAGCTTGATTCCAGTGGCATGGAGAGCACGGGACCCACGTCTGGGCATACCCGTCCCACTCGGGGTGACAAATGCAAAAACAACAGTTGATGGACAGAATGCAGAACAATGTCATACATTCACCCCAGTACAGAGATCTGGGCCTAAATCCATCGTTTTTTTGCTCACCATGCCATTCCAGTTTGAACCCAGCCATATGCAAATCAGTCTTGACCCTGTGCCTCATGGGAACAGTCCAGCCCGAACTGCCAAGCCAGGTCCTCCCTGGACTGGAAACAAGCATCCTAGGACCGGTTTCGGGGTTTCACCCCTCTTCAGCCAGGATAGCTTGATTCCAGTGGCATGGAAGCACGGGACCCACGTCTGGGCATACCCGTCCCACTCGGGGTGACAAATGCAAAAACAACAGTTGATGGACAGAATGCAGAACAATGTCATACATTCACCCCAGTACAGAGATCTGGGCCTAAATCCATCGTTTTTTGCTCACCATGCCATTCCAGTTTGAACCCAGCCATATGCAAATCAGTCTTGACCCTGTGCCTCATGGGAACAGTCCAGCCCGAACTGCCAAGCCAGGTCCTCCCTGGACTGGAAACAAGCATCCTAGGACCGGTTTCGGGGTTTGACCCTCTTCAGCCAGGATAGCTTGATTCCAGTGGCATGGAGAGCACGGGACCCACGTCTGGGCATACCCGTCCCACTCGGGGTGACAAATGCAAAAACAACAGTTGATGGACAGAATGCAGAACAATGTCATACATTCACCCCAGTACAGAGATCTGGGCCTAAATCCATCGTTTTTGTGCTCACCATGCCATTCCAGTATGAACCCAGCCATATGCAAATCAGTCTTGACCCTGTGCCTCATGGGAACAGTCCAGCCCGAACTGCCAAGCCAGGTCCTCCCTGGACTGGAAACAAGCATCCTAGGACCGGTTTCGGGGTTTCACCCCTCTTCAGCCAGGATAGCTTGATTCCAGTGGCATGGAGAGCACGGGACCCACGTCTGGGCATACCCGTCCCACTCGGGGTGACAAATAGCAGGTTTTGCTATGTTCGCCCTAAGTTGGCAGGGTATGCCCAGACGTGGGTCCCTTGCTCACTTTGCCACTGGATTCAAGATAGCCTGGCTGATGACGGCTGTAAGCCAGAAACCGGTCCCAGGATGCTTGTTTCCGGTCCAGGGAAGGCATGGCTAGGCAGTTCGAGCTGGACTGTTCCCATGAGGCACAGGGTCAGACTGATTTGCATATGGCCATGTCTGAACTGGGGTGGCGGAGTGAGCTAAAGAATGATGATGGATTAAACCCAGATCAGTTGACTGGGGGTGAGTGCTTGCAATGTTCAACACTCCGTCCATCATCCCCTTTGGTTTTGCTATGTTCGCCCTAAGTTGGCAGGGTATGCCCAGACGTGGGTCCCTTGCTCACTTTGCCACTGGATTCAACATAGCCTGGCTGATGACGGCTGTAAGCCAGAAACCGGTCCCAGGATGCTAGTTTCCGGTCCAGGGAAGGCATGGCTTGGCAGTTCGGGCTGGACTGTTCCCATGAGGCACAGGGTCAGACTGATTTGCATATGGCCATGTCTGAACTGGGGTGGCGGAGTGAGCTAAAGAATGATGATGGATTAAACCCAGATCAGTTGACTGGGGGTGAGTGCTTGCAATGTTCAACACTCCGTCCATCATCCCCTTTGGTTTTGCTATGTTCGCCCTAAGTTGGCAGGGTATGCCCAGACGTGGGTCCCTTGCTCACTTTGCCACTGGATTCAAGATAGCCTGGCTGATGACGGCTGTAAGCCAGAAACCGGTCCCAGGATGCTTGTTTCCGGTCCAGGGAAGGCATGGCTTGGCAGTTCGGGCTGGACTGTTCCCATGAGGCACAGGGTCAGACTGATTTGCATATAGCCATGTCTGAACTGGGGTGGCGGAGTGAGCTAAAGAATGATGATGGATTAAACCCAGATCAGTTGACTGGGGGTGAGTGCTTGCAATGTTCAACACTCCGTCCATCATCCCCTTTGGTTTTGCTATGTTCAGCCCTAAGTTGGCAGGGTATGCCCAGACGTGGGTCCCTTGCTCACTTTGCCACTGGATTCAAGATAGCCTGGCTGATGACGGCTGTAAGCCAGAAACCGGTCCCAGGATGCTTGTTTCCGGTCCAGGGAAGGCATGGCTTGGCAGTTCGGGCTGGACTGTTCCCATGAGGCACAGGGTCAGACTGATTTGCATATGGCCATGTCTGAACTGGGGTGGCGGAGTGAGCTAAAGAATGATGATGGATTAAACCCAGATCAGTTGACTGGGGGTGAGTGCTTGCAATGTTCAACACTCCGTCCATCATCCCCTTTGGTTTTGCTAAACACGCACAGTAACATAGTGAAGACACTACAAAATGGACACCACACCAGTTTAAAACAAGCATTGGCATAGCCAATAGTTCTCGCCTTTGGGACCTTATAAGTGTTTAGCCATGCAACAGTTGATGTTGTTGCACTAAGGATATTGTGCTGGATAACTAAACACTTATAAGGTCCCAAAGCGAGACCTATTGGCTATGCCAATGCTTGTTTATCCTGCATTCCTTTATGACTGTGCCTAGAATTTATTTTAATTGAATTTAAAGGTTCAGAGAATGTTGAGATTTCCTGTGTTGTCTCTTTCCTGTGTGTGATGGTTGAATTTCAGGAATGGATAAGATAGTGGAACTAGTCTTCTACTAGATGTCTACCATTGTCAACTGTGTGCCCAGAGAAAGAAATAACCTGGAAAGTTAACTGATAACATCCTAGCTTGTGATGGGTGGTCTGCATTGAATCTGCTTATCTACCATGCTGCCTAAAGATCGGTTGAGCCTTTTTTGAACATTGCTGTGTCCTGGTTTTTTGTTCTACGTGTAAGGCTGCACTTCATTACCATTACAACAAACAAGAATTTGGAGAGTAAAGGATTTGAATGAACCCCAGAGAGTCTTTAAGGACAAGACCGTGCTCCATCAGTGCTATACTACTTCCGGCTGAGGGAAACGAAGAGAGCTGAAGTGTATCTGAAAGCGAAGTGCTAATTTGCAGAAGAAGATGAGGCCCAAGTAGCAGGGAGCTGAGGTTCAATGAGAAGACTGGCTGTTGTTCACAGACAGAAAAGGAGCAACAATCATCTGCCATGGAAGGGAAACGTTGTTTACCCCGCATTTTTGACTTTGCATGGCTTTACCCCGCATTTTTTACTCCGCAATAACTTTTACAACTCAGGGCTTTACACCTCAAAACTGTTACAACGCATTCCCCAAACTAACGCCCCCCTGGAGTTAGAATAGTAATTGCGTTGGAATGGGGAATGCGTTGTAACGAATTGAGTTGTAAAGCCCTGCGTTGTAAAAGATTTTGCAGAGTAAAAACTGCGGGGTAAATGCATGCGGGGTAACGTCACATAACCGCCATGGACATCTGGCTTAACTGAGGGTCTTTCGCTATTCTTCAACTATTGAGAAGGGGAGCAGAGTCAAAAATGCTGAACTCAACGTGGTACAAAGGAGAGCAGCAGTCAGGGTATCAAGATGGGCAGCACTCGTGCCAGGTGAGGGAGTGACCTACCCTGAGCTGTCGGGTGCTCGCCAGAGGAGGACTGCAAAGCTGTTGCCACAGAGAATGCTGGAGCACGCTGCTAGAAGAAGTGGTCAAACTACACTGGGACCATAACATTGCTAGGTTGTTTACTGTTTGATGATTTGCACTTAGTAATGCAGTTACCGTTTGACTAAACTTACTGATGCACCCAATAAAGACCTACCTTAAGTGATGGGACCTTACCATTAAGGATTACTTTGACTGAAATATTGTATATCTGAGTGCGATAAAAATGAATACAATTCCAGTGTAATCATGCGATTGTCACATTCCGATGGTGTCTGTGTGACATTACAGTTTCTGTTCCTTCAACCCTCTTGTGGTGCTGTACATTATAAAGTAAACTCAATACAAATATTTACAAAAAAAGGAATGCCGTTACCATTGCCAGCAGGAACAGCTCCCCTATTGAGGGGTATCATATATGCAGTCCTGAAAAGTGTGTCAAAATGTCAACACCACATACGTGATTTCAAGGTGTCGGGACAGGAGTATGAGAGGTTAACAACTTTGTAAAACAGAATTGTATTACTTAATAGTATATTCTGTGTGTAGAAAATAATTTGGCAAAGCAAAATTGCCCATGTAAGTACTGTTGGAAGCAAGCGATAGAGATCCAGAAAGACAATTGATTCTCAACAATATGTGAAAGAGAGATAATGCCCATTATTTTTGCCAGTGACAAAATGATCTTCGAGGAAAAAAAGCAAAACACATTTATAAGCTTACCTCTAGTAGGAATATGCAGGACCCAGTAGCAATACTTTTCCGAGCGATCGTCCTAAGAAACCAAAGTGGAAAGACGATCCTCAGTGTCGGCTGTGTAGCTCAAAATGCAACAAAAACCTGCATAGTCCAGTGAGCAACCCAAGTGTTCATGTGGGTACCCTTACCTACGAATAATTTCATAGTGGAGCACTGGTACCCCATACAAACAAGGCAGTGCAAATATCACCGTTCTAAAGAAGGTGGAAATTGTATGTAAAGCCTGTTAGAAATAATGGCAACCCTTAGACGGGTAAATTAGGGATTCCACACTCTGAGTAGATGGAAGATGTTCCTGCAAGCATGCCACACAAGAGAAGTCCTTAGTGTCTCTGAAAGAAAAGGCATTCCTTAATATACTTTAGAAACATTCCAGAAAAAAAACACCGGGTGCCCCTATGTTTTGTACTGGGGGCAGACCAGAAAGGTGTAGGGGGCAGACCAGAAGGGGAGGCAGTGCACAGCATGGGCTGCCATCCTGTGATGCTTATAACACACAGAGATCTCAGAATGAAACCACAAATTTGACTCTGAAAACAATCTATAGGCCACAAGACAGTCACATTGGCATCCACCCTGGGACTGGAAGAGCAGTCAAGGTACTAGGGTGGAAATAGTAACTCCTGAAAAGAGATGTGAGATCAGGCAAGTAGAGTTCATAGTGAGTTCTGCGAGGTTTCTTTCCCTTTAAATACAAGTAAGGTAGGTTTGGGGCGGAATAAAGTGAGGATGTTTCATTTCTCTTGCATGTGGCACAAGATATTAAAAAGTCCCTGCCTGTTTCAAAATCATTTTGTCAGGCACATGTTTTAGTGCGTAGGCTCTACGTAATCAGCATGCCTGAAAACGCTCACAGCATGTACAAGCTGTTCTGGGCTCAAAGGCAGCCATGCTGAAAACGACAGGCGGCAGGCGACTGCAAGCAACAACAAGGGTGCAATGACGAGTCAGAAGACAGAAGGGAAAAAAACTGACGCGGCCGCGAAAGTGAAAGTAATCGCGAGCAGATGGCGAGGGAAGCCATATGGCGCCTGATTGCGCGTGCACGCTCGCGTGAACGCAAGCTGGTCGCCAGCAAACTGCTGTTTGCACTTCCAAAACCACGCTTACTAAAACTCTCGCCAGTGCAGCGCATGCGCTGGCTCAGGCGAGACCTAAAAATAGCCAATGTTGATCTAATCAAAACAAGACCAAAACGACAAAAAATCCAACATATTCAAGCAAAGATATGAGTTTCTTAAGGGTAAAGCAAAAATGCAGTTCCTTGAAGTCGATCGCGCCAACTGGGGCTATCGCAGCGTCGTGACCAACAAATCCCACAGTTCAGTCTAGCCTCGATGGAATCGAGGGCCGGCCACGCTGTCTGGGAAGACCCACAACCTACTTTGGAGTTGAAGGGGCCTCGAGGACCTTGTGGCAAAGTGTTGCAGTGAGGTGTCGGTGGAGTCTGGAGGCGTCGGTGCTGCACTTCGGTGCAGAAGTCGATGAGTCCTTGAAGTCACACGAGTTGCAGATTGAACTCTGTGCGATCGAAGTCAGAGCCGGGGCTGCAGTGTCTTCGTAGGTGGTGCGATGTGCTCATCGCAATGCGATGTCCGTGGCTTAGGTGCAGGCAGTGGCGTGGCATCGGTGCGGAGCGCTGGCATCGAAGTCGATGACTGTTGTCGGCAGCCTGAGGCTGGGTTGTCGTCGAGGGCGGCGATACGGTAACCACAGCTGCAGTGCAAGCAGTGGAGCCAATGACCGCGCTTAGGCGGGGTCGCCGGTTAGACTAACGTTGAGGTCGAAGTCAGTGCGACGAGGCGGTGCCATGACCACAGTGCAGGCAGGGGCGTCGATGTCAGCGAGAAACATCGTCGTTGGTGAGGCCAAGGCTGTGGTGTCGTCTAGGTCGGTGCATCGCTCTCCCAGCGTGGTGACCACGGTTTCGGTGCAGGCATTGGCGTCGGCGACCGCGTTGGGAATCCTTTTCTTGAAGTTACAGGCCAACAAACCGCTCCAATGGCACAGAACTGGAATTGCCACCGCTTGGCAGGTCAGAACTCCCAGCAGTGGAGTTCAGGTGCTGTAGATAAAGGTGGTCTTTTGTGTCGCTGAGACTTCTTGACAGGAGGTAAGCACACACAAGCACTTGGAGAAACTTCACAAGCAGGATACACTGCAAAGTCCAGTCCTTTTCCTCTCCAAAGCAGAAGAAACAACTGCAGGCCAACCCAGCAAAGCAACACACAGCAAAGGGGTAATACTCCTCCTTACAGCTCTTCTCCTTGGGAGAATCTCCTCTTGTTTCAGAAGTGTACTAACAGTCTGAGGTTTTAGGTCCAATACTTATACTCCTTTTGGCCTTTGAAGTAGGCATTCTTCAAAGGATTGTCTCTGCAGTGCACAAATTCTTGTCTTTTCTGGTCTTGGCTCCAGACACACTCCAGGGGGGGTGGAGACAGCATTGTGAGAGGCGAGGCACAGCCCCGTTCAGGTGTAGGAGACAATTCCTCCCACCACTCTACAGCCTGGTGATGGGCCATAAGGATATGCAGGGCACACCTAAACTCCCTTTGTGTGACTGTCTAGAGTGAATGCACAGACAGGCCCCTTTCAGTCTAAACCAGACGCTGATTCCACAGGCAGGCAGAAGCACAGGATGGTTAAAAGTAGCATTTACAGGAACACAGTTTAAAAACCATCTTTACTGCCAGTTGGACCAGTTGCAGGTAGAACTGTCGGATGCGTTGGTGTCTGCTTTCTTTGGCCCAGCAAAGTTTGGCTCTGTGCACACTGAAAGGTTACCTGTAAGTCTTCTTGGCCTTTTTTCGTTGTCCAGACCAGCCATCCTTATTCAAATCACTGGTTGTGATATGTTTCCGCGTAAGCCCTTTATCATGCAGCAGAAGTGATCTCACTTTTCTGATCTTTCCACCATTTGGTCCATTTCACAGTTGTTCATTGCGTCTACTCACACTAAAAACTGTCTTCCTGGTTGTGATAACATCCCCACACTGTCAGTCAAGCCTCCCTATACCAACTTTTTACTGGACAAACCTGGTTTTAAAGGCTCAAACTGCATTCCTACCAAGGGTGGTAATGACTTATCATGTTGGACAAACCTTCATCCTACCGACCTTCTTTGCTCCATCTCATCCCTCGCAAGAGGAAGAGAGACTCCATCGATTTGGGCCTTAAGAGGGCACTCAGATTTTACATTAATCGCACCAAAAAACAATGGGTGGGTGATCAGCTGTTTGTGTGTTTCTGTGGGGTGGAGAACAAGGTGGTGCAGAAATGGACCATCTCTCATTGACAGTTCTCTGCATTAAAATTTGCCAAGCATTGGCTAAGAAGCAGCCTCAAGAATGTCTGAGGGCTACTAGCACTACATTGGCACACAGAGTGCCTGTCCTGGATTTCTGTTAGGCAGCTACGTTTGGGTCAGTGTACACGTTCAGGAACCACTGCTGCCTCAACAGCTAGGTCCTTTTGAGATGATGTAGGAAACTGAGTTTTTGTTAGAGTAGTCCCCCTACTTTTTGCCTGGTATTTGATGCAACTTTGACTGAAGTGAACTGGGTTCCTGCTAGTCGGGTCCCCACTGCCAGTGTACCTTCCCCAAACCAAGACAACTGGTCACTTGATCCCCAAGTGACCAGGCCTTTAGCACCTCTGTATGTTTCTAGGAAGTGGTACCTCTGGTACCTAGGACATAGGTATTAAAAAAGGCCCCTAAGAGCAGCAGCATATCTTGTGCCACTCTAAGGGGCCGAGCACCAAACTCATACAGACTGCCACTGCCAGGTGCTCTAAAAAGTGAAAACATAACATGGCACACAGTCTGTGTGCCATGCCAGCAGACACTGCATGCAGTATAGGTAAGTCACCTCTACAGCAGGCCTAACAGCCTGAAGGCAGGGTGCACTAAACTTATCTGTGGACATGTCTGCATGAGCAGATATGTCCTTGTGCTAATCAGTTCAATTACTTCCAGTACAAGTGATCAGGGAAGTCATTTTAAATACATGTGCTGGGCATTGGTCAAAAACGAGTTCCCCAGCTACATCATGGCTTGACTGAAACCAAAGGTGTTTGTTATCACATACCTCGTATTAATAAGCCACACTGATTCCAGTGATGGATTTATTAATACATGCCCTCTGAAAACCTACCAACTATTGGTGTGCAGACTGACTGGTCCTATCCAGCCTGCCACCACAGACGAGTTTCTGACCCCAGGGGCGAGGGCCTTTGCTCTTAGGAGGTCATAAACAAAGCCTATCCGGCACAGGGGTTCTACACCCCCTCCCACAGGATGACCTGCAGATTAGCATTCCAAGGCAGGGAGTTCCAAAGAGCCCACCGCCTTTGGTATGGAAATCTGGCTTCCCTCACAGGAGAGAATGCTGAACCCCACCCCCCCCTGTCCAGGGCCCATTTGGCGCCTGGCCAGGCGGGAAAACTATTAGTCAGATAGGCGTGTTCACCTTCAGGCCAGTTCCACCCCCAAGGTGGGCTAACTGAAGTGAATGTGAAATTTCTTTATGATGGCAAACCTAGGAACTCTGGAACAAGGTTATGCCCTCTTCCCACCAGAAATTGTCATATAGGGAGTGTGGTGACCTCAAGGTTTAGTAGCTCATTGGCTACAACCCTACACTCCCCTAACACTCTTAAATCTAGTATTTAGGGGAGCCCCTGGCACCAAGAAATGAGATCCTGCCGACCAAAAGAAGAAGGACCGAGGAGCCGGGAAAAGCAAGTACAGAAGAGGAGGTAACTGACCTGGCGCCAACCCTGCCGGTCTGTTCGTCTACTCTCGACAATTGCGCCAAAGTGGGCTCACCTGCAAGCTGCTGATATCCAAAGCCTGGGAGGACTATTAGCACTTCTCTAAAGACTCAGGAACTCCTGTGGAGCAGCAGAGCTGTTCCCATGGATCCTGCAGGTATCAAACACCAAGCTGTGAAGGCTCCGGACTGCATAGCACCATTATCGGAAAGCACCACTGCACCGAGCTGCCTAGCCCGAGCTGAAGTGGGCCAATGGTGCTGACGTGGTCCCCAGGCCCTCCAGAGACAAAGCCCACCTTGGACTTGCCCCCTGTGGACTCACCGACACTGCCTGCAGCCTCTGTTTGCAGGCCTTCTTGACCATGAATGCTCCTGGTAACAGAAATCCGCAGCTTCAGGACACCTCTGCACCAGTCGCCCCTGGCATGTGGAGAACAGGACCAAAGGTTTCCGCATGTCCCCGAATATCGTGAAAACTAAGCCCCCTTATTGGTTCAGCCCATCTGGCCTCCCAGTCCAAACCTGCAGCCTCTTTTCACGAAGACAGATCCCCATAGACTTACATTGGGCATGCGACGCTGTACTGCACCTTTGCACCCTGCCGCCCGGTATGACCTCTTGGTGCTGCCTTTGACCTTGCCCAGCACTCACCTTAAGTCCAGGAGATTGGTCTCGTAAGTCGCTGTACTCTACCTGTATGCCATACTTGTTTTTCCTCCCATAGGATAACATTGCAGCTACTGAAAATCGCATTGTCGACTTTTCAAAACGTCAAATATTTCTATCTTGAAACTTACATACCTGATCGTATTGGTTCTGGTGCCAAAATATATATAAAGATGTGTCATTTTTATAAATTGGTGTGGATCTCGTTATTGAGTCGTGTGATTCATTTATTGACTGTTTGTGTATTTTGCAGATGTTGAACACTCCTCTCTGATAAGCCTAAGGCTGCTCGACCACACTACCCCTTAGAAGAGCACCTTGGGATTGCTAGAGCAAGCCCCTGAAATTAAATGAAAATAAATGTTATAGAGCACGTGTAAGCCAGTGGGTCTCTTGGCGCTGCCAGTTTAAACAGGGGAAGGGAAGAGAAAAAAGAAATAAACACTGAAGAAGAACTAACCTAAAGATTAAAAAGACCAAGTCTTGGGATGTTTCCTGAAGGATGATAGAGGTACATTTCTTCAATTGTAAAGGCAGAGACTTCTGCCGCTTAGCAGTGCCATAGTCGAAACTTCTTCCACCCCAGTCTATTCTCTCAAATTTTGAAATGGCTATATTGAAAGCTGTGGAGGATCTTAGGGACCTAGATGGAACCCTGCCCACTCATAAGGGAATACCTGCACTCTTTGCACAGTATACCTCTTTTTGATATGCTATATAAAGAGCCAGCTTCCTACAGATGGGTATTTTGAATGCTCGTTTCTGCAGAATTGTTTAGTGCGAGCTATTCCACAGACAATCTGTGGTTACAAGTATCCATCAGAACTAGGTTACTTACTGTAGGAAAGTGCCCCTTTTTGACATGGTCACCCCCACTTTTTGCCTGGTATCCAATGCAATTTTGACAGAAGTGCACTGGGGTCCTGCTGTCCAGCTCCCCAGTTACAGATCTCTTTCCCTAAAACTGTACAGTTGTTTCCCCATTTGGGGATGTATGACGGAAAAAAAAGAGCATTTACCACAAATGCCTTTACGATGCTGGAACCACAACAGCGTCTTTACAACAACTTTTTTTTTTACCACTAGTATGTCTTTACCACGATTGCCTTTGCCACGAAAATGTAAATATTTTACAGGTAAGTATAAACCCTTTTTTTATTATATATATTTGTGTGTATATATATATATGTGTGTGTGTGTGTGTAATGGGTTTATACTTATCAAATACTTTTCCGTTGTAAAAGCGTGCATGGTAAAAGCATATGTGTGGTAGAAAATTAACAGGAAAAAGACCTTGTGGTCGAAACGCGTTGCCGTTAAAACAAATATAACTATTTTCGTGACCACGATCCTGGAGTGCGAGTGTTTCTTGGTATTATACTCGAAAATACAAAGGTTTCCTGTAAAAAAAATATATGTGTGTGTGTGATGGGTTTATACTTATCAAATACTTTTCCGTTGTAAAAGCGTGCATGGTAAAAGCATTTGTGTGGTAGAAAATTAACAGGCAAGTTTAACCCCATATTTTTTAGTTAACACACACACACACACTTACACACACACAGACTTACACACACACTTACTTATGAGGACCGGCCGTTGACCGTAATGGAGTGTATAATTACTATTATCCAGTATTAGGGTATCTTTCATAGATTCACATGCTTGAATCATTCCCCGTCGTCGAGATGGGAGTCCATCTCGACGACTGGGAATGATTCAAGCATGTGAATCTATGAAAGATACCAATACTGGATAACTGTAGTTACAGGTAAGTAACTCATTTCTTCTAACTCCACGCGTACTTTGATAGTAGGGTAGGTTATAAAGAGCACCGAAGCAAGTCTAACTGCACTTTAGTTTTTGATACACTTGCTCGAAAGTACCTAAACACTCTACCTGGACCAGTCCTCATAACGCACCAGTCATCACAAAGATAGTGTTTGTCTGGTTCTGTCAAGGTTAACCCACCCTAAACCCTAAAAATACCCTTGCAATTCCAAAACACAAGCTCACCCTAAAAATGCCCTACCCACCAGAAAAACCCTACCCACCCTAATCCCTAAAAACACCCTTTCCATTCAAAAACCCATACCCACCTTAAACACTAAAAATAACCTTCCCACCCCAAAACCTATACCAATTCTAAAGTTACCCTTTTTATATATATAAAGATAATATATGCATGTATATATAAAGTTGTAAAGGCATATGTAAATGCAAGTATTTTTTTTGCAGGTAAGTATTAAGTGTGTGTGTGTGTGTGTGTGTGTGTGTGTATATATATATGTGTACATATATATATATGAGAACAAAATCCTGACCCTTCAGTTTCCAAAAGGGAGTGCAAAGCAGGTACAGACCACAGCAGGTAGTTCCACAAAGAATTCAATAGACCGGGTTCACTATTCCATATTTTGATTTTAATCACCCATAATGGTTTCGACAAGTGTCCGCCTCAGACGTGTTTCGATCGCCTCCGCGATCTTGTTCATTATATATATATATATATATATATATATATATATATATATATATATATATATATATACACTAAATACCTGCAAAAAAATACATTTACATATGCCTTTCCCATTCATGCCTTTACAACATTACTTGTTGTAAAGGCATCCATGGTAAAGGCGTACAAGTGGTAAAACATTTTCTTGTAAAAACAGTTGTGGTAAAGTCTGCTTCATTGTAAAGGCATTCATTGTTCAACCGTCGTCGTAAATGATGTTTCCCCCAATTGGAAATACCTTTAGCACCCCCTCTAAGTTCCTAGTAAATGATACCCCTGGTACCTATAGCATGGGGTACTAAAGAGGGTTCCTAAGGGCTTCAGCATTTATTATGCCACCCTAAAAGACCCCTAAGCACACTCATGCAAACTGCCATTGCAGGCAGAGATTGTTCTTCTCACTCCCTTCGTGGGGTGAAAACCAGAGCCTAACTCAGAAGGCCACCAGTCATCAGACCAGTAGGCCTCGGCCTTACCAAACAGCAAAATCTCGCTCTTGTCTACATTAAGCTGCAAACAGTTTGAAGTCATCCAAGAGGCAAATTTCCTTATACAGTCAGCAAACCTACTTTTAGCATTTTCTGGATTGTGCCCAAAGGAAATGATCAATTGAGTGTCATCAGGCATATGAGATTACTTCAAAGCCACAGGATTTGACTATTTGGGCAAGGGCTGCCACATAGATATTGAAAAGAGTGGGACTCAAGGAGGAGCCTAGAGGGACCACCTTGTCCAGTGGCATAGTGCGAGATTTAAATGAGTTGAGACACCGTCTGGGTCCTGTTATCCAAAAAGTCTTTAAGCCAACTGAAAGCTTTCCCATGAATACCAATCTCATAGCCTGTGGACCAAGATGGAGTGAGATATGGTATCAATTGCGGCTGACAAGTGGAGTAACACTAACATCGCCGGGAAGCCTACTTATAGGGAAAGTCTGATGGAGTCCAGCACAGCCACCAGAGCAGTTTCCTTGCTGTAAAAGGCCCTAAAGCCATATTACGTGGGATCCAATAGAAGATGGTCATCCAGGTAAGAGGAGAGTTGTTTATTCACAAGAGCCTCCAAAACCTTGCCTAGATAAGGAAGAAGCGAGATAGGCAGGTAATTGCCCAGCTCATTTGGATCAGCATTGGCTTTTTCAGGATGGACGTAACTTGTGCCACTTTTCATTCCAATGGCATGGTTGCAGAGTTCAAAGTGAGGTTGAATAAAGAAGTAATAAAAGGCAGAAATAAGTTGGGCAGGGTCACCATGACAAACGGGGGAGAGAAATCAGCAGGGGAACCTGATTTAACTTTACTTAATATGTCAGGTACTTGTTCTGAAGTGACCGGCTCAAACTCCCCGAGTAAAGCCAGGCGTTTTGTAGTGGGGATGTTATGATTGGGGGGGACAGGACAACTAGTAGAGCTGTAGAATTGGAAAAGTTCTGGTAAATGTAGGAAAGTGCCCCTTTGTGACATGGTCACCCCCACTTTTTGCCTGGTATTCGATGCAATTTTGACTGGAAGTGCACTGGGCTCCTGCTATCCAGGACCCCTGTGCCAGATCTCTTTCCCAAAACTGTACAATTGTTCCCCCATTTGGCAATACATTTGGCACCTGTAGGAAGCTGACACTTTGTGATATACCACTAAGTGGTTATATTGTGTAAAGAGTCCAGAGTTTCCCCAGAAGTGTACAGGGCTCAATGTAAATCCAAAGTGCTATATTTGTGGTAGCATGGTCGAGCAGCCTTAGGCCTAACACAGAGGAGTGTAAGACATTTATCTGAAAGAGACACGTTAGTGATAGATTCCTTACCTTAGAATATCCCCAGGCGTCAGTCTGGATCCGGAAAGTTTTCGTCAGTAGTACCCCTGCGCGTCGGAAGGTGGCGTCGTGCGGCTCCGCGTTTGTCGTAGGCGTCGTGATCGCCGGGATGACGTCGCAGCAGTTGCCCAGACGCCGCCCTCGTCGCGCTGTCAGTTCTTTATTTTTCGCGCCAGCAAGCGAGAATCGGAGAGAGCGGTACCCCAGTCATTTTTGACTGTGTTTTTGGAGATTTTTCGTCTCAGCTTTTCGAGTCGATCGACTCCTGGTGCAGTTAGGGATGCCGGGTTTAAGTCTTGCGAGGACTGTCATCGGATGATGTCGGTGACAGACCCGCACTGCGTGTGTCTCTTCTGCCTGAGGCGCGACCACGACCCCAAGTCGTGCCCCGACTGCCGGTCCATGGCACCGAAGTCTTTGCGGGAGCGGTCCCGAGCTGCTTGAAGCCCAGCAGTCGGCTCCACGCCCGTGAAAGGTCCCGGTCGAGGAGGTCGAGGGACCGATTGCGGAGCCACCACCATCGGAAATCGTCCGAATCAAAGTCTTCGCTTTTCAGGGGTCAGGTAAGGCGAAGCGCCAAAGAAGTCGAGACGTCATCATTCTCCAGCTGCCCCTCGCCAGTCGCGCAACTCGGCTGAGGGTGCGGGTGGTGCCACCACCGCGGCTCCAGCGGAGCCTACGCAGTCTCCGGCGGCCTACCCGCCTTTCCCGAGTTCGTCGGCGACTCCGGCCCATGTACAGGAATTCCTGTCCGCTATGGCTCGCCTACTTGGGCCGTCGGGCCCCGCGGGCCTGACTGGGAGTCCTCGCCCTTTGACGCCGGTGGCTCTGGCCCCGGCGTCGCCGTCGGCTCCGGCCTTGGCGCCGCAGGACTCCCGTGGATACCGTCGTGGATCCCGGTCGGCGCCGGTTGACCTCGTGACACCTCCACCGGCGTCGGCACCACGTTTCCACGTCGCCCGGCGCGCGACGACGTCAGCCCCGGTTTTAGCCCGAAGTGGAAGACGGTGCCGGGAGGGTGTCGACCGGCGCCGTTTGGGAATCTGTTTCCCTATCTCCATCCTCCTCCTTTTAGGCCTGTACAACAGCATGAAGAGGAAGGGGAGGACTGGGAGGGGCCTGAGGACCCTCTCGCTGCTCAATGCGAGTATGACCCGGACTGGAGTTGGGTGACGCCAGTGGTCTGGACACCTCTCCAGATCTTGGCATGCTGTCTCCTCCTACCGTGGCTACGGAGGAGGGTGCTTCTTTTTCTGTGTTGTTGCGTAGGGCAGCCGAGGCACTCCACCTCGAGCTACCTACTATAGCCGTCAGGACTAACCTCCTGACAGAAGTGCTTCAGCCAGCAGTTACCTCCTCGCGGAACCACTGCTGCCCTCTAACGCGCACTTTCGGACGCGTTCTTTTGGGCTCCTGGTCCAGGCCCAACACAGGGGCTCCTGTGGACAGGAACGTGGCCCGACACCATCGCCCGGCCCCGGGCGACCCCATTTCCTCTCCCAACACCCCACCCCTGAGAGCTTGGTTGTCCAAGCCTCCGCTTCCCAAGCGCATTCCCTTCCGCACCCCGGACAGGGAATCCAAAGACTGGAACAGTTTGGGAAGAAGATTTTTTCTTCCACCAGTCTAGGGCTGCGGTCTGTGAACACTGCATGCCTCTTGGGCCGTTATTCTCACTCTCTGTGGGATACGGAGGCGCAGGTGCTGCCTCAGTGTCCGGAGGAGGCCCGGACACTACTCTCCCAGGCTATTGCTGAGGGGAGAGATGCAACCAAGTTCACGATCCGTTGTGGCCTTGACACCGCCGACTCGCTGGGCAGGGCATTTCCACGACAGTGGCGCTCCGCCGCCACGCCTGGCTGAGGACAACTAGCTTTTCGGGGGATGTCCAAAACACTTTGATGGACATGCCCTTTGATGGAATTCGCCTCTTTGGCAACAAGGCGGACAGTACTTTGGAGAGGGCCTTTCGGCCACGCGGCCTCCTCAGCCTTCTGCCTTTCGCTCCTTAAGTGCTCGCGGAAGGGGCAACCCACCACGTTCGCAACAGGGCCACAGGCCGGCGCAACAGTCCACGCGCGGCCGCAGACGTGGGAACCGCCGCAGCGGTTCAGGGCGGCAGGGTCAGTCCACCTCCACCCCAGCCACCACTGCCTCCAAACCTTCCTAGTCCGACCTTTCAGGCCCATCAAACGCCAGTGGGTGCCAGGCTTCGCCATCACCTCCCCCACTGGCGCGCCATCACTTCAGACAGGTGGGTTTTACAGATAGTCCGAAGGGGCTACTCCCTCCCCTTCGAGACTACCCCTCAGCCATGCCACCGCATGTCGGGAATCACTTAGCACTTCTCCAGCAGGGAAGTTGTGGCCCTCTTGGCCAAGGGGGCCCATAGAAGCGCGTTCAACGCCAGAAGTAGGTCGTGGTTGTTATTCCCACTGCTACTGATTCCAGAGAAGGACAAAGGCCTGCGTCCTATCTTGGACCATCGGAACGTCAATCTCTTCCTCCGGAAGGAGAGAGTTCAAGATGCTCACACTTGCTCAGGTCTTGTCTGCCCTAGACCCGCAAGACTGGATGGTAGCGTTGGACTTGCAGGGCGGCTTACTTTCATATCCCCGTCCTGCCGGCCCACCGGCGTTACCTGCGGTTCACGGTGAGGCCACGAGCACTTTCAGTTCACCGTGCTCCCTTTCGGCCTTACCAGCGCCCCTCGGGTGTTCATGAAAGTGATGGCGGTGGTCGCAGCTCATCTGCGCAGATCAGGGGTTTCAGTCTTCCCCTATCTCGACGACTGGTTGTTGAAGGCAGGCTCGCCCCAGGCAGTTATCTCCCACCTCCAGACTACGGCCGACCTCCTTTATTTGCTGGGGTTCTCCATCAACGTGCTGAAGTCGCACCTGATTCCCTCTCAGAAGCTCCTCTTCATCGGAGCAGTTCTGGACACAGCGCAGTTTCGGGTCTATCCTCCCGAACAGCGAGTCCGGGATATTCGGGCTATGATTCCAATCTTTCAGCCCTTATCCTGGGTTTCGGTCAGGATGACCCTGAGGCTGCTAGGCCTCATGGCCTCCTTCATCCTGCTGATCAATCATGCCAGATGGCCTATGCGGGCTCTGCAGTGGGACCTGAAGTTCCAGTGGGCGCAGCATCAGGAACCTGTCCGACTACGTCCAGATCTCGGAGGGGCACTGCAAGACAATTGCAGTGGTGGCTCACGAACCAGCATTGGGTCAGCGGCAGATCCCTCTCCTTCCCCAAGCCGGAGCACACAGTAGTGACGGACGCGTCCCTCCTGGGATGGGGCGGCCACATGGGAGAGGCGGAGATCAGGAGGCCTCTGGTCTCCGGCGGAGATCCAAACTCCATATCAACCTTCTGGAGCTCCGGGCGATCCTGCACTTGCACTGAAAGCATTCCTTCCCTCTGTCAAGGGGAGAGTAGTGCAGGTGTTCACAGACAACACCACCGCCATGTGGTACTGCAACAAGCAAGGCCGGTGGGGTCGTGGACCCTTTGTCAGGAGGCTCGACGCCTCTGGACGTGGCTGGAACGCCAGGGCATTTTCCTGGTGGTTCAACACTTGGCAGGGTCTTTGAACGCCAGGGCGGACTAACTCAGCCGCAGGTGCATGATGGATCACGAATGGCGTCTTCACTCGGAGGTGGCGCAAGGTCTCTTTCAACAGTGGGGAGAGCCTTGGTTAGATCTATTCGCCACCGAAGAGAACGCGCAATGTCAGCAGTTCTGCGCGTTGGAATTTCCAAGGCGGCACTCGCTCGGCTACGCTTTTCGTCGCTGGTGGAGTTGCGGTCTATTTATACCTTTCCGCCTATACCACTTCTACCCAGAGTCCTGAAGAAGATCAGACGCGACCAGGCCCAAGTCATTCTTGTGGCTCCGGACTGGGCTCGAAGAGTTTGGTATCCCGAGCTACTCAGTATGAGCGTGGATCCCCCGATCCGACTGCCTCTTCTGGAGGATCTTCTGTCGCAGCAGCAGGGGACGGTCCTCCACCCGAACCTGTCCAGTCTCCACCTCCCTGCGTGGAGATTGAGCGCGGCGGTTGATTCCATTTAACTTGCCTCCTGAAGTCTGTGATGTCATTCTGGCAGCCAGGCGTCCCTCCGCTCAAATCGGTATACGCCTGCAGGTGCAACAAATTTGTGGCATGGTGCACAGCAAAGGCTGTGGATCCACTTTCTGCTCCTCTTTCTGAGGTCCTACTGTTCCTCCTTTCTCTGGCCCAACAGGGTTCTGCCCTGGGCACCATCAAGGGCTACCTTTCTGCAATTTCAGCCTTTCTCAGGCTACCTGATCAGCCCTCTCTTTTTCAGTCCCCTGTTGTAAATAGATTTCTCAAAGGCATTACTCACCTTTTCCCTCCTATTACGTTTGTGGTGCCACAGTGGGACTTGAATCTGGTTCTTACGTATTTGATGTGCGCTCCCTTTGAGCCGCTTCATAACTGTCCTCTTCGTTTATTAACCTTGAAGACTGCTTTCCTGGTTGCCATCACCTCCGCTAGGCGCGTGAGTGAGCTCCAGGCTCTTTCCTGTAAACCTCCTTTTCTGTCTGTTCATCCGGACAAGGTTGTGCCACGCACTTGCGTCCATCCTTTTTACCAAAGGTTGTTACTGCCTTCCATATCGGGCAAACCATCACACTTGCCCACTTTCTTTCCGCCTCCGCACCCTTCCAGAGAGGAAGAGTGGCTCCACCGTCTGGACCCAAAGCGTGCGATATCATTTATCTCAACCGCACACAACAGTTCCGGGTGGATGATCAGCTCTTTGTTGGCTACGTAGAGCGCCAAGAAAGGCCGGGCTGTACACAAGAGGACTATCTCCCGCTGGGTCGTCTTGTGTATAAAAGTCTGCTTTTCTCTGGCTAAGAAGGAGCCTCTGGTGGGGCTGCGCGCCCATTCTACCAGGGCAACAGCAGCTACTACTGCATTGGGACGTGGTGTTCCCCTGCAAGACATCTGTCAGGCAGCCACGTGGGCCTCGCTGCACACTTTTACTAAGCATTATTGCCTTGACAGCCGAGTCCGGAGGGACCAGCTTCTTTGGCCGTTCTCTTCTCCGTGACTTTCTGGTGTGATCTTGGTTCGCAGACCCACCACCGGGGGTTGGTATTGCTGGGGTATCTATTCTAAGGTAAGGAATATATCACTAACGTGTCTCTTTCAGATGCACAAAGTTACTTACCTTCGATAGCGATATATCTGTAAGAGACATTAGTTAGTGATAGATTCCTACCGCCCCCTCCCTCCTCCCGTTCTGCGAACTGATTTCTAGGGTTGTCATCCCTTTCAGGGCCCTAGTTTCAATGCACCAGTGGTCAGTATCTTGCATGGCTCTGCGTTCCTGGCGCGGAAAGTAGTGTACAGAACTGACGTCAGCGCGCGAGGCGAGCGTCTAAGTAGCTGCGCGACGATCATCCCAGCGATCACGACGCCTACGACGAACGCGGAGCCGCACGACGCCATCTTCCGACGCGCAGGGGTACTGCTGACGAAAACTTTCCTGACGCCTGGGGATATTCTAAGGTAAGGAATCTATCACTAACTAATGTCTCTTACAGATATATCGTTACCGAAGGGAAGTAACTTGTGCGTTATGCACACAGTAATTAATAAATGACACACAACTCAAAAAGGAGATCCACACCAATTTTATAAAAATAAGCTTCTTTTCAGTTTTATTTTAAGACGAAGCTAAACGTTCTAAGGTAAGTACGTTTTTCACAAGAAATACTTTTCGCTTTAAAAAGTGGACACTTATTGCAATTTTTCAGTTAAGCAATATTAACCTATAGGAGGAAAGCAAGAATGCTGTTTTGCAGGTACATACATGACTTACAGCCTTGGTTTTCAGGATGAAGAATCGGCACCAGGCCAGGTTCAGGTAAATAGCAAAACTGTACCTCCAGCGGCACAAGGGCGGCTGGGTGCATGGTTCAGATTTGGAATCTGGCGCCAATGTTATCCAATGGAGAAAGGGGGTAATTGAAGAGATGCTGTTCACAGGTGAGTAACACCGTTTGGTAGCTCAGTCTCCTGGGGTTAAGGTAAGCACTGGGAGGGGGCCACAAGGCAGCAGCAAACTTACACCCTCAGCGGCACAGGGGAGGCAGGTGCAGAGTGCCAACACAGTGTTGGGCGCCCAATGCAAGCCAATGGGGGAGATCAGTGTTGAAGAAAGACTGCAGGCTCAGGCCAGGAGGCCAGACGAAGAAAACCCACAGCTGCCCAGGTAAGTGGAGATGCTAGGGGACATAGGGGCACCGTTGGTCGCGCTCCCCAAGGTTTGGGGGCTTCGGATGCAGGGGTGTCTTAAGGCGTCGCAAAAGTCTTACCGGGCAGATCGTGGGGGGGTGGGAAGTCTTCGAGTTGAGGCTGCAGGTGTCGAGGGGAAGTCCGGCAGGGGTCAGCCCACAGTGGACTCTTGCTCAGAAGTGCTGGGGAACCTTCACAGGACCGGTCGGGCATTTGGGCTCAGGCCGAGGGTGTTGGGTGCAGAAGTGGGTCCGGTGGTGGTTTTGTGGTTCCTCAGGGCAGAGTTCTTTGTTCTTTAAAGTTGGTATCTTCTGGACAGGTCTGCTGTCCACTGGAGATCTTGATCATTGCCGAAGACAGGCAGTCCTCCCAAGGCTTTGGAGGTCGCTGGGCTGCAGAACAGGTCGTCTTTTGGCGCAGGATCGTTGAGGGCTGCAGTCAGGCCTTCTAGGGCTGGGGCTAACTCAGTTGGTGTCTGCAGTCTTCTCTCCTGGTGCAACACTGTAGTTTCCGGCTCTTCTTAGGTCGCCAGTAATCTGATTTCAGGGTCTGGGGGGGAACACCTAAACACTAGATTATGGGGCATTACAGGGGAGTGACCAGTAGGGACCAATGGGTCTCTTACCTGGGGTGTCTACACCCACTATTATCCCACCCTGCTGTGGGAGGTGGGGGGGGCCATAGCCTTAGCCCTGATTGGATACGTCCCACCATCTTCAAGATGGTGGGCACTGATGAATGTGCTTCACTTCGCCTCCAGCACCTGAGGGGTGGAGTTGGCGAAGGGGGGCACACCTCCTGTTCTCACTTAGGTTTTCTTGCCGGTTCTTCCGCCAAACGTTTGGGTTTGAACCGGGGGCTGCCATCTGCTGCTAGCGGCAGAGGCTGGAGACGCATTACAAAGGCGGCAAGGCCTTTGAAGCTTCCCTCTCGAGCACTGTGCTCATCCTGGGGAGGAGGTGTGCCACCTCTGCCCAGGATTGGGCTTTGTTCCTGGCCTCAGAGAGCAGGAGCTCTTGTGCCAGGGTCCAGAGACATGTCTGGTGGTGGCAGGCTGCCTGAAGCCAGTCCGAGACCACACCAGGGTTGGTAGGTTTTCAGGGGGCACCTCTGAGTATGTTTCAATAAATCCAACGCTGGCTTCAGTGTGGGTTTGAGAGGAGTTGTTTGGTACCAAGCACTCCTAGGTTCAGTGAAGCCATCATGGTGCTGGGGAACTCAAGTGGTCTAGTTTCCAACCCATGTAACACTGATGGCTTCACTGGCTCTTACAATAGTAAGAACAAGCTTAGATGCTGGCAGGGGCATATCTACTCATGCACAGATATGTCCCACACCTGGGTTTAGTGCCACCCCCTGCCTTAGGGCTTGTAAGGCCTGCTGAAGGGGTAACTTACCTATACCTTAGGCAGTGCTGCTTGGCACGGCACACAGGCAGTGTGTCATGTCGATTTGTCATTTTTCTCTGCACCAAAGAATGCAGGTTGCAGTTTGCATGGCCTGGGTGAAGGGTTCCTAGGGGACCCTCTTCAGACGCAATGCCCTAGTTACCAGGGTACTATTTACTGGGGACTTGCAGGGGGGGTCTGAAGTGCCAGTCGCATAACAGTTTTAGGGAAAGAATATTGGTACTGGGAACCTAGACAGCAGGGACCCAGTACTCTACAGTCAAAGTTGCATTAAAAGCCAGGCAAAAAGTGTGGGGGTGGGCACTGCAACAGAAATCCACTTTCCCAGAGCACCCCTGTAAGTCCCTAGTAAATGGTACCCCAGGTACCTAGGCTATGGGTACCAAAGAGGGTCCCTAATGGCTGCAGCATGTATTGTGCCAACCTAAGGGACCCCTCACCTCCCTCATGCAGACTGCACGCCTTGGTGCAGACAAAAGTGAAAACACAACATGTCACACAGCCCTACAAGACCCCTGCAGCAGGCCTTACACCCTTAAGGCAGGGTGCACTATACTGCATGTGTGGACGTATCTGCATGAGCAAATATGTCCCTGTGCTGGCCAGTTCAATTACTGCCAGTACAAGTTACCAGGGAAGCCATTTTAAGTACATGTGCTGGACATTGGTGAAAACGAGTTCCCCCAGCTACTTCCATGGCTTCCCTGAAACCAAAGACGTTTTGGTATCAAACATCTTTTATTATTGAACCCACACTGATTCCGGTGATGGATTTATTAATACATGCACCCAGAGGGCACCTTAGAGGTGCCCCCTGAAAACCTAGCAACTTCTAGTGTGCTGGCTGACTGATCCTGGCCAGCCTGCCACTACCGATGAGTTCTGATCCCCAGGGGTGAGGGCCAATGCTCTCAGGAGGTCAGGAACAAAGCCTGCTCCAGCAGTGGGTGTTTTTAACGCTTCCAGCAGGAGTGGCCTGAAAATTTGCATTCCAAGGCACGGGGGCTTTAAGGCGCGCCGCCTTTGGTATGCAAATCTGAAAACTCCCTTGGAGGATGCCACCCCCACTGACCATGGCCCATTTTGGCGCGCCTGGACAGGTGGGAGGATTGGTAGTCAGAGAGGCGTGTTCATCTTCAGGCTAGTTCCACCCCTAAGGTGGGCTACCTGATGGGGCCACGAAATTTCAGTCTACCATCTTTGTGATGGCAAAATTAGGAACTCTGGGACAGGGTTATGCCCACTTCCTCAGGAAGGGGACATATAGGGGCGTAGTGACCCCGTGTGTAAGCAATGCCATTCGCGTGCTTACCCTACACTGCCCCTGAAGCCTCCCAGGTTAGTATTTAGGAGAGCCCTGTGCAGCCAAGCTGAGTCCTGCCGACTTTCGAGAGAAGGTGGACGCTGAAGAGTTGCAAGAACAGAAGACCATCAATTGCCGGCCTGACTGCTCTCCTCGGCAGTTGTGCCAAAGACGACTCGTCCTACAGCTGCCTGTGCCTCCAAAAGCCTGAGAGGACTTCCAGCCTTTAACAACGACCCAGGAACTCCCATGCAGTAGCGAAGCTGCTCCCCTGCAGGCACCCCAGAAGAGCTGCGAGGATTCAGGACTACCTAAAAACGCAACACCAAAAGCCCCACTGCACCCATGTCCCCTAGCCCAAGTGGAAGTGGGCCAACAGTGCCAGTGTGGTCCCCAGACCCTCCAGACTCGAAGCCCAAGGTGACCTGTTGTTGCTGCCTTGGACCTTGCCCCCTACTCACCTTAAGTCCAGGAGATTGGTTTTGTAAGTCGCTGTGAAGAACTTTTATGCAGTATTTATTTTTCCTCCATAGGATAACATTGCCGCCTGTGAAAATTGCAGTGTCATCTTTTGAAAACTATAAACATTTCTATCTCGAGCAGTAGCACCACATCTTCAAAATGATTTTGGTTGCCAAATATTATATAAAGATAGGTGTTGTTTTCATAAATTGGTGTGGATCTCCTTATTGAGTCGTGTGCATCATTTATTGACTGTGTGTGTGCTGCAGATGTCTAACACCGCTCTGATAAGCCTAAGGCTGCTCGACCACACTACCCACTAAGAGATCACGATGGGATTGCTACAGCAAACCCCTATCCACTTATGAGTGATTCCTGGACTCTTTTCACAGTATACCTCTTTTTCGTATACTATATAAAGAGCCAGCTTCCTACAATACATTTTCTTGATTTTCCCCTCAAAGTAATCTTCAAGAGCTTCGCAGAGAAATTGAGAAGCAGGAATGATAGATGTACAGGCGTGAGGCTTTGTAAATTCTTTTAGTACTATAAACAGTTCTAGTGTAGGATCTTCATGCTTCTCTAATCTTCTTATGATAGTTCCCTAATGCAAGCTTGTATGCTTTTTTATCAGCGAAAGATTTCGAGACACGCCATCTGCTCTCCAGTCTTCTACTGTCGTGTGGTTTGTGGCCTCCTGGTCTGCCTTGCTGCGTTGACTTAGGCCTGGCTGCCATGAGGCCTTTTTGCGCACGTTACTTTGTGCCGTTGTTTTTCCAGCCTCTGCTTCTGCCTGGCTATTTTAGCACTGTCTGCATTTCTATCATTCACCTTTTCTCCTGTTCCCTTTTGGGCTACGTCTGCACACCATGTACAAGGTCGAAAAACAACGTCCCTTGTTCCTGCTGATTTGGCCAGTCCCTCGCACTTAGACATAACACTATGTACAGCTGCCCTGGAGAAATTCGTGTGCTTTTAATATTGTGATTTTCACGGTTAGAGACACTTGGAGACAAACCTTTCCAGAGAGAAGAGCTGTGCTTGTCTGATGATGTAAACCTTGCATCTAGATATTGAGGTATGGGGGTTCGCTCGACAAAGCCCAGAGGTCTTCTGTTTTTATAATAAACTAGCAACTAGCACGGGGAGGGTGGTATTGTCATTTAGCCATATATCCACTGCTTTATGAAATGCTTTCCCCGTTTGTATTCTATGGAGTTGTAACTATGCTGCTTATATTATCCTTATGCATTATGCTGATAGTACTGGCACGTGTACTGTATCTTAGAGCACGGTAGTTGAAATAAACATTTTAAACTATACAGTGTCTCTTCTTACGCACGTTGTGGACAGGTATGAGTGAGTTATGAAAGGGTGTTCTTGCTCCTGCGAGTCCTGAGAGAGAGATACCGTGTTCTGGGTTGTCTAATCATTGGTAGCATTGTTGCTAATGAGACGCTAAAGCTAGTCGGATTGGGGTGTTAGGTGCTAAGGTGTATGGTTGGCTCACCACTATATTCCGAGGTCCTATTATCCTGTGCATAGCTCTGTGTATGTGCAGAATCCCTACAACATGGCGCAACCAACGAGTGGGCTGCTTATCTGCGAGACGCTTGAGTAGTATTTGTGCTTGTCCACAACTCCCTTCACAGACGCTTCCGGAAGCGTGTGTGACGGTGATACCTCCTATATTGACGTTTTTATAGGTTCTTTCAAGCTTGAAGTTGTTAAAAGGTTTCTTAAATAATACCCTCTATTGTGCTGCAACATATTAGGTTGTCAAAAACTTCTAGCCTAAAATGGCTATTCAAATTGCGGCACATAGCCGCGCAGCGCTCCGAGCTCACTTGACAGTGTATGGAGTGCCTGACGCGGGTGTCGATCTGATCTTTGTGGTACAAGCAGATCCAGCTTACCACTTTGAGGTGTTTTACTCATGGATCACCTTTCCTGCGGTGGATGGGGCTGATAATTTGTTCCATGAATATACGGCCACCGCTGTTCCTAATCACTATAGACCGTATAGGAATCTTGAAGTACCGCTCACGGCTTGGCAACACCGTGTTTGGTTTGATGGCGCCCTCCCCCAACCGGTTACCGCGGTTCGTTTAGGCCCCTTATCAATTGAAGGGGCCACTTGGCCTGTTTTGGCCGGGTATACCCCACATCCGCGTTATATGACGGTGGCAGCTCGGTGACCTGCGTAATTTGCATTCGTCTTTAATACGAGTGCATAGAGCTTTAGTACAGTATGTTACAGGCAACATCCAGGGAGTCCCGCCTGGAGTTGCAGCCCATCCAGCTGGAGCAGGCGGTATAACCATAAGTCCTGTCATGGTTAATTCGGTGATGGGCAAGCGCCCACAAAATAAGGATGATTTTCCTTATTGGCTTGCAGAAAAATTTGACCAGCTGGAGGCAGTTTTTCCAAATACATCTCCCGTGGAAAAACACAGGATTTTGACGATTAGTTTGCCAAAAGACTTAGTCCCCGAGTTGGCAGAATGCAACAACTGGGGTAGGGTATTCGCCGCAGTATATGCGAAGTGTTTCGGCACTCCTTCCATGACGGTTCTCCCCTCTGTGATTAAACGAGTGCAGGATGAACATGGCCCTGAAGCGGCTGTGGAATTAGGGATGAGACTGGTGGGAGTGTTCGACGTAGTAGCTGATTTGATCCTTGCGAATGTCAAGGGCGATGCAGTTAACTTTCAAGTAGCTAATGCTTTGGCTTTAGTCCCAGATCTGGACAAGCCGCGCGAATTACCGAAAATTATTGCACAGGCTTACAAAACAATTGGCCGCAATAGCCTGGGAGTTAAGCCTTTTTCTAAATCGCAAACACAATCGCAACAACAACCAAAAACTCAGTCTGAGAAAGATGAGAAACCAGTTTTTACTAAAAAGAGCTGGAGGTTGAAAAAACAGGGTAAGCAACAGAAGAAGCCGGGGTCGCGAGGCGCATCCCCGGTTTCCGTCTCTTCTGAACGCACATATGATTTGCGTGATAGGGCGAGAATTAAATCTCCAGAGAGATTTCAAGTCCCTGATTCGCGTTCTCCTCGTTCTTCACAGGCACCAACAACTTCGCAGGCTGGTGGAGGAGATCGCCAGGATAGAGGAAGGGGTCGAGAGGCTCCACAGGGACGAGACCAACCTCGACAACAGGTCAGAGGGAAAACAGAAGACTTTCAACGTTCTCGCCCACAGTTTCAGAAGAAGAAAGTTGCCGCTGTAACAGCGAGATATGCCACAGACGGTGAGAACGAGACTCCTGAATTGGACGTGGGCAGTGACACTCCTAGACAGCGCCGCGGAAGTTACCATAGTGCGGGAGGCGCTACGTCCTCATGTGGAGGCGACAGCAACTGAAACATTCATTACTGTCGAGACAGCAGATACCAGAGTGGCACCCCCTGACAGACTATATAATATTGTCATTCAAATTGAAGGTGACATACAGCGTGTTATTAAAGGGATTTTTTGGGAAAATCTGACCTCTTCGTACGACATTTTGTTAGCGGAGGCGGATTGGCCGCCCCCATTCGTACTTGCTGCGCGTAAAGGGGAGGAGGTAATCCTTCCGAGCTTTTCTCGCCATGTCCCCAAGGACAAAGCGGAGGCTCTTGCAGCTGAATGGGCTGTGTCCCTGGCTCCAGCGTTATACCGCAACCACGTGGGCTGGGATGAAGATTCACCACCCCATGAAATTCCTTTGCGGTCGCTGCCACAGCCACAACCCCAATATCCCATCAAACGGGAAGCAAAAGGCCCCGTTTCCGAAATTCTGACTCAGTTGGAATATCAGGGAGTAATTGAAACATGCGTATCACCAATGAATAATCCCCTTTTCGCGGTTTCTAAACCCGATGGATCGTACCGCTTAGTTTTGGATTACCGACATTTGAACTCACATTGTCGGACCTTTGCGGTGCAAAACACACATAGTTCTGCGCTAGTAGACAGTCTTGTTCGTAAAAAATATAAAACTACACTTGACCTATCCAATGGATTCTACAAGCACAACTTGGCCCCGGAGAGTAGCCAATGGAGCGCTTTTACCTCCGGTGGTAAATTATTCAAATTTCGGCGTTTACCTATGGGCTACAAAAACAGGCCAGGCGTATTCGCTGCCCGTGTTGTCTCTTTGTTAGACGGCATAGACCCAGATGCATGTTCGTACGTCGATGATATCTATCTGACAGACGACGAATTATACCCGCATCTTTCCCGAGTGGACCGCATTATTCTCGAATTTGCGGTTTTAGGTTATAAGTTTAACTTTGCCAAATCACACATTGCTGAATTTACCGTGTTGTTTCTGGGCTATGAGCTCAACAATGAAGGTAAGGGCTTAGCCCCCATTTCCTGGAGAAATGTGCACTTTTGTGCCCTCCGACCACTCTGAAGAAACTTCAGTCTTTACTGGGTTTTCTGAACTTCGGGCGTACTTACATTCCCGAATATGCCCAGCGTATCAAGCCACTGTATGCCTTGATACAACCTAACTTTTCGAAGTCATGCTGGCTTCCGGAGCATTCCTCCATTCTGCAGTCTTTGCAGACAGACCTACTTGAATCTAAATTCTTGTTGACTCGTGACAACCACACAAACCTGGTGATTAGAATCATTCCAGGGGCAGTGGGTTTCACATACTTGACCTTTAACGAAGGTGACACAGTACCGATTGCATACAAGTCACATCTATACACTTCTGCAGAAATGCGCTTTTCCTCTGTGGAGAAAGTTTTGACTGCAGTGCAAATGGCGATTCTAAAGGAACGCGCACTGGCCCAGGGAAAACGCATTTTGGTGGTAACACCCTATCCTGCCCTTGAAGCAGTGACGAAAGCAAGTGTTCCGAACTCTAAAGCTTTGCACCCCCGTTGGATACAATGGGCAACATCTTTGACGTCTCCGGATGTCACTTTTGTCTTTGATTCTTCTCTTCAGACTCAGGAGTTTTTGCAGTATGAATTCGTTCATCCTCCTCCTCTGTCTTTGCTACCGCTTGAGGAATACGAATGTATTATCTATACCGATGGTTCGGCACAGCCGGCCACGGGTTCCAAGCATGCTTATTCAGCAGCATGTGCTATTGTTGCAGGTTCCTTTGTGAACGGAAAGTTCAAATCAACTGTAGTGCATACTCAGGCACTGGGAGACAGTACTGCACAATTGGCCGAGCTGCGCGCATTGGTGCTAGCACTTGAGTTCGCTAATCCGGATGTGACCACTCTTATTGTATGCGATTCTTACTACTGTGTCCAGTCTTACAATGACAATCTATTCTTTTGGTCACAAAATGACTATAGAGATGCAAAAGGCAGCACAATCAAGCATAAAATGCTTTGGGTTCGAGTGGCAGATCTACAACAACGTCTGCCTCTCACACAGGTGGTACACACTCTTGGCCACCAGCGTGTGGGCGCACACGCTGTCGGTAACGGTTTGGCAGACGAAGCTGCCAAATCAGCAGTAGCCACGTGCTCAGTCGCAGCAGTTACCAGATCCATGTCTAAAATAGATACTGATATTCTAGCAGCTATTGCTGCGACAAAGGAAGGTGCTAATTACCCTAGGGGTTTCCCTTCCAAATACTCTTATCAATTAGGTCCCGAACAGGCTCTTTATGTAAGAATTCCAAACGCTGGTGATCGTCTGATTCCCAACGCGGACCGCAGACTTTCCTTGATAACGGCAGCACACGAAGGCATGGCTTCGGCTCATGCTGGGTTGTCTGCGACGGTTTCCATCTTGCAGCAGCGTTACTGGTGGCGTGGTTTATACAAACAAACCCGTACTTATGTGCTTTCTTGTGACGTTTGTCAGCAGATTAAGCCTTCCACGGTTACACGGCCACCACAGACCCCGCTCTGCATTTCTAACAGACCTTTTGGGTGTGTTTACCTGGATCACTGCGGTCCATTCTCTTCAGACACTGCATATAAATATATCTTAGTTGCAGTGGATTCGTGCACACGTTTCATCTGGGTTTGGCCACAACGAAGTGCTGACGCTCGAAATGTCATAAGGGATTTGCGTGTCTTTGTGGGAATTTTCGCCTGTGGCACCTTCCATTCTGACCAAGGTCCAGCGTTCGCCTCTAAGGCTTACAAGGACGCAATGGGTTCACTGGGGGTGCGGGTGAAATTTTCGTCTCCGTATCGGCCTGAGGGCAATTCGATTGTTGAACGAATGAACCATGACTTAAAGCAATCCTTGACAGCTAGAGTCTTAGGTACTGGCAGGAACTGGCTGGCCCACTTGTATACCGTACAACGTGCACTTAATAATCTCCCTAGAAGACCTCTGGGTGGGCGGACCCCATACGAAATGCTCTTTGGCATAAGAATGTTTGTGCCTGACCTTGATGGTCTAGACATGGCGGCGCAATCCGCCATCTTTGATGTAGATAATCATTCTACTATGTTACAGGACTTACAAGAAGCCCGAGACAAACTTGCAATCGCACATTTACCTTCAGCCACAGACGCTGCGCTGCAGATTCCGGTTGCCGGCTGGCTTCCGAAGATTGGAGATCTGGTCCGAGAGAAGGTGGAGAACAAAAAGAATTTGGCCCCTCTTATCGTGCACCGGTTCCAGTCCTTGGCTTGAAGGGAACTCGTACAGTCATCTTACCACCGCTTCCTGGTCGCAAAGAGAACAGATACATCTCAGTGGAAAATGTCAAGCTACAACATCTGGCCGATCCTGAATAGTGTTACACCAGCGGTCTCTTGTCCTGTCATTTACCGGACAAATGTTCGTGGCCCTCCTGCCCGAACGGTCACTGATGTTGCTCTCGAGATGGTAGATTTGCCTGATAACCTGCACGACTACCCGGATTCCCCCTGCAACGAGGAGACCGAGTATACCTACCCCGCAACCGAGTCCGTGGCTCATCTACCAACAACGCCACTGAGCCCAACACGTTATTCCTTTGACTCGGATTCCACTTCATCACTTGTCCCATCCAAATTCAGTATTTTTGTATCCTGGTTCAGAGACAATTTTTTGATCCCCCCATGGACATACATCTGGTTGGTACTTTTCCTGATTTTTTTGTTCATGTCCATTGGCTTTGTCACCGTGTTTTTTCTGCTCATCAATGGACACTATTTGCCAGAACGCTCTGCAGTGAACTCTGTCGCTGGAACTTTGGCTCCACATTCTTCATCTCACATCATGAAGCGAGACCACACATTTGTGAACATTTCAGCTGAGTCGCTGATGGCATCGTTTGGGATGCGGTAAACTTCCAAATTCATGGACCAACCGAAATTATTAATGTACCAAATGTCCTTCGTGTTTCAATGGGTGATGTCGTAAAAAGTAATATTCATTCTGACGATTGGGATGTGCATGCAGTTGAAGCATTATTTACTGATTTGAAATATTATGCTGCTTTTCATGCTGAAGATCTGTACATGAATTCTGCAAGTTATGCTGATTTGTATTGTTACCAGCATTGGGGCAACCACTTTCTCCATAAACCCAGTACCCTTCGGGGTCTTTTTAATTACACCCAATGGGAACATTGTCCGACCCCTTTGCCAGGTAGCTCCCAAACTCTTAAAAATAAGTTTACTTATTTTACAGATTTTAATAGATCGAACCCTGGGTCCTATTTCTTTAAATTAAACACTTCATCTACTCAGAAAATCATGTTGACCCATACCAAATTGCTATATTCAGGCTCCTTTTTAAGCACCTTAGCTGTGGGTGGGTATGAACATTGGCGTGACACCATTGATTTGAAATCTATTTGGGGCTCCAAAGCATGGCAGGTGCAGGGCACAGAAGCCTTCCACCGTGCTTGCCTCATCCCGGCCCAAATTCTATTTTTAAATCAGACCATCTATCAAACGACATGTTGGGGTTTGGCTACGTCCAAACAATTGAATGCCCCATCCTTTCCTGTCTTGTCTTCCACTCCCAACGAAAGCTTGTACTTTAATATGTCCCTTACCGAATTGCAGGTTTTGTTTCAGAACAATTCGTTTAATGTCTCTACGTTTGTTCAGTCACCCTGGTTGGCTTGGCCCATTGCATCTAATGCCTGCCAACTGCGTTTTCATAACACGGATCCTGGCTACAAACAGGATAGGCCAGATCCAAGTTTTTCTGACTCTCGTACTGTTACAACGAATTCTGTTGGTAAATTGTGTAAACAGTGGTTGCAGCACTCTTCCTTAGATTCTGTTAAACAACATTTATCCCTCCTATCAGGCAACATTGATCTGTCCGACTTTGTTCTAGGGCCTCGTGGTCCTCGACCGAAGAGATTCATATATGAGACTTACAATGAACTCTGGAAGCTTTCGCAAATTGAAGCTGCTTCCCGTCTTCGGGAAATCGATCAAGCAAATTTAGAAAAAGTGCTTGCTGTTGTTGACAATAGTATTAATACCCTGTCTTCCCGCATTTACACATTAGAGAATATTATTTCCTCTGTTGTTGATATTGTACAAGATGATGTTTCTGTGTTATATCATGGTCAAAATCAATTGCGTTCAGTAATGCAGTTTGCATGGACTTTGCAAACACTTAAAATGGGGAAAGTTCCTTGGCAATTTTTGAACACCTCTGCCTTATTCTTACCTTTTAATTTAACTGAGAAACAGCGGTTCATGTCCATGAAAGATGCAGCATACACTCTGTTACATATCGAAAAAATAGAGCCCTTACCATTCTCTGTTGCAGAATTGGATTCTGCTGTGTGGCTAGTACACGGGGTTATCGCTTTGCCTTTTTCATTGTTTGAATTTAGTTCGTGCATGAAGCATTATCCTGTAGGCCGTTTCCAGCCTTTGGGCAGTGCCTTCCTGCATGAACTTTGGTCCCTGCCTTTCATGTTTAAATGCCTTAGAGACGGAAGGGAGGTTTTTCTCACGGGGGAGTCATGCGATTCAACTGTGGGTCATTCCCTTGTTTGCAAACACATTCAATTGCACGGAGCTTGTAACGTTTCGGCTCCGAATCTTGCTTGTGTGTTGAAGGGCATTCCTGCTCCTGCTATTTCTCCTACTTTCACTGTGCTTGCAAATGGTAGCTATCTACTTTTGAATAACCAAGACTGCTGTGGCATGCTGGCCGGCATACCCTATATTGTTACAGTTTCACACAGGGTTGTCTGCTGCAAAAATGTGCTTTTTCCTCCCCCGCACGACATCATAGATAGTTCCGTTTGGCCTTCCATTCCTACTCTGAGGGCGGATTTCAATAAATTGAGCAGAATAAAGGCACTATTATTGAACCAGGAGGTTATGCTCACGTCCGCCCGGGAGACATTCATTCTCCAGGTGGCGAGTACCCACAGTGAAATACAGGCCCTTTTGAACACTAACCTCCCACAACATTTCGGTGAACTGATTCACCGTGTTTTTAATGCATCACGCACTGAAGGTCTGGTGCACTTTTTTAAAGTTGTGGGCTCTGGCCTTGTGACCTCTTTTCAGACTATTTTTGGTGTAATCCCAGCTTTTATTCATTCCATTTTTTCCAGCGTCTTTGGTGGCTTTCCATTGATCCTCGCCTTAGCGGCTGGTATACTGCTTTTGGTCTGTTTGCTACGCAATGGCTGCACCTCCTTGGGCCCTTCTCGACCCAGGTCGTCTCCAGATGCTCCGTGAGCGCATTCTCGCTGGTTTCGGCATCCTGCCGTTGGCGACGCTCAGTGTGTCCTATAGACTTTCTTTTCGCTTTGCGTATTTCACTTGCGTGCAACCTGTGATGTCTTGCATCAGATGTCCTTTCTCGTGGTCCTTGGATTATTGCCTCTCCAATACGTCTCTGTCTCGACCGGATTTTGTCCTGCTGGTGGGTCCCTTAGAGGCCCATGAACGGGACTGTTCCGGTGCAGGCTACATGGCGCGTGCGGCTGCACTGGGGATTTTGGCACAATGGGATATCTGGGCGGCTGCTCAGAATCTCCTACAACAAAGTTATATTGAGTACCACGCAAGTTGTCCCGCAATGCTGTTCGCTGCTCCCTCTTGCGAGGAACATGACTGCAGCTTTGATTTACTGGACTGGATGGCGTCGCTTTTTTCCGACGATTCCAATGATGTCCTCTTGGAAGGTGTGGCGTATTTCTGCACTTACACTCTGTTGGATTGACAGGGCCTTCGCGTTCTTCGACCTGCCTCGCTGGATTTTTTTTTTACCTCTGCAATTATTTTTTCATCTCCCGTTCGTTGTCCTTCATGGGGACCGCTCCACAACGGACGTTTCTGTTCTGCTCCGTCTATTTGAACTCTGTCCTCATCCTATGACTTGGCCGATGGACTGCCCAGGGGAGGGTGTCGTGTGGTTTGTGGCCTCCTGGTCTGCCTTGCTACGTTGACTTAGGCCTGGCTGCCATGAGGCCTTTTTGCGCACGTTACTTTGTGCCGTTGTTTTTCCAGCCTCTGCTTCTGCCTGGCTATTTTAGCACTGTCTGCATTTCTATCATTCACCTTTTCTCCTGTTCCCTTTTGGGCTACGTCTGCACACCATGTACAAGGTCGAAAAACAACGTCCCTTGTTCCTGCTGATTTGGCCAGTCCCTCGCACTTAGACATAACACTATGTACAGCTGCCCTGGAGAAATTCGTGTGCTTTTAATATTGTGATTTTCACGGTTAGAGACACTTGGAGACAAACCTTTCCAGAGAGAAGAGCTGTGCTTGTCTGATGATGTAAACCTTACATCTAGATATTGAGGTATGGGGGTTCGCTCGACAAAGCCCAGAGGTCTTCTGTTTTTATAATAAACTAGCAACTAGCACGGGGAGGGTGGTATTGTCATTTAGCCATATATCCACTGCTTTATGAAATGCTTTCCCCGTTTGTATTCTATGGAGTTGTAACTATGCTGCTTATATTATCCTTATGCATTATGCTGATAGTACTGGCACGTGTACTGTATCTTAGAGCACGGTAGTTGAAATAAACATTTTAAACTATACAGTGTCTCTTCTTACGCACGTTGTGGACAGGTATGAGTGAGTTATGAAAGGGTGTTCTTGCTCCTGCGAGTCCTGAGAGAGAGATACCGTGTTCTGGGTTGTCTAATCATTGGTAGCATTGTTGCTAATGAGACGCTAAAGCTAGTCGGATTGGGGTGTTAGGTGCTAAGGTGTATGGTTGGCTCACCACTATATTCCGAGGTCCTATTATCCTGTGCATAGCTCTGTGTATGTGCAGAATCCCTATCGACCTCTCTAGTGCCTCACGAGAAGCTGTCTAACAGGCTGAATTTCTCTCTCAAAATCAAGGCACACTCAGACATCCCAACCCCAAACAGCCCAAGTCCTAGAATTTGAGTACTTTAATCTGGATGCAGAATGCATGACCATTTTTAAAGAGACCCACCGGCCTACTAGCAGAGCATGCTATGCGGTCAAGTGGAAACAGTTTGTACACTGTCTCCCTAAAAACATTGATCCTCTCAAAGCAACAGTCCAAGACACTGTTACCTACTACATTTGCAGAAGTCATGCCTCGCTTATACTTCTATCAGACTTCACTTGGCTGATTTGCTTATCTCCAAAACAGACAGGACACTTTGCTTTTCAAAGTGCCTGTTATCAAAGCCTTCATGGAAGTGCTCAAAGGGATTATCTCACAACGGGTGCCACCAGCTCCTGTGTAGAACCTCAACACTGTTATGACTAGACTGTTGGGCCCTCCTTTTGAACCACTTCACTGTTGTCCTTTACAGTTCCTTTACTGGAAGGTGGCTTTTCTTGTAGCCATCACTTCCCTTTGGTGTGTTAGTGAGATACAGTGAGATAACCTGGATGAACCTTTATTCCAAGTGCACCATGATAGTGATCCTCAGGACAAACCTTAAATTCCTGCCTAAGGGTGATTTCTAGTTTCCACCTCAAACCATTGAACTCCCAGTGTTCTTCCCACATCCAAAATCAGTAACAGAACGAGCTCTTCGCACATTAGATGTCAGAAGAGTGCCCATGTACTACATTGACAGCACAAAGCACTTCCATAAGAGACAGCAACTTTTTTTCTCCTGCTCCAGGTTGCACAAAGAGTGTGCACTGTCTACAGCAGGTGTAGCACACTGGCTGGTCAAATTATGTTAAAGCAAAATGCCCTTTGCCGGTCCCTCCCAGACCCCACTCAACTGGCAAAAATTGGGCTTCTATGGCTTTCGTGGGTAATATTCCTATACTTGACAGTTGCAAAGCAGCCACCTGCTCTACCTCCCCCACATTTGCCAGACAATACTGTGTGGATGTTTTAGCACGCCAACAGGCTAACGTTGGTCAGGGAGACCTTTGTATACTTTTTCAAGCTTCTGCAACATAGTAAGGCTAGCCACCACTTCTGGGAGGACTGCTTTACAGTTTATGCACACCATGTGTATCTCACAGCTACACTGCCGCCACGAACCAAATATTTTATTTACCCTGTAAGCATCTGTTTGTGGCATGTAGTTCTGTAGATTCACGTGCGCCTACCCACCTCCCCGGACACCTTTAGTTGTTGCAGACGTTCTTGACTTTCATCCTTAATCTTTCCTCCTCATGATCATCTTTCTGTATCTCTAAGCTCCAGCTACGTCCTCACCCTTCATGCGGGAAAAAGAAGCTAACAATGGAGCCGATGCCCATGTGCATTAACCAGCAATAGTAGTCACAGTACAGCGTGACTTGAAAAGACTTCTTCAAAGAAAAACAACATGCACACGCCCGTGCCCAACTCTAGATGGCAGGAGTATTCACAGCATGTGAATCTACAGCACCGCATGCCATGAAAAGATGCTTACAGAGTAAGTAACATTTCCCTTTCAATAACAAAGTCCACTATTGTCACGCTTTGCAGGTGTTCAACAGAAGCTGTTCAGACTAACTTTAGAAATTTCCTTCAACGGCATTCATCAGTGTTGAGTGCAGGCATTTCCTGAGTGAAGAGTCGAATGAATACCGCTCTGGACTTTGAGAATTTTACTTGATATTTAGCAGGCAAAGTTCTAGCAGCCTTTTAAGTGCTGTGGCGGGGGCTGGACATCTGAATGGAGTAAATTCAGGCAATGTTGTGGGCTCGATTTTCCAAGGGGCAAAAGGGAAAGGTTAGGGAGTTGTATGGGCTGGCCTTTTGAAGAGCAGAAAAATCCTGCACTGGAATGGTCTGGCCATTTCAAGACAGGAAAATTTGAGCAGTTGCATGGGCAGGCCCTTTGAACAGAGGAAAAGTCAGGCAGTTGCATGTGCTGGCCTTTTGAAGGGAGGAAAGTCCTGCAGTGGCATGGGCTCCCCCTTTGAAGGATAAAGAGGCAGACAGTGGCATAGCCTGGCACTTTATCGTTGTCTGACAGTGTTAAAAAAAAATATACCTATCACTATTGAGATGTAAAGATTCGTAGGTTCAGCTCCATGTTTGAAGAAGAGAACTTAAATATGTGTAAAGAAGAACATCCACCTCACGTTTTATTAGATGTATGCCCCCTTCCTCCAGTTTTTGTTTTAAGTAGTTTGAGGTTCTGTGGCTGTGAGACATACCTTAAAACTGCATGACAATACTAAAATGAATGTAGGTGTGGCATTGCTTGTGCTCCCCTTGCCTCTGTCACATTCTGTATCCCCGTACAGGCGGTTTTGGTACCTCATGCACATATGATTGTTTTATGCTAAATTAGATGAGATGACTGCAAGTAATGTCGCTTTTAATTCTGTTTCCTCTAGTCCATTGGTTCTTAACCTGTGATCCGGGGACCCCTGGAGTTCCGCAAAGCCTACTCTGGGGAGGCAGCAGCTGCTTAGAAAATTAATTAGCAGATTAATAAAGTGTATATGCTTGAAGCAAAATTGAAAATTTTAAAACGATCTGTAAATGTGAAGGAATTTTTAATTGGCTTATAAAAATTAAGCGAGTATCCTCAGATTGATTCATGGGAGCAGTGCAAGTGCATGAAACAGAATATAGTATGGATGATGAGTGGCCTTAGTTGAATTCAGACATGCTCCAAACTACCAATATAAATACAAATTTTTATTTATAATTTTTGTGAAATAAATAAAATATTTAATTAGTTGTATTTTGATGAATGCTTGTTTCTGTATTTTTTCATGTATTGTTTTGTGGTTCAAATAATTGAAAAGTCTTATGTCTGTGTGCGCATCTTCCAGTAATGACTCAGTGGGGGTACCTGGATTCTAATAATTATTGAGTGGATCCCTGTGTCCATTAATGATGAAGTGGGGGTCCACAAGTCAAAAGGTTAAGAACCACTATTCCAGTTTGTTACCTCGGTGGGTGCATAATTCCCAGGTCGCTATATCCTCCCCAGTATGTAAATAAATTAAATCCAAGGTGTGCAAAACACAATTGATTGCTGCTATAAATAAAGGGTGCGGTGCTCCTCTTTCAGGGTAACTTGTGTAGAGAACTTCCAATGCAGTTAAATGCTTAAGTTAATGGTATTGTACAGAACACACATAATCGTAATTTGTCTTATGTTGCATTAAAGAGTAATTTCTGTTTTTCCCACCACCCCAGCAATAAACGCTCACTTTCAGGGACCATCACCCCTGTGTCTGCAAAGAAACCAAAGCCAAGCGAGAAAGAAGTGGTCAGTGTCATTGACTTGGAGGATAACGACGAGGGCGATGTTATCATTGTAGAGAATAGCAGCACTCCAAAGCCATCACCGAACTGTGACATTTCAAAAGTCAAATGTGAAAGCATAAATGCAGAGCCTGATGCGATTCCAATGGACACCCTGAATAGTGATAGCACGGTAACTGGCACAGCTGATGCTGCAACCACATCGGAACAATGGACCATTGCCACACAAACTGAGAAACAGCCTATACTTATTAAAAAAGAAGAAGAATGTCCTGATGAGGACAAGAAGCCTTTAGTGGATGACAAGAAAATTGCACTTGAATTCCCTAAAGACTCATCAAAATGTGTTGGAGATCTGGAAAGCACAATTTTTGGATTAAAGAGTCTGCTTCGCCTTGCAGACCAAGAAAAAGAATGTTACTTGACAAAATGCCGAGGTCTGACCAAGCAGGTGAAAACATTGGAGGCGCAACTATCCGAAATGAATGAGAAGTATGTGAAAAAGGAAGACCCCGGTGATGCCATGCTCATTCATAACGTTGATGGCATTAGTAGTCTGAGCCAGGAGCAGATCTTCACGCTCTATGAGAAGGCCCTGAAGGAGGTGGACTCGTATAAAGAGCAGTGTGAAATGCTACAGAGTAGCAAACCTGAATGTAGGAAATGTGCTACCAGAGCAAGCCTCGAAATCAATAGTGAAGTGGACGAAATTGCACTGCAGCTCGACAACGTGTTCAGGCAGTTGGATACCTGCAGTAGTGAAAGAGATCAATTTAAACATAAGGTATGTGATTATGATACATTGTACAGAGTTTCATTTCTTTGTATTTATGCTTACGCCATATAGACTCGCATATAACAATGTTCTTATTGCCAGGCCTCTTGAAATGCACGACCCTTCCCATTGACCAGATGCTGTGTATAAATTGCATAAGAAACCAGGAGAATTCAGATATGCTTCTACTCATGTGCATTCTTTTTCTGGTAGTGTCTCCTCAGCTAAATTATCAAAAGCGAAAACCGGACATTTATTTGTCATTAAAGCTATTTCTACAATGGACAGGTAATGACTGAAACATCTTGCTGAGCAGTAATTGTGTATATTTTCTTTGCACTTCTGAAGAAAAGTCTGGATTCTGTTAAGAGTCCGGAGGCATTAATGCTTTAGCACTTTAATTTCTCCTCTCCTCAGAAACGGGCACAAATCTGGTCTGTTCTAGCTACATGACCCCTGAAGCTTGGGGAAAAAGTGTACATTTAAAAAAGCTGCACCAGTCCAATCATTAGGAACACGGTCACCAGTACTTTACTTCTTGTCCAGCACATCCGCAGCATTTTCTTTGAATAATCTCTTGAACATCATCCTGACCATGTAAATGCATATTCCATTTCAGACTTCCGTTCAAGTCTCTTGCCACCTGTATTGTTTGGCTTTGTATATTGTCCCATCTGTATGAATGTGCTCCTTTTGATATGGTTGCCCCCACTTTTTGCCTGGTACATGATGTGATTTAGACTGAAAGTGCACTAGGTTCCTGCCAACCAGGTCTCCAGTGCCAGAGCTCTTTCGCAAAACTGTGCAACTGTTCCCCCAATTGGCAAAACCTTTAGTACCTTCTGTAAGTCACTAGTAAATGGTACCTTGGTACCTAGGGCCTGAGGTACTAAAAAGGGTCCTTAAGGGCTGCAGCTCGAATTGAGCCACCCTAAGAGACCCCTCACCAAGCACATGCACGACTGCCATTGCAGGCTGCGTGTCTTGGTGCAGACAAAAGTGAAATCACAACATGTCACACATCCCTGTGTGCCATGTCCCCTACCACTGCGTATATGTGTAAGTCACCCCTACAGCAGGCCTGACAGCCTTAAGGCAGGATGCTTAATATTATATGCGAGGACATATATGCATGAGCAGATATGCCCCTGTGTTGGTCAGTCCTATTTCTGCCAGTGCAGGTCACCAGGGAAGACATCTTAAAACCATGTACTGCACACTTGTGAAAACGAGTTCCCCAGATACATGATTGCTTCACTGAAAATAGGGATGTTTTGCTCCAAACATCACGGGGAGCATGTGCAGTGTGGAAACACAACCGCGTGCTCAGTACAAATCTATGTGCAAGTCGCAGTTGGATTTTTAAAGATTAAGGACCCTTCCCAGTGGACCCTGAAGAAACCCCTTGGAAGACAGAAGGTTGGAGAGCCACCCCACCCGTGGATACCCTAGTACCCACGTTACCTACACCAGGGAAGCCGGGTGCATACGTGTGAAGTGGTGTCGGAAACCGCCGTCGAACCCAATGTAGGATTTCAGGAAAGTGCCGCTGCTGGAAGAGGAGAAAGTGTCTGTGGGAATCCAAATGTGGATTCTTGAAGAGGAGTACCTGAAAGCAGAGGGGACAGAGTCTATGCCACTCAGGAGTGACCAGGAGACTTGGAAGACCAATGCCCTCCGATGTCGGGTGCTTAGGGGAGATGACGATGACCTCGGCTCTGCAGCTGTAAGGACCAGGCGATGCTGAGGAAGACCAGGACCCGGATGCAGAGCTGTCCCACACGAAGGATGTCGAGTGCTGAGGGGTCGGTGTCCGGCGGGAGCACCAACAAGCCTTGGCAAAGGCAAGCCACGCAGGACTCAAAGAAGGAGCAACGTCTGGACCAGGAAGGTCCAGGGGACTCACCAAAGACAGGGGAGTCAGGGCAGGCCCCGAGCAATCAGGGGAGCCCAAAAGTAACAAGTGTGACCCTCAAGCGGACCCACAGGCCGGAGGCACTGGAGTCACGAGAGGACCTCAAGCAGCTCACCAAAAGATGCAGGCCACGATGCGGTGTGGCTGAAGATTCTGGTCACTGGAGGTGCACAGGGTTGGGGCTACTTGGATCCTGAAGATCTTATTGCAAAGAAGCCAACAAGCCTTTGCAACTGCAAGTTGGACGCTGTGCACAGGGGTTCAGTTATTGCAAACCCCACGAGTGATACTGGCCTCAAACTTGGTGAGAGGGCAGGGCAGGCCTCGGGAGCTGTGGAAAACCACCACCTGTGTTGCAGAGCCCACGGAGTCCGGAGGAGCTCAGGGTCTGCAGACCGGCCGACTTGGTTGTGGTGCCTGCAATTGCAGGGGAGTGACTCCTTCAATTCCAAGGGAGTTTACTTCAGGTGTCTTTATGCTTCACAGGCCTTGGAAGGTTCCTGTATGATGCACAGGCACAGACGATACAGCAGACTGGAAGGGAGACGAAGTCAGACCCAAACGAAGTCCACCCAAGTCCAGAGTGCCCAGACGGTAGAAGTGCAGTGGTGTCTGATCTGAATCTTATCCCACGACTAATCTAGGGACCAACACCCAGGTAAGCCCTAAAGTACCCTCGGGAAAGGGTAGGGAAGATTCAGGGGACCCTCCCAGGGGAGGGTCTGGACAGGGGGGAGGTTACTCCCATGTCCTTTGTCCAGTTTCGCACCAGAGCGGGAGCCAACGACTCCCAGAACTGGTTTGAGCTGGACTATGCACGGGGACACCAAGTGTGCCCCTCATGCAGACTTTCTGGTGCTGGCAGGCGCACCCACAAGTCCCAAAACACGAAATCCTGTCTGGGAGGTGGTCACACCTCCCTGTGACAGGATGCCTATTGTTCCACCTTCCTCTGCTCGAGCTTGGCTCAGCAGCAGGAGGGCAGAAATGTGTCTCTGGTCGACAGCAACCATTTTGTGCTGTCCGGGTCTAGCAGACTGGTACCGGGAACACACAGAGCCTAACGGAGGGCTCTTCCAGTGCTTGGAATCATACCTTCCACACCGTTTACGGTGTGGAGGTATGATTCCAACATGTTTGATACCAAACATGATAGGATTCGTTGCAGCTGTTTTCGAGATAGTCATCGCGTAATTATGCAGTGCCCCTCTGTATAGTATATGGGTGCTTCACTGACAACCCGGGAGAAGGAACTCCGTAGGCTGCAGGGGTGTCCTGCTCATCAGGGGCACCCTCTCACTTAGAACCAAGCACCCTGCCTTCAGGATTGCAAAGGCCTGCTATAGGGGTGACTTGTAGGTTTTAAGTGCAGTGACCCTTAGATATAGTAAACCTATATCTTAAGTAAGTGGTGCAAGCACCAACTTACACAGGCTGCAATGGCAGGCCTGTAGATCCATTTTGCATGGTCTCCCATGGGTGGCATAATGCATGCTTCAGCCCATGGGAGACCTCTGGGATACCTATGCCCTTGGTACCTTAGTACTATATACTAGGGACTGATAAGGGTACCCCAGTATCCAATCTGGAGTGTACCCAAGTGTAGGAAGCTGGCTCTGTATATACTACACCAAAGTGAGGTGTAGTGTGCACAGAGTCTAGTGGATCCCCAAAAGTAGGCAGAGGTAAAGTTAGATAGCACCTCACTCTCTATTTGTGGTAGTGTGGTCGATCCGTAAGGCTGTATCAGAGGACAGTGTTAAGCATTTGTTGTACACACTTAGTCAGCAAATGAATTCACACACTCAAAGACTGAACTTCAGACCAATTGTTTTTGTATAAAAATATTCTTTTAGTTATTTTATTTTCTAGAACCAAGCAAGCCTGGCACAGGTAAGTTGATAAATACTTTCCAGTAAATATACAGTTTGAAATGCAATTGTAAATGTACTTTGAAATGGTTACAGTTTTACTGGTAATGCAATACTTGTGAAATGCTGTACATATACTTTGTATCGACTTTGCAATGAAAATTACAGGTAAGTTACTTTACGTTACTTTTGAGATTACTTTTTAGATTACTTTTTCTACTCAGGGTGATATGCCTAGATATCACACTGGGACATTTCCTAGAGAAAAGGTAAGTAAAATCAGTTTTGCACAATTATTTTTCAGGTTTCCATACAAGTCAACTCCACATTTAGAACATTTTTCAGAGAAAAACAGTAAATGGATTCCTATGGAAAGAAATGAAGTTAACGGTTACCAGGTAAGTAATCGGTCTTTGGAGTTGAGCTTCTGGGGTTAGAACAAGGGTTCCCCAGGGTCAAGGATGCGCACTCGTTACACCCTCAGCGGCACTAGGGCGGCCGGGTGGAGAGTGCTGAGGCCCAGTGTTATCCAATGGGGGCTAGGGGGCCTCCGGCTGGTGGCTGCTGGCAAGCAGGCCACTGGGTTGTGGGAGCAAAGCTCCTGGACTTTAGCTCAGGGCAAATGGGGAAACAAAGTAACACCAAAGGTGCACCCTCAGCGGCACTAGGGCGGCCGGGTGCAGGGTGCTGTTTCGACGTCGGGCGCCCTGTTGGTTTCAATGGGGAACCTCAGGTTTGCAAAGGCACTGCAGGCTCAGGGACGAAGGTCTTCTGGGTGCGACCACCACTTCGAGAGGTAAGTTGGGAAGTTAGGGGTTGGTTAGGCACTGTCGGTTTGGGCACACAAGGCCGTGGGGCGTCAGGTGCAGGGGTGCCTTGTGGGATCGGATATTCTTACCAGCTCCTGGTCGCGGTTAGGGGGACCTTCTGGATTTAGGCTGCAGGCGTTGGCTAGAGGCTTGAGGCAGCTCAGGGGTCGCCGGATCTCGGGGGTGACCTCCTCGTGGTGTTTGCCCAATCGAGCTCGGGCCGTGGACGGCGGGTGCAGAGTGGGGCGGATCCGCCGTGTCCGGCCGGAGCCAGAGGTTGCAGATGAACAAATCTGGTGTTCACGGGAGACAAAGTCTTTGTGCTTGAAGGCAGGCAGGTCCTCCGGGGTTTTCGAGGTTGCTGGCTGCAGGACACACCGGGATTTCGCAGGAGCAGGTTCGAGGTGGGGACAGGCCGGTAGGGCTGGGGTCAAGTCAGTGGGCGTCTTCCTCTTGTTAGCTGCTGTACGGCTGTTCGGTCCTTCTTCTTCTTTTCTTGTTGCAGGTTCTTGTCTGAGGAAGCAAGGTTCAGGGGTGCCCATAAATACTAGATTTAGGGGCGTTACAGGTAGGTAAAAGGAAGGGACCAATGGGTCCCTTCCCTGGGGTGAATACACCCCCTATTATGCCACCCTCCAGTGGGAGGGGGGCATGAGCCTGTCCCTGGTTGGCTGAGTCCCCCCATCTTCAAGATGGCGTGGACTGAGAGTTGTGCTTCACCTCGCTTCCCCACCTGAGGGATGGAGTTGGCAGAGGTGGGCACACCTCTCTTCCTCACTTGTTTTTCCCGCCGGTTCTCCCGCCCAAAGTGGGGTCAGAACCAGTGGGGACCAGTTGCTGAGAGCAGCAAGTGGCCTGGGAAGCTCACAAAGGCGGCAAGACTTTGAAGCTTCCCCTTCGTGGAACCCTGCCCATCCTGGGGAGGAGGCTTGGCACATTGTCCCAGGATGTGCATTGTTTCAGGCTGCAGAGAGCAGCAGGCTCTCGACCCAGGGATTCAGAAACATGTCTGGTGGTGGCAGCTGAAAGCAGCCACTCCGCCTGGACACTAGAGGTGGGTTAGTTTTCAGGGGGCATCTCTAAGATGCCCTCTGTGTGCATTTTTCATTAACGAGTTTAATGTGCTGAGAAGTTTGATACCAAACTTCTCAGTTTTCAGTGTAGCTATTATGGTGCTGTGGAGTTCGTAATGACAAACTCCCAGCACCATATACTCTTAATGGCAGACCTGCACTTACAGTGTCTAAGAATGAAATTAGACACTGTAGGGATACAGGGCCTCATGCACCTGTACCCTCACCACTGGTATAGTGCACCCAGCTAGAGAGGTGACTGATCTATGCCAAGGCAGTGGGTTGTAGGCATGGCACACAGAGATGTGTGCCATGTTGACTCTTCACTTTGTTCTGCACCAAAACACGCAGCCTGCAAAGGCAGTATGTGTGTGTAACGGTACAGGACCTCTAAGGGTGGCACAATAAGTGCTGCAGCCCTTTAGAGGCCTTCTCTGGTCACAGTGCCCTGGGTACCTGTGGTACCATTTACCAGGGGCTGACCTGTGGCCAGAGATGCCAATTGGGTTTAGGCTTCAATGCAGTTTTAGGGAAAGAACATAGGCCCTGGGTACCTGATTAGCAGGAGGCCAGGGCACACTCAGTCAAAGCACATCAGCAATTCATCAAAACGTGGGTGCAACCATGCAGAAAGAGGGCACTTTCTCACACTAAGTACTCAACACAACAATTGAGGGAGAAAGCAGATAGACTGGGGTCCAGATTAGCAGGATCCCAGTCAGACTAGTCAAAATACAGCTTAGCACCAGGCAAAAAGTGGGGGTAACCATAGAAGTAGATCCTACTTTCCTACAGCTTGCTAACAACTATGGTACGCAGGGCCAGAAAACAATTGGAGGTGAATTTATGTGATGCAATGATGGTGAAGCTACAGAATAAAAACAATGAGATGCCTCAGGAGGTCGCATGAGGCATAACGATAATTGCTATTTGATCTCACACACCAGGTGGTGCAGCATGCTGCGCAGGGGGGGCGGGGGTGAGAGGGGTGGTGCTGGTATCAGCTGATGGAAGACACAGGCTGTGACGGGGGGATTTACCTTGTGTCATTTGGTCACATAAGTTCGTTTTATGTCCACTGACTAAAGTGGTTTTTAGATATTATTGTTAATGGGATACTGTTGATATATGGGCAGTGACCATATTGAAGAATACTATTGAACATGACCATTGTTGGTTTCTTGTAACCGGATAAAAATATTTTTTTTTAAATACAATCCCACCCAGACACAGATTGGAAAAGAGTCAAGCTAATGGAAAAACACAACAGACTAGTAAGGGCAATAAGTGGTAGCTAATAGTTCACACAGGCGCATTGTGCTCTGTTTACTAATTTTAGTTATTTTATCTTTTCAGGTTCGTTTATTGGAAATTGAAAAAGCTCAGATGTCTCAAAATATTGAACTACTCAAAACAGAAGCCGAACAGTTGAAATGTGTCCTTAAAGACATGTCTGAAGAAAGTGACCAAGCAAGAAGCCGTAATGAAGATGGTGCAAACCAGTCATCTGAAAGGTATGCTTTTCCTCTCTTGACATGTTCTTAAGTTGAATGTTATTTAACATATTTGTAATGTTACAATAAGGGATGTCCTTATCTGCATAGTGGGGCACATGAACATAACCTGCCCTTTTTGAACTTCGATCTCAATCCCTCTGTTGCACTTGATTCAATAGGATGTGGCTACACAGGCTGCAGGTATTATGCTCCCTGTCATTGACCATTGAATTTTCAATAATTTAGGTCCCATCAAAGCCCCTCTCTGAAACTCACCTGCACATATTGTCTTGGCTATCCCTAGATATTGTCTTGGCGCATATTTTCTTGCCTACCTGCAATCATTTCGATTCACCTTTCTACAGAAAAATGTTCAATTTACTTTGTGAGTACCCTCTTTTTTTGGATTTAATGTTCTACAGAATGCTTCTGGTTATACAGCCAGGAAGCAAAAAAGCCTTGAAGACCAAGGCAAGTGTCCCTTTATCAACACAGTTCCACTAAAACCAGTAAAGTTGTTCTTCCTAAACATGTAAACTGAGTTGCTGTGAGTGCTTGAGATTGCACAGAGCAGTGTCACGTGTTCTAGGCGGAGCCGGAGCAGGCAGAGTGCGGTGTCTTCAGAGTTTCCCCCAGGTGCTTCTCCAGCCATTTTGCTTCCAGAATTTGTTGTCGGCCCTTTGGGCTTGCCGTCGGACCAGCCCCCTGGTTGGGGGTCTTTGCCTTTTGCCGTTGCCTTTCCTTTTGCCGCGCCCGATTGAGAGGCGTTTCCTGGGCTGAGAACAGAGCATTGACGGGGACTGACTCTACTGGTCCAGCTTTGCCCACTCTGCTCCACCGCAGTTGCGTTGGGGGATTCAAAGGCCCAAGAGACTCCCGACTTGCGGCCTCACCCTTGAATGCAGCTGGAGCGGCAGTGCTGATATGGGAGTTGGAAACTACAGATGATACTAATGGAAGCCCCGATTTTAACGCTCCACAACACTCTATAAAACGGCTATTTTTCTTCTATTTGAAGGCTGGTGGGCAGCGCCATATATATGTGGAATGACAGAGTTGGTAGGAGAAGCTTTTCAATAACTCTGGTGGTTTGCCTGAATTTTTTGACATCTTTTAGAGCCTGCAGTAATGAATATTTGATGACTTGTGCAATTCAGCGACCAGCAAACTGATGACTTTGAATCTAGTGCCCCAAACAGAGGTGAGAGCTGCTTAATTGGGCGATTTACTCTGTTTTACACGTGCCTGTGGCAAAGTACGGCAGCCTGGTTTAGGGTGGTGGGAGAAGCAGTAGGCATAGAGTCCTCTGCAAAAAGCGGTCCCTGCATCCGCGGAGGCGTCCCAGCTAGCAATCCTGATATCATCTGGACCCTCGTCGTTACGCATGTAAGATATTGGAAGCAACATCCGCTTTGCCTGACTCTCTGGTCACTGATAAATTAATCCAATATAGCTTAATTTAAACATATTTAACTTCTACAACAGCTAACTACGAGCCAAAAGACTATTTTGATCAATTGAGATTCCTTATATCTCCATTGTAGTGGGTGAAGGCGGCGATCAACAAATCATATTCTGAGATGAAAAAGTCACTCTTTCCTATATGACAATTAAAAATGTAAGGAATCGCTCCGTTGTAATCAAATGGTAAGGAACGCTTCAAACAGACAAGAGAAGTAAAAAAAACGTCAGCACACATAGGTGCTTTAGAAGGGTTAACATCAATACCAGAATTCTTTCCTATGCTAGCCCCTATGGCGTCAGGAAACAGGAATATATCTGAAGGAGGTAATGCAATGTTGGATGCAGATCAAAGTGAGATCACAACACTCGCCACAGCAGATCTAACACCCAAAGCTGCAAATAGTATAGAAATAAATAGCTCTGCCCCGTCAACGCAATAAGTAATCAGCTGGTAACTCCAGAAGCTGCACCTATTCAAGTCTCACCAACGAACTTTGCATTACCTGACATTGAATCGAATCAACTCCCCTATACAGCAGGAAGTAAACCGCTGATAGAGAGACTAGTGCTATTCAGTAGTACGCCAAGTAATTTATCTGAGATCGAAGTGAATTTATCCCGCTCTCCTGACTTTGTTATTAACATCACCTCAGCCTGCAAATGAACATGCAATTATTTCCGAGTCCTTGCTGTCTCGTTAGAGGATACTCCAATATATATTGTCATTATATGAAAAAAATACAACTAATTCTGACCAATCACTAGAAATTCAAACTGCAATTCTGAAAATTCTAACCTTTCAGAAGGACTTGCACTCCGTCGGAAGGGCAGGTATTGGCGTGGGAGTTCAAACTTGCAAAGCAGGCAGTAGCCTAAAAATACTACCCGCATGGAATACCATTAAAAAGTCAAGTGTAACTCGTACAGGCAATAAAATGCGAAAAAGTAACAGAAAAGACTAAGGAAGGAGCAGGAATAGTCTACTCTTTACGTATGCTACGCCACATCAGGAGACAAGTAAAGAGACAGCCACTCTTCCTTACTCTCTGCTATTTATTTGCTCTCAAAGAACAGGTTCTTTGGAAGATCCTCCTGGGACTACTTCACTTCTTACAACATCAGAACTCAACTCTAAGAAAGCTAATAGGATTAAGGCAAAAACTAAGTCTGTGAGGAAGAAGAAAAGTGCAATGAGTAGAATCACCAAGAGGAAGTCTCGAAGAATAAAGTTTGCTCTAACCAACATCCACACTAGTGCTGACAAAAATGGAGTAAGTAGTAATACAGCTGCAATGGTAAACTTACAGAATGCCCAGGCATCAGACTTGCCTCTCCTTCCACCTGCAAAGGATGTGGCAATTCAATACGCTGGCCCCCAATTTTGTAAGCACTGTGTTTCAGTCGGAAAGTGCAGTTTTGGCAACCAGCTCTAACCGCAGATTGTCTCCAGCAAAGCCAACATTAAATCCTTATCATATTCTTGAGATATCAGACCTCTTTGCAAATGGGGAAGATCCACTAAATAGACAAAGAATTTTAAGGCTACTGTATAACTTTCCACAACTTCAGTCCCTATCTTCAGAAATAAAGCTGGTATCCTTTCCCAATATTCTAAACTCTTCCACATCACATGTAGAATATTGGTCTAATGTGATTCCCTCAATAGTGCTACAGGAAAGTGAAAAACTCCACAAGAATGGCTTTGAAGTAATGGGAATACATCACAAGTCTTCTGCCCCGCAGTCTCGACTTGACTATAATGGTCACAAGCCTGATTGTAGATCAATGGATACACTTAAAATAAACATTGATAAAGGAGGCAGACAGATATGCAACCAAAGCCAGCCCACAGTGGATAATTCTAAAACCGATGACTCCTGGTCTTGACTCTCGAGGAATCTGAATTGAATTAAACAGTAACCCCAAACTTACCTTTTAGCGGTAATGGTGATTATCTCCTTGGAACATGGCTGGTTTGGAAACATACAAGTTGCATAATGTGATGAGATTTTGGCCAGCTGTTTGTCTTCAAGAGACTTGGTCCATTGCTAAATTTAACTGGGACAACTATTTTGTCATCGACTTTGAAATAATACAACTTTCAAGCAATAATATACAGTGCACTAAAATAAACTTATCACAAGCAAGTGCTTACTCAGCTGATATTTTTTATCCATTTAACATCTATGTCCTGCCTGGCTTAGAATACAATATACAGCTGAATGTGCTATTTGATTTTATAGAGTCTATCCTAGTTGCTAGAGGAAATTACCAAATGATAATAATGGGTTACTTTAATGCAAACATTTCTAATGCTGCGATAAAAGTGCATAGAAATGCGGTATTGGAAGAAGTCCATCCCTGAACCGGTCTTTCCCCCCACAGATATATGCCGATAAATGTGGAAGTATGCTGCTGGAATCACTGCCCGGAGTAAATTGTGTGATATTAAATGGAGGAACTGATGGGGATTTACCAGTTGCCTTCACCAGAAAGGGGGTGGTTACTGGCTCCTCTATTATCGATTACATCATAACCAGGCACGATCTATATCAGAATTACCTGTTCTTTAAAACAGAGTTCGTGCTAGGTATTGACCACGCTATATTATGCACGAAAATACAAGTATAACTAACATCATCTTGGGCGCTAACAGAATGAAACGGGGATGCTCTTGTTGCTCGTTACTAAGGTCGAATTATTTGGAACACCAATAACATGTCCAAGTTAAACACAGTAGTAATGTTACCTTGCTCCCACCATCTACTTGAAGCAAGTAACCCTATTTCGATCTATGGAAAGATAATCACAGAAGCGGTCAATGAGATCCAGAGGAAGAGTGCAATTCGCAAAGATATCTGGTTTGTCTACAAAAGGAGGTAAAGGAAGTAGAAGTCTCCCGGAAGCTGAATATGCTTGTTCGTTTAGAATTCATTGCCCCCTCGCTTGGAAGGGGCAAAGAGATCCAAGCCCTTTGAAGGGCTCCGAAGAAAACTCCTCTGAAACTAGAAAGAACAGAATGGATAAGAACTGGGTCAATCTGCAGCAAGCAGCCCAACAGAAGAACAGTAAAATATTCCGGCAGCTTATTTTTAAGTTTATGTGCAGTAGAAAGAAACTGGCTGCTATTCCAGTTCCACTGAATGAATGGATCAATTACGTCACTGCCCTGTATGCAACTATTTCTCTCATGACTGACTGCGAGGTTTTCTCCAAATCTACTTCTGAGCCTAATCTACCTGTAGCTTCTCCCACGGCGAGGCAGTTAGAGATGTATTTAAGAAGAGCAAGATCCACAGCAGCGAAGAGACCTGATAAAATCCTCATAATTGTCCTGCAGGGTGACCCTGATGGTTGGTGTAGGCTCCTCACTCCCTTGTTTTGATCCTGCTATGCAGCAGGACCAGAGGCGTAGCTAGAGCTTGTGGCGCCCGGGGCTATCCCTCAGATTGCCGCCCATGGCATCCGCAGGCGTGTGATTGTGTGAGCTTAAGTCTCGGACTCGAATTTTGAATCTCACCTTGTTGTGTGCAGATTTAGATTCCGTATATAGGTTTCCCGATTTATGCCCTTATATAGGTACAATTCACATTGCCCTTATTTGGACATAGAAATCCGGCCCTTATTTAGACATTGTCCGTACAAACCAAATACAGGCATGGCCACCTACATCCGTCCATCCACGTCACAACGAATTCTTGGAAAGCCAGACCCTTAAGCCTTTAGGAATTTCCCTCAGCTTGAATATTGATTTCTCCAAGAACTCATTAAGTATGCATGAACATCTATTCCTTAGGGGTTCATTCATGACGTTCCTCTGCCCGACTTTTACGTCAATACTGGCATTCCTAGACACCTTCAAGGTATAAATATACCAGCATTTGCCTTGGCAAATTGCGGTTCCCGGAGGATTCGATCCAACCCAGACTACGCGGTTCGGCACGGCAAGTTCGGAAGGAGATCGAGTTCCAGCCTGATGCACTGACCTGACTATGCCATCCTCCTTGCAGAGAATCCAGCTCCAGTGCTCTCTGACTTCCCTTGCGGGGGGTTAGACTATCGAGTCCAGAAAAGAGATTCCAACCTCTCTCATTCTCAGGTATGGAGCTGACTAGAACTTAGAGAAACTTTTGGCAACTCTTGGCTAAACTAAAATATAGCTGGCTATACTTTAGAAACCGCACCTACTTCAAACCTCGTACTGCACTTAGGTTAGGTACACTGGGGTAGAACAATTTAGAAGCATCAGATGAGTATCACATTTTAGCATTATGTTATTTATGTATGTATTTTGATTAATATATGTCATAGCTACAAACCATGCTATTGCAGTATTATTTTATCTTACTGCTAACCTCGTACATATTGTACTTCGCAGTCTGTCTTACGATTGTAGCAATTCATATCTCTTGCATGAGAAATAAGACTGTTCAATAAAACCTTTTATTGAAACGCCCTTCTCTCTATTTCTGTGCAACTCTGTAGAAACGAAGCATGCACGATGGACTGAGTGAAACTGTTATCTATTGTTTCCACGATTCTGAGACTGTTCCGATTCTAACGGGAAACAAAGTTGTCATGTTTATGCGGTTGTCAGAGACTAATCCCTTCTTGTATATTCGAGAAGTTTCTAGTGACCTCTGAGTTAGCTGGCACACACAAGTAATTAAGTTTAATATACTCGATAGAGACATACTGACCTTAGTCCTATGTCAAATCTATAGTGTATGTTATTCCAATGCGCAGAGCCTATCGGGGATATAGGAACTACACTACAACCTCACTGTCAAATTTTATTTCGGGCACAAATATTTCTCACATGTATCATTGGAATGCTAGTTTTACATTGGTCTATTAACTAGTGCAAGTAAGTGTTAACTATCTGAACTCGCAGTTGTAGAGGGCTGCGCACAGCACCCGGGGCCACTCGCTTAATTATACTGGTGTGATTTTTTTAAATACTGTTAAACATATTTGTCATCCTTCCTGACTGTGACCGCTATGTGTGTCTCACAGGCTCTCCCGAGGCTTGCTCAGCAATCATGCTATCACGCACATGCTCACTGTGGCGGCCGGAGTCCGTAAGTCAGCTGACTCTAATGAATTTATGGTATAGGCCTGAGGCAATTGAGATTTGTGTTAGGGCCTCTCACACCATGTTATAGTCTGGTCCCAGGTCCCATGTGGGACAGAGAGAGCAGCATGGAGTTTAGTGATTCTTATTTGAGCTCTCTCCAAACAGCAGCAATGCCACATGTTCACAGACAGGTACTTTCATCAGCGTGCGTCGTGACTGTCACTCGAGACAGTCTACTTTTGCACTTACCTGCGTGAATTTGGATCTGAAGGTGGGGTGTTGGATTTAGGGGTCTTTCGACACTTGCTGTGCTGAAGGCTTTAAACAGCAATGCAGGGTGGACTAAATACCCGACTGAAGACCAAGCTGCTTCTGTGCCACGGGCAGAAAACAAAATGTCAATCTTTGCTTGAAGTGTCGTCTGGTGTATTTACACTTGGTGTGTAACTTGTCACTCGCTGTGCGACACTAGAGATATTTATGCCAGGACATCAGGGCAGGCTCTGGTGATGCTCATGCCACTACAACTCTGAATGCCTCGTGTGCACCCAGCAATACCCCTTCTACATTGGTGGGGTACAGTAAAGATCTGTGTTCTCTACTAAACTGTTGTCTTGTATTGTCAGTGGCTCTTATTGCACAGCTTCGCTCCAGTGGTTCTACAGCCTAACCGCATGTCCTTGCTCTTTTTGGTGTTAATTCTTAGCGGAGCATGTGACATGCTTTCTAGATGTCCATAGCTGTCATTTTAATTATAGTCAGCTGCAGCAGGCGTTTGCAGCAGTGTTAGATCTTCTGAGAGTTTCTCGTTGCTCAAATGGGTCTAATTTCTGATATTTATGTTTCCTCATCTTCATTGCTTGATTTTTGCTCGCAAGAAAGTGTCAAATGTCACTCATAACCACACTGAAATTATGAACATGTCACACATAGCAATCTGAAACCTTGGCAGCTATGGATTGCACGTGTCATGAAGTCATTTGCTGACTGCCTAACTTGGTTAGTCCCCCCACTTCTTTTTATAGATCCTTTCCTCCCCTCGTGACAACCGTTTAGCTCTTACCTTCCTCAGGCTCCAGTACTCCACAGTGGTGGCAGGGTCTCTACCGTAGGGGTTGGTTCTGCTGCAGCCTATCGCCCAGCACTGCCACTGCCCCAGACTCGACTCATAACTGCCAAGGTTTCAGATTGCTATGTGTGACATTTTCATAATTTTAGTGTAATTATGAGTGACATTTCAATGTGTATGAGTGACACTTTCTCCCGAGCAAAATCAAGCAATGAAGATGAGGGAAACATATAAATATCAGAAATTACTCCCATATGAGCAAAGAGAAACTCTAACAGCTGCAAAGCACCAGAAATGGAAGGGAACTACCTTAGTGCCCATGTAACCTGATTGGACAGTGGCCTCAGACACTCGCCTCAGACACTCTGCATCGGGCAAGGCTCAGGGGAGTGAGGGTGAGGCACACATAAGTTACAGCCAGCCAGGGCGGTGTTGTGTGTAAAATGGTATGTCCAGTTATGAGAAAATCCAAACATTGCAGACGCTGACACACCAAAAGAGGACAGGTTAATGTTTGACATAGGCAACAATAGGGGTGTGCAGTTTCATTTTTTTTTATTAATCCACCATACGTTTTGGCAGGAGGAGCACTTCTTTATCAGTTTCCCAGCTGACGACGGATGTCCCATTAATGTTAAACACAAAAGCCTGGAACAACTATTAAAGTCCGAAAGACTAATGGTAATAATGTGGAAAGTGTCTAGACTAATGGCCATTCAGAAAATGACATTCCCCATTTGTAACGTTGAAGAGACGTCACGTCATGAGCACAAAGAAAGCAATATATATATATGTACTGTAGCACATAAACAGGTAAGCGCTTTCAGCCAAACAGAGAGAGAATAAAGAGAGCTGCATTGGAGAGACAGTGAGTTCAGGTGCCTAATGTCTGTGGACTGATGCTGGGCTGCATCAGTTGCCTTAGGTGATAAAATATAATGTGCACTGTTTTAAATCGCTTTCTGAGCATGTATTTGACAAGAATAACTTTCTGAATTATGTTGCTCAACGACACTAATGTATGTTGCGATTTTCAGTGCTACAGGACGGTGAATGCAAAAGCAGAAGAGCTAATAAAACATAATACAGATCGTGCTTTAAATTAATTTAGGAAGCAGTCACTGTATGGGACATCTATTCAGGAAAAACACAAACCTTTCCCTCCAAAGCTCGAGGTTAGCACCTCTCAGTATGTAAGTCACAGTATCAATTTATGAAAAAAGTGTCTTACCATCATGAAGTTTACAAGTCAAGTGCCTGCTGACGAGACCCTAAACACCTTCCATAGCTGCCAAGGTTTCAGATTGCTGATGTGTGACATTTTCATAATTTCAATGTAAATATGAGTGACATTTCAATGACTATGAGTGACACTTCCGCGTGAGCAAAATCAAGCAATGAAGACGACTGAAGCATATAAATATAGGAAATTGCACCCATTTGAGCAAGAAGAAACTCTAAGAAGATCTGAAAACTGCTGCAAATTACCTGTGGCTTTGCTGTTACTCAATATTTGTGACTGCTGTAATTTCTATTTTTATGCTCTTTGTCTATCATATATGGCCCAACGCCATTGTGTGGTATCATTTATATGCCGTATATCTTTATTTGTAAAGCACTCTATTATCTTTCAACCCCTCTCACAAATTGTTCTAGTGGTGCTCATACCAATGTAGGGTGGTGCCAGAGCAGTTTACATCAGACAAACATTACACCAACACAATGACTCTTTCGTGGGTATTCCAGTCTAGCAAAATGTTATTTGTAGCACATCTCCCCTGACAACAGCTGAAGTGGTTTCATATGTAGTTAATTATGAAACGGAAGTGATTTGCAGTATTCACAAGCATTTTGCCTGGTGTACTGCAAGAAATAGAGCACACATTTGAAAATAGCAACTGGGGGCCCAAGCCAGCAGGATATTTGAAACTGAAAATATCCCTCAGTGTCACCTTAGTACTAACACAGGCAGGCACGCACAGGCTTTAACCCACCGAGCTATCTCACCCATACTATTTTTTTGTCTAAATCTAGATGCTTATATGGCGTGAGGGTTAAGGCTGATTGAAGAGATTTGTGTGTTGTGTCGTCATGGTTACACGCTTGTAATGTACAAAGGTCAATTCAAATGATATCATCAGTATCCTAATGACCATCATTAAAACTTCAAAAAGCCTTTCTATTGGAAATTTTGAACGTGACAAAGACAAAAGGGCGCCAGATATCGCACACTGACTGAGAAAGAGTTCAAACATGTGCCACCTCACAATGATCTCGCTGCCTGACCGCGCGCTGCCATTTATTGTGTAAATCACAGAGGCTGGTGGCACTTACTTGGGCAGTGGTTGCAGAGTCCGGAGGAGTGTGGCGGTGTCGCCCCAAGAATTGCTTGACGCGCAGTCTCTCAAGGCAGTGGCTGCAGGCTCAATTAGGCCGCTACTGCGCGCTGTGGTAATTCGGGTTTGCCGGCCGCCTCATTTAACAGTCAGCCTCCAGGCCGGTGAGTCCCTGGGCGGGCGGGGCCGTCTAGTGACACGTAGGCTATGTCCTGCCCCCCCCCCCGTCACTCACTTGATTTCTCTCCGGTCTGGCATTATTAAATTGAGGGGGTTTAAGGAAAACGGCTGGTGATAGCAGCCGGCGGGGCCGGTGCGAGTGGCATGCAGCAGGCACACCATATTTGAATACATTTGCGGAGCCGTGCAGCAGGTTGGTTGCCGGGCCCCCATAACGGTTAACCCACTCTACTCAACCAATTCTGGCCTTGCACTTTCAGCCTTCTATTATTGAAGGCATCGACTCCGGTCTGCAAAGGTGCAAGCAAGGCAGGTTCATGCCGTGAGTTACAGCTGGCCGCGGCAATTTGAGTTTGCCGCCCGGGTCCGGCCAGCCTCCAGTGATAGTCGTGCTGCGCAGTGGCGGGCGCTCGCGAGATGCGAGCGCGCCGCATGGTGATTGGAGCGCGTGACTCATCACTCGTCACTGCTGCGCTTCTTTTCAGCAAGGGCTGGCCAAACATTATGCCCAGGCCGTCATTGGTAGCGCTTTCGCGCGCTACAAGATTGACGGCCCTGGGACGGGACCCAAAAGCAACCACAAACGGAGTACGTAGCGCATGCTGCACTGCAGGCAGCATTTGCAAGCAGGTGCACTTGCTCTTTACACGGGGGCCGAGCAACATTGGCGGCGGCCTTTATAATTTATTTGGGGACACTGACACTACTGCAGTGACTGTCCCCAAATAAATTATAAAGGCCGCCGCCCCCAAAATAGTGCCGCCTGGGGCGGACCGCCCCCACCACCCCCCCCTAGCTACGCCACTGAGCAGGACTTAATCCTAGTTCTTGGTCAGGACGTTTGGTAGTCCCTCTGTATAAAAAATGTTTTGCAGCATAGATGTCTTCTAGATTCACATACTGTGCATATTCCGCCATCTAGTGGTTGGAGTCAGAAAGTGCTTTGCTTTTTTTTTCTTCTGTTGGGTGGTTGTGAAACCTGATCCCCTTGGTCAGGCTTCAACCCCCTTTGTGTGTGTGCAAGCTCTCAGATTATTTTTTCCGCCATGGAGATCGGAGGTGCACGGAAGACGTCTGAGAAAACACAGCAGCAGACGCAGGCAAGAAGGAAAACCCACCAGAATCTCCTGAGAGAGAGGTGGTACCAAGGAAGGTTGCATGAGGAGGAAATCTTCGAGCAAAAAAGCCCTTTTTGGTGCTGCTCTCTTGGTTCCTCATGCACTACAGCGAGTACTTTTTTCCCAGAGAATACAGTCTCCAGGTATTTGGGGGGAGAGGGGGGGTTCTGCGAGGAGCTGATGCTTCATCAGAAAACAAGGTAAGAATTTGCTCTTTTATATATAATATATGAGCAAAGCACGGATAAATTGCCCCAGGTACTAGCAAGAAAACTTGAAATAAAGCAGCACTGCCGCTTTTTTCATTACAAGGTTGGAAGAATCCAGCACATCTACCATGCAGCGCCTAAGGGATGTGTCAATGTGCTGTTAATACACTACATGTGCGTTTCTTTAAGTTATTTGAAAAGTATTTACATAGTTGGGTACTACGTTAAAAACGCACAACACATTTACCATGCTGCGCCTCTAGGCAATGTATCCATGTACTGTTTATACATTACTTATGTGTTTTTTTCAGTTATTCCAAACCTACTTTCATAGTTGTTGTACTACGTTTGAAATGCACAGCAGTGCCTCTACCAAAAAGCACAGTGCACAACAATGCTAGGAACAGATTATTCCCAAATCCTTTCCGTTCCTAACATGGCTAGGGCACAAATATGCCCGATAGGCTTACAAGGAGTAAACTAAACAAAGGAAAACGGGGTATTTTCCTTTAAGTGGGACGGGAGTTAACAGATATTTTTTGAAGAATATTCAGGCCTACACAGAAGGGTTAACTCCCAAAAATGTTTTCCCATATCAACGGAGAAAACCGGCATTAAGCCATCAAATATTATTAAGACTCACGGCAGAACAAGCCCTGGATTCATCGCAAACAGTAAATATTTGGGCACAACATTTCTAACACGGCACCAGATGCAGCACGTCTGCAAAGGGTTTCCAGGCAAACGGAGGGAAGGGTCATAAAATCCCCGCCCCCCACTCTACTTCTAAACAGGACACAAGGAATTCTTTGGGTGGAACAAAAGGACCCCATAAAACTTATCTCGAGGAAGCGCATTCCTCTGAAAACTAGCAGAAACGCAGGAATGAGGCCCCAGCAACAACACAGAGGTTAAAGCACGCACTAACAAAGGGGGAAAATGCAACAGTTGGCCTTCTCTGTAGCAGTCCAAACATACAATTTCACTAAAAGGCATTTACAGTTCATAGAACAACAAATCACAACTAGTCTATGCTGGTGCCTCAAACACGCACTAACACGTGTGCGAGTGCTACATTTACCGCAGCTTAAAAGTAAAGCAACTGCCTTACAACCATTTCACATAGGTAATAAACAAACAAAGGTACAAAACTAGTACAATATTTAGGCAAGCGACTTATTTTTCAATAGATCGCAAAATATTTATTAACAGCTGATGCTATATAACACATGGCACACACAGTTGAAGAACGTATGGCCCAAAATAACACACTATTACAGGTACTATGTCAATATTTACCAGTTACTGCGGCAACTTCAACAAATTTAATAAACTTGCTGCATAGCATTGCAACATGCACTGTAACAGGTACATCGTACTTCAAGGTACAAATACGCGCAATATTGCAGCATTACCTACTGAGCCTCTGCAATCTCTAAGGTGGCGATAGTAGTTTAATATTATTTACTAACCTGCTTATACCAACAAAACCAGGTACACTGGATCAAGGACAAATGCGAGTTTGGCTCATACCCAAAATCACATGACCTAGGCCTACATATACACAAGTACATAGGGCCATGCACATTTCCCTTCAAAACTACCCCCATAAAGGGCGGGGTCAACACAACATAAGGGTTTATATTTATTCTGCACCAAAAAATAAGCAAAGTATGTCATGTTTCCAGCTCAAATATTTGGATACATCCCCAAATAACAGCGCACAATAAATTAACCCATCAAGGTGTGTATATATATATATATATATATATATATATATATATATATATATATATTTTCAATCCAAAGTGCCCGAAAGCAATGAGAAGGCACTCGACAGCGCCCTGCCTACGGCGTTAGAATGCAGCTTGTCTTCCTGCTCCCATTTCAATTATTAAAACCAACGCGTTTCAAGGATACAATCCCCTTCTTCATGGGCTGCTCGACCACAACAATGACGGCTCACATTGCTTAGTTTCCAGCATTCTTTTATTTCCATACATGCCCCCAGTGGGCGTTTGCTCAGTGCGAATCTTCCTCAATGCATGATGGGACCTGAAGTCCCTGATGTGAGCATAAATGTTCGCTTTTGGTAAGTTCAATGTGTGGTTATATTAAAAGCATTTCAATGTCCTATAGTAGGTCTCGGAGTATGTAGACAAGTTGTATTAAACCCTATTCCTTTGGTTTCAAGGGGTCCCTCTCATTTTCTTTTGTAAATATATATACACTGTGTGTGTGTATGTATATATATATATATATATATATATGTATATATATGCTCCCTTTAACATTAACACACCGCATTACGCTGGTGTTAAAGGGAGTACGTGTTTTTTTCTACGGAGCACATAACGGCCTCTTTTTAAACCCAGTCACACAAGACTTTAAACGCATACCAACTCCCTCTACCATGCACCACTACGGTGCTTCACAACCCTGTTTTGCAACAGGCATAATTCCGCACACCGCCCCAAGAGGGGGTCAAACAACAAGTATAGCTGAAAATAATTAAATAAATAAATAAATATATATCTATAGGGGAATAGAGATATATGTATATACATTAATAAATCACCTTTTAAAGGTTAACTAGTGTCCCTCCACTCTCAGCTCAATAAACACATACAAGCAATATTATACTAATTCAACAAGCAGACACAATCTCAAAGCAAAAGAAGGGAAGATATAATCTTAGAGCTTGCACACACACAAAGGGGGTTGTAGCCTGACCAAGGGAATCAGGTTTCACAACCACCCAACAGGAAAAAAAAAAAGCACTTTCCGACTCCAACCACTAGATAGCGGAATATGCACAGTATGTAAATCTAAAAGAGTCTATGCTGCAAAACTATTCTTACAGGTAAGTAACTAGTTCGTTCCCACCTAACTCAGTGTAATTACCGTCACTACAAAATGCAACAGGGAAGAACTTTGCATCAGGTGTTTTGGACCATCTTAATGACTGGGCATACATAAAGGGTGTGATACCGTTAGTTCAAGCGGGTTTTAGATCAAAGCATTCTGTGACTGATGATATTGCTACTGTGCAAACAATTATCCATGGTGTGGCTAAATCTCAAGTTGTATACTGCATGTTTGTTGACTTTTCTACAGCTTTTGATAGCGGGCTGATAGACCTACCCTGTGGAAGAAACTAGTTAGACTGGGGATCCCTAGTGGCTTACTAAGACTTACTGTTGCACTTCATACATCTACTTGGTGCAGAGTCCTAATGGGGAGAGATAAGGTATTGACTCCAAAGATTTTAACTCAAAATGCCCTGAAGCAGGAATGTATTTTAGCCCCACTTCTGTTTTCTTTATTCCCAAGTGATCTATCGGTCTGTTTTAATAATGTTAATAATTTTCCACCTAAAATTGCACTTTATAATATATATGTTTTAATGTATGAGGATAATGTAGTCATTTTTTACTTTACTCCCATTGGCCTCCAGCGCAATTTGGATGTGCTCTCTGAATATGCAGAGGCAATTTAAAAAATTTTTTTTTTACTAAAAGCAAAGTAGTACCTTTTAGAGGGAAGAGACGGTACCGTCCTTTTGACTGGAAGGAGGGTGGCAGGTCTCTGGAGGTGGCCACAACCTAAACATACTTAGGAAGGGTATTTTCCCAAACCTTAGAGAGCACCACACACTTTACTCATTTAGGGCACAAGGCATCAGCACACTTCGGTGTTTAAAAAGATTATATATTTCCTCGGGTAATAAAATGTTTTGTTTTGTTGAGCATTTTTTTGTTTTTCGTGTTGATACAACAGGTTGCATTGAAATGAGTACAACACCCCAGATGGGAGATAAAAGCATCATAGTCATAGCAACGACAATATGAATGAACACATACACTAGTATTGACATTAGTCTCACAAGAACGTTCTCATATTGGGCCCACCTCCCCGTACCATTCCCCGCAAACCTATTTATCCCATACTTAAGTATGTTTAGCCGGACATCCACGTACTTCAAACACTGGCTTTTCTTTCTGAGCACACCAGTCCACCCCCCGCCTCCACTGTGACAGCATCAGAGGCTTGTAAGATTTCCAGTGAGTCGCAATGTCCCTTTGGCCACCAGCAGTGCAGTCCCCAACAGTGCCCGATCTGCTCGGGTTCCTCTTCTGACATGGTAAGCTCCCACTTTTTGCCTGGTTTTGATGTGGTTTCGATTGTAGTGCACAGGGCCCCTGCCAACCAGGTCCACTGTGCCAGTGCTTCTTCCCTAAAACCTATTCCCCAATTGGCCCTTCAGGCCCCCTGTAGGTCCCTCGTAAAAGGTACCTGTGTACCAATGGCATTGGGACTGAAGAGAATCCCCTAGGGACCCCTCACTTAGGCCATACAGACTGCCACTGCAGCATGCATGGCCTGGTGCAGACAAAATGACAAAGTCAACATGGCGCACTACCTGTGTGCCATGCCAGCTAGCACTGCCTAAGATATAGGTGCATCACCCCTCTAGCAGGCCTTACCAGCCCTAAGGCAGGGTGCACTATATCCCAGGTGTGGGCATATCTGCATGCACAGATATGCCCCTACAATATTGGGATCTATTCCTTAATATTGTAAGTGCCAGTGAAGCTCTAGAGCGTACATGGGCTGAAAACTCGACAACCCGAGTTCAACAGCATCATGATGGCTTTTACTGAACACAGGAGTGCTTGGTACCAAACTACTCCTTACAATAAACCCACACTGATGTCAGTGTGGGATTTATTGTAATATGTACTCAGAGGGCACCTCAGAGATGCCCCCGGAAAACCTACCAACCCTGGTGTGGTCACTGACTGGCTTGAGGCAGCGTGCCACACACACACATGTTTTTGGACCCCTGGGTGGAGAGCCTCTGCTCTGTGGGACCAGAAACAATGCACATCCTGAGCAGAGGTGTCACACCTCCTCCCTCAGGATGGGCACAGTGCTCGAAGGGGAAGCTTTAAAGGCCTGCCGCCTTTGTAATGTGACCCCCAGCCTCTGCTGCTAGCAGCAGATGGCAGCCCCTGGTTTATACCCCCGACTTTGGGTGGGAAAACTTAAAGGCTAAGAGGTGTGCTCACCTTTGTCAACTCCACACCTCAGGTGGAGGGGGCGAAGTTAACCACACTTTTCAGTCCCCTCCATCTTGAAGATGAGGGGACTCCTCCAATCAGGGCTGGTATATGCCCCCTCCCACAGGAGGGTGGCATATTCGAGGGTGTATTCACCCCAGGTAAGATGCCCATTGCCCCTACCTTCTACTCCCCTAAACCGACCCCGAAATTTAGTAATTAGGTGGCTCCCCCAGACCTAGAAGTCAGTTACCTGTGACCTAAGAAGGACGAAGAAGACGCTGTGCAGCGAAGCCTGAAGACGAAGACTGACTTGGCCCCCGCCCTACCGGCCTGTCTGTAGTTTCCAAGACCCTAAAGGCAGGCGACGACTGTCCTGCAGCCAGCGACTTCCAGAAACCCGAGGAAGAGTGCCTGAACTTTGAAAAAGACCAGAACTCCAGAGCACAGCAGTTCTGTTCCCAAGAATCCAACACAAAGGACTCTGGTGCCCTGCGGATCAGCGAGTCCTACCAACTTTGCACTCGACATATACGACCTGTGTCCAGGTGTCCAACCGACCCAGAACAGGCTCCCCAGCAACCCTGACCTCAAGTCCAGCGATATTTATTATAAAAAGACAAGGAAACCCAATTCGTAATTGGTCAGGGACCTTTGGGTAATTGGACTTTTTCTAAAGACAGTGGTCCCTAGACAAAGAATAGGTGAGACAATAAATATAGACCCAATCAGTACTATATTGTAGAAATCTGTCCAGCCGGACAGATATTTAATATGCAATCAATTCAATATTTACAAAAAGTAAACAAGAAGTAGTTTTAAGTGGGACACAAGCCTGCATCCAACTTTAGCAAGAAAGACGTACAACATGAAGTGAAGGGTTCAGGCAAGGGAAAATGTTTGTTATCAGCACATTTCTCATAAAACAAACAGAATATACAGTAAACACCATTACACAAAAATTAGGACATTCTAAACAAGCGTATATGGTGTACAAGGTGTCGACGGCGTTTCGATCCCTTGTAAGTAAGTAAATAAATCCGTTTTTATATAGCGCAGCTACTCACCCTTACGGGTCTCAAGGCGCTGGGGGCCGTAGTGGAAATTAAGTGAGCTATTGCCCAGCGTCACATGGTGCTGAGCTGAGCTGCCGCCGGAGCCGGGGATCGAACCGTGAACCCTGTGCTCCGAAGTCAGCTGCCCTGGCCGCTGCACCACACCTCTCCACTTAAGAGATTACTGGGATCATCTTCAGGACATTTTAATAAGCAAGCCTGTTTACATATGACTAAATTGCTAGAACCATAGGAGAAATTTGAGGGAAGAAAAAGAAAGGAAATTTGGAATTAATTTTCACAAGGGAGATTCGGCGTACGTCAAGGTGCTCGTGAGATTGTCTCGAGTGAGATCAAACCAGAAATCTTATTAAAATGTCCTGAAGATGATCCCAGTAATCTCTTAAGGGTATATTGTGTATATTCTGTTTGTTTTATGAGAAATGTGCTGAAAACAAACATTTTCCCTTGCCTGAACCCTTCACTTTATGTTGTACGTCTTTCTTGCTAAAGTTGGATGCAGGCTTGTGTCCCACTTAAAACTACTTCTTGTTTGCTTTTTGTAAATATTGAATTGATTGCCTATTAAATATCTTTCCGGCTGGACAGATTTCTACAATATAGTACTGATTGGGTCTATATTTATTGTCTTTCACCTATTCTTTGTCTAGGGACCACTGTCTTTAGAAAAAGCTCAAGTCCAGCGATGGCTGGCCCTACCTGGACTCCCACAACGACGCCTGCAGCCTGAATCCAGAGGCTCCCCCTGACCGCGACCGGTTCCGGTAAGAAGACTCCGACGTCTAAAGGCACCCCTGCACCCGAAGCACCGGCGCCTTGGTGAGGCGAATCGACAGTGCACCTACGACCCGCTACATCTCTACTTAACTCTGTTGTCGTTGGTCTCCCTCCTGCAACCTCTGGTGCGACGCCTCCAGCCTGTTTGTTGAAAGCAGACTCTCCATTGAAAAGCTTTGCAACGCTGAATTTGCACCCGGCTGCCCCTGTGCCGCTGGTGGTGTATGTGTGGTGCTGCTTAGTGCCGCCTCCCGTGCTTGACCTAACCCCCAAAGCTTGGCCCCTGCAACCGATCTACTTTGCTGCAAGCAGTGTGGCGTTGAGCACCACCAGTCTCTATTGAAATGCATTGGGCCGAACTCCAATTTTGACATCTGCACCTGGCCGCCCTGTGCAGCTGTTGGTGCAGTTTTGGTACTCCCCTTGCCCTTTGCTGACCTATGGTCCCGAAGACTGGAATTGTAAGTGTTGTTTCTGATGGATACATTTGCCTGTGGATTCCTCACCATTTGAAGCATCCCAATGTGCAGCATTCCACTGAAACTTTTCTCCTCCGCTCTCTCACGTCAACGAGGACGTCACAGTGGAATGGCTCCGCAAGCGACTCCGCGTGACTTCATCGGAGCCAAAAGAAGACCTCGTCGGCGTGCTGACATCTGTTCCCTTTTTTCCGCACCGTCGACACGTAACGGTTTTTTCCCAGGCTCTCCATTTCTGGGAGTTTCTTTGTTGCTGATTGTCGTGACTTTGTAGCCATCAGGTTTCAAGCCATGCAGAGAACGTGGGGGCCAGATGTCCATCACTGACCCCCATGAAGACTGTTTATAGTGTCTTTGGTCGGACCACGTCTTCGGGACATGCACTTCGTGCAAGCGCAGGAATCCTAAGGCGCTGAAGGAGAAGGCGGCCAAATTGTTCATGGCCAAGAAGCAAAAAAGGGGTTGCAGGAGGTCAAGGACCCGTTTGAAGTCGCCGACTCCACACACTTCGAGGCCGTCAAAGAAACATAAGAAAAAGCAGCACCATGGTTCTTGGCGTCGCTCATCCAAGGATGAGACTCCGTAGTCGGTGTCTCTGTGTCCCAGATGTCATCGCAGGGATGAGATCTCTCAGACTTCTTCACCTGACACCTAAGGTGACTCCGGCCACGTCTCCGAGAGCGGTGACTCCACCGGCTCCAAGGGATGCAACTCCTCAACCATTGCCGAAGTCGACCACTCCACCTCTGGCTCCGGGGTCTACCACGCCACAAATGGAGCCGAATTTAGTGCCTCCCCGAGCGGCTCCAGAGCCTGTAGTACCGCATCTGATGTATCCTGCTTTCCTGACTCTGGTTCGGATCTGTCGCATTTTTTGAATAAGATGTTTGGCTTGCGTGCCAGAGCTGCAAACCCTACAGGTGTGCCTGTTGGCCCCATGGGTCCTTTGGCATATTCCCTGGGAGGTTTGACACCTCACTTTCCTCCGGCACCGCTCATGCCTTTCATGCCTATGGCTCCAGGGAGTTGGCCTGTTCCGACGCCGAGATTTCCGACGCTGTTGCAGTCTTTCGAGGGGCGAGTTCCTCTGGATGGTTCATCCCTGGTGCCGTCTGGTTCCGAAATGGCGCCGACTCGACCGGCTTCAACTCCTTTTCCTGTGGGCCTCCCTTCGACGCCGATCCGAAGTCACCAGTGCTGTGTCTGGTGCCGCCGACGCCTGGACCGAGGATGAGGTCTCGGCGAGAGGAGCAAAGACTATTGGAGGAAGAAGAGTACCAGGAGGAACATGGAGAGGCTAAGGAAGGAGAGATTGTGGATCCTGACCCAGATTTCGAGGGTTTACAGGAGGCTAGTGGCTTGGACACATCTCTTGAATGGGAGCTTTCATCTCCAAAGGGTCTGCCGACGCAGGAGGTGACCACATATTGCACTCTGATCACAAAGGCTGGGGATCTCTTGGAATTGCCTCTTCCTACAGCGGAGTTAAAGTCTAATATCCTGACTGAGGTGCTCCATTCTCCATCCTCTATTTCAGAGCCTTTACTTCCCTTTCATTAGGCATTGACAGAGCCCATTCTTGATGTACTTCCCATTAATTAGGCATTGACAGAGCCCATTCTCGATGTCTGGCAGAAGCCGATGTCTGCTCCAGCAGTTTCAAGGACTGTGGCAAGGAGGTACAAGGTGGCTCCGGGGGATCCTGCTTTTCTGTCCACCCATTCTTCGCCGGAAAGCTTGGTGGTCCAGGCTTCGTGCTCCGCGAGGCAGTCTGCAGGTTCCTTCCCATCTATGCCTGCAGATAGGGAGTCAAAACGCATGGAGCAATCGGCAAAGAAGGTGTTCTCATCTGGGAGTATGGCCCTCAAGTCCACGAATGTCACATGCCTTTTGGGTCGCTACATCCACGCCCTCATGGATTCATCTACGGAGGTGGTCCCAAAATTGCCAGGCATTTCTCAGAGGTGTTGTTGGATGCCCAAGCTGCTGCCCGTTAGGTGTTAGTCTGGTCTGGACACTGCCAATTCGGTAGCCAGGGTCTGGGATCGTCTGTGGCTACTAGAAGCCACACTTGGTTGCGTAGTTCAGGGTTCTCTCTTGATGCCCAAGCTACATTACTGGATCTGCCATTTGATAGATCTCGCCTGTTTGGCGCTGCAGTGCTTTAAAGACAGTAAAGGCACAGCAAGGTCACTGGGACTTCAGTCTCAGCCCAGGAGGTTTGGACAGTTCAGAAAGTTTTGTGGCTTTGGAAGGAACTTGTCCTTTTGTGCCAGGCAACAGCCACAGCACCAGCAAGAGCAGGCAAATCCCTTGTACAAATCTTATGGGGGAAAGGGCAGAGGTTGTCTGCGGGGTGCTGCACGACAACAGGTCTCCTCTTCCTCCTCCTCCTCCTCTTCCTCTGTCCCTCCAACTGGGGTGGCCGGGAAGCACCTCTTGCTCCACCATCCTAGAGCATACTTGTCCCGCGGGAGGACGGGTGTCCCATTTTCTACAGCATTGGAGGTCTGTTACTACAGATCTCTGGGTGTTGAACATAGTAGAGAATGGGAATGCCCTACCCTTCCGAGAGATCCCCCCTCCTTTCCCTCCCCGTCAGGGTTTGTGCTTGGAAGAGCACATTCTGCTTCTCCAGCAGGAGGTTCTGTCATTGCTGCAAAAAGGTGCGATAAAGGTGGTTCCTGGGCAGGAAAGGGGTCAAGGATGCTACTCCCAGTACTTCCTGATTCTTAAAAAGGAAGGTCATTTGAGGCCGATCTTCGACGTCAAGGTTTTGAATTTTTACCTCAAACAGGAGAAATTCAAAATGTTGACCCTGGCTCAGGTTCTTTTTGCGCTGCAGAAGGAAGACTGGATGATGTTGATCGATTTACAGGATGCGTATTTTCACATTCCCATCCTTAAGTCGCTTCGGAAGTATCTCTGTTTTACGGTAGGGTCTTAACACTACCAGTTTGCAGTCCTTCTGTTCGGCCTTACTTCCACACCTTGGGTCTTCACAATTGTGATGGCGGTGGTGACAGCACATCTCAGAAGGTCGGGGAATCCTGTTTTCCCCTATCTGGACGACTAGCTGCTCAAGGCAAAGTCGCCAGAGATGGTGTTACATAATTTGCAAGTAACAACACAACTGTTGTTCGACTTGGGGTTTTCGATAAATGTACCCAAATCTCACCTGGTGCCCTCTCAGCGCAACCTGTTCGTAGGCGTAGTACTGGACACTACTGTAAGTCGTGTCTTCCCGCCTCTACAGAGGATTCAAGACATCCAGGCTATGATTCCTCTTTTTCAGAATAGAGCGGCTGTTCCAGTCCTGAAGGTCTTGCGCCTGCTCGGTCTGCTCGCTTCCTGCATACTGTTTGTCAACCATGCACGCTGGCATATGAGGGCTATTAGAAATGGGGGTCTCTAGTTGGCAGAGGTAGGTACCTTTGTCCAAGTAGGGACCCTTCTTCCTAGTCAGGGTAAGGGGGATACACTTCTAAAATAGCCCCTGCTCACCCCCTTGGTAGCTAGGCACGAGCAGACAGGCTTATCTCTGAGGCAGTGTGTAAAGCAGTAGTGAACACACACAGTAATACAGTGAAAACACTGCAAATGGACACCATACAAGTTTAGAAAAATAAGTAATCTTTATCTAAACCAAAACAACAAAAATCCACAATACAGTACTACAAATATGATTCTTAAAAGGTAGAAACAGTTCTGTTCCAAGAAAAGGTTGGATGCAACACTTTTACACAAAGTACCTTGGATGCGTCAAAAAATGCAAGCATAAAGGGTCGCAGGGAAGGTGATGCGTCGGTTCCTTACACTCAGGGAAGGTGATGCGTCTGTTCCTTACTGCTGCGCTGCGGAGGGGATGCGTCGGTTCCTTACCGGAGAGGAGGTGATGCGTCGGTTTCTTACTGCGTCCCCCAACGATGCGTTGGAAACAGGCGATGCGTCTATTTTCACAGTTCTTGCAGTTTCCAGTCCCAAAACAACCTCCAGAGGTCCAGAACACTGGCAGGCAACTCTCAGCAGATCAGTACTCCCAGCAAAAGAGTTCAGGGGGTAAAGTCTTTGTGTCCCTGAGACTTCAGAACAGGAGGCAAGCTCAATTTCAAGCCCTTGGAGATCTTCCTCAAGCAGGGGACACAGCAAACCGCAAAGTCCTTCTCCTTTCCTTGGCAGAAAGTAGCCACTGCAGGCCAACCCCAGACAGCAACCAGCACAGGGGCAGTATTCCTCCTCAGTTTTTCCAGCTCCTTAGCAAAAGTTCCTCTTGATTCCCAAAAGTGATCTAAAAGTCTGGGGTCTGGGCCCCGGAAACTACACCACCTTCAAAGACGCTATGACGGAATACCATCAACGCATCAGAACCACCAAAAGGACCTTCATCCACAACAGAATCCTCGCCAACTCGAGCAACTCCAAGGAACCTTTCAGCGTCATCCAGGAATTCACCAAACCCCCCTGCGAAGCCACGGACATCACCCCCTCCCAGGACCTCTGCGACAAACGCGGAGCCTACTGCCACCTGAAGATAAAGAACCTCTATGACAACTTCAACGACCACACGCCCAGACCCCACAGTCAGCCCAGCCCGCCAGGCGGCAACGCCAGCCAGACCACCATCTCCGCCTGGACACCGATCACGACAGAGGAGACCGCGGCAACCATGAAAGGCATCCACTCCGGGGCCCCTACAGACCCCTGCCCACCCCACATATACCACAGAGTCGCCACCACCATCGCACCCGTGTTGCAACACACCATCAACACCACCTTCGAGACCGGCTCCTTCCCCGACGACTGGAAACGCGCAGAAGTCGGGCCCCTACTCAAAAAACCCTCAGCAGACCCGACTGACCGAAAGAACTACTGGCCCATCTCGCTCCTCCCTTTTGCAGCCAAAGTCGCCGAGAAGACAGTCAAAGAACTGACAAGGTTCATCGAAGACAACGCCATCCTCTACCCTTCCCAATCCAGATTCCGAAGCAACCACAGCACCGAGACCGCCCTACTCGCCGCCACCGACGACATCAGCGCCCTCCTCGACCAAGGCCACACCGCAGCCCTGATCCTACTCGACCTATCAGCAGCTTTCAACGCCGTCTCCCACCGCACACTCGCAGCCAGACTACACGACGCCGGCATACAAGGCACCGCCCTCGACTGGATCAGATCGTTCCTCACCGGCAGGAGCCAAAGGATCAGACTGCCACCCTTCCTCTCCAAACCCACGGAAGTCAACTGCGGAGTCCCACAGGGATCATCACTCAGCCCAACCCTCTTCAACATCTACAATGGCGCCCCTCGCCGCCATCGTCCGACCGCACGGCCTCAGCATAGACTCCTACGCCGACGATACCCAGGAGGAAGAGAGACTTCATCGCCTGGACCCCAAGAGGACCGTCAGCTTGTAGTTGGACAGAACCAAGGATTTCAGGTTGGACGATCAACTCTTCATTGGTTATGTGGGCAAGATGAAGGGCAAGGATGTTCACAAAAGAACGCTGTCCAGATGGATCAGCTTCTGTATCAAGATCTGCTACGTCTTGGCCAAGAAGGAGCCTCCTGAAGGTATTCGCACTCATTCTACCAGAGTTAAGTTGTCTTCATCGGCTTTAGCTAAAGGTGTCCCTGTGGTAGACATCTGCAAGGGTGCAACTTGGGCCTCCCTCCACACTTTTACGAAGCACTATTGCTTGGATTCGGAGGTGAGGAGGGACGGCCATTTTGCACGTTCTGTGCTGCAGGATTTTTTGGTTTAGGCAGACAGGCACCCTCCACCGGGAGCGGGACTGCTTTGTGATTCAATTCAAAAGGTGAGGAATCCACAGGCAGATGTATCCATCAGAAGAACAAGTTACTTACCTTCGGTAACGCTTTTTCTGGTGGATACAGTATCTGCCTGTGGATTCCTCACTGACCACTCCCTCACCAAGGACCCCAACACCACCAGACTCAACTTCCAGGAAGGAATGCAGGACGTCGCAGCCTGGATGAGCAACAGCTGCCTAAAACTCAACTCAGAAAAGACGGAAGTCCTCGTCCTCGGAACCACCCCTTCGGCATGGGACAACTCCTGGTGGCCCACCGCCCTCGGCACCCCCGACCCCCACGGACCACGCCAAGAACCTCGGCATTGTACTCGACTCCTCCCTCTCCATGAATCGACAGGTCAACGCCGTCACCTCCAGTTGTTTCAACACCCTCTGCATCCTCCGCAAGACATTCAAATGGATCCCCCTCCAGGCAAGGAAAACAGTCACCCACGCACTCATCACCAGCAGGCTGAACTACGGAAACGCCCTCTACGCCGGCATCAACAAGTCTCTACTCCACAAGCTCCAAACAATACAGAACACCGCCGCCAGACTCATCTTCGGGGTCCCTCGACACGAACACATCTGCCAACACCTACGTGGGCTCCACTGGCTCCACGTCGAGAAACGAATCGCCTTCAAGGTACTCACCTACGCCTACAAATGCCTACACAACACCGGACCCCAATACCTCAACGACAGAATCACCCTCCACGTACCCAAACGAAACCTCCTCTCCACCTACCTCCTCCTCTCCGAAACCCCGCGCATACGCAGAGCCAGAACAGGGGGGAAGATCCTTCTCCTACATCGCGGCCAGGACCTGGAACAAGCTCCCCATCGACAGCAGACGTGGCCCCACCCTGAACACCTTCAGGAAGGCTCTGAAGACCTGGCTCTTGGACTGATATGGAACTGCTGACCCCCCCCCACGCCTTGAGACCCTCACGGGTGAGTAGTGCGCTTATAATCCCCCTTATTGATTGATCAAGCAAACTCCCCATTCTATCCTATGGGACAGATAGCCTTTCAATAGTGAAAAACGAAATTGGCAGTTTTTCACTATCAGGACATGCCACACACATCGGGGCATGTCCTACCTTTCACATACACTGCATCCTGCCCACAGTGTACCTTTGTCCTACCTTAGGGGTGACTCACATGTGAAAAAAAGGGAAGGGTAGGGCCTGCCAAGTGGGTGCACATGGCAGTACTAGACTGCACACAGGCACCGCAATGGCAGGCCTGAGACCTTGTTGCAAGGCTGCTTGTGTAGGTGGCACAATCAGTGCAGCAAGCCTACTAGCAGCATTTGGTTTACAGGCCCTGGGCACACACAGTGCACTGTACTAGGGAGTTAACAGTAAGCCAAATAAAGCAATCATGGAAACACCAATCCACAACAACAATTTACAAAGGGAGCACTTTGGCTCTAAACAGCAGTAGCAAAGTGCCCAAAGCATCTGGACCAGCAAAACAAAGTCCAACACACAGCAAAAACACAGGAGGTAAAGGCAAAAATACAGGGGATACCCACGCCAGTGATGCCAGGTCTAACCAGGGCCCTCCAGTGGTGCCTCCGCAGACAGTGTTTTCAACACAACGGAGATCTCGAAGAAATGGTCAGAATCTCCAGAGACACTGCAGCGGAGCTGCTATGGTAGAGTGTTCCAGGCAACCTGTCTCAAGGGAAGCTGTTTCAACCTCTTGTTCCGGTGGCCACAGTGATAACGGATGCCTCCACTCTAGGGCGGGGAGCCCATCTGGGGGATCTGGAGGTCAAAGGTCTTTGGTCTCGGGAGGAAAGATTGTTTCACATCAATCTTCTGGAATTGCGAGCAATAAGTTTGGCTCGCAAGGCCTTCTTTCCCTCCCTTCACGGTCAGTCGGTTCAGGTCCTAACGGACAACACTACTGCGATGTGGTCCATCAGCAAACAGGGAGGAGTAGGGTCGTATCTTCTTTGCAGAGAGGCTCTGCGACTCTGGTCATGGGCTCAGGACCATCAGATTTGCGTAATCGCAAATCATCTGGCCGGAGAACTGAATGTGCGTGCAGACAGCCTCAGTCGGCAGTATTCGGCCGATCACGAGTGGCGTCTCCATCCAGAGGTGTTCCTTCACATTTTCAGGATGTGGGGGTTTCCACAGTTGGACCTGAGACTGCAGAACGCCCTGCCCGGCGTTCTGCAGTCTCCAGTGTCCGATGCGGGGAGATCAGTTAGATCAGGGCTCACAGCTTCTTTACGCATTTCCTCCCATACCCTTAAATTCTCACGTTCTGAGGAAGATTCGCCAAGACTGAGACTAAGTCATATTGATTGCCCCGGATTGACCGTGAAGGGTCTGGTGCACAGACCTCCTTTACCTCTAATTGCACACTCCGCTCCGCCTCCTTCTTAGGGCAGACCTCCTCTCGCAGTCGCTGGGGCAGGTTCTACACCCTCACCTCCAGAGCCTGCACCTTCATGCTTGGAAGATTGAACGGGGCAACCTGAGTTCTTTATCTCTCACCGGATGTGGTGGATGTTATATTATCTGGCAGAAGACGCTCCACCAAATCTGTCTATTCTGGTAGGTGGGCCAAGTTTGTTAAATGGTGTGGAGAGAGATCGATTGATCCTTTGCAGGTCCATTTATCTGATGTTTTGAGTTTCTCTCTTTCCCTAGCACAACAGGGTTGTGCAGTAGCTACTGTTAAGAGCTACTTGTCTGCCTTGTTGGCTTTTCTCTGTTTACTAGATCAGCCCTTGTTGTTTATATCTCCCATAGTTATGAGATTCATTAAGGGTCTCACAAATAGGTTTCCTCCCACTCCTTTTATCATGCCTCAGTGGGATTTAAATTTGGTTCTCACTTTTTCTTGATGGGTTCACTCTTTGAACCATTATGTAGTTGTCCCTTAAGGTTTCTAGCTTTTAAAACTATATTTTTGGTTGCAATCATTTCCGCTAGGAGGGTGAGTTAGTTGCAGGCTCTTAGCTCCAAGTCTCCTTTTACATCATTCCATGCGGGTAAGATAGTACTTGGGACCAGAGCTGCTTTCCAGCCTAAGGTTGTCACTCCTTTCTACTTGAGGCAGTCCATCACTTTACCCACTTTCTATCCTCACCCTTCTAAGGAGGAAGAGAGACTTCATCGCCTGGACCCCAAGAGGACCGTCAGCTTGTAGTTGGACAGAACCAAGGATTTCAGGTTGGACGATCAACTCTTCATTGGTTATGTGGGCAAGATGAAGGGCAAGGATGTTCACAAAAGAACGCTGTCCAGATGGATCAGCTTCTGTATCAAGATCTGCTACGTCTTGGCCAAGAAGGAGTCTCCTGAAGGTATTCGCACTCATTCTACCAGAGTTAAGTCGTCTTCTTCGGCTTTAGCTAAAGGTGTCCCTGTGGTAGACATCTGCAAGGGTGCAACTTGGGCCTCCCTCCACACTTTTGCGAAGCACTATTGCTTGGATTCGGAGGTGAGGAGGGACGGCCATTTTGCACGTTCTGTGCTGCAGGATTTTTTGGTTTAGGCAGACAGGCACCCTCCACCGGGAGCGGGACTGCTTTGTGATTCAATTCAAAAGGTGAGGAATCCACAGGCAGATGTATCCATCAGAAGAACAAGTTACTTACCTTCGGTAACGCTTTTTCTGGTGGATACAGTATCTGCCTGTGGATTCCTCACTGACCCACCCGCCTCCCTATTGCCTGTCTGCTTATACTGGAAAAAAATAAAAGAAATAATCAATGTATATCTTATGTGATTTATTGTTGGAATCATGTGATGCTTGGAACTAGGAAATGTCTATGATGAAGAATTTCCAGTTTTGGTTGTGTTTGTTTGCTGTGTATACTTGTGAAAATGTTGTTGGTTCACCCGTTCATCTCAAAGGCACGGAAAAAATGTGTGGAACGGACGTCAGCACGCCGACGAGGCCTACTTATTGCTCCGATTACGTCATTCGGAGTCGCGTGCGGAGCCATTCCATTGTGACCTCGTCGACGTGGGAGAGCTTAGGAGAAAAGTTTCTGTGCAATGCTGTGCATTGGGATAATTCAAAAGGTGAGGAATCCACAGGCAGATACTGTATCCACCAGAAAAAGCGTTACCGAAGGTAAGTAACTTGTTCACTTACCTGGTTAAGCGGAATATTGTTTTCCTCCATAGGATAACATTGAACTCAGGTGTTGACTTTTGAAAGTGAAAAGTATTTTTAGTGAAAAACATACTTATTACGAAGATCTTGGTCTTAAAATTAAAATACAAACGAAGCTTATTTTTATAAAATTGGTGTGGATCTCCTTTTTGAGGCTTTTGTCGATTAATGGTCAATGTTGTGCAATAAATGTCTTACACTCCTCTGTGTTAGACCTAAGGCTGCTCGCCCAAACTACTTCTAATAGAGCACTTTGGGTTTTAATTGAGCCCTGTACACTTTTGGGGAACCCCTGGACTCTGTGCACGGTATAACCATTTAGTGGCATACCATATACAGAGCCAGCTTCCTACAATGCCCAAGCCACCGTCATAGGGGGCACGTTGGCAGGTCCCAAATGCCACCCGTGGCCGTGAGTTGACCATAGGAAGGCAATCGTCACCGAGTCAATCTCTTGAAACCAAGAATCATGTAGGGGTCATTTTGTAGAAGATAAGGGAAACCATGGTAATATCATCATTTTATATAACTCTATTCTCCCCATGACATTTAATGGGAATGTCTGCCATCTTTTAAGGTCTTCCTTAACTTTGCAAGCAAGAGGAGCAATATTAAGGGACCACATCAGTTGTGAATTCAGGGTCACCTGAATACCCAAGTAACGAAAGCTGAGGCGGCTTATTGGTATAGTCCCTTGCCAGTCTATACAAGCTTGTGAAGGAGTCAGTGGGAGCAACACCGATTTGGCGGGTATGCACGAGGCAAGAATAGTTGCAAAGACTTTTACCTCCCAATTAACAAGGGAGATGGGACGATAATCAGTGCAGGAGACCGAAGGAAGGTGCACAATTATAGCCTGATCCAGCTCTCTAAGGAAAGACCCAACCTCTACCGTCTCCTTGTAAAGGTTCAGGAGGTGAGGAGCAAAGATGTCTCTATACTTGACGTAAAATCAGTAGGATACCCATCAGGCCGGGCGTCTTACCGGCTGCCATTGTCGATATGGCCTCACCTATCTCCTCCAACATGATGGGCTCCTCCAGCTGATCGCGCTCAGTATCCGAGAGGCAGGTCAGCTGCACCTCGCCAAGGAGAGGCACATCCACCTCAGCCACAGGACACGGAGAGGCCGCATAAAGCGACTAATAGTAATCTGTTACAGACTGGGCAATGGCAGGAGAGGCACGGTGGGCGAGGCCGGCTTAATGTACTATCTTTGGGATAACCATACTGGCCAGGGGCCGGCACGCCAGCCAATATAGTAATTTTCCATTTTCATCCCCCATCCATAAACCCGTGCAGTGGACGCCCGCCAGATCTGTTTTGCCTCTTCCAGGGAGAGGAGTCTAATCTCCTCTTGGACCAATGCCAATTGTCTAGTGGTGTCACCATTTGGCATAGTGGCATGTTGCTTTTCTATTTGAAAGGCTTGAGTTTCCAGTTGCGTGACACGAAGGTGCCACGCTCTTTCGGCTTGCCGAAGTATGTTCTTAGCGTGCCCCTGAACAGTGGCCTTGCAGGCCGCCCAAAGAATACCTGGTGATTGCACTGATCCAGAGTTAAGTTGGAAATAGCGCATTGATTCCTGCCTTACTGTGTGAGTGTATGTATTATCCTGAAGATACCAGGCATTAAGCCACCACATTGGGTGGCGGAGTGCACTAGGTTCACCGATTTGGAGCAATAGTCGGGCATGATTAGAAATCCCACGTGGAAGTATCTGTATTTGGGATACTAGAAAAGCATCCGGGGCAGGCATGATAATCATGTCAATGCGTGCACGCATGTGTGATGTGCCACAGAAGTGTGTGTGTGTGTGTGTGTGTGTGTGTGTGTGTGTGTGTGTGTGTGCTGTCGAGGGTTCCAGATCTTCCACACATCACAGAGATCCAACGTGGTCGTCCATTTTTGAAGTGACTGGGCTCTAGTACAGCGCCTATCCCAGGCAGGGCTGGTGGAGTCCATTGAGGGATCAAGGACTGCATTAAAGTCCCGTCCTAAAAGGGTAAGGCCAGCTAGCAGTTGTGCCGCCACATCAAGGAGAGTGGTCAGGAAGAATCCAGTGCCACTGGAGGGTGCGTAAATGCATAAGAAATTCAGTGAGCTGCCTTCTAATGAGCCTGTTGGGGCCAGATACCGACCCTGGGCATCTGACCCGGTTTGGGTCACTACCATGGGAAAGGAGCTTCTTAAAAGGATTGCCACTCCACTGGACCCCCTGGCAAACCCGGCATGATGGACTCTGTCCAAACCATGCCAAGCGAGAAATGGACACTTGGTACCCAGGAGATGGGTCTCTTGGAGCATCAAGACTGAGGGAAAGAAATGCTGAGTATAACGTAACACCACGGAGCGCTCAATCTCATCTAGAAGACCCTTAACATTCCACGACATACCACTATATGGCGTCGCAGTGGGAAGTTAGATGACCATATAAGCAGGAGCAAGGAGTCCTCAGACTGTATGTGTCGGGTTGGGCACAGCACCCCATGAGGATACTTGAGTGTATGAGACCTGTTGCCATTTACACATTGTTGGTGTAGGAAGGTGGAATCTGACTATATGGTTGCCCCCACTTTTTTCCTAGTGTTTTGCTGGTTTATGACTTAGTTGGACTGGGATCCTGCTATTCAGGGCCCCAGTCTATCTGCTTCCTCTATAAAATGGTTTCCATGTGCCTTAGGCACATCTCTGATTGGAATCTGGAGTGCCCTTATAAGTCCCTAGTATATGGTATACTATGTACCCAGGGCATAGGTACCTCAGAGGCCTACCAGGGGCTGCAGCATGTATTGTGCCACCCCTGGAAGGCCAGCCAAAAGGACACCACAGGTCTGCTACTGCAGCCTGGGTAAGGTGGTGCATGCACTCCTTACTGTGATATAGGCTACCTATATCACTACATACATACACACATATAAACCTATAAGTCACTCCTATGGCAGGCCTTATCAATCCTGAAGGCAGAGTGCGTGGTTCCTATGTGAGAGGGTGCCCCTGCATGAGCAGGGCCCTCTGCAGCGTTCGGAGACCCTTCTCTGATGCTGTTTGTAGTGCAGCCTGACCATATACTCTAAGCGCATTATAACCTCGCGTTAAATGCTAACTTTGGGATGGCTGCACGGAAACATGTCGTGTTTGGTGTCAAACATCTTGGAATACTACCCCCCGCCAGTTCTGGCGGCGGGGGTAGCATTCCACCCTTCTAGAGGGAAAGACATGTACACACCGGTATACCCGGTACTGACTTTCCAGAGCCCTGGCATCACAAAATGGATGCCGCTGCCACAGACACGAGTCTGGCCTCCTGCTGCTGACCGAAACTCCGGCAGGGGAGGCCTGGACAATAGGTTTCCTGTCCCAGGGAGGTGTAACCACCTCCCCAGACAGGATAGTGTGTATTGGGGCTGGGCGGGAGCACTCTCTGGTGCTTTGAAGTCCTGCACTGGGGGCACACTTGGTGTCCCTGTGCATGCCCCAGTTCAAACCGGCTCAGGGGCTTCCAGCCCCTGCTCTGGCGCGAAACTGGACAAAGGGAAAGGGGTGTAACCACCCCTCTGCCCTGACCCTCCCATAGGTGGGGCCACAGAGTATGTCCAACCCCCTACCTTAGTATAAGTAGGGGACCCCAGTCCTTAGGACTTTAGATTTACCTGGACGAAACTCTGATACAGAATCCTGGACCTTCAACGCTCTACTTCAAGATTAAAGGACTGAAGAATCTCCCTTGGGGTCAAGGAGTGACTCCCCTGCTTGGCAGGCACCAAAGAAGCAATTGTCCGGTCTGCATCGCTGAAGCTCCCGTCGGACGCCGAAGTCTTTGCATCACCAGAGGTGGATTTCCAGACTTTCCTGAGGCTGCCCTGAGTCCCCAGCAAAGCTGAGGCCCGTAGCTGTCGTGGGTAACGTGGAACCGTGACCCCTGGACACCGAACGCATTTGCAAGTGCATCCTCTTCTGGGTCTCCCACGAAGTCGTGCTTTGGGCTCCGAGTAGCCCCAGCCTCCAGCACCAACTGCACCGAAGATCACTGGCCTCCACTCCACGAGTGTCCTGTGAGCCAGCTCCACGTGCATCGTCTCGAGGCTCCTTCACGGTCGCTAGTCCGTTGGCTAGTAGGCCCTCCCGAAGGCCAATCTTCTTCTGCTTGGGCTCCCTGGTTGCTCCAGGCGTGCCGTGACTTACCCTCGCTGGGTGAGTCCCACAGACCTTGCTGGTCTGCAACATCGTCCTTCTTCCATTTCCACGAGACTTGCTGTTGCCAAGGCTTGTTGGGTCCAATCCAGTCGCCGACACCCTTGCAATCGACAGACGTCGTGGGACAGCTCGAATCCAGCTCCTGGTCGTCGTCGACGCCTCCTGGACCTCGTGGCCGAAGAGTCAAGACGACCGTCAACCTACCTGAAGCACTCGACATCGGTGGGCATCTGCTCATCGCCTTCCTGGTCACTGGCTAGTGACCCAGACTCTGTCCCCTCTGCTTTCAGGTTCTTCAGATCTTCGATCCACCTTTGGATCCACCCGAACACTTTCGACTTGGCCGCCAGCAGCACTTTGCAGCAGATCGCCATTGAAAGCGACGACGAAACCCGACCCCGAAAGACACCTATGCACCCGGCTCCCTGGGTGAGGTAACTCGAGTACTCCGGTGCTCCCATGGGTATAGACACTAGAACAGCCTAGTTCTCAAAGGGTTTGCTCCAAGTCCTCCTCTAAGTGTCCCTTTTCTTTTAAATTCTAATCGCGACTTTCCCCATAGAAGTTAACGGCGGTTCGCGGCTGTGTTCATACACTGCACGCGTCCCCCGTGGGTCCCCTGTGTCACTACCTTGGGTGGTTCCTTGTGGTCCAAGCACTTCTACAGGCTCTAGGCCTTGTGTCTAGCTCAGTCGTGGTTCTTATACCACTTTATTGGTATATGGTTTGGTACGCCCCTGGGGCTCAAACGTGTATTTGTGCTATTACTGTAGATAACTAACTTATAATTTATGTACTTGAACTCTAGCCTCATAAAGAGACTAGAGGGGTGTGTTTAGTAATAAATACATATATTTTGAATATATACCTGGTGTGGTCCTCTTTCATTTGGTCACTCAAGAGATTATAGACTGGTAAAACAAGCTGCTTTACATTCCTTCAAGACTTAGCCTGAAGGCTGCTCTCCATAGCTACCACTAGGATAGCTTTCAATAAAGGTTGTCTTTAACCTATCTCCAATAAGGGGTTGTTTGGACTGGTGCAAGGTGCCCACTATAATTAGTGGACAGCATATGCCAGGCCAACTTCTCACATTGGTGTGCAGCGTGTGGGATTCCAGCTTGCTATTGTTTTACCAGATAATCTCAATTGAATTGATCAACTGAAAACCACTAAGGGTACCTAAGGTACATATAAATCAAGCTTAGTAATACAGTAAGTTCTACTGAACTTAGAGTTGTGTGTTAAGGGATAGCACACCCTTTCTACAACTCATAGTTTAGTAGGCTACACTAGAGTAGGTAGTGCACACACCACACCACACCTCACTAGTAATGTCTTCAAAGCCAGGACCCAGTGAGTCCTTGCCAGAAGCCAGTGGGCTTCTTCCTCCAAGTATGATAAACTCCCATTCTTGGAATTGAGAGCATTATGCAATACTAGGAAGTTGAAGGCAGGCAAAGTGCTAGCACCCAACACCTCAGGGAGGTGTTACTAGCTGATGATCTCAGCAGGCCCCTAGGGTCTGAAGGGGTAGGCAAAGAGGGTGGGGCAGAAGATGAGGAAGGGGCCAGGGGTGAAGAAACCCAGGCCCCCTCTGAAACTGGCCAGGAAGGTGAAAATGACCTTGTCCTGGAAAACCCAATTCCTCCTGTGGAGGAGGAGGGAGGATCAGACTGACCTCCCTTTGTCCCCCAGGAAGAGTTCTGAGTGTGCCCAGAAGGTCTAGGTCTCCTTCTCAGGAGTCTAACCACTCTGACACCTCAATAGGGACCTCTGTCTCCTCTCATGGTAGGGAATCCTCTCATGAGAGGAGAAAGAGACTGATTCAGTATGAGCAAACTCAGCTTGAACTCCGGAAACAGCAATTGGCTATAGACAGGGAGTCCCTAGATCTCTATAGAGAGAGACAAAAGTTGGGACTAGAGTCCCATGGTGGCAGCAATTTCCCAAGAGATAGGGAAAGGTCTTATGACCATAGAAACCTGAGCAAGATTGTCCCTCCCTACCAGAGTGGGGATGACATCCACAAATGGATAACTGCTCTAGAGAGGGCCTGTAAAGTACAGAGGGTCCCTCAGGAGCAGTGGGCAGCAAACTTGTGGCTCTCCTTTGCAGACAAAGGTAGAGATAAGCTCCTCACTGTTAGAGAGGAGGATGCTGACAATTACAAAGTCTTGAAGAGTGCTCTGATAGATGGGTTTGGGCTAACCACTGAACAGTATAGGTTGAAGTTCAGAGACACCCAAAAGGCTCAGACTCAAGACTGGGTTGATTTTGTAGATTGTGCTACTAAGGCTCTGGAAGGTTGGATACATGGCAACAAGGTGCATGACTTTTTAGGATTGTACAATTTGATTATGAGGTAGCAGATCCTTAATAATTGTCAGAACCAGCTTTTACACCAGTACCTGGTGGACTCTGATCTGACCTCTTCCCAAGAATTGGGAAAGAAGGCAGACAAATGGGTCAGAACCAGAGTAAAGACTAAGAATCAGGGTGGTGACCAGAAGAAAGATTCTACCAAGTCCCAAGAGAAAGGTGGGGATAAATCTAAGGATAAATCCACTACAGGGCCCCAAAAGTCCTCTTCTGGGGGTGGGTCCCAAACTCCTTCCTCTCCTGAAAAGAAACCCTATTGCCATGTCTGTAAAAAGCCTGGACACTGGAAAACTGATCCCAGTTGCCCCAGGATTGGCAATAAAGAAAATGTTCCTCCAACAACTACTACCACCCCTCCTGGTACTACCAGTAGTAATCCTCCAGTTGGGAGTAGTGTACCCAAAAGTTAGGTGCTTTTGCAAGAGGAACAGAGGTGGGCCCTAGTTTAGACAGGACCCCTCAACAGACTCCTCTGACTCTGATGGTGGTGTAGGATTTGCCACCTTTACCATGGGTCCCAATGCATTGGGCAGGTACAGACTGGAGCCAATAATTAATGGTCAGAAAGCTGTGGCATTTAGGGACACAGGGGCTAGTGTCACCATGGTGGCAGGGAAACTAGTCCCCCTCACCAGCTTTTACCTGAGTTTAAATACCAGGTAACCAACATTGATGGTGTCAGAACAGATCACCCCATGGCCATAGTCAATCTCAGCTGGGAAGGGGTCACAGGCCCAAAAGAGTGGCAGTGTCCCCAACCTTGCCTGTAGATTGCCTGATGGGCAATGATCTGGAAATTTCAGCCTGGGCTGAAGTTGAACACCAAACCCATCTGAGAATGCTGGGCGTCCCTGTAAAGGTTAGTGGGGCTGTGATGGCCACAGCCCAAGCCCAGGGAAACTTTGGAGAGATGGAGCCTGGAAGAATGGCCCACTCTCCCCAAAAGAGAGCACAAGGGTTGAAGAAAAGTCTTCTTCCCTCCAGACAGTAGGTAAGGGTCAGCCTCCTCAGGGAACTGACCCTACCCCTAGTGAAGGAACTGCCCCAGAGGTAGTCAGGCCTGGCCTGGCCCCACCCCTGATGGCAGAGGACCCTTCCAAGGTGGTACCCAGTCTGGAGCAGGTAACCTGCCCCTCTCTACCCTGCCTCAGTCAGCCCAGGGCTGCAGAGGTCAGGGAGGTCAGTGGACCCCCAGGGCCCCCTGTCCAGAGGAACCCCCATCAGCAGATATAGGGGCACCCAGGCTAGTAGCCCTAGCCAGGTGAAAATTCCTCAACACACTGAGGGATCCCCCATACCTTTGTGTAGGGACCTCCCCCAGAAGGACTCTGTTAGGCAAGGGCAAACCTGGGACCAAAAGGTTCCAAACCTGCCATGTCCCTCCAGTCGTCCACCCAAAGGGACCCAACCCCCAGCTGTAGGCAGCCAAAGGTTGACCCTTAGAGCACAGTGCAACTCAGTCATGGAAAGACAGGCATACATGGTGACCAGTGATCTGAGGAAGCTGAGACCAACCTTCCTAGGGCCTCACTTCCCTTCTCAGACACCTCACCAGCCTTGTACTTTACCAAAGCACACCACAGGTAGTAATTCCCCATGGTGGAGACCCTCTCATACCCTTAGGGTGAGGGATTGCTTAGTGGACCATAAGATAGGGGCAACCATGCTAGTGCAGGTGCTTCCTTATATGGCCACTTAGTCAATAAAGGCTCAACTGGCCAAGGTTAGCCTTATCTCCTTTCGTTTGGGGGGTTATGTAGGAAGGTGGAATCTGACTATATGGTTGCCCCCACTTTTTCCTGGTGTTTTGCTGGTTTATGACTTAGTTGGACTGGGATCCTGCTATTCAGGGCCCCAGTCTATCTGCTTCCTCTATAAAATGGTTTCCATGTGCCTTAGGCACATCTCTGATTGGAATCTGAGTGCCCTTATAAGTCCCTAGTATATGGTATACTATGTACCCAGGGCATAGGTACCTCAGAGGCCTACCAGGGGCTGCAGCATGTATTGTGCCACCCCTGGAAGGCCAGCCAAAAGGACACCACAGGTCTGCTACTGCAGCCTGGGTAAGGTGGTGCATGCACTCCTTACTGTGATATAGGCTACCTATATCACTACATACATACACACATATAAACCTATAAGTCACTCCTATGGCAGGCCTTATCAATCCTGAAGGCAGAGTGCGTGGTTCCTATGTGAGAGGGTGCCCCTGCATGAGCAGAGCCCCTCTGCAGCGTTCGGAGACCCTTCTCTGATGCTGTTTGTAGTGCAGCCTGACCATATACTCTTAAGCGCATTATAACCTCGCGTTAAATGCTAACTTTGGGATGGCTGCACGGAAACATGTCGTGTTTGGTGTCAAACATCTTGGAATACTACCCCCCGCCAGTTCTGGCGGCGGGGTAGCATTCCACCCTTCTAGAGGGAAAGACATGTACACACCGGTATACCCGGTACTGACTTTCCAGAGCCCTGGCATCACAAAATGGATGCCGCTGCCACAGACACGAATCTGGCCTCCTGCTGCTGACCGAAACTCCGGCAGGGGAGGCCTGGACAATAGGTTTCCTGTCCCAGGGAGGTGTAACCACCTCCCCAGACAGGATAGTGTGTATTGGGGCTGGGCGGGAGCACTCTCTGGTGCTTTGAAGTCCTGCTCTGGGGGCACACTTGGTGTCCCTGTGCATACCCCAGTTCAAACCGGCTCAGGGGCTTCCAGCCCCTGCTCTGGCGCGAAACTGGACAAAGGGAAAGGGTGTAACCACCCCTCTGCCCTGACCCTCCCATAGGTGGGGCCACAGAGTATGTCCAACCCCCTACCTTAGTATAAGTAGGGGACCCCAGTCCTTAGGACTTTAGATTTACCTGGACGAAACTCTGATACAGAATCCTGGACCTTCGACGCTCTACTTCAAGATTAGAGGACTGAAGAATCTCCCTTGGGGTCAAGGAGTGACTCCCCTGCTTGAAAGGGACCAAAGAAGCAATTGTCCGGTCTGCATCGCTGAAGCTCCCGTCGGACGCCGAAGTCTTTGCATCACCAGAGGTGGATTTCCAGACTTCCCCGAGGCTCCCCTGAGTCCCCAACAAAGCTGAGGCCCGTAGCTGTCGTGGGTAACGTGGAACTGTGACCCCTGGACACCGAACGCATTTGCAAGTGCATCCTCTTCTGGGTCTCCCACGAAGTCGTGCTTTGGGCTCCGAGTAGCCCCAGCCTCCAGCACCAACTGCACCGAAGATCACTGGCCTCCACTCCACGAGTGTCCTGTGAGCCAGCTCTACGTGCATCGTCTCGAGGCTCCTTCGCCGTCGCTAGTCCGTTGGCTAGTAGGCCCTCCCGAAGGCCAATCTTCTTCTGCTTGGGCTCCCTGGTTGCTCCAGGCGTGCCCTGACTTACCCTCGCTGGGTGAGTCCCACAGACCTTGCTAGTCTGCAACATCGTCCTGCTTCCATTTCCACGAGACTTGCCGTTGCCAAGGCTTGTTGGGTCCAATCCGGTCGCCGACACCCCTGCAATCGACAGACATCGTGTACCAGCCCAAATCCTGCTCCTGGTCACCGACAACACCTCCTGGACCTCGTGGCTGAAGAGTCAAGACGACCGTCAACCTACCTGAAGCACTCGACATCGGTGGGCATCTGCTCATCGCCTTCCTGGTCACTGGCTAGTGACCCAGACTCTGTCCCCTCTGCTTTCAGGTTCTTCAGATCTTCGATCCACCTTTGGATCCACCCGAACACTTTCGACTTGGCCGCCAGCAGCACTTTGCAGCAGATCGCCATTGAAAGCGACGACGAAACCCGACCCCGAAAGACACCTATGCACCCGGCTCCCCTGGGTGAGGTAACTCGAGTACTCCGGTGCTCCCGTGGGTATTGACACTAGAACAGCCTAGTTCTCAAAGGGTTTGCTCCAAGTCCTCCTCTAAGTGTCCCTTTTCTTTTAAATTCTAATCGCGACTTTCCCCATAGAAGTTAACGGCGGTTCGCGGCTGTGTTCATACACTGCACGCGTCCCCCGTGGGTCCCCTGTGTCACTACCTTGGGTGGTTCCTTGTGGTCCAAGCACTTCTACAGGCTCTAGGCCTTGTGTCTAGCTCAGTCGTGGTTCTTATACCACTTTATTGGTATATGGTTTGGTACGCCTCTGGGGCTCAAACGTGTATTTGTGCTATTACTGTAGATAACTAACTTATAATTTATGTACTTGAACTCTAGCCTCATAAAGAGACTAGAGGGGTGTGTTTAGTAATAAATACATATATTTTGAATATATACCTGGTGTGGTCCTCTTTCATTTGGTCACTCAAGAGATTATAGACTGGTAAAACAAGCTGCTTTACATTCCTTCAAGACTTAGCCTGAAGGCTGCTCTCCATAGCTACCACTAGGATAGCTTTCAATAAAGGTTGTCTTTAACCTATCTCCAATAAGGGGTTGTTTGGACTGGTGCAAGGTGCCCACTATAATTAGTGGACAGCATATGCCAGGCCAACTTCTCACAGTTGGGTCAATGCGACAACCTAAGGGAAAAAAGAAACCTAAACAAACAGCGGAACAATAACAGACATGCATATTGTCTACAAACCCCATCCCCCAGCTTCCCCCACCCCATACTTCGCCTCCTCCTCCCAAGAAGCATCTATCACCCTGTAACAGGTACCCCAACTGGAAACCAAAGTAGCTTGGCTAGGTTTGGAGTGGTGGACCCCTCCAGGTAATAGGATCAATGCAGCGCGGCACCAACAGCTACACAAGCAATCTTGAAATGGTCAGTTCTGGTTTGCAGAAACCTTCACCAATTGTTACCCCAACTCGGGCCATCTACAACACTGTCAGACAGGTGAGGGAGTTCGACTTAGGCATTCTTCAGGTTGAGTCAGTACTTGTAGGACCCTTCCATCGTTTAAAGAGGATTCTGATCTTTGCAGCTGTTGACGCGCTAGGACTCCGAGTGTGGGGAGGGTGAAGCAGTCCCAGCATTGCGCCTTCTTGAGCGAGTGCGGGTTCTCTTCCGGCGCTGAACAGTTTGCCGCCCATGGGTCGATGATTGGTGAGGAGATGAAGGCGATGAGTGAGATGGGCGGCTTAGTCGCTTCTCCTCCATAATCAGCCTCCTTCCCAGGCTGATTCTGGGGTCTCAAATAAATGGGTTTACCCTTGTGTATGACTTTAAGTCGTACTGGGAACAGAAGCATGTAGAACAATTGAAGAGCCCGGAGTTTGTTAAACGGCTTCATATGATCTACGTTTTGCTTGGACCTCCCGGGTGTAATCTTGAAAAATTAATATTGTGGAGTTTTGATATTGGAGGTCCGCATGGGCTCTGGCTTCTCTCAGGATACAGTCTCCAGCCTTGAATTTGAGAAATCTCGCTATCATGGGTCGTCGCTGTGCACCCAGAGGAGGTTTTAGTGGCAAGCGCCATGTGGGCCCATTCCACCGCAAACCAGGGGGAAAGTTGTAAGAGACATTTTAAATTACTTTTAGATACCCATCAGGTAAAGATACCCCTATTCTTTCTCATGCACTTGAATCCATCCCAATAAGTAGGTGGTACATTTTAAATGTATTCAAAGTGAGGCTCCTTCGAAAGATAGTATTCCTGAGCCAAGCAATCCCCATCCAGGCATTACGCTTCGTTTTCCCTTCTCAGCACCGATTCTAGGTCCTTGGCTAAAATGATCGGATGGGCATATAGCCTTCTCAATGCATCCGAAGGCACTTTAAGAGCCCTTCTGAAGGACTAATTTCATGTTTGCAGCCCTGATGAAGCCTTTGTAAGGTGAAACGCGTTTGCTGCGCTCTGTTGGAAGTACACAGTAAAGTAAAATGCGATGGCCAGACTAAGCTATTCACGAGATTTGGAAACTTACACACCATATTCTGGTAGCCTCTCTTTTAAGATGAACAAAGGGTACTTGAAGTTTACATTGGGCCATAGCATCAGGCCTTTTATAATGACGTTACGACTGGGTATCTTACCACTAAATATTACAAAGCACTGGTCAGATAAAAGATCAGTTGGGAATATGGGATTATGTGATTTATGAAAAGGTGGGATTCAAGATATTAAACATGTATTGTTTGCTTGTCCCTATAAGTCAGTATTAAAAGCATGGAAGCGGTTTTGAAAACCTTTGTTTTAAATACAGTGCATTTAAAACGAATGATCTGATTGCTCTAGCAAAATCACCTTCGAATTAATTTGTGTGCCGCAATTTGTTCACATTTTAAAAATTATTTATCAATGTATTAGCACTATATTTATATGGTGATTGTTTTATGTTTTTAAATCATTTAAGACATATATTGTTTTCTCAGATGAGATCTAAATCAATAAATTGATTGAACAAGGAGCTAGGCCGGCAAGTGTAGTGATGTCGGATGCGGATGAAGTACCTGGCCATGGTTAATCATTAGCAACATTGGTGTTGGCTTCAACTGAATGTGGGCCTGTTCTGAGAGGAGCAGGAGTTCTGTGAACCAGAATTATCTGGGTCATCTGGAGCAATCAGGATTACTCTGCCATGTTCCATCTCCAGTTTCTTAAGGAACCTCTGGATTAATGGGTTCAGGGGAAAAGCGTATTCCTAGATCCCGGACCATCTGATTGAAAACTCATTCCCCCAAGATCCTTCCTGTGGGTGCCAGCTTGCAAAAAATTGGCATTTTCAATACTCCCTTGTCGCAAACAGGTCTAGGTTTGGTTTGCCCCAACGATTGAATATGTCCTCCAGAATGTGCTGGTTTAATTACCATTCGTGACAGCTGGCATTTGTCCTGCTCAATGTGTCTGCTAGGACATTGGTCTCTCCGGGCACATGATCTGCCTTGAGTGTTATTTGGTGTTATGTTATGTTATGTTATAAGGTATTTGTTGAGCGCGCGGCTACTCCAAGGAGTGTCCCGGCGCTGTCTCAGAAACCCCTGACAAAGCAGTGTGAACAGAACAATATGCGCCTTCTCTACTGTTGGAAGAGCCAGGTTTTCAAATGTCGCCTGAAACCAAGGAGATCCTGCATTTGTTTCAGAGAGGGAGGCAAGCTATTCCATAGTTTTGCGGCTGTTACTTGAAAGGAGCGTCCCCCCTTTCGAGACCGAAAGAACTTTGGCACGATCGTCAGATGCTGTGTCGATGACCGTAGGGTTCTGGATGGGGTATAGGGCTGGATTTTGTTCATGAGGTAGGGAGCTCCAATGTTGTGGAGAGCCTTAAAGGCTAGCACCAGGGCTTTAAAGTTAACCCTCTTTTTCACTGAAAGCCAGTGCAGGGACTTTAGACAAGGGGTTATGTGTGTCCTGGGGCCGACTCTCAGTACGGCCCTGGCGGCCGCGTTTTGTACCACCTGTAGGCGGCCAAGAAGGTATTCGGGGAGGCCCAGGTAAAGCACATTGACATAGTCCAGCCTTGACGTGATCAAGGCTTGGACCACTGTTTTCCTATACGAGATAGGGAGCAGAGGGAGAAAATTTCTCATCATTTCTAACAGCCCAAAACAGGTGCCGGCCACAGATTGGACCTGGAACTTCATAGACATATCTGCGTCCAGTTTCACTCCCAGATTTTTTACAGTGGTCACTGGCAGGCAGGGGGGGACAAATTCTGGGGCCACCATTGGCGCCATTCATCACCCGGAGTGTATCCAAAAAAGATAATTTCAGACTTATCTGAATTACATAGCAGTTGGTTGTATTTGAACCAGGCAAACACCTTGGCCAAGCACGTGCTGATTTCGTTTCCTCTTAACGCCGCATCTTTCTCACAAGTAAACAACAACTGAGTGTCGTCGGCGTAAGATATAACTTTTGCTCCATGCTGTTCTGCTATGAGTGCGAGGGGGGCCATATAAATATTAAACATTGTTGGGCTTAAAACCGAACCCTGTGGCACTCCTACATTCAACGGAGGAATGATGGCCGAGAAGGGGGGGACCAAACAGTTTGCTGGCGGCTTTCCAGGAAGAAGGAAAACCACTTAAGAACCGTGCCCCCAATGCTGCAGTCCTGAAGTCTGCGCAGAAGTAGATTGTGGGGCACGGTATCGAAAGCCGCCGATAGGTCCAATAGTATCAGTACAGCTTTCCCTCCTCTATCAAGAGTAGTTTTGATCGTCTCAGAGACTTCTAGTAGTGCCGTCTCCGTACTGAAGTTGGCTCTAAAACCCGACTGGCTTGAGTGCAGAACATGGGTAGCCTCAACGAAATCAGTGATGACAGCATTGACATACTTCGCCAAAGCCTTGGAGAAGTAAGGCCATTAAGATATAATGGGGTAACCCACAAAAGTCAATGGACCTGGGTACTAATTGATATAGAAAAACAATGGTCCTAGACTTATGTTAAATCTTAGTTGTCTGAAGCAATCATAGACAGCATAGGTACATATACAGTTTAATTCAATAATGTACCGTTAACTTATTTAAAACACATTCAAATATATCCTCAAAATCCAAAGAAATCCAAAAGGCACACACAATTGTTTTTATGTGACTCAGTATTTTATTCGGTCACTTTTCATACCATTTTATCATATTCAATGTTCAAAACAGAGAGTGGTTGCTCCAAGGGAAAAGTGAAGAAAGAAAGTGCTCGTGGAGTAAGATAGAATATATAAGAGGAGATCAATCAAGAAAAACAATGATTCATCATTATTTATATTACAATCTTATTAGTAAAACTGGTGCGTGATTCATGATTGCACCAGTTCTGCATTGAGGCCTGTCCATTAGTTAGTTCATGGTTAATCATTTTGTTATTTCTCAAAAAATGCGAAACAACGTTTGTCTGTAAGCAAGTAGGGCTGGGATAATAACAGGTACAGGCCCGAGTAGGGAGAGTGTCGACGCTTCGACCCTAGTGCAATGAGGGCAGTTTATATCCTCTGCAGCGGGTCTTCCTCAAGACAGAAAGGAGGGATGGGGGATGCGGGGAGCAACTGATCATGGGTGATGCACAGTTAAAGTCCGCCCTGGGTATAGATATAAAGTCCGCAATAGAATTGCGACTTGGTAACAGCAGTTTACCTTCAATTAATGGGTGAGAAAATCGCCCACAGCGTCTTAATACATCATCTTAGCATGGCCCGGGGAATCCCACTTCACTCGAGCAGACCAGCTGGATTCCCCGGGCTATGCTAAGATGATGTATTAAGACAGCTGTGGGCGATTTTCTCACCCATTAATTGAAGGTAAACTGCTGTTACCAAGCCGCAATTCTATTGCGGACTTTTATATCTATACCCAGGGCGGCACTTCTAACTGTGCATCACCCATGATCAGTTGCTCCCGCATCCCCCATCCCTCCTTTCTGTCTTGAGGAAGACCCGCTTGCAGAGGATATAAACTGCCCTCATTGCACTAGGGTCGAAACGTCGACACTCTCCCCTAACTAACTAATGGACAGGCCTCAATGTAGAACTGGTGCAATCATGAATCACGACCAGTTTTACTAATAAGATTGTAATATAAATAATGATGAATCATTGTTTTTTTCTTGATTGGATCTCCCTCTTATATATTCTATCTTACTCCACGAGCACTTTCTTTCTTCACTTTTGCCCTTGGAGCAACCACTCCTCTGTTTTGAACATTGAATATGATAAAATGGTATGAAAAGTGACCGAATAAAATACGAGTCACATAAAAACAATTGTGTGTGCCTTTTTTGGATTTCTTTTTGGATTTTGAGGATATATTTGAATGTGTTTTAAATAAGTTAACGGTACATTATTGAATTAAACTGTATATGTACCCTATGCTGTCTATGATTGCTTCAGACAACTAAGATTTAACATAAGTCTAGGACCATTGTTTTTGGAGAAGTAAGGCAGCAGAGATATCGGTCTATAATTGCTGGCCGCCGAAGGATCTGCTAAGGGTTTTTTCAGGAGCGGGAGGATCTTTCCGTGCTTCCAGCTGTCCGGCATCGAACCCTCAGACAAAGATAAATTCAAGACTCTGTTGATGGCAGGGTTTAATACCTCAGCGATGGATGCCAGAATTTTGGCAGGACAGGGGTCGGAGGGGGAGCCGGATTTCAATGCCTTCATAATTTTAAGTGAAGTGGCCGTAGGAATAGGGGAAACTCAGAAGGATTGCATCCGCAACTGGGCCAGTGGGGAGGGCAAGTCAGAAATGCCCGTGCTATCAAGAGCCACAGAGCTAAACGAATCCTGGATAGTTTTTATTTTATTATAAAAGTATTGCGCGATATGATTCGTCCATTCATAGGTAGGGGTGAAAGGGCTTTTTATGGCATTAGAGGAAGAAAAGTCTTTAACTATCTTAAACCGTTCCCTACTACAATTTCCGGCTAGCTCAATTTTAGAGGTCAGAAATGATTTTTTTCCCTCACGGACTCGGACATAGTGAGCTTTTAGGGCCCGTTTATAGATGGTTTTACTCAGAGGATCGTAGTGTTTCCTCCAAATGCGTTCAAGGCTTTTGCATGCGCTTTTGCTTTTCCTAAGTGTCTCGGTGAACCACGGAGCCGAGGCTCTGCCTTGCTTGGCTACTCGAGTTTTGGACGGGGCAAGTTGCATGGTCCACTCCTGGAGCCATCCTTCCAGTGCGAGCACATCATACTCTAAGGTACCATTTGTGGGGATGGGGTGCAGACTAAGTGTAGCAGCTAAGGTCGCCGGTGTTAGCTGCTCGAAAGATCGAAAATTACTGGCCCGCTGCTTACAGTAGGATTGAGACCTTCCAGGTGCTTTGCCTATCTTAAAGGTGAGCAAAAAATGGTCTGACCAGATAATAGGAAGGGGCACGGCTGTTTCAATCTTAACTGTTGAGAAAATCTGGTCCAAGATATGGCCCTTTTCATGGGTGAGGGACGAGACATAGGGAGTAAGGTCGAAGGTGCTAAGAGATTCACATAACTTCATAGATTCTGAGTCCGTAAGTTGATCCAAATGTATGTTAAAATCCCCAAGGACCAGACACTGACTGTACTTGGCCGCTATCGGAGAAATGGCGTGGCCAAGGGACTCCAAAAAGCGCCCTGCCGGCCCAGGTGGACGGTATATTACTGCCCCAGCAACAGACTGGTGAGCAGAAACCGTCAGATGGAAACCAAGGCTCTCGGCCCCCTCAAGCTCTTCAATGGGTAATGGCCGGCAGTGGAGATCGTTTTTATGAATGATCGCTACACCACCGCCCCTACCGCCGGGTCGATCCTTCCTCATTATCATATACCCCGGGGGGGATGGCAGTAGCGATGGTCGGGTTTGAGCCCTCGTTGAGCCAAGTCTCAGTGACAAACATTGTCAGGTTCGGACTCAATGAGGAGATCGAAGAGCTGGTAGCTCATGTTTTTATGGACCTAGTATTCAGAAGGACTGCCTTTAGGTGCTCCCCTATCACCGCGTTTTGTACGTCGGTAGTACCCTCCGCAGAGTCGCTCCCCTGTAACATAACTCCCGAGTCAGGTTGAGAGGTGTGGGTGTTCCAATTACAGTCATTACAATGGAGTCGGTCTGAGTCTACCGAGAGAGTAAAATGCGAGCCGCAGCTCGTACTCTTACCCATCGCTAGTAGGCTATCTCTACTGTAACTTATTTGATAGTTTTTCAGGCAAGTATTTCCTGATGAGGCACCTGCAGCGTTACCGGCGCCGGCCGCCTCCGAGACGCGGACGGGCGCAGACGGGCTTGCCTTAGGTGCGCCTTCGGTGCGCGCTAGCGCAGCGTCCCTTTTTATCTCCCCCAGCGTAACAACTAGACCGCACCCCTCGTGAAAATGGCGGCCAGGGAGTGTTTGGTCACGTGAGAGCCAAGTTCGAAACCCTCCAACCCCCGGAAAAAAATCAATTTCAATTTCCCACACAGTAAGAAGCAATAAAAGTTTTAAAAATCAGACCTTCGGTTTAAAATTATTAAAACATACTAAAACAGTGCCGCAGTTAAAAACAGCAGGATTAAGTGCAAACATGCAATCAGGAATCGCATTCAAGGACACGAGCAGAGAAACTGACAACTGCTCTGTCAAGCAGTGATGCAGAGCCCATTTCCAAATTTCCAGTGCCTGTTGTGACTGGGCTGATGACCTTGTGCCTCACTGTTTGTTTATATAATGCATGCTGGTTATGTCCTTGTGAATTAACACTGATGGCTTTGCTATTCTGGGAAGGAAAGAGATTCGGGCCATTGCTATGGCTCTCAATTCCATCAATTTTATGTGCATTTTCTTGGAAATGAGTGCCCCATCCCTCCTGGGACACATCTGTTGTTGTTACGAATTCGGAGATCTGTGTAAGGAATCTTAGCCCCTTGGACAGGTTTACACTCTGTGCCAACCATTTCTTGGATGTTACCATGATCAGAGTAATCCAAATGATGTCGTCGAATGACCCTTGAATCTGTAACCATTGTTTGTCTAACTCCTCTTGTAATGGTTGCATGTGAAGGCGGTAATGTGGAATTAGTGAAATGCAAGATGATATAGTTCCGAGGAGTGATTTGTACAGTTGAACTGAAACTGACTTTTTTCTGCTTAATTGTTGTGCTAGTTGTTGAATCATTATCTGTCTTTCATGTGAGGCGAATGCCTTGTCCCCATCTAGAGTCGCTCCCAAGAAAGTCAAGGTTGTTGACTGTGTGAGATAGGATTTCTGTTTGTTGACCGTGAGGCCCAAATCTTTGAAGTGTGTGAGACAGATTGATGTATCTCTTGTTGCTTGTTGAGATGTGGATTCCTTTATCAACCAGTCGTCGAGGTATGGAAATACCTGCACTCCCTTTTGCCTCAAGTGAACTGCCACTGGAGCCAAACATTTGGGAAAGATGCAGGGTGCCGATTTCAGCCCTAAAAGGAGAACCTTGAATTGGTAATGGGTGCCGCCTTCCTTGGATCGTATGAATTTGCGATGCTTTGGGTGTATTGGAACATGGAAGTATGCATCCCGGAGATCTAGCGCTGTCATGTGATCCCCATGATTGAGAAGATGCAGGATAACTTGCATCGTGACCAGGCCAAAGGATTGTTTTCTTGAATACTTGTTGAGTTTCCGAAGGTCTAAGATGGGGCTCCATTATCCTGACTTTTCTTTATCAGAAAGAAACTTGAGTAGAAACTGATTCCCCTCTGGGTCTTCGGGACCTCTCCTATTGCCCCTTTTCTTAGCATGGTTAATAACTTATGCAGAAGTTGTTATAAATAAAGAGGAGGTGGCCCTTTTGAGGGGGGTAGCTTGGCGGTATTTGGTGGTTTTGTGATGAATTCCAGCATGTGCCCAAGCAGGATGCCATCCAGCACCCATCTGTCTGTTGTTATGAGGGACCATTGAGTGATATAATTTGAGATTTGACCCCCAAGTTGTTTCTGTGAATTGCGGGGCATAATCGTCACCGTTGAAAAAAAGTCACTGCTTACTGGCAGTTTCTCTCCCTTGGGGAGGCAGTTTACGTCTGAGTGCCTTTCGTGTATGCCGCTGTAGGTGGCTGTATTGCTGCTGGGAATATTGAGAGCGATACTGGCTTTGAAAGGTCTGGTATTGTCTGTATGGTTAAAATCCTCCTCTGTAGGAGTATGATCCTCTGCCCCTGGCTCCTCGAAAGGGCTGTCTCCTTAACTGTAGTGTTCCCAAGGATTTGGCGGTATCCGTGTCAGTTTTTATGGTCTGGAGAGCATCATGAACATGCTTGCCAAATAACACCTCACCGTCGTACAGCATATCCAGGATCTTGCTCTGTATTTCTGGCCCGAAAGATGTTGCCTTCAGCCATTCCTGTTTCCTGTTGACAGCTGCACCAGCCAGTGATATGAAACCTATTGACTATATATCTATTGTGTAGTCGATACTTTCAGCAGATGTTCTCTCTCCTTCCTGCAGAATTTTCCTGGCTTCACTCCTGGCATCCTGTGGCAAGAGGTCAATGTATGCTGCAATGTCTGACCAAATCTGCCTATTGAAGCATCCTAATATCGGTACGGAGTTAGCAGCTCTGACTATAGTGGCTGCCATGGTAGAGAAACGCTTCCCTATATTTTCCAGCCTATGGCCGTTTCGATCTGGTGGTGTTGTAAAAGAGGTGGATGGACTCTTTGAGCGACGCTGAGCTGCTTGAAATATAACCAAATCCGGCTTGGAATGACCAATTAAACATGCCAGTGAACCAAACCGTCCGGTGCTTTATACTTTTTATCCAGATTAGGCAGCACTGCCGACATTGTAGCTGGGTTCTTCAGAGTCTTGATGCCTTCCTCCCATATTAATTCCACGATAGGTAAGGCTCTGATTGATTTTTTTCATGGACTCCTTGAAATCGTAGAGGAAGCAATCCGATTGTTTTGTTGTTGGAGGAAGCTGGACTCTTTTAGCTGCCCTTTCCATAAGGTTGTGGAAGCCACCAATGCCGTCTGGTGGGGAATCTACTGGTGGTGGCACAGTCTGGGATGGCGTTGGGATCAGCTAGCCATCCTATTCATTAGGATTTGAAGCAGTGTCTCTGATGTCACCTTCCTTCCTGTCCTCATCTGTTGAAGCAGCATCATCCACTGGTGGTTCAGCAAATGTACTAGCCAGTGTGGGTAATGGGGTCACTGGCGCTGTTAATATACACAGTGTGCGCGTGACCGGAGTGTGGATTTGTGGTGATCGCATTGGTCTTGGTGCTTACAATGGAGGAGCAGTTGTTGCAGGATCTGGAAAACTTTTATAATAATCCTGGAGCATGTGTTGAAGATTATTGACCATAGTCAGTGGCATTTGTACTGACTCTTCCTGTTGACTATAACCAGAGTATGTAGGAAGCTGGCTCTGTCTATACTATACCAAAATGAGGTATAGTGTGCACAGAGTCCAGTGGAACCCCAAAGGTAGGCAGAGGTAAAAGTAAATGGCACCTTACTCTCTATTTGTGGTAGTGTGGGCGAGCAGTAAGGCTTTATCAGAGGGTAGTGTTAAGCATTTGTTGTACCCACTCAATCAGCAAATGATGTCACACACTCAAAGACTGAACTCCGACCCATTTTGTTTGTATAAAAATATTAAGTTATTTTATTTCTTGAACCAAGCCAAACCTGGCACAGGTAAGTGAAATAAATGTTTGCAAAATATTATTCAGTGTTTACAAGTGAATGCAAGTTCAAATGCAGTTGTTTGAAATACAGGTAAGTCAAGGTATTGAAATTACTGTATATATTACTTTTTAGATTACTTATTAAGTTACTTTTTTTGCTCAGTGTGATATGCCTAGATATCACACTGGGACATTTCCTAGAGAAAACGCAAGTAAAATCAGTTTTGCACAATTATAATTATTCAGGTTTCCATACAAGTCAACTTCACACTCAAAACATTTTTCAGAGAAAAACAGTCAATGGATTCCAATGGAGAAAAATGAAGTTATCGGTTACCAGGCAAGTACTCGGTCTTTGGGGTTGAGTTTCTGGGGTTAGAACAAGGGTTCCCCCAGGGTCGAGGATGCACTCTTGTTACATCCTCAGCGGCACTAGGGCGGCTGGGTGCAGAGTGCTGAGGCCCAATGTTATCCAATGGGGGATAGGGGGCCTCCGGTTGGTGGCTGCTTACGAGCAGGCCACGGGGTTGTGGGAGCAAAGCTCCTGGTGTTAGGCTCAGGGCAAAGGGTGATCCTGTTTAGCACACAAAGTGCACCCGCAGCGGCGCACGGGCGGCTGGGTGCAGGGTGCTGTTTTGGCGTCGGGTGCCCTGTTGATTTCAATGGGGATTCTCTGGTTTCAACAAAGACTGCAGGCTCGGGGACAAAGATCTTCTGGAGGGGACCACCGGTTGGAGAGGTAAGTTTGGATGCCTGGGGATGCTGGGACACCGTCGGCTGGGCCACCCAAGGCCGTGGGACTTCGGGTGCAGGGGTGTCTTTAGGCATCGGATTTCTCTTACCAGCTCCCGTCGCGGTCGGGAGGATCCTCCTGAAAGAGGCAGCAGGCTTCGCTGGGGGATTCGAGGCAGGTCAGAGATCACAAGATCTCGGGTCAGGATTGCCGGGGAGACCTCCTCATGGTGTTGGGCCACTCAAACTCGGCCGTGGGCGGCGGGCGCAGAGTGGTGCAGACTCGCGGATTTGGCCAGAGTCTGTGGGTGAACAAATCCGGTGTTTACGGGAGACAGTCTTTTCTTTGGAAGGCAGGGCAGGTCCTTGGGGGTTCTTGAGGTTGCTGGCTGCAGGACACACCGGAGTTTCGCTTCTGCAGGTTTGAGGTGGGGACAGGCCGGTAGGGGCCAAGTCAGTGGGCGTCCTCCTCTTCTTAGCTTCAGCACGGCTCTTCGGTCATTCTTCTTCTTTTCTTCTTGGTCGTTTCTTGTCTGAGGAGGCAAGATTTGGGGGTGCCCCTAAGTACTAGATTTAGGGGCATTACAGGTAAGGAAAAGGTTGGGACCAATGGGACCCTTCCTTGGGGTGGGTACACCCCCTATTATACCACTCTCCAGTGGGAGGGGGGCATATGCCTCACTCTGGTTGGCTGGGTCCCCCCTTCTGCAAGATGGCGGCTACTGAGAGTTGTGCTTTACCTCGCCTCCCCCACCTGAGGGGTGGGGTTGGCAAAGGTGGGCACACCTCCCTTCCTCACTTGGTTTTCCCGCTGGTTCTCCCGACCAAAGTGGGGGTCAGAACCGGTGGGGACCAGTTGCTGAAAGCAGCATAAGGCCTGGGGAAGCCCACAAAGACGGCAAGCCTTTGAAGCTTCCCCTTCGTGGACCCTGCCCATCTTGGGGGAGGAGGCTTGGCACCTCGTCCCAGGATGTGCATTGTTTCAGACCCCCGAGAGCAGCAGCCTCTCGGCCCAGGGGTCCAGAAACATGTCTGGTGATGGCAGCTGGTGAGCAGCCACTCAGCCTCGACACTAGTGTTAGGTCATTTTTCAGTGGGCATATCCAAGATGCCCTCTGTGTGCATTTTTCATTAAATCCCACACTGGCATCAGTGTGGGTTTAATGTGCTGAGAAGTTTGATACCAAACTTCCCAGTTTTCAGTAAAGCCATTATGGTACTGTGGAGTTCGTAATGACAACTCCCAGCACCATATACTTTTAATGGCATTACTGCACTTACAATGTCTAAGAATTGGCTTAGACACTGTAGGGGTACAGGGCTCATGCACCTGTACCCTCACCACTGATCTATGCCAGGGCAGTGGGTTGTAGGCATGGCACACAGGGATGTGTGCCATGTCGACTCTTCACTTTGTTCTGCACCAAAACATGCAGCCTGCAAAGGGGGGGGGTGTTGGTACAGGGTCTCTAAGGGTGGCACAATAAGTGCTGCAGCCCTTAAAGGCCTTCCCTGGTCACAGTGCCCTGGGTACCTGTGGTACCATTTACCAGGGGCTGACCTGTGGCCAGAGAGTACCAATTGGGTTTTGTTTTTAATGCAGTTTTAGGGAAAGAACATAGGCCCTGGGTTCCTGTTTGGCAGGAGCCCAGGGCACACTCAGTCAAAGTACATCAGCAGTTCAGCAAAAAGTGGGGGCAACCATGCAAAAAGAGGGCACTTTCTTACAGAGTACTCATCCTGATATTGTTCAGGTTGTTCCCCTGGAGCATAATATTGCTCACCATAATATTGATACTCGTCTCAGTCATCCTCTTGTCACTTCACATGCAGCTCAGAGGGACTCTGCGGTACCCCAAAGGGGACACAAGGAGATGATGGACGGAGTGCTGAAACTTTTCAAACACTCACCCCCAGTCACAGATCTGGGTTGAATCCATCATCATTCTTTAGCTCACTTTGCCACCCCAGTTCAGACACAGCTATATGCAAATCAGTCTTGACCCTGTGCCTCATGGGAACAGTCCAGACCGAACTGCCAAGCCATGTCTTCCCTGGACCGGAATCAAGCATCCTGGGACCGGTTTCGGGCTAACAGCCCTCATGGCCATGTCTGAACTGGGGTGGTGGAGTGAGCTAAAGAATGATGATGGATTAAACCCAGATCAGTTGACTGGGGGTGAGTGTTTGATTTGCTCTAGCGCTCCGTCCATCATCCCCTTTGGTATCGCTTTGACCGCCCTAAGTTGGCAGGGTATGCCCAGACGTGGGTACCTTGCTCACTTTGCCACTGGATTCAAGATAGCCTGGCTGAAGAGGGTTATGAACCCGAAACCGGTCCCTGGATGCTTGTTTCCGGTCCAGGGAAGACATGGCTTGGCAGTTCGGGCTGGACTGTTCCCATGAGGCACAGGGTCAGACTGATTTGCATATGGCCATGTCTGAACTGGGGTGGTGGAGTGAGCTAAAGAATGATGATGGATTAAACCCAGATCAGTTGACTGGGGGTGAGTGTTTGATTGGCTCAAGCGTTCCATCCATCATCCCCTTTGGTATCGCTTTGTACCCCAAAGGGGCCCTCAACCTCTGATTCATCGTCATCCAGCAGATGTGCGGGTGGGAAACGCGATACCTTACTTGTCAATGTATGAGTATAACATTGGTTCTGTAGAGGATTTCCTCTTACAGAAATGATCGATAATGGCATAACGGGTGTTAATGGTGATTTTGTTGAGTATGCCTTTGCGATTTTCAAAGGAGGTGTTGATGTGGCTCTCGTCTGCATTGTTGTCGTTGATGGGGCTCTCATCGACGGATGATAATCATCGACTTTGTTTTCGTCTAGATCTTCTTCATTATTTTCTTGGTCGACTATGCCGTCGTCGAGAAGATTCTCACCAGTATCGTCCTCGAGGCTATCGCGATGGCAACATAATCATAGGTGATGACGCTGACATAAAGGTTGATGTTATGGTAGTGGTGGTGACTATGGAGGAGGAGGTAGTCAACTATACTGTCATTGACGAGAACTCAAATTTAGATGTGGTAATTGTTTTCAGTGGTTTAATAGTTAACAGAAGGGATTTATAAAGTAGAGTCATCATTGTCTGTAACATTTCAGAATGGAATGAAGGTCCGTTGAAACTAAAAGAGCTGTTGGGAAAACACCAAATTCTCCGAAGCATAAAGGAATATGTTGAAGGTAATTTTTGATTCAAAAGAAAATAGAGTTTTTAGACCTGGCATCTTTTGGCGTGGTTTCCCCGGTCTTTTTGCTTCTGACCTCCTGTTGATGACTGTGTGCTGAACTTCATTTTTGCTGGTGTTGGGACTCTTGGCACTTTACCACTGTTTACCAGTGCTAAAGTGCATGTGCTCTGTGTCTAAAATGTAATGGCATTTAGTTTCTTCATGATTAGCATATTTGATGTACTGATAAGTCCCTGGTGCAGTGCACTACATGTGCCCAGGGCCTGTAAATCAAATGCTACTAGTGTGCCTGCAGCTCTGATTGTGCCATCCACACGAGTAGACCATCAAACCTGTCTCAGGCCTGCCACTGCAGTGTGCAGTTTTTAAACTGCCATGTTGACCTGCAAAGCTCACCTACTTGCCAGGCCCAAACCTTCCCTTTTCCTACATATAAGGCACCCTTAAAGTAGGCCCTAGGTAGCTCCATGGGCAGAATGCAATGTATTTAAAAGGTAGGACATGTACTTTGGAGTTTTAAATTGGTTTTTCACAGCAGCAAGGCCTATCCCTCCCATAGGTTAGCATTGGAGCTGCCTTGTAACACTTTAAGTGTATCTTCCAATTGAGAGCAGAAAGAAAATTGTTTGGTGTCTCTGGACTCACAATTCAAAAACACATCATTTAGTGTAGTTGATTTTTAAATTGCAGGTCTGAAAATGCCACTTTCAGAAAGTTTGCATTTTCTTACTATAGCCATTCTGTGCCTCTGCCTGTTTGTAGAATACATGTCTGGGTTGGATGACAGTTGGGCTTTGGGAATTTAGTCTAGACAGTCACACACAAAGGGAGCTGAGGTGTGCCCTGCATATCCTTATGGCCCATCACCAGGCTAATGGATCTTCCTGAGCTAGGGTGGTGGGAGGAGTTGACACTTGCACCTGAATAGGGCTGTGCCTGTCCCCACACAGAGCTGCATATCCCCCTGTAGTGTCTGGAGCCAGGAAGGGCAGGGTCTTGTGCACTTAAAAGACCTTTCATTGAAGTCTCCCTATTTTAATACTAAAATGGGTATAAGTACTTGACCTCTGACACCATATATTCTGAACAATTCTGGACTGAGGACATTCTGCCTTGAAGAAGAGCTTTTGTGCTACCAGGAGGAACTGCTACTTTGCTGTGTTGGCCTGCTGCCTCTTGCCTGGGAGTGAGAGGACTGGATTTTGCTCTCTGCATCCTCCGATCCGCCCACCTCGCCGAAACCCTGCGTATCCGCAGAGCCAGAACAGGTGGAAGAACCTTCTCCTACATCGCAGCCAAGACCTGGAACGAGCTCCCGCTCGACATCAGACGCGCCCCCTCCCTGAACATCTTCAGGAAGACGCTCAAGACCTTGCTTTTCGACTGAACGGAGCTACATACCCCAGCACCTTGAGACCCTCACGGGTGAATAGCGCGCTTACAATTCCCCTGATTGATTGATTGATCCTGCTTTCTAAAAGTTCTCCAAGGGCTTGCCTTCTGTTGCTGAAGTCTCAGGGACATCAAAGACTTCACGTGCAACCAGCACCTGGGCTCCTCTGCTGTGAGTCCTGACCTGCCAAGTGGTGCCAAACCCAGTCCTGGGCCCTTGAAGTTGAATTTGGTGCTGCAAACCAAGAAAATCAATGCCTCGCTGGCGAGTGTCAGTCGGAACCGGCGCCTTTCTATGAAATTGATGCATCGCCGCTGCTTGCACCAAAGCCATGGACACCGCTCACCGGGCATGCGGCGCCATGACCGCGACCTCAAAGCAGCCCGAATCTTGCCGCAGCGCATCCGAAGAACCGCTGCAGCGAGAGTCTCGACACTGCACCACTGATGTCCGTGGTGCCCCACTCCGACGCATCCTTAGCCCAGCGTGACTCCCGAGCGACGCAGCACCTTAGGCCCAGCAGTTTGACTCCGACGACGAGGAGTTGACGCTCCATGCTCTCGACATCAACGCCGCCTCGATGCCGCATCAACTTCTGGAACTGAGGTCTCGCACCCGCAACTGACACATCACCTCCTCTATGCAACGCAGCGTCTCGGAGCAACACAAGCTTCAACGACCCTGCACCGCCTTAAGGAACCAACACCTCACCGCCACTGCGCAATGCCATGTCCTTAGTTTCGGACGCTGTTTTTTTGGTTTTCGATGCCACCAAGGTACTGAAACGCAACCAGATGGCCCCAGTTGGAGCTAGAGACTTCTAATCACTGCAATTTTGACTTGTGTATGTTGGGATTTTGTCTTGTTTTACTCAGCTAAATATTGGCTATTTTTCTAAACTGGTGTGGAGTACTTTTGTAGTGTTTTCACTGTGCTACTGTGTGTGCATGTGCACAAATACTTTCCACATTACCACTTTAGTTTATCCTGACTGTTCTGTGCCAAGCGTCCAGAGGATGAGCACAGGTAAACTTTTAGTGTGTACTACACTTACGCTGACTAGAGCGTGGGTCCCTACTTGGACACGATGCAGGGTGATTCCTCTGCTAACTGGAGACCACATTTCTAACGGTGATCAGCGGTGAGGATAGTACTTGTATTTGTCCATTACATGCAGTGATTGGTATACACAACTGCCATATCTCAGACCCTAACATACCAGCATACTGTTTTTTCTTTTTCTCTTTTTGAAGCCTTTTTGAGTTTTCATAACAACCATGTCTTCATCTGGAGAGCCATCAGCTGTACATGCAGTGGTGGAGTTTGAGCAGGAGAAGTTGGAACCCTACATGGTGTCCTAGCTCAAAGGTGTCTCCATGGAGTTAAAGTGTTCTTTTAAAGGCCTCACTAGATGGGAGGAGCTGCAAAAGGCGCTGAGGGCCTGGTTAGCAGCCAGGTCTGCAGCTGTTCACCCAGAGGATGAGAATGATGTTGTTTTGGAGGAGGAGGAACCAAGTTGCTTCTGGAGTGGCTGGAGGATCCAGCACTGTATGAGCGGTAGAAGGGCTCTCTCTAGGGCTAGCAGCAGTGTTTTCTCTGGAGTCCTCTCTTCAGCAGAGTCGGAGGACAGGCGGCAATAAAGGAAGCTCAGGATAAAGCTTGCCAAACTTAAAATGGATTTGGAAAAAGATAAATTGGCAATGGAGGAAAAGATGCTTTTAGCTCAGGAGCTGAGCTTGAAGGGGCTGGATTTAAAAGCATAGGGATGAATAAATCACAGATGGGGGCAGCAGTTCTTCAGTTCACTCAGAGGGAAAGGTACACATACCCAAAAGTCTGGTGTCTGATTATGACGTGGGAGATGACTTAGATCAGTGGTTTCAGGGCTATGAGATTGCTTTGCAGATACACAGGATTCCTGAGAGGAATTGGGGTGCAGGTTTATGGAAGCGATTCTCAGTGGAGGGGAGGGACACCTTACTGGCCCTGTCGTGTAGTTCCTATATAACCTATACAGGATCTGCGCGTTTGGATAACATAAACTGTGGGATTGGTGGCAGACTGATTCCGTGCACCCCCACCGGATACGTTAGCCTATCTGTATTAGCTAGCTCACAGTGCCACTACAATCTCCTCTTACCAAGGAGAGAATAGATTCTGGCAACCTCAGAACATGACAACCCTGATCCCTCAGAATCGTGGAAACAATATACTACCTTTCGCTCAGTCACTCGTGCTCAGTTTGTCTCAGAGAGATACACAGAATAAACAGGCTGGGCGTTTTCAATAAGAATTTATAGAACAGTTGTTATTCTAGTGTAAAATAGATGAGCTGCAACAACCATTAGACAGTAGCAGAGATATATGATTAGCAATACTACGAAAGTAAAGGGATGGTAAAGTTCTACTATCTTGCAGAAATCATGAATATATACATGTACATAAAACACATGATAATAAGTGCGTACTCCTAAGATGCCTCCCTAACTAGATGTACCTAAATGTACCTAGCATCTGTGTAGGTGTTATGCCAAGAATCCCTCTAGGATCTAGTCAACCCCATTACCTGAGAATGAGAGAATATGGGACCCCGTCCTGGTCTCGAGTTGGACACCCTGCGAGGGATGTTAGACCACTGCGAGCTGGAGTGTCTGCATGCAGGAACCTCAGCGTCTCTGGTCAGTGTGTCAGCCGGGAAGTCTCGGTCTCCTCTGCTGTTCTAAGCAAGATGTGATGTATATATACCCATAGGTCTCCCCAGGGGTCCTACCTTGCTGTGTTACTGTGTCGGCCTAAAGGATGACGTCGGGCCTGAACTTTATACAGAGATATTATACAGGAGATGTTCGTCCTGCTGTTAGTCCTGCTGTGCTTCCAAGAAGCCTTGTGCATAATGTATGAGATTCGAACTAGGGGGAAACCTGCGTTCTGAATGCAGTGTCGTATCTAGGTAAAAGGTCAGTCCCTCAGAACCGTTATGTATGTAATGTAGGGAAGAATATAGGAGAAAGGTTGCAATGTTACCTGCGTCTATATAGGGTACCTATATGGAATATAACAGCCCTAGAGAAAGAGGACCTTCCTAGGTACCCAGCCATGAAGAAGGTCCTGATCAGGAGATATGGTCAAACCCCAGAAAACTACAGGAAGAAGTTTAGGGCAAGTGAGAAACTTGGTCCTTAGACATGGGTACAAAGTGTTGATTCCTTTTGCAGAGCACTGGATGGTTGGGTGAAGGGCAGTGAGGTAACAGATTATCAGGGACTATACAATTTGATTGCACAAGAGTAAAAAACTTTATTATAAAAAACTTAATAAAAACTTATAATAAACTTTAGTATAAAACTTTGCAAATAAATAAAGAGTACATGTTTAATCTTAGTTTTCCAGTGCTGCACCAGCACTTGGTTGATAGTAGGCTTTCTGACACCAGGAAGTTTGCTAAGGAGGCGGGCCGCTGGCTTAACACCAGGGTCCATAAGTTGTATGTGGGAGACACAGCCAAGGGTGGGCAGGGTCCCCAACAGAAGGAGGAGAGGGGGCAAACATAAAAGTAAGGATTTCTACAAAGGGTCCCAAACTAGTTCCCAGGGTAAGGATTACCAACCCTCTGTTGAGAAGAAGAGTTTGTTCCCTTCAGGAAAGCCTGCAGGGAAGGGACCCCTGAAGTGTTTTGTGTGTAATCAGGAAGGGCACTTCAAGGAAGATCCCAAGTATCCAAAGCAGGCACAGCCCCCCTCTGGTGGGCAGGCACTGGTGATGGCTAGTGTTGTGCATGGGGAGCAGTTAGTGGTGGGGAGCCAGCTAAGATAACCCTAGTTTCCCTTGGTGACAGTGAGATGGTCCGAAGAACCCTCATGCCTGACAACACTAGGAAGTACAGGCAGTGAGTGACCATCAATGAAAGGAGGGTGGAGGCTCCAAGAGACACAGGAGCTAGCATGACAACCGTCAGGTGTCATCTTGTGTCTTCAGAGCAGGTAGTCCCTAATGTGGTCCACCACCAAGTAGTTGCTGTATACAGCAGTGAGTGCCAATGTTTGATAGCTCAGATTTGATTTGGGGGAGGGAGTTCCTTAAGGGTAGCTTTGAGTCCATCCATGCCTGTGGATTGTCTGCTGGGCAGTGACCTGTAGCATACCAACTGGAAGCATGTGGAGCTCCGGTCAAACTGGGATTGCCTGAGTGGGTGTGCCTGACCACACGGTCCATGGCTGCACATGAGGATGGTCAGAAGGACCTGGAGCCTGAAATAGTGGCCCAGGTCTCTGCCAAGAAGGGGAAGGGGCGTGGAAAACCCTCTCCAGAAATTCCCACATTCCGGGAGGAGGCTGAACCTGAGGGGGACGCCCTCGAACCTACAGGGGACGGTGTGGCCGAACTGGGGAACCTGCCTGAGCTGACCCATTGGCAGCAGGAAGGAGGTCCCTCCAGGGAGGAGGTCTCCGCAGGAGAAGTGCCCTACTCTTGTGGGTCTTCGGAAGCAGCCCCTGGCAACTGGTGACACCTCTGGAACTCACCTGATCTATTGGGAGAATGATCTCTTGTATAGCGAGCCTAAGGTTGCTGATCCTGGGGCAGCCAGTGTGCTGGTGGTACTCCAGCGCTTGAGAGCCTTCCTACTGGGTCTAGCTCATGATGTGCCTCTGGCAGATTATTTGGGGCAAGACAAGGTCTGTCACCCACTTCTGTTGGCCTCAAATGAGGATGGCCTCAGATGCATTCTGCATGTCATGTCCTACCTGCCAGGCGAGTGGCAAAACTGGGGGGAGATGCAAGGCTCCCCTGTAACCTTTTCCTGTCGTGAGCAACCCTTTTGAGCGGGTGAGCATTGACATTGTGGGGCCTCTGGATCCCAAGACAGCCAAGGGCAATAGGTGTGTCCTAGTCTTGGTGGACCATGCCATCCGGTACCCGGAAGCAATCCCTCTGAGGACTGTTATAGTGCCCACAGTGGCCAGGGCACTGATGGGGATCTTTACCCGCGTGGTTTTCCCCAAGGAGGTGGTATCTGACTGCTGTACCAACTTCATGTCCCTGTACGTGAAGGCCATGTGGAAGGCATGTGGAGTAACCTACAAGTTCTCCACGCCTTGCCACCCCCAGACCAATGGGTTGGTTGAAAGGTTCAACCTAACCATGAAAGGCATGATTATGGGTCTTTATGAGCCCATTAGGTGTAAGTGGGACGTCCTCTTGCCATGCTTTGCGTTTGCTTACAGGGAGGTACCGCAGAAGGGGTTTAGCTTCAACTCTTTTGACCTTCTGTATGGGTACCCTGTGAGACGACCTCTAAGTTTGGTGAAGGAGGGCTGGGAGCAAGCTCCCAGGAAGCCAACCCAGGATGTATTCATTTACATGCTGGCCTTCATAAACCAGACCAGGAGAATCTGGAAGCTAGCCAGGAGGACATGAAACACTGGTATGACCAGAATACCCCTCTGGTTGAGTTTCAGCCTAGTCAAAAGGTGTGGGTGATGGCACCCGTAGAGCCCTGTGCTCTGCACTGGCCTGGCCCAATTGAGGTGAAGGAGCAGAAGAGTGACGTCACCTACCTGGTGGACTTGCAGACTCCTAGGAACCTCCTGAGGGTCCTACACGTGAACCACCTCAAACCAGATTTTGAGAGGTCCCAGTTGACTATGCTCTTGGTCATGGATGATGGAGTGGAAGAGAAGATCAAACCTCTCCCCGACCTCCTGTCTTCCAAAGAGCAGGATTGGTCTGTGGAAGGTGTGATACTCTTCCCTATACTAACCCCAGAGCAGCAGAGAGACTGTCGTCAGGTGTTGGGACAGTTTGCTCCACCGTTTTCACTTATCCCAGGAGTCACCAATTGATGCACCCATGACATTGACACTGGGGACAGACTCCTTGTTAAGCACAAGTCTTACAGGTTGTCTGATAGAGTGAGGAACAACATCAAAGAGGAAGTCTCTATGATGCTGGAGTTAGGGGTAATTGAGCCCTCCAACTGCCCTTGATCCAGTCCAGTGGTTCTGGTCCAAAAGGCTGCTCCACCTGGTGTCACACCTGAACTCCGGTTCTGTGTGGACTACCATGGGCTCAATGTGGTCACTAAGACTGATGCGCACCCCATCCCCAGAGCTGATGAGCTCATTGATCGGCTTGGAGCTGCCAAGTTCCTCAGCTTGTTTGATTTAACGGTACTGGCAGATTGCCTTGAGAGGGGACATTGAGAGGACAACTGACTTATGAAGCCCAGTTCACCACAGAGAGTTCTGCATGAATGAAATATAACAGAGGGCCTTTGAACAGTTAAGACCTCAGATCAACTTTGTGGCCTGACGCCGATGGAGTGAGCAGCATTGCTCGGAGCTCCACTCGGCCGACCTGCACCCAGCGCCGTCCTGACTCCATGAGACTGGCTCTAGAGCTCTAACTATTCCCTCTACATGAGCTGGATGCTGCGGAAGCCATAGCCTCAACAGAAGATTCCAGGATTGGGGGCGATACTGCTGCCGGGGAGCGGAGTGTGCCGGAGAGGCCTGACTACAAAAAAGCGGCACCTGTTCGGATCAGCCGTACCTAGTGCTGCGGATTACAAGGAACTCTGGTAGCAGATGGCCGAGAGATACTGGCTTTGCGTTGCTTTGGTGGGGTAATCAGGTGCAGCTGTGCTCGGGGATGCTGCAGCACTCCGATTTGGAGTCAAAACTGGACCCTGTGTGGTGGCATGAGGAGCACTGCCGTGGAGAGGCATGTGTTGCTTAGGAGGCAGACGACGGGCAGTGTGCTGACTGAAGGAGCCGGACAAAAAGTGGAGCAGTGCTGCTCTACTGTTGGTGGGTCTGGAATTGTACAGCGCCTGCCATTACCGAGGCGGTATGTGATTCCCGCTAGGTGGTAGCCGGATGAGAATTTGGAGAGCACTGCGGCAGGGATCACGAAGAGGGCCCAGTAACAAGAGCCTTGCTCACAGCGGTGCAGGAGGCGCCTGTGTCGGAGGCTGTTCAGTCCCTGCTTCCTCATCCTCGAACTGAAGCCCCATTTGGCACCCCCCCTAGAGGACCCGACTACCCATCAGCTGTGGAACGATTTGAGCATTAACACCACTCTACCTCTGGGCCTACTGTTGACCTTGGATAGCAGTTGAGGGAGTGACTTGGTCTCTGGCGCTGCCCCATACGCTGCCGTGCGAGCTGGCAGAGATTTCCTTGGGGCTGCAAGGGGACTAGCACATGATCTGTGGGTGCGCTCGATCCCCCATTTCATTAGGAGGGAGAGGTGCTGGTGCGCCTCGGGCACGAGAGGGGCTGAGACATTTGCTGGGGTTACTGAGAGACCTGCCATGGTGATGGCTGGGGGTTCCCACTCTGACCGCGTGCACTAGACTACACCTGAGAAACTGTTGGGCATAAGTATTTGGATTTGGGCCCCTGCTGCCACTGGATGGGATACTATTGCCAGTTGTGCCCCATTACATTTTATTTGCAGCTCCTACTGACTGTCGAACTGCCCTGCTGGCGGAGTGGGGAGGAGAGGTCCCTGCCCTGTGAACTTGAGAGAGTGGTGACTGGCTCTATACTGGCTATATATTAGAGCGTGATGAGGAAGCACTGAGTGGCACTAATCTACCCTTGGCAACCATGGGCAAACACTCCCGCAATCGCGACCAGGATCCTGAGAGCTCAGCGAACCCGCCGGACAAGACCGAGTGCATCACGGCCCGAGGAGCCGCCGTTGGACCTCACGTTACAGGACATCCTTCAAGCCATAACGACCTCCCGTGAGGTGCTAGAATCCAAAATAGACGCTATTAACATTGACCTGAGACTTCAATGAGACGATCACAAACAATTTGCGGAGAGAGTTACCAAAACTGAGCTTACTGTATTAAAGGAGCAATTGACATCGGTTGAGACGAAGGTCTGCACTCTTGAATTACGGGCAGAGGATTGCTCCTGTCGCAACAATATCCGGGTAGTGGGATTACCTGATAAGGTGGAGGGCGCCAATATGATGACCTATGTTGAGAACTGGCTGCGCACAAAGGTTGCTCCTGAGGGCCACTCTGTCTTCTTTGCACTCAGGAGGGCACACCGAGTCCCATCGAGACCTCCTCGGCCTGGGGCTCCCCCGAGACCAGTAGTGGCTAGACTACTAAATTACAAAGATCGCAATCATATCCTGGCACAAGCCCGGCAAATGGAAGAGTTGCGGGCCGAAAATGCTGTGGCACGGTTTTTCTCTTCCTTCCCTAGGGAGGGGCAGAGACTGGCAGCTGGAATTCAAATATGCAATGCTATTCCCCGCGAAACTGATGACCTCGGAGGAAACTCATTTCTTCCATTCCCCACAAGAAGTCTGGGACTGGCTGGAGTCTCGACGCGAGCTGGGGCCTGACCAAAGCCCTCAAACAGCGAACAAGCTGTACCGGCATTAGGCATAAAGCCTGCGGCGTGGCACTGCTTCCTCCTCACAGGCCTAAGTTCAGCTCGGAAATCAGAGGACAATGGAAGTGATGGCCAAAATGAGTGGGAGGGAGACGAGGTCTCCGTCACTGGAACTTCATTCTCCCGCAAAAGATTCGGAATCGGATCACTGCTCCAACACTTCAGAGGACTCGAGCCTAGAACTACCCAAGGTGAAGCGGAAATCTACAGATTACATCATCTGAACTGTACGAGGAACTGGTAATGTGTTGGGAGCTCAGAATGATAGTGATTTCCTTGTCTCATAGAGGGCACCCGAGTACTGTACGAGACACTGAGCAATGAGCTAGGTTTCTAATACTATTTGGAATATGCTGGGTGGGAGTCCGATAGCTGGGGGAGCTCATTGACCCCCCCTAGTAGTATATAGCGTGGAGGAACTCTCACGAGTAGTTTTGTTTATTAGATGGTTTTAATGGGTGGTTTTGGTCTACTTGTCCTGGGGAGGGGGAGTTGGCACATTGGGTTTTGAGTTCTTGGGGGCTAATGAGTCGTGCAGCACTGTACAATATGCCTGTGTTCTATGTAGGGGGGCTCCGAGGTGGGAGAATGAGGTGGAGTCAAAGTAGTAGCTTCTTTCCGGAGGTCACTCCTGGCAGAACAGAGAATATATAAATGTTTATCTTGAAACATCTAGGGAATGCATACTATGTCAAAACGCGAAAGTGTTCTCCTACTTAAACAGAAGAGGGGCTCAAATAGCATTGCTGCAGGAGACACATTTGACAGACAGGGAGGGTATTGCACTTCAGCGCCCCTGGAGGGGTCAGGCCTATTATACAACATTTTCGGCCTATGCCAGGGGGGTCCTAATCTGCATCCGAGCTGGAGTGCTTTTTCAATTGGTGGACAAATTGGTGGACCGGAGTGTAGATTTGTGGTTGTGTGAGGGAGACTTGATGGACAGGACATAACTATAGTAAACATATATGCCCCGAACAATGAACAGTGCATGTTCTTAGGAGCCCTGTCAAGACAGCCAGCACCATACCTGACCGGGGACTTTAATTGCATGTCTGATATCCACCTGGACCGCTACCACCCTCCCCTTCCAGATTCCCAGACAGTTCGTATAACCAGGGCGTTCAGAAGCTGGCAACAACAGTGGGGACTCATTGAAGCATGGAGATGGCTACACCCAATGGGGCGGGAATACTCCTTCTCTGAACACCACGAGGTGCATGTTCGCCTAGATCTGTTTCTCTGCACGCCATATGTACATAGTTTAGTACGCACTATTGAGTACCTCTCCCGCACCCTATCAGATCATAATCCTGTTTTAACACATTTGCAGTGGTCTCACCCTCAACCCTCAATTCCTACATGGAAGCTTAAACCGGAGTCGATGGAAGATCAGGTCTTCTGTGAGACAATCCGAACCAAAATAACACAGTATTTGACTGATAACACAGCAATGGCTTCCTCCCTGCTGATAGAATGGGACTCCTTCAAGGTGGTTCTCCGGGGGTACTGCCTGGCTGAGTCGAAGGGTATTAGGCACACATTACTGGAGGAAGTCCAAGTTTCTGAACAAAGTTCCTGGGATGTAGAGCTATGATGACCGGGACACCCTGAGCTACAATCAGACCTCCTCGAGGCAAAAGAAGCAATGGCAGTGCAGGTGGAACGACTTAGATGCTTTGATTATAAACAATATATGGATAGGACACATGCTGAGCAGGATATGTCTGGTTCCCTGCTAGCTTGGTTGGCCAATCCAGATGAGCGTAGTTCAACTATTGTCGAACTACGTATTGTATTGGATGAAAGGGGTAACAGAATATACGCACAGGAAGGAATTATTGACACATTTTCTAGATATTATTCAACCCTCTACACTAGTTCCGCCTTGTACGGTATTGCGGCGACACGCATATTTAGAGACCCTGCATTTAACACTGCTTGGGGAGGAAGAAGCGAGACCTTGGTGGAGACATTACTCTGCAGGAAATAAACTCTGCCATCAAGCATATGGGGCGCAATAAGACCCCGGGAACCGATGGATTACCGGTGGAATTCTATGCCACGTACTCTGCGGAACTAACACCTAAATTGGTTACTTTGTACCCAGAGGCCAAGACTGCCGGTCCCTGCCGGACACCACCAAAAAAGCAGTGATAGTCCCTATCCTTAAACCGGGTAAACCTTCCTATGAAAGGTCAGCCTACTGACTACTATTGATGCTTAACATTGATTGCAAAATCCTAGCCGGTAGGCTCCTGCCCTTAATGCCTAGGTTAATCTACCCAGTTTAGGCAGGATTCATTCCAGGCCGCAATACGTCAGAAAACATCCGACGGCTGCTGGCCATCTTAGAAGCTAGGAAGGATGATAGTGAGGAGGGCCATAGTTTTTGCTGTCAATATTGAGAAGGCGTTCGATAGCCTGGAATAGCATTATCTGTAGGTGGTGATATCCCACATGGGACTAGGCGAGAGCTTCATAACGTGGACTTGGTTGCTGTATACTGTTCCTACGGTTAGGATACGCACGGGGGAGATCATCTCGGCGAGCTGCTTGGTGGGACGGGAAACACGAGAGGAATGCCCCCTGTCTTCCCTGTTGTTCGCTCTCGCCATGGAGCCTCTGACAGCCTCGGCTCGGTCTGGGCAGTTATACAGAGGTTTCTGTATTGGTAGGCATCACCATCATATAGCGCTCTATGCAGATGATTTACTCATCTTCTTGCGCAATCAGGGAGCCGACCTGAGAGGAGCCGGATTCATGTTAGAAGAGTTTGGACGATTATCTGGCTTGAGGGTCAACTGGCAGAAGTCCAGGCACTTTCCTATGATGCAGGGCACTGACCCCCCGAAGGGACTGGCCCAGCTGCAATGGGAGCCCCGGTGCTGGTCTTACCGTGGGGTTAAGATTTATCATGCTTGTGTTGACTTGCAGGATGGGAACATAGGGCGAGCTGCTAGATCTTTGAGGACTTCTGCTGATTTCTGGAGGACATTACTGCTCTCAGTGGCGGGTCAGATAGCGAACCTGATGATGGTGGCCCTACCCCATCTCCTATATTTTTTTGCCAAACTTCCTTTATGGATCCCGAGGGCGTTGTTTAAGGATCTGGACTCCCTAATCACTGGGTTGATTTGGGGGAACGGGATGCAAGCAAGTTGCACTAGCAATGATGCCGCGCACAAAAACGCGGGGGATTGACGGTCCCTGATCTCGAGACATATTATATCGCAGCCTAGTTGCAATGGCTGCTCCAGGGGAATAGCACAGCACTGCAGTCCAGACCGGACTCCGGGCCCCTTTGTACCGCCGCTATCTGACCTGCTTAAAGTGTTTTTCTGGGTGAAATGATCACCTATAAATGATTCGCAAGAACTTAAAGTGATGTCTAAATGTTGATGCAGAGGTTTACAGAAAGTACGCACTAAAGCTCCCTATTCCCCAGAACTACTCCTGGACCTATTAAGAGCATTGCCGCACGGCAGCAACTATCGAGACCTTGATCTCTGGATTGAAGCAGGGACGTTGAAAATAGGAGATCTCTTCAGAGATACGGAACTGCTCCAGTTTGAGGAGTTCTGCGTGGAATTCGATCTACCGCGTGGACACTTTTTACAACATAGAGCACTTACCACAGCAATGCGCACCAATTGAAATACGGGAACTACTGAACCCCCTACATTGCAGAGCTGTCAATATGTCTCTCTCGACGGGCACCATCAAGACTGTCTCTTGCTTATATAGAGCGCTACAGACAGACCAGCAACAGCTGCTGGAAAGGCTACGAACCAGGTGGGAGGAAGACCTGGGTGTTCCTATTGCTACTAAGGACTGGGACTATATCCTAGATAGAACACCCATGCTCTCTCTCTCGTAATGCATGCTTTAAACTTATTAATTATTGTGTTCTACATAGGTCATATTTGACCCCGGAGCGCGTGAGAAGATATTTCCAATTAGCGATGCGGCATGCCCTAGATGCCGCGAGGGAGGGGTACACATCTTACATATGTTTTGGGCGTGTCACATACTGAACACATTCTGGGACGGGGTCTTTCATACACTTGAAGGGATCATGGAGAGAGAGATTCCTCACACCCAAGGGCACTGTTTGTTGGGATGGTTTCCCTACAAGTCTAAAATGAAAGTTACTACTAAGTTCCAGGACTTAGCATTTATTCTTGCCAAACAGGAGATAATGAGAAATTGGAAGTCCCCGGGGGGAAATTGGAAAGCCCGGGGGGGGGGCCTCTGATTCCTGTGTGGAGAAGAGAATTAATTAAATGGGTGGGCTGCAAGGGGAGAATACTCCTACAAGAAGCTTGGAGAGGCATTGGAAAAATTGAAGTAGCCAGGGCCTGGGGAGCCATGGTGGACAGCCTGTCCCACCCGGAGCCGGAAACACCTCTGGGGTCACCTACAGGATCAACATGATTGTTCTTGTTCAGAGATATACCGCCTGGTTTGTCCTGTATTGTGCGTTATTCAATATTTACTGTAAATTTATACTTAACTGTCTGTATTTCTTGTTTTCTTCTTGGGCGCACTGGAGCCCTTCCTGGTCCATGCTGTGTAATTGCATTTCTACAATGCTGTACTGACTCGTGGGGGGGGTGTGAGTTTAATGTTCTTTATTTGCATGTCATAAGACAGGCGAATGATAATTACATTGATCTCAATACTAGATGCATGAAAACCAATAAAATCTGTTTAAAAAAAAAAAAAAGTGATTCTTCAGAAGAGAGTTTATTATCCATTTAGATGAAGTGCAAGATGTTATTTCTGTTGCTGGTATTCTGGTAGTTCCAGATACAAGGTTATGCATGAGATCACAGCAGGAATGTTTGAAGTAACAGTGGAGTTTAGCGCACAAGCAGCATCAACATCCTGTGATTCTGGGCAAATCACTTAATCTCCCCGTGCCTAACAAAAATGAATGTGTCCTTCTGTAACGCAACTGGTGCTCATGTAAAGCGCTCTGATACCCGATTTCTCGGGTCTAGTTCGCGCTATATAAAACTCTATTTAAAAAAAAAAAAAAATTTAAATTAAAGCTGTCAGACTTACAGGACTGATCTTCTGCACTTAAGGTGAGTAGGGTCCAAGGTCCAAGAAAGTACCAAGAGCTCAGTTTTACCTGCCTTGGGGTGTCTGGGTTCAGAGATGTTTTCAGCGGTGGTAGCCTTGAATGCAACACACTGTAGTCAATGGGAAAAGTACCTGTAGGAAAGAGGCTGCAAGGGGGGACTGGGGCACCAGTTTGGCGGAACCCAAAGGGGGGGTTCCACTGTTGGGGGTCTCAGGGCCACAGAGACGCAGTCAGTTTCAGTGGACTCTGGCTTGGGGGCTCAGGTGCATAGGTGTTTTGTCCAGCGGGTCATTGAGTTTGAGGCTCCCACTGTTCTCTGTGCACCTGCAGAAGATGGAGAAGAAACACAGCAAGATGACTTCTGGTGTGGAGCTGGCCTCAGGTGAAATCTCTCGACGTGCAGGATGGTTTTTGCAGCGGTGGTGTTCGGACTGAACAGAAGCAAGCCTTGGTGCTTGCCACAGGCTCTGGTACTTCAGATGTTGGTGCAGGGCGGCTCCTGGTGGTCCTGGCGTCTCCAAACTCATGGGGGGACAGATCTGACCTCCTGGAGCACGGTGACCTCTTTCTGTGTGGCTTCTGCGTCGATGGTCAGCAGATCGGTGTACCGGACATCGCGGTCGGTGCCTGCAGGCTGCGGGGAAGTGGCTCTTCCACTTCAAGGGAGATGCTGATGGGTTGGCGAATTGCTGGTGGCCTTCCGAGGCTTTTGGAGGATGCACAGCTGCAGGACGAGTCTGGTCTTTGCTATTGTCGAGACAGGAGCAGGCAGGGTTTGGGGTCAAGTCCACAGTTCTTGCACTCTTCGGCTCTTCTGTGTCCTCCTTCTTGAGTCAGATGAATCTGCTTTCCTGATGTCAGGGGCCACTTAAATACTGAATTTAGAGGCGTTCAGGGGACTGAAGGGTAGTACCCAATGTGCTACTTACCCTTGGGGTCGCTTCCTGTGGGGAGTGGGCATAACCCTGTCCCAGAGTTCATAGTTACACCAAAATCAAGATGGTGGTAAACCTTCTTTCCTAGAGCACTTTAGGCAGCCTACCTTAGGGGTGTGACTAGCCTGGTGGTGCAACCTGCATAGCTAATTTCCCACCTGTCTTGGTGCCAAATGGGCCACAGACCAGGGGGTGGCATCTCCCAGGTCTTGGGGAAGCCAGGGTTGCATATTAAAGGTGGTAAGGGCTTTGAAGCTCCTGGCCTTGATATGCTAAATAACTAGTCATCCTACAGGAGGTGTGAACACCTTCCTCTGGAGCAGGCATTGTTTCTGATCTCAGAGAGCGTGGGCTCTCACCTGCAGGCGGTCAGAAACATGTCTGTGGTGGCAGGCTGGGCGATACCAGTCAGCCAGCACACTAAGAGGCTGGTAGGTTTTCAGGGGGAATCTCTAAGGTGTCGTCTGGGTGCATGTTGTAATAAATTCATTACTGACTCAGTATGGGTTTATTAAGACAAGTTGTTTGATACCAAACACCATAGGTTTCAGTGAAGCCATCATGTAGCTGGGAAACTCATAATGACCAGTGCCCAGTACATATACTCAAGATGGCTTCCCTGTTCACTTGTACTATCTAATAATTGAACTAGACAGCACAGGGGCATATCTGCTCATGCAGATATGTCCTCACATGTAATATAATGCACCCTGCCATAGGGCTATAAGGCCTGCTGTAGGGGTGATTTACATATATTGCATGCAGTGTATGTGAGCATGACACACAGGATATGTGCCATGTCGTGTTTTCACACTTGTTTTCACCTTTTCATGCAGCCTGCAATGACAGTCTGCATGAGTTTGGTGTTGGGGCCCTTAGGGTGGCACAGTACATGCTGCAGCCCTTAAGGACACTCTTTAGTACCCATGCCATAGGTACCCGGGGTACCATTTACTAGGGACTTACGGAGGTGCTAAACGTCTTTCCATTTGGGGTAAAATTAAAGTTACCTTGTTTTAGGGAAAGAGCACTAGCACTGGGGACCTGGTTAGCAGGAACCCAGTACACTTCAGTCAAAATTGCATCAAATGCCAGGCAAAAAATGGGGGTGACCATGTCAAAAAGGGCACTTTCCTACAAATCACATTTTCATCTGTAGGGGTTTGTCCAGTATATATGTGTTCTAAATGGCAGCCGGCGCATAATGGCTGGAATTTGCTTCCAGGTTACCACAACCGGTCACTGGATAGTGTTTTTGATCTGCTGGTCCGAAGTTTATCCCTGCAGTTTTCCTCTAGTACCCTTAAATCCACGAGTGATTACCAAGCGTGATTACCAAGCTGAAAAAGAAAGGTGCCATAATAATTCGAATAGCACTTCTATGGCCAAGAAAGTGGTGAGTCGCAGATGTGCTTCAGTGCGCCAAAAAAACTCATGAAGCTGCAGTACAAACGTGAGCTGGTATTGAGTTTCAAAGGCATCATAATATGTCACAGTTTGAAATCTCTGAATGTGATCTTGTGACTTGAGAATACATCCAGTATGTACATTTGAACTTTTCTTTAGAGTGCATGAGGGTACTAGAGGAAGGAAAGAGGCTCTGCATGAGAGCCTCTTATGCTTTTAAGTCAGAGGTTTTGTCTGTGGTGTATCGAGGGGATTATTGGTCAACTTACTTTCTAATAGGTATACCTATTATGCTATTGTAGGAAACTGGCTCTGTATATACTATACCAAAGTAAGGTATAGTTTGCACAGAGTCCAGTAGATCCCAGACGCTTAAGTAGATAATACTAAAAGTTTTATTTGTGGTAGTGTGGTCGAGCAGTTAGGCTTATCAGAGGGTTGTGTTAGGCATTTGTTGTACACACTCAGGCAAGAAATTATTACACACACTCAAAGACTGAATCGAAGACCAATTGTTTTGTATAAAAAGTTATTACTTTTATTTTAGAACCAAGAGGAACTCAGTTGCAGGTAAATAAGCTTCAAGAATAGCAATTTTCAAATACAGTAGGTATTGTGTTGTAAAGGCAGTAGAATACTTTACAGTAGTATTAAGTAAACTTTGGTAATGTCAATCAAACAGTAGCAAGATTAGCAAATGTAAGAGAAGGACATTTAGGGCAACAGACAGAAATGCAATGAGAGGAAAACAGGTTTATGCATAGGTAAGTACTCAAATAACACATCCAGTCTTCTGCGGTTTGGACCAACACTGGGCAAGGGTCAGATCAAGGTAGATACTGCACCACCAGCTGCACAGGGGCGGCAGGGTGCAGAGGTCTCTGAGTCCAGTGTTAGTCAATGGAGACTGGGGCACCCACAAGAGGTGCGATTTGCAGATAAGTACCCACGGTTTCAGGCCACAGGCCCTGGGGGTTAAAGCAAGCACAGGGGCACAAGGCAGTTCCAACCTTACACTACCAGCGGCACAGGGGCAGCAGAGTACAAATCAGCGTCACCTTCGCAGGGTCTTTGAGCAGGAGACAGGCCGGTAGGGCTGGGCCAAATCAGTAGTCGCCTTCAGGCTCAGCTGCACTGCGTCTTCGTCCTTTTCTTGGTTGCATTAATCTGGGGATCAAGGTTCAGGGGTGCCCCTAAATACTGAATTGTGGGGCCTTACAGCCTCCCAGGTAGCAGCCAATGGGCTACCTACCTTTAGGGTGACTACACCCTTTGTATGTCCCCTCCCTTTGGGGAGGGGGCATTCCCTGATCCTATCGGCAAAAATCCTTCCATCCAACAAGGAGGATTTTCTAAGGAGGGGGTCACTTCAGCTCCGGATACCTTGGGGGTGGTCCTGGCTGAGAGGGGACACACCTCTCCTGACTACTAATTTTCCCGCCAATCTTGCCGCCAAAAGTGGGGTTTGGTCAGGGGGGGCGGGCATCTCCACTAGCTGGAGAGGCCTTGGCTAGCATAACAAAGGGTAGGAAGCCTTTGAGGCTTGCCACCCTTGAATGCTGTTCCTACTTGGGGGTAGGTGTGAAGCACCTCCACCCAGAACAGGCTTTGTTTCTGACCCACAAGAGCACAAGGCTTCCACCTCAGGGGGGTCAGAAATATGTCTGAGTGTTGCAGGCTGGTGCAGACCAGTCAGCTGCACACTAACAAGTGTTTTTCAGGGGTCATCTCTAAAATGCCCTCTGAGTGCATTTTGTAATAAATCAAGTACTGGCATCAGTGTGGGTTTAATATGCTGAGAAGTTTGATACCAAACTTCTTAGCATTCAGTAAAGCCATCATGGAGCTGTGAAGTTCGTAATGACAAACTCCCAGCCCAAGCCCTCAATATGGCTTCACTGTACCTACAATGTCTGAGAATGGACACAGACACTGTCGAGGCATATTGCTCATGCAGCTATGCCCTCACCTGTGGTAAAGTGCACCCCGCCTTAGGGCTTTCAGGCCTGCTAGAAGGGTGACATACCTATGCCACGGGCAGTGTTTTGTAGGCATGGCACACAGGGATGTGTGCCATGTCAACTCTTCAGTTTTAGCTGCACTAAAACACATAGTCTGCAATGGCAGTGTGTGTGTGTGTGCTTGGTGAGGGATGTCTGAGGGTGGCACAATACATGCTGCTTAGAGATCCTCTCTAGTTACAATGCCCTTTGTACCACTGGTACCTTTTACAATGGACTTATATGTGAGCCAAAGGTGTGCCAATTGTGGAGACAATGGAACAGTTTAGGGAAAAGAACACTCGTACTGCTGCCTGGTGAGCAGGGACCCAGTACACACTCAGTCAAAGTTGCATCAGATACCAGGCAAAACGTGGGGGGATACTGCAACTGAACCCTATTTTCCTACAGCTACTGCATATAGACAATATCCACTACAGATGTCTTTCCTTAGAATACCACTTATTAAAGATTCTCTGGGAGTACTGAAAAAACGTTTATCCTCAGAGGCCTTTTCTTCCATGGGATTTGAATGCACTGCCAGCAGAACGTACGAGGCTACCTTTGAGCCCATGCATAAATCCTCTTAACACCATTTATCCTGGAAAGTAGCATTTTAAGTATTAATACAGCTCTTAGAGTTCACAAAATATAAGCATTGTGCGGTGCTGTGCCTTATGTTATCTTTCACAGTGTTGAAGGTTTTCTTTTAGCATTCAGCCACCTTTCTTTACAAAAGGTGGCTTCTGATTTTCAAAAAAATTTGTCTAATTCCTTACCATTATTTTTTAGGTCGAGCCTAGCGCAGCGCGCATGCGCTGCTCTATGGGAGGCTTCTTGTAAGCACTCCAAACTTCCCCAAAAGTTCTTCGTGTGGGTCTGGTAACTCCCACACATTCTATTGGCCTTTGCGTGTGGCTTTCAATAATGAAAGCACGCAAATGGCCAAAGGCGGGTGCATGTCCCACCTCTTTGTGTAAAGGTCACTCCCACGGCGTTTTGGTGTCGGGAGCGAGCAGCGGCCCGCTTTGTGGCAGCTGCATTCCTCCCTTGTTGTTGTGGATCATGTTATTAATAAAACACAGCGCGGTCGCTTTCACTTTGCGGCGGCGCTTGTTTTCTGTTCCCATGAGTTTTGTCCTTGTGCATATATTGCAAACGCACGCGTTATTTTAACCCCTTATTATTTTTTTGCAACGGTTTATATGCATTTGAGGCGCCCTTTTGTCTTCTTTTTTATTCTTAAGTATGATAATATTAATTATTATTCCTAGCAACTTTGCCATTGACATTATTGCCCTTCATTACACTATTTGTTAGTCTTTAAATCATCAGCAGGAAAAGTAATATTAATACTAGTTCTACTAGAACTAATGATAATGACCACCTTAATAATTATTGTAGTAATAATAACCTTCCTTTCGTTGTCCCTCGTTTCCAAAATTGGTCCTGACTGAGTCTCTCTCTCTCTCTCTCTCTCTCTCTCTCTCTCTCTCTCTCTCTCTGACTGACTGACTGACTGACTGACTGATTGACTGACGGTCTCTCTCTCACTGACTGACTGACTCTCTCTCTCACTGACTGACTCTCTCTCTCACTGACTGACTGACTCTCTCTCTCACTGACTGACTGTCTCTCTCTCTCACTGACTGACTCTCTCACTGACTGACTGACTCTCACTGACTGACTCTCTCTCACTGACTGACTGACTCTCACTGACTGACTCTCTCTCTCTCACTGACTGACTCTCTCTCACTGACTGTGTAGTGTAGTTCCTATTTCCCTAATAGGCTCTGCGCATTGGAATAATATACCCTATAGGTTTGACATAGGACTGAGGTCAGTATGTCCCTATCGAGTATATTAAACTTAATTACTTTGTGCCAGCTAGCTCAGAGGCCACTAGAAACTCCTTGTAAACAAGAAGGGAGTAGTTTCTGGCAACCGCATAAACATGACAACTTTGTTTCCCTTTAGAATCGGAACACTCTCAGAATCGTGGAAACAATAGATAAGTTTCACTCAGCTAATCGTGCATGCTTAGTTTCTTCAGAGTTACACAGAAAGAATAGACGGGCGTTTCAATAAAAGGTATTTATTGAACAGTCTTGTTTCTCGTGTAAGAGATATGAGCTGTTATGATCACAAGACAATATGCAAGATATATAATGTACAGCGTAAGCAGTATAAAGAAATAATACTGCGCTAGCATTATCTTTTAGCTATCACACATATATTCATATACATAAATAACATAAGCTAAAAATGCGAGTACTCATACGATGCGTCTCTAAGCTAGTTCTACCCCAGTGTACCTAACCTAAGTGTGGTGCAAGGTAAGAAGTAGGTGAAGTATTCTATAGTATGATATACTAAGAGTCTGGTATGCCAAGAGTCCCTCTAGGTTCTAGTCAGCTCCATACCTTGAGAATGAGAGAGGTGGGAATCTCCTTCTGGATCTTCGAACTCTAACACCCCGCGAAGGGAGTCAGAACACTGGAAGCTGGATTCTCTGCGAGCAGGGATGACCGCGTTTCTTCTCAGTGCGTCAGGCCGGGACACGGGCTCCTCTAAAGTCGAGGTCTCCTCCTAACTTGCTTGGGCAAGGGAAGGTATATTTATACCTGGTAGGTGCCTTGGAATGTTAGCATTGACGTGAAGTCGGACAGAGGAAGACGTCAGGAATGAACCCTTAAGGAATAGCGGTTCATGCATAATAGATGAGTTCTTTGAGAAATCAATAATCCTGTGCTAGGGGAACTCCCAAGAGCTTAAGGGTCTGGTTTCTAAGAACTCGTTGTGACGTTAGGGTGGACTGATGTCGGTGACCATGCCTGTATTTGGAGTGCATGGCTAATGCCTAAATAAGGACTGGGATTTTATGCCTATATAAGGGCAATGCGAATTGTGCCTATATAAGGACATGTTTCAGGAAAACCTATATACGGACACCTAAAGCGGAATACAACACCCACTCCACTTTCGAATGAACGATCATGCTAAACATTAAATTGAGTACCACATGTTGCTAAAAACATTTCTAAAAGCATATTAAAAGAAGTTTAAAAGTAAACTGTTGAATGCAATCGGTACTGTACATTGTAAAGCATTTTTTCATTCTAAGCATATATTATAAATAAAATGCAACATGAATGAATAAACAGAAATATACGAAATGGTTGACAAATTTTCAAAAATCAAAGCCATTTCATAACATGGTACTTAAATGAAATTATAGTAAAATAAGGTGACAATGTGTCCCTGGAAGTATTCAAAGAAGTCCGTTTTATATGAATAGTTCCACTGTAAGCAGATTGAGTTGCCATGTATTTTCAAAAAATAGAGAAAAAGAAAAAGTTCAATTTTAGGAAGAGTTCATTGCGTCCCTGGTACACTGTGAGCCGAATCAAAGTCCGTGTATGGGTCTGGTGTAAACATGAAATCATCTATTTCTATAGACAAAATATCGTCTACCGATGTCTGTGACAGTTGAAATACCTCATTTAGAAGGTTAACTGCACAGAGATGTGAAGCATCGCCTTCAGCATAGGATGCCGTAGCAATGTCCGCGTCCGTTGTTACCTGTGTGCCTGTTGATCCATCTCGTACCTCAGCAGCAGCAGGAAGCGTCTGTGAGATCTCAATGAATGCCGTCATCAGGATTGGTAGCCTTTGGGGACAACAAAGAGAATGGGCCGTTATCGGGTCCAGCAGAGTATCGATATCCGTTGGCATGACTGATGGGAGTGTTAGACAGGTGTCTAGCATGCATTCTTCACCGCAAAGCAGGCAGCGTAGAACAGGTAAGATGCAATCTTGCCAGATTGGTCTGAATGACAGAAACCATGTTGTATTAAGTTCCCGTAGACGAGGTATGCCCAAAAGTTGCACTATGCGCTCACGGCACTTCCGTTCTAGGAGAGCTTTCTCCACATCGCTTGGAGTGATGCCGGTGAATAGGCTTGCCATAGCGTAGTAGTAGGAATAGAAACAGGATTCCTGCAACAAGTGCTAAAATTAATGGCACACCACCAAACACCGAATGTGCGAAGTTTGGGATGATTCCGAGGACTGCCTGAAAAGGTGTTAACAGTCCTGAACAGATGGTCTTAAATACATGTACAATCCCGCTCGTATCAGACATGTTTAAGATACGTCCCATCATTTCTACGAAATGTATAGGGCAGTTTGTACGAATCAAAGCCTGTATCTCAGCCAAAGTCCTTGCAATTTGTAAATCATAGGTTTCTTTGGCCGAGGTCAAAGGCACGGTCTGTTGCAAAAGCATGGCTTCCATTCTGCTTAAAGTATCAAAACGTATAAAAGAAACATTCAATGAAGGCCATAGAGGCGACTCCCTGACTGTCTCTGTTTGGGGGAACAATACTTGCATACAGCAAGTAACCCTGGAGTCGACCGTTACCAGATATGGGATCCCTGGCAACATGCCACAGCAACCCTGATCATTCAACATGAGGTAACTCCCATTAGAAAGTTGGCCAAACGTTGGATTAATCACAGCAGCTGGTGTACCTTGCAGGTGACAGGATAAATTTGCCACAGAACCATTACAAGCTCCGTGCAAAGAAATGTCCTGACATATGAGAGAACCGCTTAATGCCTTTTCACAGTTTGTACCGCTTAGAAACACTTCACGATCCCCACTCCAACATCTGTAGTCATAAGGTAAATCCCAGGATGTCTTAATGTATTCTTTACCCAACCTTTCATATTTGCCTGCTTGCATTTGTTTGAGGCAATACTGAAAATGAAAAGTAGTGACAGGCAGAGTTATTTTGCCATGAATAAGCCATTCTGTAGCTGGTTTTTCTGCCAGTGTGAATGGTAATTTTTCCAGTTTTTCAATGCTCAGCACTGTATACTTTGCTCCCCTTTGTGCCAGTTCGATCTGTTTATCTGTTCAATTGTATTCTGAAAACAGAGACGACGTGTTGATAAAACGCCAAGGCACATAGCCCGCACGCAAAGATTGCAGCGTCCAGCTTACTAACATAATAGAACGTAACTGAGATTGGCCTTGTTGTAACATGGCTAAATCTTGTTCCAGTATGTCAATAGCAGAGGATACAATGTTGTCCAATGAATAAATTCTGGATGACAAAGTTGTTAACCCATTGTCGACCACAGTGAGAGATTTCTCTAAGTTAATACGATCAAGTTCACGTATTCTTTCTGCGGCCTCTGCCTGTGAAACCTTCCATATCTCATTATAAGCAGCATAAATGAAACATTTTTGACGCAGTTTTCTTGGTCCTAGCAAGAATTCCCTAAGGACTGCTTCTTCTTTAAGTAAAGATAAGTGTTGTTTCACATCCTCCAGTGTAGACTTTTGTAACCTGTCAAGGCACAATTTTCCTACACTGTATGTTGTTACTACCCCTGGATGTTGTCGTTGAACATATCGTGGGTCTGGCCTATGTATTGTAAAGCCCTGTGTTTTATTCAGGAATCTTTCTTGACAGATGTTTGTGTCTGTGGGCCAGAGTAACCATTTTTTCCAATCAGGATCTGATCTGTTGTTTTGTAGTATAGGGTCTACTGTGACCGCTCCCTGTGTATTGTTATCACTTGCAGGTGTTGGTACAGAAGGTGTGTTCATGTCTTTTATCTTGGCTAAACCAAGGCAAGACGTTTGTTGCACAGTGTCATTCAAAAACATTATTTGATGTGGGATGATACATGCTCTAAACAAAGCTTCAACCCCCTGCACTTGCCAATCTTTAGAACCCCAGACAGTTTGTGTCTATTGTGTCTTTCCAAAAGTCAAATCCTTGTCTAGACAGTTGGGTAATAAAGGCTGCAAAATAAATCTGTTTTGTATTTGTTAACATAATTTTCTGACCTGTTTTGTTTACATTTTTATAGAAAAATGTTTCTGGATCAGATGTATTGTACCCTAAAAAGTATGGAAACTTATTTGTAAACGTTTTTGAACTACCCCTTGGTGGTGTAGGACAATGTTCCCATTGGTTAAACATAAAAACATTTCTAGGTGTTGCAGATTTATGCAAGAAATGATGACCATAGTGATTGTAACAAAAAAGCTGTTCGTAGTCTGATGAGCCCTCTAAGTATTCATTGTTAGAGAACGCAGCAGACCTTTCTAGGTCAGACATCATATCATTTACAGTCTCAAAGTCCCAATCATCAGAATAGGTACTGGAGGTAATAAAGTCACTTAATGAAATTTTAAATAAATGTGGAATCTTCAAAAGTTCCGTGGGGCCAAATATATCGAAATCGGTTTTGTCCCAAACTATACCATCCTGTATAGGAACGGCTGTGATGTTCACTGCTGACAAGTCTCTTGTTTCACGATGGGAAGATTTGTGTGGTTTTAAAAGTAAGTTCACATTTTTACTTTCAGTGTCCAAAACAATGTATCTGCCATTTATAAGCATGCTAAGAGTCATAACCAAAGCTAGCCAAAGCAGAAAGAAAAATATTCCAGAAATAATCCATAGTTCAATCCATGGTGTAATCAGATAAGTCTCTTTCAGGAAATGAAAAAGGTCTTGTACTTGTTGCTTGAAAGTTTTTGATGTTGGCGTCGTTTCAGGTTCATTCGGATCCTCAGAAAACGTATCAAAGTTAATGAAATAGCCATAAGCAGTTCGGTCAATTGTTGGAATTGCATCAGGATTTGTTGAAATCGCTGGAACCAGTTGATCACTTGTTACGTTGGTGTAGACAGGTGTATTTGGACGAACTGTTACTTGAGTTTCAAGAGGGATGAGTTCCATAGTGTTGTTGCTTAGTCCTTCATCTGTTACTGCTGAATTCTCGATGGTTATGAGTCTTTCAGTCTGAACCTCTTGGATAGTAGCGAGGGGAGTGCGTCTGCTACTAGGTCGGAGTCCACGAGGCCTACTATTTAGTATTGGCCACATACTGTGGTTTGATGAAGTCGATTGACACACATCTTTTCTCCTTTTTTCCAGCAAGGGGCGGCAGAAGTACTGTTCTTGTTCCGTGGACGGCTATGACAGGTACTGGTTGTCTGTAAGAAGGTCCAAACTCCTTCTTGTCCGCAATCTTCTCCCTGACTAGATCCCCAACCTTTGGGATCCAGACAGGCCTTGCTGGGACTGCCGGTGTTTCCCCAGTGGTGGTTGGCTTCAGGAACACGTTGCTTTGTTTCGATCTTAGTTCATTTAGATCCTGTAAAACAGCCAAACGATCTTTGATATCAAAGGGTTTATTTTCCACCACTGTGCCTTTACATTCGAGATGAGGAACCCACATTCTTGTCCCAAATAGGACCTCATATGGAGTGACCCCCCTAGAGAACTTCTTGGCAAATTATTTAATGAGCGTTGGACCCCATAAAGATGTTTGACCCACCCATCACCCGAGCCTAATACTCTAGCTGTTATAGACTGCTTTATGTCCCGGTTTTCCTTTTCACAACAGAATTTCCCTCCGTATGAAATGGAGAGGAGTACCGCAATGCAACGCCCAAACTGGCCATGGCTTCTTTGTAAGCCCGAGAACTAAACGCAGGGCCCTGGTCAGAATGTAGTGTGCCTATTGCGTATGTGCCGATAAAGACTCGCAAGTCTTTTATAACAGTTCGAGCGTCAGCCGAGCGCTGAGGCCATATCCATAGGAACCTTGAGCACGAATCCACTGCGACCATTATATATTTATAGTTACCGTCCCTTTGCAAGGGACCGCAGTGGTCCAGGTAAACACAAGCTAATGGTTTGTCTGAAATTAACAGGGGCGTCTGCGCAGGACGTTTCACTGTGGAGACTTTTATCTGTTGGCATATTTCACATTCCAAAACATAGTTCTTGGTCTGTTTCCTAATGCCAGGCCACCAATATCTTTGTTTAAGTAAAGATACTGTTGCAGAAACACCTGCATGGGCAGAGGCTATCCCTTCATGTGCTGCTAGGATCAGTCCTAATCTACGTTCCTTGTTTGGAATTACCCTATCCCCCACTCCAGGGATTCGAGCAAAAGGAACGTTGTTCGCATCAATTACATAAGAGTACTTGAGTGGAAATTTCTTTGGTAACGCTGCACCACTGCCTTTGCTTGAAGCATTGACAGCCAACGATATCTCACTGTCTATTCTCGTTTTTGAACGAGTGATCGAAGCTACGGAAGCCGTCTGAACAGCCCCCTTTGCGGCTTCGTCAGTCAATGAATTCCCTGCAACGTGAACGCCATCACGTTGATGACTCAGCGTGTGTATCACGTGAGCTTTTGGTAGTTCGTTTTTCAACTGAACTACTTGTTCCCAAAGCGTTTTATGCTTTATTGTGCCACCTTTTGCATCTTTGAACCCATTTTCAAGCCAATTTTGTATATATTCATTATACGACTGAACACAGTAAAAAGAATCGCACACTATGAGTGTGGGTAATTCGCGATCTGTATTTTCAAGTGCCAGTTTGAATGCTTGTAGTTCAGTTCGCTGAGCTGTACAATCTCCTAGAGATTGAGTTTTAGTGACCATTGGTCTGAAGTTACCATCTTGCATGCAACCTTTAACGATTGCGCACGCTGCACTGTAAGCTTGCTTACTCCCTGTAGCGGGTTGTGCTGATCCGTCAGTGTAAATTATAAATTCGTACTGATTGAGAGGCAAAATTTAATTGGGCAGAGGACATTCATGTTCATATTGCAGGATCGCTTGTGTTTTTAAATCGGGATCAAAAACATATTCAACATCTGTTGCAGCAAGAGAATTAACCCATTGTATCCATCTAGGATGTAAAGCTTTTGCATTTGGAATGCTCGCTTTTGTGACCGCCTCTAAGGCTGATACTGGAGTTACGACAATAATGCGTTTTCCTTGGGCTAGAGCTCTTTTTTGCTACTGCAGTTTGAACTGCTGTCAGTATTTTTCTGTTGAAGTGAAGCGCATTTCTGCTTGTGTATACAAATGTGATTTGTATGCTATTGGTTCTTTTTCACCCTCATTAAATGTTAAATAGGTGAATCCGCATTGTCCCGAAATTATTCGGATCACTAAATTGCGTGTATTTACGCGTTTGTAAGTGATTTGTTGCTAACATGTTAGCTTGGAGTGAATGCAGGATTTCTGTGTGTTCCTGTGTCCAATTTTTGTTGAAAAATCAGGTTTGATTAATTCGTAGAGAGGTTTAACCCTTTCTGCGTAATTTAGAATATAAGTTCTTCCAAAATTTAGGAAACCCAAGATGGATTGTAAATTTTTCAGCATTTTTGGAGGTTGGAGCAGCGCACACTTTTCTAAAAAGTTAGCTGCCAAGCTCTTGCCTTCACTTGAAAGCTCATATCCTAGGAAAAGGACATTGAGATGGGCAATTCTGGATTTTTTTAAGTTGAATTTATAGCCCTCTGAGGCGAAGCCCAATATAATGGTACTCACCCTGTTCAAGTGCCTATCCAGGTCATCATCTGTCAGATAGATGTCATCGACATATGACAATGCCTCATTATCATAAATTTGTAGTAACTCTGTTACCCTCGCTGAGAATAACCCCGGGCTGTTTTTGAACCCTTGTGGGAGTCTACAAAATTGACGCTGGGTTCCCATTATTGAGAAACCTGTTAAGTACCTGCTTTCAGGTGCTATGTTTTGACAAAAGAAACCATTTGAGATGTCCAATGTGGTTTTATATTTTTACGCACAATGTTATTCATTAATGCTGTACTATGTGCATTTTGCACTGCAAATGTTTTAGAACAAGTGTTCAAGTGTCTGTAATCCAAAACTAGACGATATGTATTGTCTGGTTTGGATACAGGAAACAAAGGATTGTTCATTGAGGAGGTGCATGTTTCAATCACCCCTCGGTATTCAAGTTGATCTAAGATCTCCCTGACCTGTTTTTTAGCTTCTTGCTTTATTGGGTACTGCCTTTGTGCAGTAGGTTCATTTTTTAACTGTATTTTATGGTGAGGTGAATCCTCATCCCATCCTACATGATTTTTATATAATGCTGGGGCCTGGGCAACTGCCCATTTCCTGGCATAAGTATATTTTAGGTGAATTGGAATATGGTTGGAGAAGGCAGGCATAATAATGTCCTCGCCATGTGGGCACTCCCGGACAAATTGTGGTGGCCAGTCTTTTTCTGCTAGAAGTATATCATAACCCCTTGAAAGTTTCTCCCAAAAGAGTGTTTTCACCTTTCTTGGTAAGTCTCCCTCCATTCGGAGTGTTATTTCATATAACTTTTGTGGAGTACTAACCCTGGTGTCTACAGTTTCTACTGTGATGTACTCATTCAAGTCCACTATCTCCAGAAGTTCCTTCAGGTTCTGGCGAGCTATTGTGACTTCTGCTGCACTGTCCAGCATTGTCTGAGCCCATTCTCCGTTCTTGAGTTGTGTTCTCAGTATTCTCGGCATGTCTGATCTTCAGACCTGCTACCTTCTTTTTTGAGAATTGAGATTTTGATTTATTTTTCTGAACGTGTTTGTCGTCTTTGGTTTTCACGCGTTCTTCTCTATGTTCTGACCGTCCTCTTCTTTCTGATGTCTGTGACGATATCTGAAAGGTACGAGAGGAACGTGTATCAGTATCTTGATACCTGTCAGGTTTTCTTAAATTATCTCTATTCCTGAGGTTATACCTCCTTTCAGAGGGCTCCTTTTGAGGAGACCTACCTCGGGATTGAGAGCGTGTCTCGTTTGAATTTTGTTTATTAGTTTCCCACTTCTTTTTAGAAGATGTAGGAGTTTGTTTAATAGAGTCCTTCTCAGGACTTTCAGATAGTTTTGGCTTCAATGATTTTCCACCCAAACTATCTCTGCCTAATTCTGCATAAGATTGTTCTATTATTCTGGGTAGTTCAGTTTGATGTTCTGTTACATCAAATTCCCTTAAACGTTGGCGGATCGCCACTGATGCTGCCTCCCCTTTAATATTAGATAATATTATTGTTGAGACCTGGTCGAAGTTTTTCAGTAATTTCATACCTAAATTCAGAGCAGGCTCTGCCCCGTATTCGTTTTGAATTTGTTTCAGGACATCTGGTATTACTGCAATTGATGGAACACCATGTGTTTTAGTATAGATGGCAGCAAAGACTGCGCCCCAAGTGGTGCAATCTTCCAGTTGTGGTGGGATCCCCATTGGTAAACAGATTGTTAGGATTCTGTGTTTCTCATAAGGGCTAGTATTAGGAAATACTGCTTCGATTTGAGTAATTTTTGAGCTATCCAGAATGGAATTTGCTCACGTTTTGTGGGCATTTTACCCATGACTGCGTGTAAAGTCTGTGGAGTAATTTTTAGTATATTCCCCTGTTGAGGGGTTTGATTTGGAATGGTCAATGGTGGTTGGACTGTGAAAGTCCGCATGACATATTGGACAAATTGTAAATTTTTATTAACTCTGTAAGTTGAGTAAGTAATTCCTCGTCTGACATTATATCGAGGTCAGGGTGAGGAGTGTAGCCGGCTAGAATCGGCCATGTTGCTCCTGGTCTACCTAGTGGACCGAGCCTGGTAATGTTTTTGTAGGGCGCCTTTAAACCAGAGCTGATGCTCCTGGTATGTTAGTGGAATTTCAATATCCTCGAAAGGAATATATTCCTCTGGTGGTTCATCTTCTTTGTAGAAGTGAAACAGTCTTGTTACTGAATTTGATTCAGGAAATACTATCCATGAATAGAATACCTCTGTCTGAAAGGATTCGTGTGCCTCTATCACGAAAACTGCTCTACCCCCTCTTGGTGGTAGGCCGTGTTTTATAAGTTTTAGAGTGATGGCTCTCCTTAAGTTTGGAGCGATGTCTATAACACCCTCCTCGGTTTCATTTAAACCTGTAAAGTTAAAAGCTGTTACGACTGGTTGAGCCGCAGCTCATTGTCCCCGTGTGTGGACATTTGTTTTTTGAAAAATGTAGAACAAGTTTCAAGGAAACAAAAGATAAGGTGCACAATATTTTGGAACACTGTATCCTTCAACGTTGAACAAACCAAACAGCTTATAGGTTTTTTTTGTCCTATTTAGCTTTGGCGGATATTTAACCCTACCCACTCCAGACGTCTTATGGAGTATGTGAGTAGGGGTCTCTGAGAAAAGCACAACTGAGTTACTCAGTATCTAGCGTTTAATTACTGCCTTACCAAACGGTTGGGCGCCATGTAGTGTAGTTCCTATTTCCCAAATAGGCTCTGCGCATTGGAATAATATACCCTATAGGTTTGACATAGGACTGAGGTCAGTATGTCCCTATCGAGTATATTAAACGTAATTACTGTGTGCCAGCTAGCTCAGAGGCCACTACAAACTCCTTGTAAACAAGAAGGAGTAGTTTCTGGCAACCGCATAAACATGACAACTTTGTTTCCCTTTAGAATCGGAACACTCTCAGAATCGTGGAAACAATAGATAAGTTTCACTCAGCTAATCGTGCATGCTTAGTTTCTTCAGAGTTACACAGAAAGAATAGACGGGCGTTTCAATAAAAGGTATTTATTGAACAGTCTTGTTTCTCGTGTAAGAGATATGAGCTGTTATGATCACAAGACAATATGCAAGATATATAATGTACAGCGTAAGCAGTATAAAGAAATAATACTGCGCTAGCATTATCTTTTAGCTATCACACATATATTCATATACATAAATAACATAAGCTAAAAATGCGAGTACTCATACAATGCGTCTCTAAGCTAGTTCTACCCCAGTGTACCTAACCCAAGTGTGGTGCAAGGTAAGAAGTAGGTGAAGTATTCTATAGTATGATATACTAAGAGTCTGGTATGCCAAGAGTCCCTCTAGGTTCTAGTCAGCTCCATACCTTGAGAATGAGAGAGGTGGGAATCTCCTTCTGGATCTTCGAACTCTAACACCCCGCGAAGGGAGTCAGAACACTGGAAGCTGGATTCTCTGCGAGCAGGGATGACCGCGTTTCTTCTCAGTGCGTCAGGCCGGGACACGGGCTCCTCTAAAGTCGAGGTCTCCTCCTAACTTGCTTGGGCAAGGGAAGGTATATTTATACCTGGTAGGTGCCTTTGAATGTTAACATTGACGTGAAGTCGGACAGAGGAAGACGTCAGGAATGAACCCTTAAGGAATAGCGGTTCATGCATAATAGATGAGTTCTTGGAGAAATCAATAATCCTGTGCTAGGGGAACTCCCAAGAGCTTATGGGTCTGGTTTCTAAGAACTCGTTGTGACGTTAGGGTGGACGGATGTCGCTGACCATGCCTGTATTTGGAGTGCATGGCTAATGCCTAAATATGGACTGGGATTTTATGCCTATATAAGGGCAATGAGAATTGTGCCTATATAAGGACATGTTTCAGGAAAACCTATATACAGACACCTAAAGCGGAATACAACAACTGACTGACTCTCTCACTCTCTCTCACTGACTGACTCACTGACTCTCTCACTCTCTCTCTCTCTCTCTCTCTCTCTCTCACTGACTGACTGACTCTCTCAATCTCTCTCTCTCACTGACTGCCTGACTCTCTCACTGACTGACTCTCTCACTGACTGACTCTCTCACTGACTGACTCTCTCACTGACTGACTCTGACTGACTCTCTCTCTCTCACTGACTGACTCTCTCACTCTCTTACTGACTGACTCTCACTGACTGACTCTCTCACTGACTGACTCTCTCACTGACTGACTGACTAACTCTCTCTCACTGACTCACTCTCTCTCACTGACTCTCTCACTCACTGTCTGACTCTCTCACTCACTGTCTGACTCTCTCTCTCACTGACTGACTCTCGCTGACTGACTGACTCTCTCTCTCACTGACTGACTCTCTCACTCACTGTCTGACTCTCTCACTCACTGTCTGACTCTCTCACTGACTGACTCTCGCTGACTGGCTGACTCTCTCTCTCTCTCTCTCACTGACTGACTGACTCTCTCTCTCTCTCACTGACTGACTGACTCTCACTGACTGACTGACTCTCTGACTGACTGACTCTCTCACTCTCACTGACTAACTAATTAACTGACTTTCTCACTGACTAACTGACTGACTCTCTCACTGACTGTTATACAGGTACTATTTCTCAACCTTCACCCTCCTGTTATTTATGCCCCCCATAACAAAAAAAACCATAACAAGCAACCATTGGGACAGGCAGATAGAAGTTGCCAGCATTGAAAGGACAAAAAAAAACTCAAGACATTTATTGTTAATACTTTTTTAATATGGTCGTTCAGTTGTACATGATGCTTTCTTGGTCATATATAAGGTAACAAAAATGCTTCTGACACTTCTTTATTATAACTTTTCAGCATGCTGCAGACTTCTGTACAGCACAACTTAAAAACATAGGCAAAGTCAATATCTCTGGCTAAACACTTATATGGTCCCAAAGGCGAGACCTAGGCTATGCCAATGCTTGTTCTAAATCCAACCTCTCCAGCAGAGCGATCTCTGCACACTTTAAGGGGCTTATTCACACACGTAAGTTTATATACGAGCAAATCTACACATGTAAATTTACTCTTACACTTTGTAGTAAATTTACTAATTATGGCAGTTTACCATTTACGAGTGTAGATTTAGTACAAAGTGTAGACTTTCATGTCCCCACCCTTGGAAACAGGAGGTGGAGCCACGTTTACATGTGTAAAAAGAAAAAAATCCCACCTAAAATAAAATGTTTATATTGATTCAATATGTAGTACAAATTACTAATATTATGTTTAGAATTTAAATAGTGTTGTATTTTAAAATGTTACATTTATTTTTCAATTAAAAAACTATTAAAATATTTTTATATGTAATTGCTTTACCATTAAAATTAAATGGATAAATATTTTTTTAAAGTTGAAATAAATACATTTGTTTTCACATTATTTCCCATGGGGTATTCTTTTAAGCCTCTGACTCTTTTAATGGGAGGAAATTCCAGTGCTTTGGCCAAGGGTGGTTCTGGACTTAATCCAGGTCTGAGCTGGAATACATTTACAACGGTTTTGGAACCTTTTTGACTGTAGTAGTTTTTGAAGTTCAGTTTATGAATATAAATGGGCTTTCACATTTGTGGGTGGGTGCATGTCTCTCCCTAAATTCCTCTTTAGCTCTCCCTAGACCACTCCGTACTCCTCCCTTTAACCCACCTCTCCCCTTCCCTCCCACATTTACTACAACGTTTTTATACATGTGTGTGGAAATCTCTGCATATAAAAGATAGAAGAGATGAAGACCTCCACGCGTATGTTTGAGTAATATTACTGTAGTACTACTAAACATATTACAAAATGTAGTTTGTGAGTAGGCCCCTTGATGCTAAAAATGCTTAGAAGCAGTAGTTAGGCCGAACTAAGGAGTTAAGAACAGCTAATGAGCTATTCATAAGCTATGTGGTACAGAGAAACCTTCATTCAAGCACAATTGATAGTTTCATATTTCTTAATCTGTTAAATAAAAGCAAATAGATCTTTAGAGGTTAGCCCTAAAGCTCATTCAATAAGAGACAAAGTAGCAATGGGAGTCGTGTTTAGAAATATGCACCAGCGTAGACATGCAAAGCGGCTTCATGGAGATCAGTTCATACATTTCCAAAGCATTACTGCTTAGATTCTTGACTCCGAGATGAATGCTGGATTAAAATAGGAGTCCTTGCGTAACCTATTGGCTTGACAGATTTTTCATTTAGTTTTTGGGGGACTTTATCCATTTCAGTCTCTTTTGACTCTGCATATTGATGGGAGCTTCCAATTCTATTCAACATTCATGAATATCAGCAAAGATTCTATGAAGGAGAAGAAAATGTTTATTGCCTGTAATACTGCTTCTCTACCATAGGAACCCTGGCTAAATTTGTAAACAGCACTCCCTTTTCCCTAGATATCAAAAGATTGTCTTGGTTATATAACAGCTTAATGTGGACTGCTTAACTAATTTCATCAAGACAAACTGGGAGAACAGTCTAGAGCTGTCCCTTATGCACTATGCATTTAGCCTGAAGGCTAGGTATGTCCGTGGGGGCATAGTCTTTCGTTTTTCCTGTATTTTTTTTAAATCAAAGAGAATGAATAGTATATTTCATAAGTTAGGCATACTTGCATAGTTTGTTTTGTCAGTTTAAAAATAGTCCAAGTTAAGGTAAATGTAATGGCTAGGCGTTTTTTTTTTTTTCCAAAAGGATTTTCTCCTGTAAAAAGTCTTCCAGGATCCCACAGCAGTGCAGAGATATTCAGTGTTCATGAATTCAGGGGGAGATTACAGGCTGGCTACAGGCAAGAACTTAATACTTCAGACATCTTTTATGGTATTAATTACAGTCACAAGACTAACGGGTGAGATGAAGATGATGGTTGCTTCTTTTCTTATGCAGTGATTTCTTATGAAGTGATATCATTATTCCATCACAATTGGAATTTCCAGTTATCTTCTATCCGTCCTCTTCCCCCTAAAGCATATGAGAGACTGCACAGACTTGAGTTGGCATGACTAGTTTGTTGTGTGTCATAACCTTTCGAGAACTGATTAGCATTGGATGGATAGGCACTATTTGAGGTTTATAGTGGTTTTTCCAAAGGTGTAACTAGTTCTGAAACAAGCCATCTTGCAACATAGCATTGCTAAACAATTAGTACCTCATATTATGAATGTTTACTTAATAAAGAGCTCGTTAGATACTTCAGACTTCTAAGAGGCTCCCATACAGGAGATCCACTGGATCCTTTGCCTGAGCTCAGATGCTTGGACAGAAAGCCTTTTTAAATGGTCTGTACTTCAGCACATCTCAGAGCACCACTGAATTTCCAAAATTGGTTTTGTTTGCATTAATGGATAACTCATCAAAGAGAAAAACTGTGAATGGAAAGTAGAATATAATGATATTCAAAAAGAATGCTACTATTGGTGCACTTCCTATGCAGTTACTTCATACTGTGCTGTGACGGAAAGTATCTTACGCCAGTGTGGGGCTGTTCTGAGTGTAGCTGGTAGTGTCTTAACTTCTAGGTGACCCAGCTATCTAGCTCCACCGAAACAAATGTTTCAAGTCTCTCAGCATGCTCGCTAGGGATTTTATAAAAGATTAACAGTCTGATGAATTACACTATTTTGCTGCTTCAAAGTCTGCAATTTGCAAATTCACAGGCTTTGTGACTGCAAGTAGGTATGTAAGGAACTTTACGAATTCTAAAAGTTTTTCCAACTTGTAAAGTACCTTTTTGAAAATGGCAAAGATGAGGGGCGTGAAAATAATGCCTCCCCTTTTGTTTGTGACAGCAGTTACAACTCATAAATCATTGAAAAGCTACCTACTCCCAAGTTAGGGTGGCAACTGATTCGCAAAATGGATTTTTTTTTTTTTTTTTAACAAAAGCAGTACCAGTTTGTTTAAATGGGCATAATGGACACAGGCTGATGTAAATATATATATATATATATATATATATATATATATATATATATATATATGTTTCCCAGTTGGGAAAGCAAATGCAGGGATGGAGGCAAGGGAGGAGCCAGAAAATGTAAATACCCCCCAATTGAAACAACATACCTCAAATCAGACCGAGTGTGCGAAGTGAGACAATGCAAGCTTCCTAAGATGTGCTCCTTTCACTCGCCTTCCATCTATCTATCTATCCATCCATTTATCTTTCTATCTATTCATCCACCTATCTGTCCATACATTCACCTTTACATATACCCACCCATTGCCCCATCCATCTTTTTACCCACCCACTCATCAATATGTTCATGTATCCATCTATCTTTTAACCATTTATTCATTCACTCTTCATCTGTGCATTCTTCAATACTCCCATCCATAAATGCCGACACTGCCTACCACGGAAGAACTGGAGATATAAAGTGCAAACACTATAAAATGTGGGGAGATTTCTTGATGATAAGGAATCGACTGCACCATACTACTGTCAGAAATGAAAGTGAACATGGCTATAATGTGAATCTGCATTGTTATTTTTTGTGTTTATATTCAATAAAAAGAAATTTAAAAAAAAAATACTCCCATCCATGCACACTTTCGCCATTCAATCCTCTCGCTCCATTAAGTCATTCATTTACCCTTTCACCTTTCTTCCATCTTTCTCTTCACATTTTCTTCCTTCCTGTCACCCTTCCTTTTGCCTTCCGTTCTTTTTTCCCTTTGTATCTAGCCATCTTTCTCATTGTCACTTTTTCTTCCATATATTTCTCTGTCATGCTCATTGTTTACCAATGTGTTCCTCTCTCTGCATTTTCTACTATTCAACTTTTTTTCTTTATGGGTTCCCTTCCCTAAGCATGCCATCTGAAAGCTCACAACCCTCTCTCATGGTATTTGATAGTAGTGCTATTTATCGGCATTTTGCCTGCCGACATAAGAGGCCCTTAAACAATGAATTAATGTTTGAGAACCCAGTTCACCAGCTTATCAGGCCCAGTGAGAGCTCTCGTTTAAGCTGCTATAGCGGGGGTTTCCCTATGCCCCTGGACGGAGGAGGTCAGATGTCTCTTGCAGGCCACCATTCCTGTACTTTAAGCCAATCACAAGGATTCACAAATTGCAAACTTCTTAATTAATATTAATAAGCACGTCATTTTTCAACGTTCAGTCTGTGCACAAATGACTATGAAACAGTACATAGGTTGCATTGCAAATTACATCCCTATTCACAAACAATTCGATGTGCAATTTGCACATTCTGGCTTGCAAACAGAAATTCGTACATCAGTCTTGAAAAATCATCAGAACTGTTGTTTCTGATGACAGGTATTCATACGTTATTCTACATTATTTGTTATGCATAATACTTTTTATGAAAAATAAATGCATTCTGTTACTGGTTTCATTCAAGTTGCTCAAAACAGACTTGTGCTTCGAAACAGGAAAAACATTCAAATATGTAATTGCAATTAAAATATTGCTGTTTTCTTTTGTAGTCTGAAGCTGAGGTCCCTGCGACTTAACATTGGCCGGCTGTTGGCTACAATAATGCCGGAACTGGACTTGCAAGAGATAAATGGAGACACGGATTTGGTGGATGAAATCTTAGGACAAGTAGTTGAACAAATGCAAGAAAGCAGCACTTGATAATGTACACCTGGATCATGTTTGATCTTCCAGCTTTGCAGTATTCAGTAACACTGAAGCTCTGTCCATTTCTTTTGTTTTAATGGAATCTGGCATGTTCAGAAAGGAGTTAAAGGTACGGCCCAAACAAAGGAAATCTGGCCTGGAATACTGCAGATTGTGTGTGCAATCCGATGCTATTACCTCAGCTTTTATGAGTACTTAATAATTTTAAGTGTGTGTTGTTTGCAGATTAATTTTTCTGCTTCAAAATGAGCGCATTATTTAGAAGGAAATGTTAAGCACCACGCAGGCTTAAGAAAACAACTGGAGGATCATGAAGTTGAAATGCAGTTTGATTTGGTGACCGATTGTTCCTCGGTCTGAATCAGTTGGTAGTCACACTTGAAGTGCATTTAACAAGAAGTCACTGAACAGCTTGCGTATAACTACTGTATATAAACTTGCATTCTGGATGGCAATAAACTAAACATGACTCTTTTTCTGTCCAGCCCACCTTCCCCCAAAACACTGCTTGCTTTAAACTTAAGATTACAATGTAATGTATTTATTATTGGTTCAATGATACCTTTTATCAGTTCTTGGAATCCTGCAGAACCTGAAACAGTACAAACCAGTTGTCGAAATATTGACATTTGTTTTATTTGTGCTCATTTGCGGTTTCATTGGTTGGTATGAGGTAAGTGGTTACTAGTTTAGTTTGATTCTCTTTGTGATCATATCTCATTTGATAATTACAATTAAGACCCTGCCCAACTGCACTTTTTGTAAATTTGATACTTAAAGTTGTGTATAGTATTCCTTTTGAATGCTAGAAGTTTGATCTAGTAATCTCCTTCAGAGCGCTTGATTGTACAAGCGAGTGTCTGGAATGCACAAAATTGTGGTCTGAATGCTAGTATACATTGAATATACTGTGTAAAGCATGTCGTAGGCAAAACCCCTACACTTTCATATTTTTAATGTCTCCCTCGTATGATTTCAAAGGTCTCTGTGATTTAGCGTCATGTCATCTTTGTCCACTTCATAAGTCGAGTGGTCTATCTTTCTTTTTTGAAATGCTTGTATAGTTATTTCGTACTTCAATATTAGATAGAACCAAGGATAACTATCTCAATGCTGGTCTCCTTTGAAAGGACGTTTTGGAAGGACAGAGGGAGGGATTTGTGGCATGATGCCTGTGCCTCTTTTGCAGTGTTCAATACGTAAAAAAAAAAAAAAACTTACGTAAATGTGTGATTTCATCTTTAGCAGTTAAGTTCTCTTGGGTTTGTTGCTCATTGAAAGGCATGTGATATACTTAAAAAAGGCCCTTTTGCTTTAGAAAAATTGTGATGTCTCATTGGCTGCGCTCCGGACTGGGAACAGATTTTAGTCTGCACTTCCAATGGAACATCAATGAAAATAACTGCATCGGCTTTCTCATTGGATCTGTTAAAAGACGTCGCCGGTGGCCATCACAGCTGTGGAGGTCCTGCTTGTGAAATTCACAATTGATGGCATTGCCAAAAATGGAAAATCGACAAGTCAAGAGCCCTACTCGCTGGATAACCTCATGGTTATGCAGAAATGGGAAGCCACCTTTTGTAAAACAAAATGCCACAAATATAAAGAAATAGATGTGCTGAATTCTTGGTACACCAATATAGTAGCACAGCTATAATCACAAATAATTTGAGTTGTCCTTCATTGACTTAGCTGATTGTGACAAAAAGGCCTGTTTTACAGTCCAGCGGATGGGTTACTCTGTAACAAAAGTGATGGATATACCTTCCGCCATACTACAAGTGCCATTGGATATGATGCACATGTAATAGGGTGACCGAATATAAATCAGGCCCAAAGTGTATTAAGCTTTGAATGGCAGTTAAGTTGAAAAATTTCCTTGCACTTTACTCAAGCATTACCCTGTCCAAATAGAAGCCATGTTTTTAAGTTTACATTTTTTATGTACAATATGTTGCATGTTCATAGGAAGAAAAAAAAGAGGCCTGGCCGCAGGTCTATGACCAGCCAACGACTAAACCGAAATTACAGAGAAGTGGGGAAAAAAACATGACGGCTTACCTAATATATGTATATTTTTCCCATATGTAAAAGCAGAACAAGTTGCTTGTTATACAATACACTGGAGGCGCTGATGAACATGTAACACACACAATGAGTGTTTGCCCCTGAGATAGAGCACAAATAGCAGAAAACCCTAATGTTGCTGCAAGGTTTTGGAGTCCATCTGGATATATGCTTTAGGTTGTTCAGTTTTGCTCAGCTAGCCTGTCTTAGAATCCTATTACTCATTTTGTTTATTACTCACCACCAGAGTCTTATAAGATGGTTCCAGTGGAATTGGGCCTTTTCTGAAGGTTTTGAGTATCACCAATTGCAAGATTTCTGTCATACAGTGCATATGCCATTACCTGGCTGACAACTAACTACATGCTAGCCATCATTTATTACCAGATACAGAGTGCTGCGAAGAGGTCTGCAGAAGCGATCACTCTGTACGCTAGCTCTAGAAGACCAAGGTTTGGTAGTTAGTCCACTCAGTGCTAGAGCTGGTCCCCTGCTTGATGTTTCTGTGATGTTATTTAGAGAACAGGAAACCATCACTGTTTTTATTATAGGATGACTGTGCCTTTTTTTTCTTTCTTTTTTTCACCCAGTTCATCAAACGAAATTTGTGGCATAGCATTTTCAGTGTGTAGCAGTGGAACATCTCTTTTTACTGAAAACTGGGAAAAAGTTTGAGAGTAACAGTAAATTTCTTAGCGCATTTCTATCACCTATACACTGCTCTACTGTTGGAACTTCCCTTTTTCACCTACTTTGTTTATTTATGACTTTTACATCTAAATAATGGTTTCATAAATGTTGTGACAGGATCTTGCATTGTAGCAAATAAAATGCTTTGTTATGACATTTTAAGGAAACTGTGATAATACGTTTTTCACAGATGTACAGAAGAATGTTATCGTAATAGTTTGTCTTTCTTAAAACAACTGTTTGGACAGATGTAAGTGTGTATATACTTTTTAAATTCCTGTACTCCACAAGTAAAATTGACATTAACCTATTCATTTGCTAGTTTGAAATGTTTCTTCTGCAATTGCCTTCTAATGTGATGTTTTTATAAAGCAATAAATATGGCATAGGTGCCAGTCTCTCTGCCTTAATGGTTCACCTACAGTGAACATAAAGATATGGATGCGTAAACTGAAAAAAAGGCAGAGATTATTAACACTCAATACAGCTCAAACGTAAGATTTCTGCATCATTCTTTGATGTTCATTCCATGAGTACAGTTTAACAAATGACAAGCTTTAAAAGTTCTCGACCAGTTCACAGATTGCTGCCTATGTAGGGCTTATGGTGAACTGTTTAAAATGCTCATAAAGACCATAAAGCACACTGAAGCTTTCTCTTCCTTCATGGTTTGCTCATTTTTTTCTCTTGTTTATTTCACTGATATTGCCACAAGCATTACCTGCAGAAAACGCATACTTTGCAAAATACCAATGCAGCATACCTTTACTAGTTCAAAACTGGAATTATTTGTAAATGTGGGCCACTTTTTCAGATATCCTGTTCGTTAATAAGGGCCACTTTTATTTTGGTGCCCGGGCCTGTTTTTTGTCCCTGTACGACTCTGATCCCCACGAGGTATGTCTCTGGAGTTAAGGATCGTCGCACGTCTCTAAGGCCTCTTAATGGCTGTGCCAGGATAAACCCCAAAGTGATCCTGCAGCACAAAGCTAAACTCTGTTGCTGAACGTCGAAGAAAGGCACATAAGACCCACTCCCAGTTGAAGTTGAGGGCGCGGACCTAATCCTGCTCCCAGGATCGTTCCAGTGAAAGATCCTAGTTACATTCAAAATCCTGCTTTAAGGGAAAGTCCAAGAAGAAACACTAGAAGACAAAATAGGATTTTTCACCATCTCGCCACTGTCGCTCAGAGAAGGTGCAGGGATGTCAAGGTGCCTCCTGGTTTCAGTACAGATCTCCTCCTGAGGAATCTATTCCCAGTGCAATCTGACTTTCCAGGTCCATCAGCAATGCCGCAGCAGATAGAGGCTTTCAAAGAATTTAGTTCTAACCTAGCACAGTTCATTCATGACATCCAAGGTGCAGCAAAATGCCATCCACTATGGGCTGAACACCACTGACTGCTTAGGCAGGGTAGTCTGTACCTGCGTGGTGCTTCAGCACCTCACATGGGGGAGATTCACTGGTTTTTCAGGTGACGTCCATGCCTCCTTGATGGATATGCTAGTTGACAGCGCCTGGCTTTTCAGAGACAAAGCAAATTCTGCACTGGAGTGCTTAAAACAAAAAAAACACAGGCCCACAGCATACTCCCTCAGCCTTCCTGTGCCTGTGTGGCAGTATCTCACCCCTTTCGAGGCTTCGGAAGGGATTTGGCACAATGACCATGCCAAAACCCTCTACCCCTGCAACAGACCCTTCCCCAATCCTTTCGAGTCCAGGATCGGGGAATCAACTGACAATACCCAGGCCTTCAGAGCAATTTACTACCAACCCCCTACTCCCACCTTTCAGCTTCCAAGCTACCTTTGCTTGCCCTCGATGGTACACGGACACCTGGTTGAAGGCAGTATAAGTTATTACCTCCACGGGTGGCAGAGCACTACATCCAACAAATAGTTACTCCAAATAGTTCAGCACGGATACGCCCTACATTTGTGTCGAACCTGCTGCATATCCCACCCACATAAGATCAGCTTTTGGAGAACCAATTGTCCATTCTACAGCAAGAAGTCTAGGCTCTTTTGAATAAAGGAGCCATAGAGGGTTCTGGCATCGGAAATAGGAACACAATGTTACTGCTGTTATTTCTTGGTGCTGAAGGAGGACGGAGGCTTTTGTCCTGTTCTAGGACAAAAGCCTCTCAACCTCTTCCTGGAAAAAAAAGCCAATTCAAGATGCTCTCATTAGCCCAGGGTCTGTTTTCCCCTGGGCCCAGGACACTAAATGGTAGCACTGGACTTGCAGGATGCCCATTTTTATCCCCTGCCTTCAGTCCCACAGGCATTACCTGCAGTTCAATGGGGCCGAGACCATTTTTAGTTTTCTGTGCTCCCCTTCGAACTCATTATTGCCCCTCTGTTGTTCACGAAAATGATGGCGGTGGTTACTACATACCTTCTGAGGTTGTTTATCAGTCTTCCCCTACCTTGACGACGAGATGTAGAAGGCAGGCTTGCCGCAGTCAGCCGTGAACCACCTCCAGACAACGGCAGACCTCTTAACATCCTTGTGGTTATTGATCAATATGGCGAAGTCACATCTGACTCTTCATAGAGGCTCCTGTTCATGGAACCATTCTAGATATGGTGTGGTTTTGAGCCTTTCCTCTGGTTCAGTGAGTCTAGGATATTCGGGCTATGATCCCAATGTTTCCGCTTCGGTCCCGTGTTTCAGTGAGAAAGTCTCTGAGGCTTCTTGGCCTCGTGCTGGTGTACTATGCCACACGGCACATGCAGGCTCTGCAGTGGGATTTGAAGTGCCAGCGGGCTCAGCACCTTGTAAACTTGTCTGTTTCCTTCCTGGTTTCGGAGGAGACAACAAAAGATCTGTAGTAGTGTCTACTCAACAGTGATTGGACTGGCAACAGATCCCATTCCCTACCCCACCCACAGCGGACGATGGTGAGGAAAGCATCACTGGTGGTTTTGGGAGGCCACCTTGGAGAGGTGGCAATCAGAGGATTCTGGTCTCCTGCGGAGACCTGGCTGAACATATACCTGCTGGAGTTACAGGCTATTTCCTTGACATTGAAGGTCTTTTTTTATGGCCATCAAGGGTGGCCTGTTCAGGTTCTCACAGATACCACTGCCATGTTGTACTGCATCAAGCGGGGAGTGGTTCAGGGTCCTGTGCCAGGATGCTGTACACCTATGTAACTGGCTGAGCCATCAGGACATTAACCCGGAGGAATCTTTGAAGACCAGGGCAGACAAACTCAGCTGGCGACGCCTAGCGGATTATGAATGGCAGTTACACCCAGAGGTGGCTCGGTGCATCTTCCATCAGTGGAGAGAACCCTGGCTTGATCTCTGTACCACCATCAAGAATGTGCGTTGTAAACTTTTTTATGCACTGCTGTTCCCAAAAATGCTCTATTGGAGGCGCTTTCTGCCTAGAGTGCAGTTCAGGACTCCTACATGCCTTCTCGTCTCTACCTCTCCTGCCTTGAGTTCTAAAGATCATCAAGAACGACCAGGCCCAAGTCATCATAGTGGCTCCGGATTAGCCCAGGAGAGTGTGGTTACCAGAACTTCTGGGCATGAGCGTCTGTCCTCTAGTCAGGCTGCTGCTTCAAGAGGATCTTCTGTCTCAGCAGCAGGGCATGGTCCTGCAACCGGGCCTGCGCAACATACATCTCCATGCTTGGAGATTGAGCAGCAGCAATTGACTGCCTTTGACTCCCCTCCTGAAGTTGAGAATGCCATTCTAGATGCCAGGCTTCCATCTACAAAATCTGTTTACGCTGGGTGCTGGGATATGTCTGTAGCCTGGTGTAATTCCTGCCAATGAGACCCAGTACAAGCAAAGTTGTCGGATGTTCTGCTTTTTGTGCATCTCTAGCTTAGCAATGGCTTGCTGTCGGCATTGGTTTTTTTCCAGTATCTTTTTATTGATCATTTTGTAACATTTAGAACAAAACAAAAACAACAATCCCACGCATTCCTGGTGTTGCAGTGAGCATTTGCTCCAGGGGTACAGTTGTGGACATTGTGTCAGATCTCATATCAACCTAGAATGACTTCCCTCTCCATCAATCCAGCATGCCCCCCCCCCCCCCATAGGCAATGTTATTTGTCTGCCATTTTGGCTTTTTTAGCGTGCCAGACCAGCCATCCTTGAGTAAATCACGTGTTATGATGTGGTTTCCTAAAGGTTTGACGCATCTTCCCTCAAAATGTGTGAAGCCACAGTGGGATCGTAACTTGGTCGTGACGTTCCTCATGTGTACAACCTTTGAGCCGATGCACAAATGCTTCTTGTGACCTTAAAGACGGTCTTCCTCATTGTGATCACTTCAGCTGGTAGTGTGAGTGATATAACCACCCTACACCACCTTTTTTATCAGGACAAACTGGTACTGATGTTCAGACAGCCATCTTGCCGAAAGTCGTGACTCCTTTTCAGGTTGGACAGTCCATCACTCGCCCAGCACTGCTCACCCCTTGAAAGAGGAGGAGCTGTAAGCTTTACATCGACCGCATCAAAGACCATCTGGTGGACAATCCGTGTTTGTGAGGTTCTCTGGGACAAAGACAGGCAGGGTGGTGCAGAAAAGGACTCTGTTAAGATGTATAGTCCTCTACATTAAGATATGATATGCACTAGTAAAAATGCAGCCTCTGGAAGGCCTGAAAGCCCATTCTACCAAGGTTACCACCATTGTGATGTCCTGGACATCTATCACGCCTCGACATTTGCGTCGGTGCACACTTCTATGAAGCACTATTGCCTTGGCAGCCAGATCAGACTAAAAGGGCATTTTCCATGTTAGGTTCTTTCTGCAGGTCTTTTGGGTCTGAGTTTACTACACTGGGCCTCCACCTTTTGTAAGTACTGATTTGGTATCTGTTCTAAAGGTGAGAACATTGCGGTTAGAGGTATCCATCAGAACAGGTTATTTCTAAGAATACCATGCAAGCCTCAAATTTTATCTAAACACAAGCATTTTCCTCACATTTTTGTGAGGGGAAAGTTTCGGAATCTGTGGAGATGCGCAAACGTTCTAGCACCCAGCTCACGCTTCTCCAGATGAAAACAGTACCTCACTCGTGCGGTTGGGCCTGGTACCCACAAGAGGAACAGACCAAACAAGAGCCCAACCAAAGACCATATTGACTTTGTATGGTCACAGTTTTCATCCGGTCCTGTTGTGGGCACTAGGCACACACATTTACACATACATTTACATGCAAAGCCCCTTCGATGGCACACATATATAGAGGTGGACCCCTCACCCCTTTAGATGGCACATTTACAGGCAGAGGTTCTTTAAATGGTACACATATGTATAGGTGCAGAACCCCTTAGATGACACAAATATTTACATGCAGCACCGACAGTACTGGCTATAATAGAAACATCTATTATTGAGAGCCGCCAGAAACTACATAAGTGAGCTATTAGCAGCATATAAAAATCATTTTATTATAACCACACATATTATGTTAAAAGTACAATAACTTACCACATGACCTAGTTGATGGGGATAGCATATTTTCCAACTATCTGACACATAGCCAATGTATTTAAAATCTAAATTAAGATCGAATAAAGCTACAAAAGAGGCTGCAGCGTGCACCACAGGCAGGGAGTGAGACTACCTGACAGAGTGCTGATGATGGGAAGTGTTGCTAACCCTCAGAAACTGCTAAGGGTGTGTCTTCGGAATGAGCCGGAACCAAGTTACTTCCGCCCAGAGAGTGCCAGCATTCCAATGAGTTTAGAAAGTTAGCTGTTACTTAAGCTACAGGTTATTACAGCCAGATCCAAAAAGAGAGACAGTATTTTAGGGTTCAGTTAAACTCGAAAATGAAATCTGAGAAAAAAGGCCAGCTGTGTATGTGTAAGGCCCTCTGTATTTTGGGTAAACCTAACGTTCCTTTTAAGTTTTAGAAAGTCTGTAACTAAAACATACTCCATCAGAATTAATATTAAAATCACCTGCTATAAGAATTTGCTGCCCTAAATCTGGAGCTGCAGTTCCTGAAAAATCATTTCCTGAAACAGATGTAATAGTCAAATATTCGAAAGAACCATGATTAATTTGATTGTAGGGGAGTTGAACAAAGTGAACCAAGCAATCCCACTGCCCCTTTTATCTGGGGTAGTTTATAAACGGCTTGATAGCATATAGGTAATACACTGTTTAAGATTAACTTGGGTTATCTGCACTCAGAATAATCGTGTTTTAGATTGATTCAAGCATTTCCAATGGTCACATTTCTGATTAATCAGGCACTTGGCATTCACATGTGTGGGTTTTGTTGTCACTATGCTAAAGAGACTCTGGGTGCAGATGCTTGAGAACCAATAAAGCGGAAACAAGTCAGATTAGTTGAGTTCGGTTCAGATGGGTTGTGGTCTGTTGGCTGAATGGAGTGTACAGTTTGTTGTCATCTTTGAACATACATGTGTCTAACCCTGCTTGCTATGCTAGAGACAAGCTACAAAACAATGGTATAGAATGTGCCTGGTAGAAGGCATTTCCATCTATCACATTTGTCCGGTTTAAATAATCAGTCATTCTGCAAGTTTTGTTCACATTTTTCTTTTCATTGAGATATTTTATATTGTGTAGATTGGATCTTTTATAGATTCAGATGCTATTGGAATATTCCCTCATGGGAAGCTGGGAATCTTCGCATCTAGCATGTCATGTCTTTAAACTGGAAGATTAAGTAAGGGGTTCTTTTCTAGAGTCTGTTCAGCTTACTCCTAACCACCCCTTCTTGCCCTGTAGTGATGCATGCCCCTAGTTTATCCCTGCTTTAGATTCTTACTGCACATACTAGTAGCACACGGTGGACCTGCTGGAGCTCAGCCCTACTGTTTTTCAAACGTAAGCTGTACAGGCTCAAAACTTGTGACTTTGGACTGAAGTTTCTAGTTCATCCTGTGGTGCAATGAGCCCAGTGTCACCAGAGAAACAGTTCTGAAGCAGCTCCTCACACAGACTGCATCTACTGTATGTACCCTGATCATGACGTTGAAGATTATGATATCCGCATGCCCTTTTCACTGAGAACAAAGATAGAAAGGGCCATGAGGGTAATGTACTTTGAGTGGATGGATGAAAGTCAGTAAAAAACAAGACTGATTCTCCTAGGACTAACTCGTATCCCCAAGCCCTTATCAGGGAAGATACCATGGCTGCTAGACATGGGAGCACTTCAAGCCCCAGGGCCACACTAAAGTTGGCCAGCTTCTGCTTTTACTACTATTCGGACTCCAGATGCTCTTTCCTAGCTCTTTATAATATCATGTGCCCACTGGCATGTCCTTTGACATTGACACCATGGACACTCCATACACTATTATATTTTGAGATGAGGCCCTCTATGCCTCTCAAATGTCACACCGTTCAACACTTACCTCAAGGGCAGTCTGCCAGCCTTGATGCCGATATCGACAGAGTATGGAAAACATGCCCCAAATGGCAGCAGGACACAGGGGAAAAATTAATGTCCCTAAGATTCACAGGTCCTGGTGGGGAGGCTGCTCAATGGCCTACATGGCTCCCAAACTTTGGAACTCCTTACCGTTGCAGTTATGCCTATTGGACCATGCACTCTCTTTCTGTAAGGCCTTGAAAACGTGGCTGTTCTGGATCTAGTCCCTCCTGTGGTGGGCTGGTGATACGTGATGTCTGTTCTAGCGCTGGAAAGCCTTCTGGTAGCCGTGCGCTAAACAAGAACCATAGAATGGAATGATGAATGGAAGACCAAGATGCTCATGGAACAGGAGAGGGGAGCGTTCCAGAGAGATGTGCCCATCACCCTGGGGAGAGGGCAGCCACTCCTGACCCTCTGAGGATGTCCAAGAAGTAGGTCATATCCCTCAAGGATGGAGCATCTTTGGTTATCAAGGATTTGTTTCCATGCCCCATCTACTGTAAAAATCAAAGGTTCCTCTGACGGCAGGCCTGGAGCACTGCAGTTCAAGGCCTTTCCTTTTAGTCTGCATTACATGTGTTGCTTAAACATGAAATACCTTGAAAAAACAAGAGACGAGGCGTTGGGCAAAACAGGAACATTTTGTGTAAGTAAATGATGCGGCTGGGAGAACAGTTACAGGCATAGGGTCTGAGGATTGTCTCAATTTACAATCAATCTGAGATGTGTTTATATACAAATCATTGTATGCCATAAACAGTTCCGGCGTTCCTTGTATGGTAAGGAATGTGAGTTGCTGGCTTTGGAGTCGTAAATTAATTTATTAGACGGGGAATCCAGGTAGGCCTCGACATTGTATGGACACAATGCCGCCAGTGGGTAACCGGTCCAGATGTCCGGCATGGGGAGCACCTGATCACAGCGTGTACTGTGTGTGCTGCGTCCTGATTGGCTGTATGTTCCTAACTTGTGTGGCATCAGACTTTATGGTGTTTTGGGAGCACGCGTACCCCTGCGGCCATATGTGCTTTATGGGGGCCAGTCTCCCTGGACCATTGTGGGGTCACTGCACCTATATGTGGGATTGATCTGGGATTTTCTATTTGTGCATTGTCTGCCGGCTACATGCTGCCCCCACCTGTGACCTGTTAATCAGTGACTTCAGGCCTAGGTCTAAGAACCTGCCTGACTATGTATTGCTGAGTCGGGGTTGACGTGTAGTTCACAGCGGGTAACTTCGTTAATAGAGATGCCATTTCATTTCTATACATAAATGTATCGTTCTTCATATTGACATTGACTTTCTCAATATTTACATTCCCCCCTCCAGTTGAATTTTCAACTATGCTATCTAACCTATACTTTATTGGGGGGCTGTTGTTCTTTAAGCTTGCTTTTGACAATTACTACTTTTCTAGTTACTTGCATTCTATCAAGTTTGAGGACTGCGTTTTTAAAGCCGGAAATCCCCAATTGTACAGATTCACACAAAAACAAGAACACAATGAAAACCGGCAACAACGATGTGCACTGACCGGAGATCCACCGGTGGAGCCAGGAGAACCAATTTGAGAAGCACTCCTGCTCAGTGACCGCTCCCTCCTCACACATCTCTTTGTAAATGGTGCAGTGCTTGGATGACAAACTTCAGTCCAAAGTCACAAGTCATTTTTCCATTGTCCATGTCGTTCCCTGGGATAAACATGCAGCAGGATGCACCGATCTTGGCACACACACCTCCCTTCATCGCGGTCATTAAGTCCAACACATATCGATGCTGCATCGCCATGAGGCTGATTTCTCTCCGCTGTTCATCATTTTAAGCAGCTGCCACCTGTTTATTTGTAACCAGCAGTCGTTTGCTTTTGTCTGTACTGTGAAGAAGGGTATAGCTTTTCCTGCCAATACTTGTGTGTCTGTGCACTGTCTGAATTCATCTGGAATGTCCTTGTAGTGAGCCCAGCTATATAATCTGCAGTTCTTTTTTCACAAGCCTGATGCAGCAAGGTTGTCTTCTTCCTTAGCGGATGCTGATACAAATCTGACAGTTCTTCTCTGGGTATGACCAGGATCGGTGTGTGTATGGTTAATAGGGAACAAAGTCCATACCATCCGGAGACGAGCTGAGTGTAGGCAAAGTTGCTGCACTGCCAGTAAAAATCCATCAGCATGAAGGTGCCCATTGCATAGCCGGACTAAGCATGATCATGGCGCAGTTCTCGTTTGTGCACAGTGGAAGCGTTCCTTTACATCTTGAGCACAATGAATACAGTGTAACTTCTGTACAGTTAGGGGTTGCCCCTTCCCTTCTAGCCAAGTGTATTCACTCACCTCTGTATCCCAGATTTCCTGACATGGGGTGGTCATGCTCTCATTGAGCCTCCCCATGTGACTCATTCCCCTTTTTATCCTTGAGTTGGACAGCCCTACACAACTGTCGGGAGGTTCGCTTGTTGTTAAAGAAGACTGCCCCAGATACTCTAAGGGCCACCCTTGGACCACAAGTGGAAGCAGGAGCGGACGTGTTTGTGCATTGAGTTGGGGGTTTCACTACCTCAAAGAATCTCTTCTTTGGGAAGTCTTGAAGCAAAACAGCATGTTCCCCTATGGGGCCTTTCTGCGAATCCTGTCTAGCTCAGTTTGGATATCGCCAGGCTTGGTGAAAAGGTATAGAACTGTTGGGTTGGTTTTGTATCGAGTCAGATGAACTACTACCCTGTGGAGTTCTAGATTGTTGGGTTGGATTTTGTCCATAATTCTGCATAGGTATAAGTGAAGAAGGCATTTTGCCTTTTCGGGGGCTACCTCGTGGGATAAGTAAAGTCTGTCTGCGCCTACTGCATGCGATATCAGTGAACAGACGTAACATGACCTGGCTGATGTCTGGGAGCCCACTGCAGTAATGTGGGATTCTAGTGTTTGGTTTGGTGTAATTGTAAGTGACATGGGAGAGATCCCTGCGCAACAGCTGTGACAGTTTTTGAACTGACTCCATTTGGCCAGGCAGTTCTTTAGCAGTGAATAGGTGTGACAGCACCCAAAATAGACAGAGGGTACATAGAAGTGCAATAATACATAACTTGTTATTGAACAATGGTGGTCTTGTTATGGATCCAGGCGAGGTGTCTGAAGTCCTCTGGTGACTGGGGTTTCCATTTTTATCAGTTCAAACAAAAAGTTTGCGGTGTAAGTTCGTAATCTTGATTCGTACACTTTGGATCTGTGCTGGGGTGTTTATGTGACAGCTGAGAGGAGGTGCACTTGGAGATTCTGTTGTAGACCTGTTGGTTACGAAACATTACATGTGTGTAGTCAATGATTTTTCCGGGGTTCCTGTACTTCCCTCAGGGGGTGTGTTATCCACACTCCACTAGTCACAATTTTAGTGAGGCATTAGAAGGTGGCTCCGGTCTTTAAAATTAGAGGAGGCTTATTGGTAATCAGAAAGATTAATCTCTTTTATGAGTTTTCTGAGTCGTTGAGCCCCCATACCCCGCCCTCCCCCCCTTACACACCTCCCTTCGTACCTAACTGGGTGCTTGGACTAGTGCAAAATATTTTGGAGTAGTCTTATGATAATATGGATGGATCATGTCAGTTTTTAGTTGGGGGTTCTATGGGCGCCACCAGCTTTCCTAGAGCATGTCTCTGTGTATGCATGGAGGCACCATTGGTGTGGTCTTTGTATTTTAACCTACACGTGTGTTGGACTGTGCAAGACAGGGGTTTGTCGCTGTTAAGAGTTGTTGGTGGTTGCAACGTGCCCCAAGATCATGTGTGTGTATCTCTCAGTTCCCGACATGCGGTGTGCAACGTGACCCTCCCTGGTGGTGCCAGAAGTCTCCACTCCGCCCTTTCTCTAGAGACTTCTTTTGGGCTAACTTTGGGCTTCTTTTGTTGGTTTTTGGGTGTTTCCCTAGGTCATGCGCGATCTGCTCCCTCATTTATCATGAGGCAGATGGTATTGGAAATTCGTTCTGTGGCCCCCATGTACCTCTGATCATGCCGTCTTATGGTGTCCTGGATCGGTGAATGCTGCTTTTTCTGGAAGGTGCATGTAAGACTTGGTGCATTGGTTAGTTTTTAGGCCTGATATGGGAATGATCTCATTCGGCTGTCTACTCTTGCCTGGAGCTGGGGTGGACGCTGAAGATCCCCACTCTCCCAGGCACCCCCCCTCTGACCACGTCCTGCTTCCTTTCAGTGCATTAGGTCCTGCTGTTAAGGGCTCGTGGCTAGGGACTTCTGATGAGCTGGCATGTTTCTGTCGCTATTTTGGAGGGGTATGGCATTTTCAGACTATGGAAAATGGAAAAACTTGAGAAAAAGGGAAAAAAAACATTGCAAGGAACATAAGAACGTGAAGAGCCCCGGGGCTAAGGCAAAAAAAAAAAAATGTTTGCAGTTGTCTGCCGAGTGATGATAACATTGCTGCACACTAGGAATCCAGGGGAGAGGCCCTGTAGGGGAGACCATAATACTCCCTGTCTGAATATAAACTCACTAAAAGTACGTCTCAAAATGGCAAAAAAAAAGGGGCGGGGGAGAGAAAGAAAAATCCCCGGATGTGATGTAATGAAGGGACTGGGCACAGAGTATGCCCTGTTCATGGAAGGAGACCTCTTTTAGGACAAGAACCCTCACTCACCCAAATGTGACATGCTTCATCACAGGACTCCCTCCTCACACCAGGGCCGCAAGGTCACTGATGTGGGCTACAACTCTTCTGGGCTTGAAGAGAAGCTGAGGTGTTTTAAGGAAGGGACCAAAGATGGGGGTGGTGAGGGGCAGAGTGCAAAGAAAGTTAAAACTGTTTACGGGAGGCCAAATATCTTTTAATCAGCTGTCTCCTGGAATAGGATTAAAAAGAGAGAGGACTAGGGGTTATCAGCAAATATACCCCTACAGTAGGTCAACATGTTTCTGCCCTTTAGTGACCCCAACAGGGGTTCTGGGGTATTCTTCAGGACCAGATGATAAGTCACTCTGCATAAAAATCATATATATGTGTGTAGGTAAATATACTGGCCACCACGTTTCGGTAGCCTGTACGAGTGAGCGATGGCCCGGAAATTGCAAGAGAATGGGTCCACCGTCTTGTCTAATGGGTGATGTATAATATCTCTCCACAGACTTGTAGGTGACCCCACTATTTACACAGCTGCATGGCGGTCCGTGTATTTTGGTATGTGGAAGTCACGGCTAAGCCATTGGATCAGATGCAAAACGAATCTGGTGAGCTATGAGGATTGCACTTCTTATGTAATAATAGGGTGTACTTATTGCACTTGTTTTCTAGTAGAAAAGGTTAGGCAATAATTAAGGATCTTCCTTTTAATTTTATAAAATATATTTAAGTTGTTAATCTATTAATCTTTTAAAAAAACAAGCCCATAGTACTTCCCTTTATACTCACTGCATTTCAAGCTATATTAAGCGCTTCATCAGGAGTAGATGTAATGTTAGGGCAATATGATTAGTCTACAAAACAGGAAAAAAGTATCACAATTAGTAATGGTACAGAGAGAAAAAGCCATTATACTCTCTAAGACAGGGCATAGTAGCAATCCTTTTAGCATTCTTCTAGCAGAGTACTAGGTTTATGTCAACGGTCTATTTAAAGTCATGTAATTTCACAAGTTCCATGTATTCTCAAGTGGAATTTTAAAAAAACTCATAAACGAGAAGACCACTACAGCTTTATGTGTTGGTGATTTAAGTATGTATGAAGGATCATCAGGATCGCGAGAGAGAGTGCAAACAATAGATTTTTTATTAATTCATAGAAGTTTACTCAAATTAAACAAGAATAGATCCCATCATCAGTCAGTCTGTACAGATTCCTGAAACCTCTGTGGGTGATGTTCTGGCAAACTGGGCATATTTCCATGTTTCATATGTATATTTGCATAGACATTATGTAATTCAACCAGAAAAGACATAATTAACCACAAATATTCATAAACAAATCTTGAACATTATTGAGATTGATCAGTATGTTACTCTTCAATTCTATGCATGAATATATTTGCCCACAACAGTGCTGCTGAAAAGCCCATTGATGTACTGTGATCTGTAGATAGATCTTGCCAAGTGCATGGAAATAATTGTGATACAATATTAAATGCATACGTTACAACAAAAATACCTCATTGGCTTCCAGAGCCTCCATACGAAGTAGATCATACATATTCCATCACTGCAAGGCTTTCTTGATGTGGAATTGATGTACATGATGAGGTCACATCCATGGTGCAGTGCCATATTTCTTCTTGTTCTTCAACAGTGATATGGTCAAATCTATTCAGCAGGTGTATGGCATCTTTAATATAGGTCTCAGCCTTCCTAGCAATTTTTGAAGGAATGTTTCAACATATTTAGAGAGAGGGTCTTGGATTAAAGATATTGCTGAAATATTATGTAACATAAATAGCTGATATTCGGGGGTTTGTCTGTGTCAGATAGTGGTGAGTATTTAACGTGATCCACTCATGTTACTGTGCTTTTTAGAGTAATTCATCAGGTTTCTTCTAGAAGTCTACTGTTGAATCATGATCAAGTGGTAGATAAGCAGAAGTATCCTCCGCTTGATCCTTGATTTTACCTATATAGAGTAAATCCACTCCCAGAAATCATGGTCAATAAACAGACAAGCTGACTGCATACTAGTCTCAAACTTCCAAAACGAATATGAAACTCAGTTTGTAATTATTTCTTTACTTTCCACACAATTCAGACTTTAGAAAAATAATTTCAGTATACTGACTAATAAGCTTCCACAGTAATACAAATCATTCCAACACAATCTCTGTCAGAGTATAACATTTTAGGAAGTACATGTTTCATCTCTGAATGTCGTACCAAGGTTTTGCTCCTAAGACAGAGTAGAACGTCTAAATATAACATCATGATTCATAGAAGGAAGATTTTTTTTTTTTAAATCAAGTGATTCAAACAACACCAACATGAAAGAGCTGTGGGACAATACAAACTTTAGAAATGTGTTATCCAAAATGCATGTAACATAACACTTATGCTTCCAGCTGATTCCCATGTTACAATAAGCAAGTGAGATACAGCACAGAAGATTGTAGGGTTAAGCTATGCTTTTTAAAAAAAAATATGTACCCCTTGGCAGACCAGTTCTCCGAGTCAGGTGCAACTCAAGTGCAGTTAAGCAAACCTTATAGCTAGAATGGCCGCTGTCCCCTCAAATGCAAGATCCAGCTAGTACTGGCTCACTGAAATACATCCTACTTAGATTTTGACTTTCAGGGGTAATGTTGGTGAGCACTCAAGGCTTATTCTTAGAGGGTGTTATGGGGGTAGAATACTAGATCGGGCTGTACATATAGCACTTGCAACAAATACATTGTCCAAGCAGTGTTATTCTTTATCTAAAAGATAAAAGATTTTTATTAAGACATATGCCTAGTAACTTTAATACGTTTTAAGGCATCACCAGTAACATCTAACTGCATAGCCTATCATGAGGCCTTTTTCGGGCCCACTTTGGTTCGCCATTTTAGTTTTATATTTTATCCGTTTTAGCAGACATCGTTTTAGAAATGTTATTTTTACATGTTTCTATTCTGAGACAATGCTGTACATGTTGCTTGTCTTTAGAGAGCCTTTCTCGCTATGTAATCAGTACACTCCGTTCGAGACTAGGAACACAGAACAAGATATCCTAGTGCTTGCGCTGCCCGTTCGGAGACAGCTTATAACATTTAGACATATCATTGCATCAGAGCTGTACCTCTAACACAGTGGTTTTTATTATGTAGACGATGCAGGGCCCTTGTACGGGTCAGGAGAGCACTCTGGTCACAACTGACCTGGAACGAATCCTGTGTTTGACATGCAGCTCTGCTGACGCAGATCTTCCACCTTGCAGAGAAGGATTGCCAATCCCCCTTCAGGTAGATTCCAAGTTCAAGTAATCCATGTATGGAGGCTCAGGCTAACCTAAGAGCTCGGGCAGAGGGTACACCCACTATGCTCTCAGAGTAGGGGTAGTGATAGGTAAAAATATATAGAAATCAGACTGCCATGGTTGGACTGTTTATTCTTTTCACCATGTTCATCATGCTGATTACATTGCTTTGTTTTATCAGCCTAATAATCACATCTCGTTCTTTGTATGCAAGACTACGATTGTTTCAATAAATGTATAGAAAGCTTTATTTGTATCCTTCTTGTGTTTACCATGGGCATGCATAAGTAAACACCGAAAGGGGTAAGATCTGTTTCCACAATTCCTCGTGGGGATCAGAGTGTCATGTTCGAGGTTGCCAAAATCACCTGCCACCGCAGGAAGGTTAGGGGTTCGGGTGAGGCTCTGTGAGCTAGCTAGGAATTGGGCCGACATTTTCTGATGGTGAGGATGGAATCAGTTTCTACATTCTAAAGGTCTGTTGTCCTACTACGCAGTCCTACTTTTTCTAGTGGGAATCGTATAACAAGCCTAAGTTAATTTGTAACTGAACTCTATTTCAAAACCTACATGCATGAACAAGATTTACACCCATGGCACTACTCAGCAGAAATAGCTATGTGCAGCTCCTGCTTGCAAGTGTTCGATTTGTCCCAGTTCGATACTGACAGTCTGTTATCCATGCAGAGGCTTTATGTGCTACACAGTGGGACAGAGCTGCTGGCAGTGGTTGCACATTTACTGAGGACCCCAGGTCATAGATATGGGCATCCTATTTATAGAGAGGGGGGGACACTAGGAGCTAATTATTAGGTCCAGTGACCCTTGCTCCCGAAAAGTAACTAGTACACAAAGGGAGTCACTGTTCCTTGTAGAGGAAGAAAAGGAAGACATTTTTGTCGTGTGCTACTCTATCTGTGGGGGACAGTGTGTCCTCATCATAATGCCCTCACACACCCCGAAGGATGTCATGCTTCATCATTTGGGCTTTGCTCCTCGTCGGGCCGGCGCTGCAATGCCCAATGGGTCCCCCGAAGGGTCACTTTATCGGAGATCTTTTGATGAAAAGCTGTTTGGGTGTGTGGGTGTAAGTGGCAGTGAAGTCTAAAGTGATGTATTTAAAAAATGACTGGAGGGAGGGTGGGTACTATTTATTAGGGTGATCCCTCTGTCATTGTTAAAACAAAGTGTGTGGTGCTGCTCTAGGGGATATTATGTCCCTCTGTAGCTGGGTATATGTCCCTAATGGACATATATAATGGTCAACATGTTTCGCGCTGTATGTGGCCTCAGAAGGAGATCCAGAGCACTTCTTCAGGACCAAAGGAAGTTCAATTTTAGTATCAAGCGGCGGCCTAAACTAACCAGTGCCGCCAAATCTGTAGAAAGGAGTAGCATTTCTGAAAAGACAAAAGTATAGTGGCATTAGTATCTTGTCATGGTAGGTTCATATTGTCCGGGTCATCCATTGGCGGGCCTGGTGTGCATTACCCTTAGCGTGAGTATTATCGCTATAGGTTGGCGTAGGTGCATGTATAATAACAGTGATGTGAATAATTAAAATGATTTTTCTCAGCATAGTGACAGACATACATAAATAGGTATAAGATCAATGATAAGATTGTGCCAGTGTAGTTCTTTATCCATATATTTATTCCATCGTTCATACTGTACCCCTGGTTAGAGTATCCAAGTTGATGTAACTCTATGAAAGGCTCATTCATAAGGTAAGTATATGAACCATAGCTGTCTAGGTAGATAATACAGTGAAAGTGGGCCCCACCATTGATGGCAAACCTCGAGACACTGTTGTATTGATTTCTGAAAAATACATGATGTTTCTCACCCCTTAATATTAGAATCAGGACCTCATGAGATCAGTGAGGGCACTCGGGAACTGTGAATAAGAGGAGGCAAAGTAAATAGTGTTAAGAGGCTTCATTGTTCCTTACTGTTGTAATTAATAAAGTTTTTGTTGAAAACAAACCGCATTGTTTTGGAAACTACAAAACTAAAAAACTAATGAGCTAAAAAGCCATTATGCAGAGTCCAGGGACGATCCCTAGCATGTTTGGAAGGTTTTGCACAGAGAACACCAGTACATGAATTGCTCAGGTTTTGTTTTTAAGAAGCAGTTGTTTTCACAGGATAAGTGCTTGAAAACCAGAGAGATGTTCCCTCGCATTCTGAAAGGTTTCCCATTTCTCTTTTACTCACGGTTCTCCCGTAGTAGCAGGGCCGATCCACCTGCGTGCCTCTCCCTGTCTCCGCCGGTAATGGGAGAGTGGCCCTTGCCCCTTATATAGCGGAGGTGTGTTTCCAATCAGTGAGTTAATTACATGTTAATGGGAAAGTGAGCAACGTGATGCGTGGGCGCCATCTTGTAGTGGGGTGTTCGAGTAATTTTTGTTATCAAGCTATTATTAACAGGGGCTTTCCTATAATGAATCTTTATTATTTAAGTGTGATTTTTGTTATCAAGCTATTATTAACAGCGGGTGTCCTATAATGAATTTTTATTATTTAAGTGTGATTAAGGTAGTAAAGACTTACTCATAGATTTAGGCAGATAGCCAACTATCGCAACCTCAACACCGACAAGACAGAAGTAGCGATCTTCCGCAAGAACATCTCACCATGGGCCTCCAACTGGAGACCAGCTGAACTTGGACCCACACCCAGCACCCATATCAGGAACCTCGGAATAATCAGACAGCAAACTGGACAATACCACACAAGTCAGCACCATCACTACGTCCTGCTTCCAGACCCTGAAGATGCTGAGGGAGATTTTCAAATGGCTCCAAAGGAACAGTAGAAAAACTGACACTAACACCCTAGAACCCAGCAAGTGTTGCAACGGGAACCCCCTCTATGCTAGAATAACCAAGCAACCACTAGAAGACTACAAACAATCCAGAACTCTGCAGCCAGACTCATCCTCAACCTCCCACACAGACCTCACATCACACACCTCAGAGAGCTTCACTGGCTCCTGATTCACAATTGTGCAAATTTCAAACTTCTCACAGACACATTCAAGGCTGTACACAACTTAGGCCCCACCTACCTGAACAGTAGCATCTCCTTCCATCAACCAACCAGACACCTCAGCTGTGCAGGACTCTTCCTCACACACATCCCACGCATTAACAGAACCAGATCAGTAGGACCGGCATTCTCTTACATCGCTTAGAAAGCATGGAACAGCCTTCCACTCCACATGAAAGCCTCCTCCTCTCCTCTTGAGCTCTACAAGAAGCTAAAGACCCAGTTTTTCAATTAACCAACCTACCATAAGCAGGAATAGGCACACATACCTGCTCAGTGCCAGAGTAACATTGTGGGTGAAAGTGTGCTTTCCAAATACACATAACACTATAAGTCAAGGGGATACATACATGGAGTGGGGACCCCAGCATGAGTACCACACTTCAAGTGTACCCATTTGCACGCAAGCATGCTCTGCATGCAATCAGGGAAATGAAGAGGCATGCCATGACCTACTACATATATTTACCAGAGACCGCAAGTAGGCATTTGCCCACTGTGGTTAAGGTAAACGGGCTGGTATCCAAGTACATTTGTTCAAGAGCCACAACCATTATACCTTAGTCAAGGGGAAAATATACACCCATGCTAAAAGGAATACCATCTTGGGTGTACCCCAAATACCTTTCAGAGTTTAACATTGCCAGTGAATAACACACCATAGTCAGGAGACTTCTTACTTTGGTCCAGAACCAGAAAACATAACAGGCCTGCCAGAACGATACAATGAAGAGCAGGTTGTCACGTGGAGACTGCACCTATGGATGTTCGACCCTACTATCCTGCCTGCAAGCCAAGCCACCAAGTGCAAGTTGAGCTTAAATTGATCAAGTACAAATTGCTCAGTGCAAACATACAAATGGTCCCTCCATTGGTAAACTATTTTCTTCAACAACCTAATGCATTTGGAGATTTGTAGTCTTGGTTCATTAGATCAAATTGGACTAACATCTGAATATAATGATTTGTAAAAGGAAAGCTCATGACTGGAACCTGGTGCCCTTGATGCATAAGGTAATTTAGAAATGTTACTTTAGTAGCATGATGTATAATTTTAGAGCTTGCAATTATCTGAGATCTCTCCTTGTCTAGCTAGTCTAGTTCTTTGTCTTCTGAGAAACTTGTAGATCTATCCTTGAGTAGCTAGTCTAGTTCTTTGTCTTCTGAGACTTGTGGTCCTGTTTATCCCAATATACAATTAAGAGTACATGCCCCAGAATGAAAAAAAAAATACCTGGACATGATGAGATTGTCAAGAATGGAGACAGTAAACTTGAGAGAGCTGCAATTTTCCTTCTTCCCCTAGTGGCATACCTCACGCTTTCTGTTTTTAATAGAAGCTTTTGGTGGTTTACAACATGCTTCATGTTAATTAAGCAAGGACATGGGGGAAGTAAATGGGCTGTTGCATTGCATATCATGGTAGTACACACGTGGACATCTACATTATTTTTTAGACTTCTTGTAGTCAGCTGCGATCTGTGCAGGTAACAGCGGTGGGGCAGTGGGGCCGAGTAAGGGGGGATTTCGAGGGACGATGCAGAGGGAAAATTATTTATTTATTTAATTTTCCCTCTGCATCGTCCCTCGAAATCCCCCCTTACATGGTCCCACCGCTGTTACCTGCACGGACAGCGGCTGCTTGTAGTGCTATATAAATATAAGAACTTGCTCATGCAATTCCTATAATGGCAGTGAGTCAAAGGTTGTGTGATGTCACTTTCTGTGATGTTATTGGGCTTTAACGTCAGATGATATAATCAATGCCACTGAGGCCTGGGTCGGACCCTCAAGAGCTGTATGGTAATTCCTGTTTTTTTTGCCTTCATTGCACCATTGGATTAGCACCCATTAGTATTGCTAAATTACCTTTCCACCTTTTTATAAAAAAAATATTTGGGTCATTTTTAGCCACTAGCTTCTCTAAAGGAGGGCCAGATGAGGCCTATGCTCAAGATCCATTTGTATCGCCCCCCTTGTGCCCCACCACAGTTGCTGAATGTGCCAGGAGGCGGCACAGAAAAACAGACAGACAAAACACCTTGCCACACACATTAATGTGTCCAAATACCTTTCATTGCAAAGCAGTGCTTGCTTAAAATGTATACATTTGACTTTGTATGTATGTGTGTAAATATCTCTAGATACATATAATGCATGCATGCCTGCATACAAAGTCAGATTTAAGCATTTCAAACATATATAAAAAGAGGCATTTCCTATATAGGAAATGCATCTTTTTTTATGGTCACCCCCTAGTTTTTCGGTTGATGGTGCTGGTTTTTCGACTCTGAGAGTGCACTGAGGTCTACTAACCAGACATCACTGACAGTTACCTGAGCCTAAAGTGTATGTGGAATCGGCTGTACCCAATTGGAAAAGGCTAACTTACCTGTACCACACTAGTAAATGGTACCCTGGTACCCAAGGCATGTAAGTTAGAGGGGTACCCAGGTAAAACAAGAGCCTCAGTACACCATTGCAGACTGGTAGAGCAGTTGTGCACTGCTAGACGGACTTTGCCATTGAAAGCACTGGCAAAGCCACCACTTCCCCTGGACAAGTGTGTAAGTCACTCCTCTGGCAGGCCCACCGAGCCCTAAAGCCAAGGTGCAACATATGACACAGGCAGGACATGTACTTTGCATGTCCTGACAGTAAAACACGCAAACTGACGTTTTACTGTGCAAAGAATTGGTCACCCAATTGGCGAGTACAGGATTACACGCTGATCCCTCCGCTGTTCTAACTCCTGAATGGTGCGACCAAAGTAGGCACTCCAAGATATCAAACAACTCGTTACATTAAGTTTGACTTGTATTACAAGTTGAAATTAATGTAAGTTGTTGAAGTCGCTAATTATAAAGACATTAGAAATTTCTGTTTATACAGGGATTACAGAATCCCATGTATATATATATATATCCACCAAAGGTCCTTGCGCTTGAGTGGGCACTCGACGATGCTCTAACCCTGAGGTAATATATGCCTTCTGCAGCTCGCTTTCTTTCAATCCTGCATTACATCCATGCCCGACGCGTTTCAAGGCAACCACGCCTCTTAATCATGGGCTCCACAGAGGCACAAAGAAACGCTCACCTGTTTAACCATTCTTCTTTTATTTGATTGTGACCGCCCTCAGTGGGCATGGCTTACAATGATGACAATGATGCTCAGTGGCATGCTGGTTATTGTAGTCCCCCAGGTAAGTCTAGTATTCCTATAGTAGGCTCCATGCCCCTGTGGTATTTAAGCTTATTTAATATCCTTCAATAGGACGGACTTCTAGAATTGCGGGCTAATTTGCATAGAACATCGTGCCGAACGGAGAGTGATTGTTCCCCTCCACAGCCTTCTTAAGAGTTCAAGAATGGTGCTCCTCTCCCACGGCTCAGACAGCCGTGCAATTAATAGTTCCACCAAAGGTCCTTGCGCTTGAGTGGGCACTCGACGATGCTCTAACCCTGAGGTAATATATGCCTTCTGCAGCTCGCTTTCTTTCAATCCTGCATTACATCCATGCCCGACGCGTTTCAAGGCAACCACGCCTCTTAATCATGGGCTCCACAGAGGCACAAAGAAACGCTCACCTGTTTAACCATTCTTCTTTTATTTGATTGTGACCGCCCTCATTGGGCGTGGCTTATAATGATGACAATGATGCTCAGTGGCATGCTGGTTATTGTAGTCCCCCAGGTAAGTCTAGTATTGCTATAGTAGGCTCCATGCCCCTGTGGTATTTAAGCTTATTTAATATCCTTCAGAAGGACGGACTTCTAGAATTGCGGGCTAATTTGCATAGAACATCGTGCCGAACGGAGAGTGATTGTTCCGTTCGGGACGATGTTCTATGCAAATTAGCCCGCAATTCTAGAAGTCCGTCCTACTGAAGGATATTAAATAAGCTTAAATACCACAGGGGCATGGAGCCTACTATAGGAATAGTGCCAGATTTTCACAGGAGCAGATGTGTGTTCCTTCTTACCCACCAATGTGGACATGCATAAGAATTTACTCATTCATAACGCACGCCCACACGAGGGGAAAAGGGGATTGGGGAGAAAATAGAGAGACCACCTTTGAAGTCAGCTATGCCGTCTTCTGGGCCTTTTACCAACAACCACATTCTGGATTTGTTGGCTGAGGTAAATTTTCAGGACGGCATGTCAACTAAATCAGTAACACAAAAACAATTTTGTTTTATCCTTAAATACAGTTCTAAAATTGTATCTTTTCTTAATAAATAACAGATGTTATTTTCATTTGCTCTACTAGGCTTAAGACTAGAGCGCTAAATCTTCTTTTATATGGTGAGGCTGCCATCTTGAATTAGCGCAGCTCTTTCTTTGTTAGAAACGGGGGAATTAAACTTGGTTGATGGATTCTCTCTCACCCTTCATGCAAGGTAAGTGATTCCTCCAGCAAGGATACATTTTCGTTGAACATAGTCTTGATCCTTTTGCCCTTGTGTGAACGCTGTACCCTCTGGGCTTCTTGACATTAAGGTAACATTCCATTTGAATTTCTCCCCATTTAAAAGCATTCAGAAACATCATTTTGTTCTTGCGCTCCAATATTAAGTTGATCAGGAGTTTTGTGAAAGTGTTAAATACCTCAGTGTTTCAGTTCTTCACCTCTGTGTCCCTGCCTGGGTCACAAATCTGACTGAGCACTGCTCATTATCAGGCCCTACTAGCTGCAGCCTGATGATTATAATGTGGAAAAAAAACACCCTTCCTATAACTTTAAAAAGAAAATATGACCCTGTGCTTAATTTAAAAATGAACTCAAGGCTGGCAGCTACTGCACTGTTGGAGACACCTGGTTTATGAGGAATTCATGGGTGAAACATTCTCGCATTTCCCTATGTAACAAATCAAACAAGCTTCCTTAATTCTTGGAAAAAACGTAGCCACTACAGAAGAATGCAATTACTCATATAATAATAAAATATATAGCCATATCAAGAGTATATTTTTCTCCCCACTATCTAGGCCTAGTTGCTTTCCCCTATACCAATCACCATCGAAGCAGCAGCGACTTCAAAGGACCCGCTCTTACTTTATATTAATGAGGTGGCCATTTTGTATTCCCCTAGTTGACCTGAGGGGGTATATGTAAAGTAGAGACGGTGAATGAAAAGCAGTTCACGACGGCAGAGGATCGGACTTGTATTTTATTACATAAGCCGCGCATATATTCGTTTGAATTCGTTGAAGCTCAGTGAGAGCACATGGGGGTTCATTCCGTGCCCTTTCCTGGCCTCTTACCGTGTGTGTGTGCGCACCCTTTCCTCACAGCGACTAGTCTATTCTAAACGACTAACTTACTGATTTGAGTGCCTCCTACGTTTTTGTTCGCATATGTTGAAAAGCAAATATGAACAGGAAACCTGTACGTCTGCACGTAAGACACAAAAGGACCAGAATTCGAAAAGGTAGTTTAAGGTCGTATAGTCCCTTTTACGCTACATTGTATTTGTGCAACGCTTGGGTCTTTCTAATTGGTATGTGTTTCGGAAAGAACTGTAATAACTGTATCAAACTGTATTTACTAGAGTTGGCGAGTCAATCATCGTCTGGCTTACAGACTTGCCGGTACCAAGAAACACCGCAAGCCGCTTTATACCTTGCCGAGCTGGAGGTAAGCTACATAGCATAGCACCGCTGTCACGTCCACGGCCATGCCCACAGATATCCGGCAGGGGAGCTGTGGGACCGGCGCTCTCTCCTCTCTACCCGCTCCCGACTCTATGGTGAGGGAAGAGTGACTCGGACAGCGCGCGCGGGAAAACTGCGAGCAGTCAAACTCTACACTCAGCCGCCCAGCCTCCACTGCTAGCAGCGTTCCGGCGGCGCCCTACCTTCTTCGGCAGGTAAGTGGTGAACCGATCGCTATCGCTCCAGATAGGAATCCAGCACCCGCGGGGAATCTCGGGTACCGGCTGCACGGGGCTGATGAGGCGAATAACTCAAGTGATGATCCGTCTGTTCCCCGGGCACTGCAGGGTCAGCCGGCCACAGCAGTGTTTCCGGCGTACACCAGAGGGTTGGTGACCCACCACCATGAGTCTGGGATGTGAAACACTACAGCTCAACTGAGGGAAACATCGCTATAAAAGTTGAACACCCCCCCCCCCCCCTTTGAAACCTAATTCTAGTAGATCTCTGAAGTTCCCCAATTTTGAAAAGAGCTTCTCCCCAGCTAAGTTTTTTTCCTTATGGAGGATGCCACCTGCTCTAAGGCTGCATCCTCAATGCTATAATCGCCTGTACTATAAACCCCGGAAGGACGCAGGGTACCAAATGCTGTTCACTAGTGCTCCAACTTGACTCCCCCATTCAACAAAAATCCCCTCATGAACTTGTGTAGCCCACAGCCCTCCTAGAGTCCTAGCATGCCCACGTACACATCATGAATCCCACATATTCTTGTCGTTTTGTCCACCCGACTGTCCCTTTTCTTGTCTGGCATGGTATAAGTATAGGAATGATGGTTGTGCAACTGGGACGTTGAGTAATGTTTCACAGATTCGTGCCAGTGTGATTCATTTACCCAAATACACACACGGAGCTGGGATACGTTTCACGAGAGTTCTCCGTTGCATGATCAAATTTTTCACATTTGGATGGCAACCTGCCACTTTATAGCTGAGAATGAGATCCTCTAAGCAAATAGTTGGAAAATGGATGGATCTCCCGAGGAAAATAAAAATACACTTTCGGTTTTGTTCTATGGTTACTGCAAAGGAAAAAAGATACGTCTTCTGTTAGCTGTATTTATGTACAGTGAAGTTTGTTGTCTGCAAGTCCACATTTCTTTCCTCAGCCTCACACTGTTGTCATTATAGTTAGATCCCACAGGTTTTAAAACAAGCTTTGGGTAAGCCAATAGCTTGGGGTTTAATGTGACAACGCAGGCATGCAGAAAATACGTTTTTATGCCTCAGCAGTTCAAAGCTAGACCTATTGACTGTGACAATACTTGATAGAGGTGGTGATATTGCTATTATTATTAGTACTGCTATTGGTGGTGGTTGTGGTGTAATCTTGGTGGTCATTGTGTGGTTTTGGTAGTTGTGTTGGTATGGTATTGAACTCTTGCGGGGGGTCAGGCTTGCACTGGATTTATGTCAAAAGCATTTTTTCAATAGCCTGCTGTATTAAAAAACGAAAAAAGCTATACATATATATATATGTGTGTGTATTAGATAAAGATTTGAGTGTGACTAAGTGATGATTGAGTACTTTTAGATGCAAACTAGTCCCCATGCACTGCAATGGGGAAAACTGAACAGTAGGCATAGTCAGAGAAGTAATCATCTGAGCTAACTTTAGATGTGATTGACACTGCCTCAAGTTAATGGCTTAAAGAGTCAAGTGTTATAACATAGTTGTTGAACGGGGCTGACCAAAAGTCCACTATCTGTATATTGAAATCAGTGGGTACTGCGGACAGCTGTACTTTCAGCTCAGACCTAAAGAGGGATATAAAGGAGCCTAGATATAGCAAGGCACACTCAAGGGATGTTACTGATTCTCTGTGAATAGCAGGGCACTGAACAAAAAGGGCACATTTATATTGTTTTATTTTGTGTAAATTGGTATTTGGGCCCACAGATAAATTGTTTCACGAGACGATACGCATAATACGTAAATTCAAATAATCTGCCCTCTGTGGAACAATATGTAACAAATCCACAGATAAAAAGCACTGTTATATACGTACGTAAGAGTATACCAGTAAATGATGGAGTCTTAGAACATTTTCTATATCTTAATACAATTTGTGGGATTGACCAGACAGCAAGAGGGAGATTGTAGAGTGTTTTGAGTGGCCCGGACTCCTAAAATGAATAAGGACTATGTCTTGAGAGATACTGCACGTGCAAATGTTGAGTTCTGAGTATTCTTCATGGCAAATTAAGTGGTGACACCAGTTGCTGTTGTGTTGAGGCCCTACCAAAAGCAACATTCACCAAATTTCTACAGAAATTACTTAATTGGTGTTTTACAGCCATGTTGATTGTAAAACAATCTGCTTGGAAAAAAATCTGTAATGCCTTAAAGTTTACTACACCCCAAAATCATATGCATAACCAAAGATGCAGCCTGACCTAAAACGGGCGCTAAACAGAAATTATAGACATCTAATAGCGAAATTAGCTCTGTCTAGACCACGAGGCTTCTCTGCCTCATTGTGTCTAGCTGAGCTACACTGGCTCCCGGTGCAGCAAAGAATATATTTCAAATCCCTATGTATAGGGTTTAGGGCTTTGCATGTATTCGGCCCTAAGCCGCTACAGAAGAAACTGGTCTGGTATACTCCCACCCCGGAGCCTCCGATCCTCTTCTACCTGTCTGGCAAAGGTCTCCAGGTTCAACAGGGTCAGACTGGGAGGAAGAACTTTTAGTATTGCCACCGCGAAACTATGGAATGAACTGCCACTTGAAATCAGACAATGTAGTACCATGTCCTTGTTTAGGAAAAGGATCAAAACGTGGCTGTTCCCCAGAAATTGATCCTGTCGTCTGAGTATTGCCCATTTTAGGTTCTGTCCTCCTCGCCTTACGTTGGTCTGTGTTCACATATCTTTAGCGCCAGGGTACCCGTAGGGTGTTTGTTGCGCTTTATAAATGCTATATACAATACAATACTAATACTGCTTGCCAGGCTAATGTTCATATCAATATTCGGATATCGGTGCAACTAGCTGAATAGCTGCGGGTTAACTCCTTGTAGGTTCTGTAACTACTGGACAGAAACCATGCTACATCTTCTATGCTGCTGCCCATAATTCCTAACCCCACACCACACTCTATTCAGGCCGATGTTTTTACATCACGGAATCTCACCCTGCCAAGAGGCCTTAAGTTATTGTTTTCAAACCAGCCGGCGAATGGACGTGGTTCGTAGGCATTGTACACAACGCAATGAAGCATCTATAAATGAGGGTGCCATAATGTCTTCCGCCCATCTCTTCAAATTCAAGACTTAAAACTACCATTGTATCTCGTTTTAACTTGTCATATTTTTAAATGACTTACTTTTATGCTAATACCTTTACTTTGTAACTAATTTAGGATATTGTGTTTTATTGTGCTGTATACTGTACCCGTTTTTATTAATTGAAACAATACAGAAACTTGCTTACAAGTTGCTATTATGTGTTGAGGATCTACCAACAGAAGAATTCACCACATTTCTACAGAAATTACTTAATTGGTGTTTTACAGCAATCTTTGGTGTAAAACAATCTATTTCTGATGTGTAAAATGAGCTAAACAGGGACAAGTCAGCAGTGAAATCCAATCATTTTCTTTTTTCTTTCAAACAGTTGGGAAATAACGCATGTTCTTTAGTGCTTCAAAACTAAAGTGATTTATCAGCAAGTACTTTATAATATACAAGCTATTATTAATCAGCATATTGATATTAAGCAGAATAATGCTTCGTTTTTTACACTTCCAGTTAAAAATTGGGTTATTCATTTTGGGACTGTACTGACTTAACCAGATTGTGTTAAGTCAGTACATGGTTTTAAGGAAACCTCTGGGTAACATGTTGCTATAGAACAAACTGATGCCAGTTTCATAGAGAAGTCTGTCATTACAATGAAAAACACACAATTCTAAAAACCAATTTAGAAAAATCGATAAAATGTATTCAGCAGAAAACCACATTTAAACCAAAGATGGATTTTTAAAGTTTTAAGGCAAAAGGGCCAAACACTGTTTCCAGTAGACCAAGACCTATGAGTGATTTCAGGCTGAACACGCTGGAGTGAAAGTTGAGTAAGGTTAGTGTGTCACACCGGTCAAAGTTTTACGATAGGGCTTCACTTTTCTGGAATGCAGATTACTTGAGCAGGGCAAGGAGGTTGATCTTGGTGACAGTCCTTCAAAGTCCGATATTCTCAACTCAATCACTTTATTAGATCTAAATAAAACATAGATCATAAAAGTACAGTACAATATTAGTCCTCTATTTCCAAAAAGTGTCAGTGCATAATACAAAGGTAATAACATGGTTGCAAGGTTCACGGGCATGGACATAGATCATAAAAGTACATTACAATATTAGTCATCTGTTTCAAAAAGTGTCAGTGCATAGTGCAAAATTAATAACAGGATTGCAAAAACCTCACTCATGGGTCCGCCAAGCGCTCCTATTACCCTAATATAGTTTTACAATAAAACTATCAATCATTATTTAATTAATTCTTTCGGCCAAAGAATTTCTTGAATAAAATACCTAAGCACCATTAATGAGACATTAATAATAATGGTCACAATGTAGTCTATTGTGTAAAAAAAAAAAATAAATATATATATATATATATATATATATACATACATACACACCACGCTTACACTGTCAAGTAAGCAACGAGCCACACCGATCCAAGGTTCTCAGATTAGATTTTATTCACGGGCACAAAAAAGACGCGTTTCGAGCTCAACAGCTCTTGGTCACATGACCTATATATGATAGATATAGATATATATGGTATATTTAGATATTAAAAACATACAGACATTAAAAAGACAAAAAAAAAAAGTTGCTGCAAATGTCAAATTGCCATCGTCATAGCAAACATGGATTCTATTAGCCCTTTCTACGGTTGAGATCTCCTAGTCGGTCAATAAAATCTTTGAGCTTATAAAAGCACCTTAAAAGTATACAAAACAAGAACTTCATTTGACAAATTCATAGTATTAAAAACAGAGTAAATTGCGCGATAAAAAGGGGCGATTAATCAGGTCTTGTTCATCTGGATGCCAAGGCTGCTCTTAAAAAGGAGAAAACTATCAAAGTAACATGATCAGTTGGAAGCATCTGGAGATGCAACAAGGCTGGCCTGACTTGATTAAAATTCAAAGATTTCATCAAAGGAGTTAAAAATTGCTTCCTCGGCCAACTATAATAAGAACAAAACATCGTAAAGTGCAACAAATCCTGTGGAGACATGTCGCAGCCGCAGGATATCCTTGCCTCAGGCTGTACCCACCCAGACGGGGATGCCAAAAGGTGATGCAATTGGTTGAGCCTAAATCTGGTCAGCAAAAACCTGTCATGCTGTTAGTGAACCTTGGCGAGATAAGGTTCCAGCTCCTGCAGTTTTTAGCAACATATGACCCCAAATTTATTTTTTCTAAAGCTCTAGGTGCTCTCACTCCCGATGTGTTCCAAGAACAACCGTGTAACACCCCCCCACATCCCGCTCCGAAAGAGAGGTGGGGTCATCAAAAATATCTGGTCTACCCATATGGGTGAAAGCAGCTTTAACATGGGCTAACCAGGTATCCTATGCGCCCGATCAAGGGCCAGGCAGTCCGCTAGAATCAATCTGTTTAAAGACCATTCTGCCCTGCTCCAAATCTTCACCCAACACAGGAACGGACTCAAGGACAACAAATCGGACACTTGGTCAAGCCCAAGCTCTGCCTGAACAGACAATGCTTGGGTAGAGTGTGGGACCTGGACCGTTTTGCGAAGAGAACTATTTTCGACCGCTTGGATTCGACCAAGCTTATCGTACCCCCTGATCTCACTACCATATCGTAACTGGGAAATACACTTGGCCTGGTAAATGTTTAGCAGATCCCTTGGCACTCTAGATGCAAGCCTCTGTGCAAAGCTAAAACCAGCCCCCATAGTTTTTAAAAACTCAGCTCTCTTAGCCTCCACCAATGGTTTCCAACCGTTAATTGAATCAAATAAAGCCCCAAAATAGGGGGAACTCCTTCACTTTGCCCAGGGTAGAATTAGCCACCTTTAAGGCCTTGCTCCTAGCTGATTTAGGGCCTTCTACCATCACGTATGATTTCAAAAAATTTACAGCCAGATCGAGATTCCCATGAACGATACGTAACTGGCCAGAAGTAAGTCCAACCCCTGAGCTGGTCCGTGCCATAAGAACTGTATCGTCCGGGTATAATAACACCGTAAGATATCTGTCACCAGCCTTTGGGCAATCCACCACAGCTTATTACAGCGCAGACTCTAGCCCATTTACATACAGGGTAAATAAAAACGGAGCCAGAATACACCATTGACGCACACCCGAGCAGGTCCGGAATGAGCGAGTACAGGCGGCGTCCTGAGAAAAGTAAACCGAGGCATGTGTCTCTGAGTGCAGGATAGCCAGTAGGGCCACAATACTAGGATCAATCCCCATCTCGCAAAGCAGGATCCACAGTTTCGCTCGATTCACCCTGTCAAATGCGGATGCCAAATCCATGAAGGCTAAGTGTATAGATTCAGACCGAGCCACTGTATATTTATTAATAATTAGATGGAGATTTAGGCATTGGTCGGAGGTGGACCTACCAGCTCTAAAACCATACTGAACATCACTCAGGATATTGTTCTATACTGCCCAATCACTTAGCCTATTTACAATCACCCTCCCCAGGACCTTAACTGTTGAATCCAGCTACGCTATAGGTCTGTAACCTTGTGGATTGTCTTTGTCCCCCTTCTTAAAGATGGGAGAAATGACAGCAGTGGACCAAGAGGGCAGTGTCCCCACCTAAGCTACCGCATTCAGCACCAGTTTTAAGAGTGGAGCACAAACCTCGATATTTGCTTTAAACAAATCAGGCGGGATGCTAACGGGAACTGGAGCCTTGTTGCTAGACAAAGCAAGAATACCCTGTGTAACTTCATCTAGTGTCCATACCACTGGAACACAGGCTGTGGGTAAAAAACTGGGAGTTTTGTCACTTCCACAAACCCCCTGGTTATAGACGCCCTCAAAATGAGCCGCCCACTAGTGCTGTGAAATTTGAGGACATAGGAGTGGCCCAGGACCCACAGCAAAACAGGGTTTGTTTATCACTCTCCAGAAGATAGAACTATCCCTCGTCTCACATGCTTGACAGAACTCCTCCCATGCCAGCTCCTGTAAATTATGTTTACAGGTAACTTGAGCCTGCTTGTAAGCCCGCCTGCAATCTAACCAATTGCCCATCCCTTGGTGACTGCTTCAGAGCCGCGTTCAAATGATGCAGGGTTCTCAAACAATCCCTATCAAACCATTTGGGGGCATGTGACTCCTTACTACTAAAAACTGGAACTGTCCTCACTTTAAGAACCCCAGCATCAATAGCTTTAAAAGCATCCAGGACCTCCCTATTTCCTGCATCACTGTCAAGACAGATATTAATTTCACTAGAACAAAGTGCAAAAAGTGCTACCTTAAGGCGCTGGGGATCCATCTGAGACTATTTCAGCCGTCTCCCCTGGTCGGCGGTGGAGAGCCTCCTCAAAGCCCCCCTGTTCTGTGTCCGGGGGAACCTTAACTACATCCAAGGTTACAGATAAGGGGTTGTGATCACTATAGGGGGTAAAAATGATGTTAAAATGGGTACTAACCAATATAGTGATGCAGAGACAAAAAACAAATATCGAGAAACGACCTGCAGCACCTCCCTTTGAAAGATGGGCATATTACAGGATCCTGGGAGTTCACCAATTTCTCCATGGTAAAGACCAGATTATGGCCATCCAGGAACTCATTGAGCTTCTGGCCTTTCTAAGAGTGGTCAAAATGTTGCCCTTCTCTCAGCAGACAACTACAATTCGGTGCCTCACCATCTGGGCGAGGGGGAGGGGATCACCGGTGACAAAGTCCCCTGAGATCACAATTGCAAGACCCCCCCCCCACCACCCCCCGGCTCAGAACTACCACATTTGCTATTATAAAAATTGACTAACCGCACAGAGAGGGAACCAGGGAGTGTTCACTTAAACCCCTGCCTTATATGTAGATGCCACTGGAGGTCCAAAATACTGCCACTCAGTTCCACTTTAACAAACGTGATTAATCCCCCCCCCCTTCGGCCTACCCGCCCTTGAAGGTATGGCTGGTTAAAAGTATGTCACATATCTCTCAAGATAGAAACTATTTACCATTTCCCAAGCTTCTTGGAGACAAATAATATGGAAGGATTTAACAAATTGGATCCACCTTGGGTCAGAGAACTTGGTGGAAAGACCTGCAATATTCCAGGACAACAGTGTATAACCTTTTGAGGACTGAGGGGGGACTACTACAGGGACCAGGGACACAGATACCCTGGGATGCTGAACAGGATCGCAGACACCCAGTCAGTCACAGGACTCAAACCCAGCCAAGGGCAGAAATCTATTAGCGACAGTCACACAAGGTTACAACCCTGATTCAGGATGTTCACTAGTTAAGCGTGGCTCCCCATGAGTGTGATGAGAATCTAAAGAACCAATAGCCCTGCCTGGCCTATAGAAAAATCCCAATGGAAGGGCAACTATTCCTGATATTCCCAATATCGGGCAGTGTGCAGGTTCAAGAAGTTTGCCCGCTTGCCAAAGATTATTGAAGTTAACCACCTCATAGTCTCCCTGGAATCCAGGGACCCTTTTTAAGTAGTTATTGCGATGATGCTTTAGGTGTTTACAGGGGCAGCAGTATCTATCTATAAGAGGCTGTGACAGGGGCAGACCACAGCCGTAAATAGCCCTTCATGTGAGCCGGAGTCTGGTTCCATGTTAGGTAGGCCCCACTCTAGTTTGGTCTGCGCCCATAACTCATCAAGCAGGGGGTAATTCCTATCCGGGAGGAAGTTGGGGGTCTCCTAGTGCCATTCAATCTCCAGAGTGGGATAACTACCCCCCTCTGCCTCAATCATGTATGTAATTACCAGCCTCTTCTATACCCACCAAGACTGCATGCAGTAGATTTTCAGTGCAAAAAAAAGTGGTAGGAAGCGTGAGATGGAAGGAATTTGATATCCACTGCCTCTCCGCTCCCACACAGTGCACGTCTTGGGCCTCTCAGGCCTTCCACCTCAAGTCACTCCCTCTCGCTCATAGACCGGCAAGGAGAGCTGCTCTGTACAATGCTCAGTCGCCTAGCAGATCATTGAGTAAATTAATAATCTGACTTGGGTATACTGGTGGGTGCACACACACATAGGTATTCAGCAATATATTTTAGGAACCACTTATGCTTAATGTCCCAGCAGGATTGTTTGTGTGATCAAATAAATTCTGTCTCCAAAAAAGGATTCTATCTGATGATTACCTCTTGACTGATCCTAACTACTCAAAATCTCGACTTTGTGTGAGTGTCTCATGCACTTTTTTTTCACAGACCAAGACTATAATATAATTGAAGAATTTGGTCTTCCCTGTAAAATTGATTCAGCCGCTTGCTTGTTCCATTGGGGATAATTTTATACTCTACAAAGACTGTTCTTTGCACAACTATTGCCTTGCTTATTCTGCACTGAGCACTTCATAGTTCGCCCCTTGCTCTAATTGACATTTATCTCCCTTTTAAATTAACATGACCTTCTAAAAAAACAAACAAAAAAAACCTTCCTTTTCTGGTTTGTTTTTCCTTACTTTGTATATTCAATCAAGTTGCCATCACACTATTTTACGGATATATGAAGTGATACAAGATCATAACAAGTGGAGCAGTGGTCCTGTTATTATTGATCTGCCCAGGTTCCTCCTCCTTCATATTAGGTCACCCTGTTATCATTATCTTGACAAAGCTAGTAAACACTGGTTTGATTGTGAAACTCATATGTTCAAGCTTGTTGCCTGTACCAGTGGATTATTATTGCACTTTCAAAAGCCTGTAGACATGTATTTTTTCATAGAATACTATAGTAGGTAAGGGTTTTTGGTGTTTGGTACCCTCTCTGACAATACCTAGGGGGGGGTAGAAACTGTGCAATGAGAGAAACCTTTTTTTAACCATCTTGTGGGGGGGGCGAGCTTTTGGGGGAGGAGTGTGGTGTATATGGTTTGTCATCATTAAATTGGGACATATTTGTAATTTTAGGACTGTATACTTGACGGTAGCCTTGTGGGAAAGCTTATATTAATATAACAGGCCATAAGTGGTTATGGTGACAAGCCAATGATAAAGGCTATATGTAGGAAGCTGGCTTTTTATGTGGTAGTGCCAATGTAAAGGCACACCATGCAAAAAGCACAGACGATCCTTATTAGTTTGACAAGGCTTAAATTAAGAATCCCAAAGTGCTCTATTTGTGGTAGTGTGGTAGAGCAGCTTAGGCTTATCAAAGAGTAGTGTTAAGCATTTTTTTGTAAAACGTCAATAAATGAGACATTCACTCGAAGAAAATTCAAGACCAATTTAGAAAGATAAATTTTTTTATATAACTTTAGACACCAAGATCCTCAATATCGGGGAAAGTACTTTCGGAGATAACATTTTTACAGTAGACAAAAATACTCTAACAGCTTTGAGGTATGAGCCTCGAACATGCTAATGTTCAGGTCTCAAAAAATCTACATGCCCACTACTATGGCAAGACAGATTTTATCTGGTTGAGCTATATTTAGGATCTACTCGCTCTTTCTGCTGAGTTGACAAAGAACAGGTGTTCAAAGTGAAGGAGCAATAAAGATGCCTTTAAATCTTGGTTTTATCTTGTCACATTTGTTCCGTGTTCAGAGACAGAAGTCAGTTTACAATTACTTTTCCTTCTCTGACTGCAGAGTTTCAGCTGTCTGACCTGCTGTATGAAGTGTGAAATGAAAGGCTGTCTGGTTTTCCCTAACACTCATTTAAATAGCTAATAAGTCAACTGTACAAACATTTCAAAATATATTTCAGTAGTTGTGAAAGCCCATTTTTTGTACTTCTGTGTGTTGAACAAAATATTTTAAATGGTGGAAAACCAGACCACTACTTCAGAACCCGTTACTTGGTGATGTGCAAATGATAAATGCTTTCTGAAACTCAATTTTCACAGATTGTTTATATACTATATAGTTTTAACAGTAAAACTGAAAGGTAATGCGAAGGTTTTTGGCCATTTCTTGGAAATTTACGGTCTGTAAATGAAAGTGCTCTACCACATTATGCTTTAGTAATATAATTATTAAAAGTGAGTGTTTAAACATGAACTGAGAAACACTCATGCCTTGACTGCAATGCTATTAGTAAACTGAAAGGCAAGTTTTGAATCATGTGTACCTTATATGTGGGCTAGATTCTTATTACGCATGGAGCAAGCGTTTAGTCTGTTTAATAAAACAAGTTTTGTTTTGTACAGCAGAATGCTTAACTCGCATATTTGAAGGCGCACTGATATGTCAGAATGAAGAAAAAGGCGACTCTGTAAAAAAACTATTTGCCAATGATCATACAATTTGAGACCAGTTTACGGATCAAGTACATTAGTTAGGTCGAGTAGATTATTCGTGTTACTTGACCTGCAGGTCTAGGAACATTTTTATGATTTGGTCTATTAACATTTTAATGATTTTTCAAGGCCTAATGTTATCCTTTGGAGAAACATACTGCATAGGTACACTTGCGAGCGGTTTTTAGAGAGACCTTTAGGGACTTAAGGTGCTTAGGGGCCAAGGTCCTAGAAACCACCAGCAGAGGTGCTGGTCATGTTGGTAGCTTTGAGCGCTACGTAGTAAAGTCAACGGCAAAGGTACCTGCAAAAGAGAGACTGCAAGTGTGGGCTTGGGGTCAAGTCCGGCCGAACTCAAAGAGCGGCTCAGCTCTGGAGGGTCTCTGGGGCACAGGGACACAGTCTGTTTCCGTGAACCAGTGCTGGGGGGCTTTGGTGCAGAGGTATTTTGGTCGGCGGGTTGCTGTAGTTAAAGGCTCTCACTTGGCTGTGTGGACCTGGAGAGGGAGAGAAAACAGGACAGCAGGGACAGTCTCAGTGCTGGCGTCTGTGATCCTGAAGTCCCTCGTCGGCAGGTCAGTTTTGTAGTCGGTGGTGCCCAGCCTGGACACACAACAAGCCTTGATTGCGGCAAATGCTCAGATACCCAGGTTATTGGTGAGCGACTCCTGGAGGGCCTAGCATCTCCAAACTCGGCAGGGAGACGGGTGTGACCTCCTGGGGCAGCAAAGACGACTTCCTAGTGAGATACTCCCTCGGTGAACATGATGGTTGGCAAGTCAGGGTACAGGGCAAGTGTCGTCTGTGCTTGCAGCTGCAGGGGGATGGCTCCTCCCCAAGGGAGATGCTGCTTGGTTGTTGAAGTGCTGGACAGTTTTCCAAAGGTTGGGAGGATGCACAGTGTTTGGACCAGCTTGTTCTGTGCAATTGTTGAGGTACCACCAGCAAGGCAGGGCTTGGCACCAAGTTCTGGGTAAGTTCTCTGTTCTCGCAGTGACTGCTCTCTTCTGTCCTCCTTCAGTTCCCAGGTAGACAATTCAGAGTGCCTTGTGTCAGGGCGACCCCTAAATACTGAATTTAGGAGAGTGTAGGGTAGTGGCCAATGTGCTGCTTACCTCTGGGGTGAGTACACCCCTTGTATGACCACTTTCTGTGGAGAGTGGCATAATCCTGAGCCAGAGTTCCTAGTTTCACCAAATCCAAGCTGGTGAAATCCTTTCTCGACTGTCCACTTCGGATGGCCAACCTTAGGAGTGTGCTTAGCCTGCAAGTGTGACATGCCTTGTATCTAATTTTCCTGCCTGATCTGGTGCAAAATGGGCCTCAGGGCAGGTGGTGGCGTTCACCAGGACTGGGAGAAGCCAGTGTTGCATATAAAGTGCGGCAGTGGCTTTGAAGCCTCTGGTCCAGATATGCTAAATCACTAGTCATCCTGCTGGAGGAGGCATTGTTTCTGGCCTGCCGAGTGCGGGCCCGCACTCCAGCGCGTCAGAAACTCATCTGTGGTGGCAGGCTGGACGATTTCAGTCAGCCGGCACACTAGAGGACTAGTAGGTTTTAGAGGGTAACTCTAAGGTGCCCTCTGGGTACATGTCTTCATAAATCTGATACTGGCATCAGTACGGATTTATCAAGACAAGGCGTTTGATACCAAAAGAACGAAATTATCTGTGGGTCTGTTGTGTTACTCAGCGCCCTAAGGCGTCTTTAACACAAGTAGATTGTACCTACTCTAACACAGGGGAGCCCTAATTAAGGGACGGAATCCCATCACTCACCAAGGTGACCTGCTTCATCATCTGGGATCTCCTCCCGGCTGTAACTCCTAGTACAGCCGAGGGCTACAACCCCCTCACTGTGAGGGAGGAGCTCAGGGATGTTTTCAATGTTTGCTAGGATATACTAAAATCCACCAGATGATAAGCTGAAGTTTGTTACTAAGTGATGGGCGCAGTGCTTGAATGAAAAGATGTGTGGTGAATGTGTGATAAAACTAACTACCAGGAGAAAAAAGTTTTAATATGTATCTCTTGGTGTCCGGATTAAAAACAGTGCTAAGGCAGTTTTGAAAAAATAACTGCGACTTTCTAGTTAGAGGGTCGGCTTTTAAGATGGCTTCCCTGATCACTTGCAATGTCTAGTAATTGAACTAGACATCACAGGGGCATCTCTGCTCGTGCAGATATGTCCTCGCATGTAATATAATGCACCCTGACGTAGGGCTTTAAGGCTGCTGTAGAGGTGACTTACATATAGTACATGCAGTGTCTTTGGGCATGCCATACAGGGAGTGTGCCATGTTGTGTTTTCATAAATGGCTTGCACCATTTCACACAGTCTGCAATGGCAGTATGTGTGTAGTCTTTGTTGGGGTCCCTTTGGTTGGCACAATACATGCTGGAGCGAATAGGGACCCTCCTTAGTACCCATGCCCTGGGTACCATTTACCAGGGACTTATAAGGGTGCACTACCAATGAACTACATTGGTACCAGTGAGCAATAAGTGGGGGTGACCATGTCAAAAAAGGCACTTTCCTACACTAAAGGCCTGATTGTTTCATTATATATGTCAGATCTCATAGGGGGATCTGTTTATAATCAGGAATTATGCTAAAGGCAGTAGGACTCACTTTGCTATTGTGAAAAGCTTATGTTAAATACTAGATGCCTTTAAGGGTGGGCTTCTTAAACCTTGTTAAATTCATCACACAATGGGCGACATTGCTTCTATCGGCCGAGTGGTAACTTTAAAGCACTGTTACACTATGAACAATCTCATTCCATGGTGACCTCCCACCATGTTTGATTTTTGTTTTCTTTCTTTTCTTTTTAGGTATCTCCTACTGACAGCTTTAAGCTGTCTGGTGTTGTGAAGACCTGCTGTGGATTATACCTAAACTTACAATGGGCTTTGAGCAAACCCCTTGTGTACCATTAGATTACTTTCTTGTCAGTCTCATATGTTTGTTTCTTATTCAATGGCTTTCCTTCCTCTTGTGTTTTTTCCCTGGTGCATAGCGTCTTTACCATCCTTTTGATTGGATAATTTGTATCTTTCCACTCTTCACATTCAGAGAACTTATTTTTTCTTTTGTTTTCAGCACCGGGAGACGTGTTTTCTTGCTCCCTCCCGTGCTTCTTCCCCATGCAAAACCCCACTCTCTGAACACTTTGTTGCCCCCCCCTGTCTTACCCTATTTGCATTTTTCTCCATTCTCAGGCTCAAACTCCTCCATTTGTCTGCACCTGTGCCGACTCACCCCCCCCATTTATTTCATTTTTTGAGTGCTCAGCAGCTGCTATTTGCTGTCATGCTGGTCTGTTTTTTTAAAGCTTTCGTGTATATTTTAATTCTTATATATATATATATATATATATATATATATATATATATATATATATATACATTCATATTAAACACACTCCTGACTGCAAACTTCTCCTTGGAAAAATCAGGTACGGACCACAACGATTCAGGTTTCTTTGTGCTTTTATTTCAGTTTCCACAGCATGACGCGTTTCGACCGGGTTTCCCCGGTCTTGATCACATGTATATAATATAGATTTTTTTTAAATTTACTGCCCCAAGTAGTGTCCACCATATTGGAAAAGGAAAATAAACATAATGGTGGGTGGGTGATGCTATTTCCACAATGACGCATGAGTACCTGCATTATCATGCTGGGCTGCCATTGCCCCGTGGCACATACATGTGAATGATTTTTTTTTTTTAAATAAAAGTTTGTGTGCAACATGGGCAAAAAGTATTGGCAACACCAATAGGTGATAAAGGCGACACCTACTGGCTTTGCCAATGCTTTAAAAAAAATCATTGTAAGCATATGTCTGCCACATGTGGGTGGAGACATATTATTCTCTGTTTCTTTTCTTTTGATTTATCTTGCATAAGCTAGCCGAGTTATTTTTTTTTTGTTCATGGGTAAATGAAAGTGTGTTTTAGTGGGTGGATGAATGGATGCACAAGGATGGGTGATTCAGTGCCTGTATGTATGTGCTATTTGCATAGTGCGAACATGCCGTTCCAAAGACAGTGATACTGCGACAAGTAATTGGAGAGGTAGATGTGTTCTGGGAGCATAAGTGCACTGTTGCCACATCGTGATATAAAGTTCTTCAAATCGGTGTCTCCATCTCTTTCCTAAGTTGGAGTAAATTTGGGATCATCCTTTGGAAACGGGATGATGGTCGAGATCCTGAATACAGATGACTTGTTGTGTTTTTTATTTTATGCACTTCTTTGTCTTAAGTTGGGTGGTGTCTTGCCTTTGGGTGTCCCAACAGCCTTTAGAGATGGTGAACTTGTCATCCAAATATATGGGGGTCTGGTCTTGATGGCTTTATATATGATGCTCCTCTTTTTGGTGATGATGCAAGCTAGCAGGGGCAGTCAGTACAGTTCTCTCTGTATCTTCAGGTCCTGGATGAAGTGTGCTCTGGTACGCAGCCTGCCCTTAAAGGCGGGGGATATTTAAGAGTCTGGGAGGCCATGAAGCAGTGTGTGGCCACCATCCAGATGCAAGAGTTGGCGGGCATTAGCAGCAGTTCTAAAATTCTTTATGGGAGAAATGGTTTAATTTTAGTAGAGACAGAGCTGGTAGAAGGCCAGCTTGTTTTTTTGTTTTGTTTTGTTTTTCATGGCAGTGTGTTCCTTGAGGAAGAGGTTGGCGTCCAGTGTGAACCCAAATAACGTGAAATTTGTCTTGAATCCATCCAGATCCATGTCATTCATCCAGATTTGTACTTACTTGTTTTTGGCTAGTAACAGGAGTTCCACTTGGTGGTGTTGAGCTTCAGGTAGGTACTGTACTTAATGGTCTGGGTGAGGTGCATGCAGTGTTTGTGGTGTAGACGACTGGAAACACGCCGAGGTCAACCCCCTCCTAAAGAAACCCTCAGCGGACCCCACCGACCTCAAAAACTACAGACCCATCTCCCTGCTCCCGTTCCCAGCGAAAGTCATTGAGAAAGCCATCAACAGCCAACTCGCCACATTCATTGAAGAACACAACATCCTCGACTCCTCCCAATCCGGCTTCAGAAAAAACCACAGTACGGAAACCGCCCTCCTCGCCGCAACAGACGACATCCGCACCCTACTGGACAAAGGAGAAACAGTAGCCCTCATCCTCCTCGACCTATCAGCGGCGTTCGACACAGTCTCCCACCGCACCCTAATACGCAGACTCTACGACGCAGGAATCCAGGACAAGGCTCTCGACTGGATCAGCTCCTTCCTCTCCGGCAGGATGCAGCGGGTCAGACTCCCCCCCCCTTTCCTCTCGGACCCCACACCTACCACCTGCAGAGTTTCCCAGGGCTCCTCCCTCAGCCCGACGCTCTTCAACGTCTACATGGCTCCACTCGCCCCCATCGTCAGAACCTACGGACTCAACATCGTGTCATACGCAGACGACACCCAGCTCATCCTCTCCCTATCCAACGAGCCCAACACCGCCAGACGCAACTTTCGAGAAGGCATGGAAGCCGTCGCCAAATGGATGAAAAACAGCTGCCTACAGCTAAACACCAACAAAACAGAAGTACTCATCATGGGCCCAAACCCCGATGCCTGGAGCGACACCTGGTGGCCCCCGCCCTCGGAAACCCGCTAACCCCCACGGACCACGCACGCAACCTGGGAATCATCCTGGACTCCGAGCTCAAAATGGACCGCCAGATCAACTCTCTCGTCTTCCTGCTTCCACACCCTCCGCCTCCTTCGTAAGACCTTCAAATGGATCCCCTCGAACACCGAAAGACCGTCACTCACGCCCTGGTCACCAGCAGACTCAACTACGGCAACGCACTCTACGCCGGAATAAACAAAAACCTCACCCGCAAGCTACAGAACATCCAGAACGCCGCTGCAAGACTGGTCCTCAACCTGCCAAAACACTGCCACATCTCCCAGCACCTGCGCACACTCCACTGGCTCCCTGTCGAGGCGAGAATCACCTTCAAGATGCTCACCCACGCACACAAGGCCCTCCACGGCACCAGACCAGCATACCTGAACAGCCGACTCAAATTCCACGCACCCCAAAGGACCCTACGATCAGCCCAGCTCTCCTACGCCGTCGTCCCCCGCACCAGAAAGACCAGATCGGGAGGCCGCTCCTTCTCCTTCCTCGTGGCCAAAGCATGGAACGCCCTTCCGCTCCACCTCAGACAGACATCGCTCCCCATCTTCGCAAGAAACCTCAAAACCTGGCTCTTCGACAGACCCCCTCCTTGATGGATGGAACCTGCACCCCCACCCCTAGCGCCTTGAGACCCTTACGGGTGAGTAGTCGCGCTTTAACAAACCCCTGATTGATTGAGCATAGTAGACTTTCAAATAAAGGAGTTATGTATTGTCGGTACATTGGTGAATTTTTATGCTGCTATTGGTGTGTAGAGCCTTAAGGGGCTCCTTGGAGAGGTTGAAGATCACAGGGCACAGGATGGAACCAGAGGACAAGATGGAACCCTGGGGAGACTGCAAGTGATTGGGATCTCTTGGGACCTCCAGGTGCCCATTCGAACAGCTAGTGTTAGTGGGATAAGTAGGAGAACCAGTGAAGAACATTGCAATTTTATCCCAATCGACACTTTAGCGTGAGGGTGGGATTTATCATGATGTATTGTGTGCCTAAAGCCACTAGTGACTGAAGAGGCACTTTACCTGTAAAGCAGAAAATTGGCACTGCGTCTGCTTGTTTTCATTTTTTGTCGATCTGTCCCATGGTAGCAAACTATTGGAAAGGGTTCTTAACTCTATAGCCAGTAATGACTGGAATTTAGCAAGAACAGGTGCATGCTTAATGGAATTGGTCCCAAAGGTAAACAGTAATAACATGCGGCAGAAGATATCATTAATTTTATTGCATGTGAAAAGCTGTACTGCCATTATGTGGGCAAGTATGGGAGCACTGTCGATTGAGAAATTGCTGACTACTGTGGCATGATCAGCATGAGCAATGTATATGTGTAAAACAAGCATTGACAAATCAAACTTATCTGCTGGCATAAGCTAATGAACTGCTCTTCCTGTCAGATTTGAGGCTACCCAGAGTCATGTACAGTAAAATTTGTTAAGAGAAAAGATTCTTGAATGTGTCTCAGTTGCATACATGAACGTTTATGCTGCAGCGGTGGGTGCTCCTTATCCTACATCGCTGCAAAGGCCTGGAACTACCTTCCCCTCGAGCTCCGCACAGCCCCCTCGCTGGCAGACTTCAGAAACCCACTCAAGACTTGGCTCTTCGGAGACACAGCGCCCAGATACCCCTAGTGGTGACAGTGTTGCACTTTACAAATGCTGTTTGATTGATATGTTATCTTCGTTCAATAAATCAGGAACCTCATATTTTAGGATCCTGACTTTGTGGAAATAAGAGTATAGAAAATGATTGAGTGCTCACTGTCACCCAGGTTGCTGATTATATTTGTTCCAACTATGTTTCTCACTAGTTCTGTCAGGAGCTTGTCTGTCTTACTACCTTCCACATTTTGCCAGTGTATATAGTTAATTTCTCCGACGCAATCTCTGCTTTGCAGATGAACTTTTAGAGTGTGCTACACTACACAGACACAACTCTCTTGTTTTCTTTTTAGCGTTAGCCAAAAATGATGATCCCTGTTTTAAATAATAAGTTATTAGGGTTTTCTAATTGATTGTACACCGCTATGGCGCCCAGAAACATTGCTAGTAGATTCATGCAATCCATTAGAAGTGCACTCGACCAAAATAATTTAGTGCTCCAGCAGGCATTCGTTTACCCCTCCCTCCACCACAACAATTGTACCGTATTGATCTAAACTTTAAAGCGGGCACATCATTTTCTGTATTATCTTATCATGGTTTCGTGGGCATCCTCTGGCCCCCCCGTAAAAAAAAATCTTTGTTTCGATACCATGAAACTGCAGATGGGTCTTATTTCGTCAATTGGTATGCCATTTCTCTTGCCTGTTACTGGTGTGACGTATGCTAGGAACTTTGTGTTGGGCCATATTCATGTTCTCCTTCATTTCTAAAATACTTTGGTATGAGCGTATTTTATTTCTAGCTGCTATCCTAATGCTTCAGAGACTGGTTTTAGACATCTTGACAGCTATGAACTATGCTTGGGCCCCAACTGTGTGTAGATAATCGCTTTTTTACTGCCACACGTCTGTTATACTCTGAGTCAAAACATAGCACTTATGGCACTGTTTTTGGGGCCCAATAGGTCTGCCTCCCATTTCACCTCTTGGGATGGGCCGGTGTTTCCCTACTGAAACCTGCAATTGTGGTGACCGGCAAAATGTAGAATGACTGGGTCCAAAATCCAAATGAAGACTAGGATAACAACTTGCAAAGGTACACAGCCGATTCAATGCTGAATTGAAGTGCCACACAACATGTGCTTTTGGAAGCAGGCAGCTAGAGTGTAAAAAAACAAAAAAAGAACTGAATAATGGCAAGTCTTTCACCATGGCATAAATCACCATGGGTTTCCAGCACTGTGCTGTGAAAGTGGTTCTGGGATAAGTGATGGAGCTCCACATAAGCAGTGACAAACCATTCTTAAAGCGAATTGTGTTGGCAAGGAGGCTGAAGGAAATGAGCTCAAAGCCATGTGGTGTGTGCTGCTGCTGATGCCTGGCTGGAATTTGGCAGCAGGAGGTTGGATGCTGGGACTTGGTGAGGCGGAGGAGGGAATCTCATGTTGATGTTGCTGCTCTGGTATAGAACCCTGAAGAGAGAGAACTGATTTAATGGGTATAATATATGGGAGAGACTAAGAGTTCTGGCATGTGACATCACTGGATGGGAGATGACTGAACAGTGTGCGCATTGCGTGAATATCTAGAACAAGGAATCCAGTGGTCTCGGGTGTGGAATTTAATAAAAGATCTACTTGTCCATGGGGCAGGTTGCTTCATATATCTACTTGTCCTGTAACAAAATCCACTTGTCCCTTTGGTGCTATGTAGTGCTGCGACAAATTATGGCAGCAATCTCATTATATAAGAGCTCTTATAAAGCCTCTCTGATTATGCCAGGGCTCATACCATAGTAGTGTTTGAATACTTACAATCTCCTTATGTTGCCACGTTTCCGCAGATCTACATACTGGGGCTGAAGGTAGTGGTAAGCAATAGTTCCAGGGTTAGAATGCCCTTTTGAGTCTGTGCAAACCCACTAACTTGCATGTTTTAAGGGTTTTCAACAACTCTTCTCTAATCTTTTCCCATACTGAGAAATGTTGTAAATTTACTCCTGACAATGGCAGACGTGAATCTTCTTCCAGAGTTGGGGAAAAAAGTGGTTGGAGGGAAAGTGAACTTGCAAACACTCAGATTTTCGCATGAGCAAATCTACACATGCAAATTTGCTCATGCTAAAATGCAGTTCACAAATATATTCTAGGAGTACAATTTCTTGTCCTACTTCTGTAAATTCTTGGGAATTCACGAAAGCTGTATAGCTGCACTTAATGCAAGGACATATACCATGAGTGCACTTTTGAAACTTTCTTTAATAATTGGGCCCCTAATTTGGTCTGGCGTTGACCATGACCTTTTGCGATTATTAAAATTCTGTCTCTCTCTCTGTATTGGCTGTCTTCACTGTGAGTGACAGCATTCTGCTCTTTCACAAGGAGCATATCGGCACAAAGTAGATTTGTTCAGTGCCAGTAACTACTGTGGCAGTGGGTGCTTTTTGAGACCAAAAACAATTTTTGCTTTTGGATATGTTTGTTATAATGGTGAGGGCTCGGCAGCTCCCACACCAATAAGGTTTTACAAAAAGCATGCCAAAACAATACACACAATGACAAAACTAAAAAGCTGACAACCAATTTCAGACCTACTGTGTAGGAAAGTGGGTTTCTGTTGCAGTAACCCCCCCCACTTTTTGCCTGATAACTGATGCACTTTTCCTTGGTGTGCCCTGGATCCCTGCCAATCAGGTACCCAGGGCCTGTGTTCCTTCCCTAAAAACTGTACTAAGCCTAAACCCAATTGGCATCTCTGGCCACAGGTAAGCCCCTGGTAAATGGTACCCTAGGTACCCAGGGCACTGTGACCAGAGAAGACCCCTAAGGGCTGCAGCACTTATTGTGCCACCCTTAGAGGCCCTGTACCCTGACACACACACACTGCCCTTGCAGGCTGAGTGTCTTGGTGCAGAACAAAACAGAGTCGACATGGCACACATCCCAGTGTGCCATGCCCACAAACACACAGCCCAGGCATACCTCAGTCACCCCTCTAGCTGGGTGCCCTATGCCAGTGGTGAGGGTACAGGTGCATGAGCCCTGTGCCCCTACAGTACCCAGGTCCATTCCTGGGCACTGTAAGTGCAGTGCTGCCATTCCGAGTATATGGTGCTGGGAGGTCGACAGCACGAACTCCACAGCACCATGATGGCTGCACTGAAGACTGAGAAGTTTGGTATCAAACTCCTCAGCACAGTAAACCCACACTGATGCCAGTGTGGGATTTACTGTAAAATGTACGACAGGGGGCAACTTAGAGTTGCCCCCTGAACCTAACCTACACTCCACGTCTTGTCTGAGGGGCTGCCTAGGCTGCCACACAGCAGACATGTTGCTGGACCCCTGGGTAGAGAGCCATCCGCTCTCCCGGGCCTGCAACAATGCACGTCCTGGGCGAGGTGCTAGGCCTCCTCACCCAGGATGGGCAGGGGGAAGCTTCAAAGGCATTCCGCCTTTCTGAGCTTCCCCAGACCACTTGCTGTACTCAGCAACTGGCCCCCACCGGTTCTTCCCCCCATCCTGGCGGGAAGACTGGCGGGAAACACCAAGGGAGGAAAGGGGGTGTGCCAGCCTCTGCCAACCCCACCCCTCAGGTGGGGGAGGCGAGGTGAAGCACGTCTCCGGGCTCTCGCCATCTTGAAGATGGGGAGCCCTGCCCAATCAGGACTAGGCTCCTGCCCCCCTCCCACTTGAGAGTGGCAGGATAGGGAGTGTACCCACCCCCAGGGCAGGGACCCATTGGTCCCTGCCCTTTACCTACCTGTAACGCCCCTAAATCTAGTATTTAGGGGCACCCTGAACCTTCCTTCCTCAGATTCCCGCAACCTAAGAAGAAAAAGGACGAAAGAAGACGCCCAGCAGAGGAGACTGCAGAGAACAACTGACTTGGCCCCAGCCCTACTGGCCCGTCTGCAGTTTCCAGAGATCCTGCGCCAAAAATAGTCTTGTCCTGCAGCCAGCGACCTCCAGAACCCCAGGGAGGACTGACTGCCTTCAACAAAGACCGGATCTCCTGTGAACAGCAGCTTTGTTCAAAAGAAACACCAAACAAAGACTCCGAGCCTGCTGAGGAGAAAGAAACCCGACGCCTGGAACCACCACTGCACCGTCGCCTACAGCCCGAGTTCAAGTGGCCCACCGGTCCCAGCGAGGTCCCCCAGCTAACCAGAGTCCGAGTCCACCGTGGGTTGACCCCTCCAGGACTCCCCGACGTCACCTGCAGCCTCTGCACGGAGACCCCCAACCGCCAGTGGCCCGGTAAGGTGAAATCCGACCTCAAAAGACACCCCTGCGCCCTGGAGAAAGGAACCCGAGGTGCACCTACGTCCCCGAGCCCTCCAACTTACCTGCCCAGCTGTTGGTTCCTCCTGGAAGTCTTCCTGGACCGAGCCTGCAGCTGAAAACAGGGCACCCGACCTCAAAACAGCACCCTGCACCCGGCCGCCCTAGTGCCGCTGAGGGTGCCCCTTCTGTGCTAATGTGGTCCCCAACGTGCCCTGAGCTTAACCCTAGGAGCTTTGCTCCCACAACCCAGTGGCCTGCTTGCCAGCAGCCACCAACCGGAGTCCCCCTATCCTCCATAGGATAACATTGGGCCTCAACACTCTGCACCCGGCCGCCCTAGTGCCGCTGAGGGTGCAACAACAGTGCATCACTGACCCTGGGAGACCCCGGAGTCTAACCCCAGAACCCTAACTCAAAAGACAGATTACTTACCTCGAAACCGATAACTCGTTTTTCCTCATAGGATAACATGGACACTTTTCCTTCCAAAAAAGTTTCTAAGTGTCGACTTTTGAAAACTAAGAATATTCCTTAAAAATCGCACAAATAACCTAACCGAATTTTCTCAACTGTTTGCAGGAAAGGTCCCAGTGCTGAACCTAGGTGTCCAGCACTGAGTAACAAAAGTAATTAAAAAGCAACTTACCTGTGAATTGAATTTCCTTCCATAGGATAACATTGGTGGTTCTTTGTGAAAAAGTTTCTAAGTGTCAACTTTTGAAATACAAGAATATTCTTTAAAAATCATACAAACTACAAAAACGTAATTACTTACCTGTTTTAAGTAAATGTCCCAGCGCTGAATCTAGGAGTCCAGCACTGGATTACAAAAGTAACGTTAAAGTAACTTACCGGTGAATTGAATTTCCTTCCATAGGATAACATGGACTGGTTTTTGCTTGGAAATTCTTCTAAGTGTCGAGTTTTGAGACTTTAAAATATTCACCTAAAATCAGCCGAATTACGAAAACTAATTTACTCACCTGCTATCAGGAGAGATCCCAGTGCTGGATCTTGGTGCCCAGCACTGACCCTAAAAAGTAATCACAACTGTACTTACCGGTAACTTGAATTTTCTTCCATAGGACAACATTGCCTGGTTTTTGCTGAAAAAGTTTCTAAGTGTCAATTTTGCAAACTTACAAATATTCGTTAAAAATCGCCTGTATAAAAAAACCACATTCCTTCAACTGTTTACAGGAGATGCACCAGTGCTGGATCCAGGATCCAACACTGAGTAAGAAAAAGTAATCACAACTGTACTTACTGGTAACTTTAATTCCTTCCATAGGATAACATTGCCTGGTTTTTGCTGAAAAAGATTCTAAGTGTCAACTTTTAAAATACAATAATATTCCTTAAAAATCACAACTGTAACCAAAACGTTTTTACTCAACTGTTTACAGGAGATGTCCCAGGACTGAATCTAGGATCCAGTCCTGGGGTTAGAAAAGTAATCCAAAAAGTAATCTATTGCATTTAACCAGAAATTTCCATTGAGCTCAATGTATAATTGTTTAAAATTGTGTTGCATATTGCAACAACTGTAACTATTGCATTCAAAAGTCTATTGCCTATTGAACAGTATTTAACTAAAGCATATCATTCTGAGAAAGTATATTTTGACACCTATTGTTGGTTCTAAAATAAAACAACTATTTTTATATACAAACCATTGGCCTAGAGTTCAGTTCTTGAGTGTGTGGCTTCATTTGCTGACTGAGTGTGTACAACAAATGCTTTACACTGTCCTCTGATACTGCCTTACTGCTCGACCAAGCTACCACTTTAGAGAGTAAGGTTATATCTAACTTTAGCCTCTGCCAAACCTCTGGGGACTGTGGACTCTGTGCACACTGAACCTTACTTTGGTGCAGTATATACAGAGCCACTTTCTTACATACTGGCTTTGCCAAAGCTTGTTTATTTGTGTTTCCAATAATCTTATTGAAACTGGTGACACTGATTTTCCATTATGAATATTTTTGGGAAATACTACTTGCAACAACACGTTACTAAATGATGCTGCAAAGAAATGATACCTGAAATTTTACAGTAGTTAAGCGAAATGTTTTTCTTCCAGCTTTCATTTTTTTATGAACATTTTATTTTGAAAGCAAAGAATCATCAATCTTGCTTTCAAGCTTCTCCAAATATTTGCATCAAATCTGAGAGCATTCTGGGAGCATTATACATAGCCTCATATTGCTAAACTTTGAAAACGTGTGTACACATTTTTATGCTGGAACCACTGTCAGTAGTGCAGTCAGAGCTTACAACATTTACTTGGAGCGCTCACCCTAATAATAAAGGCTTTCAATTAATGAACCATAAATACAAATTTGAACAGCTTTAACATATGGCCAAAAATATTACCTTAACTGCAGACGGTGCCCTTCCCTAATCCATCATAATGTGGTACGGAAAACTGGCAGCCAAAGGGTTTGTGCTGCAGGGGTTTGGGCCTGCTTGTCCCAAGGACAAAATACACCTGAAAACTTGTTGCCCTTGACCCCAAACAATATGTCTTGAGAGTCGGGCTTTTGGAATTCCACACGTCTGTTGCACCTTTCCTTGCTGTCTGGCTGAAAGTCTGTTGCACAAGTCATTCTGGAATTGACAGCCCGGTTATTAAGTATGATCTGCTTTATTTATTATTATACCGGAGGTGTTTTTATTTAAAAATAAAATAAAATAAAAATGTCCCTCTACGATGGGAGTTTTAGCTACTGTTGTACATCCCTATGGGGGTGAAGTCCTCCGTATTGCTTAAAAAAGGTGCCCCCGTCCTGCCTATGTGTGTGCTGAGATATATATATCACCACACCTCCCCCCCCTTACTCTTTTCCCTTCCGTGAACTCATCAGTCTGCGAGTAGGTGTGAGCGAAGTTCCAAAGACGCACGTCTCACAAGTTTGCATAATCTTTTCTTGCACTTCAACAAGTGTAGCACCTTTGAGGGTGACAATTTGCCTAGTTATGGGTGTTTGTTCGCAGCAGGAGTAATGCAGGTACACTGGATGGTGGATGGTGTTATAGTATTGTTTAGTGTAGGCAGACTTTAATGCCCAGAAGACCACCCTGAGACCATCAAAGCTTTACAAACACTGTTAGCCATCACTCTGCTGTGTAAAGCCACTTGCGGTTTTGGTAGAATATGGGGTTGAGATTGAAACTCTAGATGTATCAATGGAATGTGCCCAGTGCACTTCTGAGGAAGAAAAAAAACTGCTGGAATCTACCAAGCAAATTGAATTGTTTACCTTAGAAACTATCACTTTTGGGCCATGCCAAATTCATTATGAGCGAGTACTTGTGGTATGTTTTTTATTTTTTTAAATACCTGTTCCTTCCACTGGAAGTGCTGGCATGGTGTATAGACATTGTGAAGCCCATAGTTTAAGGCAGAGTCGGCCCCTACTGTAAAAATAGGTAGAAGGTTTTTTTAAATAAAAAAAAAAAAAAAACATTGTTGGTGGGAAGCGAGACAGCAAGGGCACTGTGTGACAGTAGGAAAGCATTTCCAGTGCCGCTCAGACTTGTAAGCTGCCTGCAGTAGCTCCACATTTGTGATTCCTTGTTTCTGGGAGTTCAGATCCAGACCTACGCTGTGCTGTTTGTCTTCTGATCTGCAAAGTGGCTGTGACCAGTTCTTAATGTTCTATTCTGAGACTCGCTCATGAAGGTTTTGAAACCGGACCTAAAAGGAATATGAATTCCTCATCTGATTTGAGAAATATCTGATCTTTAAAAAAAAAAAAAAAAAAAAGTTTTTGTTGGCTTTCCTGTGTTGGCCACTAAAGTGTGATACACAGTCCCTGTGAGCCATTATTTTGGACATTGTTTAGACATTTCAGAACTCACCAGCCCAAAGTAAATACTTTGCCAGGAACTTAACCTCTGCTTGGTTGCAGTTCTCCCTCTCTACCTGAAGACAAAGCATGGGCTCTTGACGAAGCTCTTGTGGAAAAGTATGTCTGTTGTCTTGCCATTAGCTCAGCCATTTTGCGCTTCATCCTCCATTGCGACCTCTCTATAGGGGTCACAAATGCTCTGTGGCTTCACATCTTGATTCACCTCACCTCTGCACTGCCACCAGCGCCCTGTTCCTGACCTGACCTGCCGCCACCTGCCTGAACGCATGCTAAACCAGCCGAGCAGGACTGTCCGTGCCCTTGTTTGCCACAATCTGACTGAACTCTTGCTAACCCCAGTTGAACAGGACTGTTCACCTGCGCTTACTGTCCTCACCCTGCCCTTCGCCCTACAGGGCTTGACAGCTACCATCTTCGGACTTATCAGATTGACCTCTGCTTGTTGTGTAATTATGGGTTTTACCTACGCCCTGCAGGGGCCCAACATTGACCATCTGCTAACTTATCAGATTGACCTCTGCCTGTATAATTATGGTGTTCATTGTTTTCTGTATACATCCCCCCTTTTCATAATCATGGTGTTCTTTCTTTACTATACACGCATAGGGTGGGGATGAAGGGTATATAAGACGTGGAACCAAAGTGCTTGGCAGATTGCCTCCTCAGACAAGCTGCGGGTGTCTGTTGCTGATGCTCTCTCTCCATCTCATGAGATTGTAATAAATATCCTTTCTCTCGGCGCTCCAGTGTTGGTCTCAGTTTGTATCCCGGACCCGTGGACGAAGGGTGGACCCTGCACCTTTGGGTGGTCTTCCAAGGAGACCCCCAAATCCACAATCTGTTACCTGTGAAAAGTAGCTGTAGGGTCCCTGAAACAAGCGTAGCTGTCTTGATTCTGCGACTATCCGCAGAAGGGCCTGAGAAATCTGCATGGAGGGTGCTTCAAGGAACAAGACCGTGTAGCGTCCAACCCAGTCCGGGTACTCGCCAATGACTACGCCACACATGGAGTGTAGTTATGCACGTCTTTATTCTTCAGCGTGTAAGCAAAAACTCAATGTTCTAAACCTGCATTCACTTAATTACCCTCCAGCGGTTACGTCACAGGCCTACAGAGTCCATCAGGAACTAAAAGTCTTGTCGTTCTTTTTTTACAGAACACTACATCTCCCCCTATGTTAAATAAAAGGTTACAACTTTTTACAATAAATAAGTAAATGAATAAATTAATGCATAAATAATTTCAACTACAGATACCTTATAAATCTTCAATGAGACTTTGTGGCTCTTGAATCACACGCCCTGATCGGGTCATCATAAACTGTGAGCTGTCAGTCGAGTTGTCAATGATCTGCACAGGTGAGGTGCAAACCACAGAAGTTGCAGGATCACTAGCTGTCTGCTTGTACCCCATCTCTACGGTGACATCGATGTTTGGTGTGTGATGAGCCACATGTCTGAAGTGAGAAGAATTTCTCCTAAGGGACTTCCCAGAATGTTGGGGAGTCACCATGTGTCCTTTGGTGATTGTGACAGTAAAGGGCTCCGCCTCGAAGGGAGCATCAGATTTTCGTTTTCTGGATTGTCGAACTAGGGTTTGATCTCTTCTTGAAAGTCACATCTTTCACATAACGTCGCTTGCCAGCATAATTTTCATTTTCTATTTGCGACCAGAATCTTCTGTGCAAATGTCTTTCTCAGTCTTTGATCTGAGGTTGGTCCATTGAGGCAACTTGGTCGTCAGGGCTCTCCCAAACATTAAGGTTGCAGGGCTTTCCCCTGTAGTCGAGTGAGGGGTCGATCTGTAAGCTCGAAGAGTAGTATTCAAAACAACCTTGAGGTCGAGCTTATCTAATTAAACATGCTGCACAGCTTTCTTTAGAGTACTCATGAATCGTTCTACCAGGCCATTGGCCTGGGGCCAAAGAAGAGTACTTTTCTGATGCTTTATATTGAGATGGCTGAGAAGGTCTCTGAACTCTTGATGGGTGGGCCGTTGTCAGATTTCAAGATCACTGGTTCACCCCATGTTGCAAAAGATGCCATCTGATCTTTCAATAACCTTCTCATGAATGATGGATGAAAGATCTTCTACCAGTAGAAAGCTGAAGTATTAATCAACAATGACCATTAGATGTCCATTCTCAAGAGGAGCAAAGAAATCAACAGAAATTCTCTGCGAAGCATGGTTAGGCAATTCTGACATGTTTAACGGGTGCTGAGTAATGTGTGATGAGACAGTTGCATAAGTGACAGGCCTTTAACTCTTTCAACCCTTTGGGCGAGATGAGGAAACCAGACTGTCTCAAAGAGCTCTCTTCCTGGCAACTATTCCTCAGGGTCCATCCTGGGCTACTTCAATTACTTGTTGGCATAGACTCTCCGGAATGACAATTCGGGTACCTCGCAAGATGAGGCCTTCCTGAGTTAGACATTTCTGCATTTTAAGTACTCATTGTCACTGGTGAGCCGTCGAGTGCTGGTTCCAAGATTGGTGAGTAAAAATGTCTTTCAATTTTAGCATGTGTAGGAAAGTAGGATTTTGTTTTCATGGTTACCCCCACTTTTTGCTTGGTGTCAGTATGTTTTGACGTAGTCTGACTGGGATCCTGCGAATCAGGACCCCCAGTCACTGTGCTTTCTCCTTAAATTGACGATGGTAAGTACTTTTGTACATCCACAAGTGACTACTGGTGTACCCTTGTAAGTCCCTCATATATGGTACTAAGGTACCCAGGGCATAGGTACACTAGGGGTCTCCCATGGGCTGCAGCATGTATTGTGCCACCCATGGGAGTGCACTTAAACTGTGACTACAGGCCTGCCCTTGCAGCCTGTGTGAGTTGGTGCTTGCACCTCTCACCGCAGATAAGTTTCCTTATATCTGGGGTCACTACACTTAAAACCTATAAGTCACCCCTATGGCGGGTTCTTCAGTCCTGAGGGCAGGGTGCTTGGTTATAGGTGTGAGGGTGCCCTTGCATGAGCAGGACACCCCTACAAACCCCGGAGTCAATTCTCCAGGCTTTGTAAGTGCGGTCAGCCATTTTAATACATATAGCGGACATCAGTCATTAAGAGATGTCTAACTATATAGTGGCTGCACCGAACCTGGGTCATGTTTGGTTTCAAACATGTTGAAATCATACCCCTACACCGATTCCAGTGTTGGAAGTATGATCCCATGCACTGGGGGGGGGGGGAGGCCCTTTTGAGTACCCCCTGTACTACCGGTAACAGCCTTTCAGGGTCTGACAGCAACCTAGTGCAGCTGCTGACCACAGACACGATTCTGCCTTCCTGGGGTTGAGCCAAGCTCGAGGAGGGGAAGGTAAAACAATTGGTTTCCTGTCACAGGGAGGTGTGACCACCTCCCAGACAGGACTTAGTAAATTGGGCTGGGGTGGGGGCCCTTGCCAGCACCACCAGACTGCTTTGAAGAGCACATTTGGTGCCCTCCTAGCATACTACAGTTTGAGCCAGTTCAGGGAGGCCTTGGCTCCCGGTCTGGTGAGAAACTGGACAAAGGACATGGAAGTATCCACCCCTCTGTCCAGCTCCTCCTCTGGCAGGGACCCCTGAGTCGTTCCAACCCTTTCCCTAGGGTACTTAAAGCCTTACTTGTGGGTGGTTCCTTAGATTCGTCGTGGGACAAGACTCGAGCCTGAAACCACATCACTCTTCGACTGTCTGGACACTTGGACTTCGCCTGGAAAAGAGACTGCATCAAGGAAGACTCATGCTGCTCCTGGTCTCGCTGTTCTGGGTCTGTGCTTCTTCCAGTATCTTCACCAGGCCTGTGGGCTTCAAATACACGCGAAGTAATCTCCCTTGGAGTGAAGGAGTCACTCGCCTGCATCTGCAGGCACCATAACGAAGCTGACCGGTCTGCTGCACCTGACGTCTCAGACGTTCAGCAACACAGGTGGTGGTTCTGCAACTCCCTCGAGGCCTGACCTGTCCTCTGCAATGTTGAGTCCAGTATCCCTCGTGCACTGTGTCAACTTGCCGCTGCCAAGTCTTGTTGGCTGTGCACTCCAGAGATCTTCGGGGTACAAGAAGCTCCAGCATCTCTTCCTGCTAAGTACAGCGTCCTCACTGCATCCTCTGCACTGCGGGCCTGCCTTCTTGTTGAGCTGCTCGAGGTCCTCTTGTGACTCCTGTGCCTTTGGCCTGTGGGTCCTCCTGAGGGTCGTCTTCTGCATCAGTGGGCTCCTCTGCTTGCTCGGGGCCTGCTCTGAGACTCCTGCTGTTGGTGAGTCCCTTGGACCTTGCTGATCCTGACGTTGCACCTTCTTCGTTTTCCACGCCAGTTGCGGCTACCAAGGCTTGTTGGTGGTCCCGCCAGACACCCACCACCTAGTCACCGACATCAGACATGGGACAGCTCGTGAGGTCTTCCTCAGCGTCTCCTAGTTCTCATAGCTGCAGCGACAAGGTCAACGCCAACACTTCTGAACCGACCAACATAGGTGGGCATTGCTCTTCTGTGCCTCCTGGTCACTCCTGACTGGCATAGACTCTGTCCCCTCTGCTTGCAGGTTCTTCACTTCCAGAATCTACCCTTGGATTCCATCGTACTTCTTCACCCTTTTCTCCAGAGGCACTTTTCTCCAAGTCTTCCTTTGTTGTCTACAGAGGTTTCCAACGTCTCTTCCCCCCAATGCACCTGGCTTCCCTGGTGTAGGTAACCTGGTTTCCGGGGCATCCACGGGTGGGGTGGTTCTCTAACCATCCGTCCTCCAAGGGAATTCTTCAGGGTCCTCAAGGAAGGGTCTTTCTTCTGCAAAACTGCAACCGCGATTACTCCATTGACTTCGATTGGGCACGCATTGTTCCCACTCTGCACACAGCATCAGTGTGGTTCCTGGGTACTTACCTTGGGTGGTTCCTTGTGTTCCCAGCTCCTCTGGGTCTTCTGGTCCAAGGCTGTCCTCCTTTGCAGTTTTCATTCCACTTTCTTAATATATGGTTTGGTCTCCCCCTGGCGACCACTGTATATTGTGCTACTTACCTTATTGCAATTGAAGTATTGTTGTTTATTTGTGTTGATATCTCCGGGTAGGTGAAATACCAATGTGTTAGTAAGTGTTGTGTAATAAATAGAAGTTTTTTTTTTATAAACACTCTTTGGTTCTTTTTCATTTAACCTACACTACATGATTAAACTAGTAAAACGAGCTGCTTAACGCAACTTTAAGATGAGCCTGAAGGCTGCTCTCCACAGCTACAACTTTGGGAGCTTTCTATGGTTATCAAAAACCACTAAAATCACCATAAGGGTTGCCTGGATTAATGCAAGGTGCATCATTTTAAGTGTGCACCATATGCTAAGGCCCCCTTCTACAGCATCTTACTATCTTGGCTTGTGGCAGTGACAATATGTACTAATGACACGGCAGCTGGTGTGCTCGATTCTACAATGAAATTTATGTAGGCTTCAGCTGTCTTAGATGGGGTTCTGGGGCATTGTTAGGACACTTGAAAAATAATCAGCAGGATTATTGTCTTTCCCTGGGTGGTCAATAATGAGGAGGCATCTTGGCATTAGGATTTCCAAATATTCTCAGTAGTTCTAGATGATCGGTCACCTCTGTGAAAGGCTTTCCATATAAGAACACATGGCCACCACATAACAAGCCCACACCACTGCCAAGCTTTCTTTCTCAGGTTGTGAATAAGCATGTTCAGTTTGTGACAAGTTTTTACTGGTTTAAGCCATGATATGCCTTCTGGCATTAGGCTGTCCATTGTGCTGAGCAAGAATTGTGCCCATCCCGACAGGGCTACCATCCACTGCAACATCTATATGAAGGTTGGGATCAAAGTAGGCCATTTCAATGGAATTTCCGATGACTTGCTTGATTCTCTTGAAACATTCCTCACAGTTACGTGACCATTGACACACCACATTCTTACTTGTCGCCGATCGTAATGGCGCACTGACCTTGGCAAAGTCTTGCAGGTATCTAGAACAGCAACTGGCCGTCCTAAGGTGTGAACGTAACATGGAAATGTCCTTTGGGGGATTAGCAGTATATAGCGCTTGCACTTTTGCTGGATCAGGGGTCCCACCCCGATCAGAAACTATATGAACAAAGTTTAAATTTTGTCTTGTGGAATCCACATTTGCCAGCATTCAAAGTCAAACCAGCATCATTTAGCAAGCAGCTTACTTGCATTAGCGCTTTGTCATGCTCTCTTTGGGTAGCTGCGAAGACTAGTTGTCATTATTATATTTGAAGGCATTTACAACAGGCTTTATGGGAAGTCGAATGACGTCTTGGAAAAGATCTGCAGCACAGGATATACCAAAAATCAGTCGCTTATAGCGAAACAGACCAATATGTGTTGAAAAGGTTGTAATATACCTGCAATTCTCTTCCGGTTCCAACTGGTGACATCCTTTGTTTAAATCGAGTCGAGAGAAAAACTTCCCACCATTCAATTGAGTTATCATATCCGCAATGTGCAGTCCTGGATGTTGTTCTCTCAATTACATTGTTGGCCTGATGCATGTCAACAAAAATGCGTGCAGCTGCTTGACTGTCTCTTTTAGGCACTGCCACTATGGGAGAAACCCATGCTGTTGGACCAGTGGAGCGTTCAATTATAGTGTTTGGGCAACAAATGAAGTTCTCTTTCAACAGCTTCTTGCAAGTGAAAGGCAATTAGTCTGTGTCTTTGGACAATGGGACACTCCTCGTTTATATGTAACTGTACTTTCATAGTCTTGAGCTTTCCTAACTCCTAAAATAATGAAGGAAATGAACTTGCTATTTCGTGACGAGCATTCAAATTGTAGTTTACTGATATTAGTCCCATAGCAGCAGTGTTGAAACTGGGCAGACAGGCACTTGAAGCACAGGAATAGGCGCTTGCACCACTGTTTTCTTGTTTCATCATAGCTACGAATGAACTTTGACTTTCTAAAGGTGTAGACGCAGCCCCTTTAGTTTTCTATTGCGTAAGTTGTGGTAATGGAGACAATTCACAATATTTCTCCTCTGGCATAATGTTGATTGATGTACCGCTATCAATAATAAAAGGTATCAAACACCCATTTATCTTCAGGATAATCTTCGGACAATGTTTGTAGGCCGTTGGTGCTTTTTCATCTTTATCGTCACTTGAAATGGATACTGAGGAACTCTTGGTCGATTATTTTGATGACAATCAATTTCGTTTGGTGTCGATTTGCCTCAGTTGGTGTGACCGATTGGCCTTATGGCAACGCGTCGAACTTCGTTGATGCAACACTCAGTCAACCATTTTGTCTTAACTCTGTGACGCACTTACTTTTCCCTTTGCCTTGCAAACTGTCACAAAATAATTTGCCTTGCCGCAGCCTTTGCAAATCTGTCCAATGGCTGACATTTATCGTCATGTGGAAACGATAATCCACATCTAAAGCACATTTTATTTTCCTGTGGAGACATCCCTTTGCGCCCCTCAGCTTTATGCTTTGACTTACTCTTCATGTTCATGACGGACGCTCTCTGGGCAATCTGGCCTCCATGTCAGTCGATTAGCACGCTCTTCAGCGCAGGCAGCCGTGAGCATACGTCGTTGAAAAGAATCTGACAGACATCCATCTATACCTGTGGGGCGTGTAGCTTCAGCATCATTAAATTAATTGAACTTGCAGTGCTTTATGAGGAGATCCAGTCTTCCTATTCTCTGGCGTTCATGACTGAATGTGTATTGTTCATAATCTACGCTTGGCACTGGATTGAACTTGACATTCAAAGTTGCTTTGTGATTGCATGCCACTTCACCATCCCGTGGTATGGTTTTTTTTTTTTTTATGGCCTCATTTACGCTTTCACCAGCCATGTTCTTCGGATACTTGGTGATCTTTTTGTCATCAGTTTCCTCAATTGAGTCTAGGAAATCCTAAAAAGACTCTATCCAAGCAGTCCATCTATTGCCAATATAGTGTTTTTTGGCAAGTGTCAAATGATGGCGATTTTTAGAATGCTGGAGCAGTATAACCATTAGTGGACAACAGTGGTCTCTCTAACGCTTCTTGGTGAACTGGTTCATGCAGTCCATCTCTAGAGCTATGTGACCTGCTGGCTTCATGGTCAACCTTGACAGTTGGAGGAGCTTTGGCCTCACACTTGCTCTCCATTGGAGCTCCTTTATTTTGATGGAGATCTATGGAGTTGTTCCGAGCCCACATTTGGCAGCTTTTGGTGGCGGGTGCTTTGTTTATGGACAGCTTCACAAGCACAACCCCCTTTCTGGGGCCACTCCACAGCAAGAGGTGGTTTGATGGCTTCCTTTATTTGTTTCGGTTAGTAGGCAAATCTTTTTGTGTTCAAATTATTTCATAAGCAGATAAGATTATGATATTCAATTGGCTTTGTGCTTAAATGTCTCTTTATGACCACCTGGTTGATCTCTGCTTCATAGCACATCAGATTACTGTTTAATTTGCAATGTATTGTCACAATACGCTGTTTTTCAAGACCTGGTTGCATCCACCTTTAGCATTATCACTCAGTATGACATAGAGCATCAATTTGCGTGGTACCTCTGTTTGCGGCCTTCTCATTTCGATTCACAGCCACTGGTGTGTAGATTTTCACTTGTGCGTTCTCGGTTCACAATAGCTTTACACTGGCTAGTGTTGCGCTGAGACTCCACAGTTGCCAGTGTTGAATCTGCACTTTGACTGCGGAACACACAGTTTTCTAGACCATGGCAAACTCTCAGGGAGAGTGCTGTCAATTTACAGGTTACTAATCCCCTACTTGTCGCCAGTTGCAGCGTCCTACCTAGCCTGTGTACTCGCCAATGACTACGCCACACACGGAGAGTAGTTCTACACGTCTTTATTCTTCAGTGTATAAGCAAGAACTCAGCGTTCTAAACCTGCATTCACTTCATTACTCTCCAACACTTACATCACAGGCCTGTGGAGTCCATTCGGAACCAAAAGAGTTCTGTTCTTTATTAACATGACACTACAGATCACATAAGGGCCATGTGATTTTCCCCCACAGAACAGCTGACGTGAAGAATTCAGACAAATGGAAGATTTGTCTGAGTTACTAAGCAGCAAAAGGCTTTTACTTTAAGTGAAAAGGGAAACCTGCACGGTTACTGGCCTTCCCAGAACCCTCAGGATGCCTGTCACAGGCCTTCTCAATCCTGGTGTTCGGTTTGTTTCTGTTGGCTGGAACAGGTCATCTTTAACCTGGAAACGTTTGAACCATTTGTGTAGCCCTTCTGTTTCCAGTAACGATATTTGTAGTTGCGGTGGATCCCTAAAACTAATAGACACTCATCATAGGTGAAACTGCAGCAACCTTGGGGTCCCTACTTTGCTTTTTCCATTGCAAAATTTGAGGTGGAACAAGTCTTCTGAAATGCCCCCCTCTCTCCCCCCCCCCCCCTTTGACAGGGGAGCTATAGTTGAACTTCTAAGTAGGTGTTTATTCTACTTATAAAGCTTCCTGCTTAAAACCAAAAATGTTGATGCCTTAACTGGTGTTGGATTTTTTGTGGCCTATCCAGATCCTCAGTCATGACTGGCTCGGACATAGGTTCCGAATGAACTATGAACTGCACCTTTGACTCCATTGTATAGTATTTGCATATTGACCTTTTGGTTTTATTTCTGCCGTCTCATTAATTGGATCAACAGGAGCTGGTTGTAAAAGATAGTTGTCGACCTGAGTGCAGCCACATCTAAAGTAGCATTAGCCATATTTACAATATTATTGAAAGTCTAGCATTTAACTGTAGCTCTGCCCGAGAAGTGCTGGCACCATCTGGTTTTCTTTGTGCATCATATGTTTTTACAGTGATTCTTACCTGTAAATATATCGATATAGCACTAGCTGGACACAGACTTTGAGTTTACTTTACTGTTAATGCTGTGTTGGACCTGGCCCTCTCTGCAGGGTCACCTGAAACATTTTGCCTTCACCTATCTTGTTTTCTGAATTCATTTTTCCACCTGTTAGCGAGTGCTAAAGTCCTAAACATGGTAAAATTGGCTTACACCTGATTGGCACATTTAATTTGCTTATAAGCCCCTACTATATGGTACTAGATCTACCCAGGGCCTGTAAGTTAAATGCTTCTAGTGGGCTAGCAGCCCTCATAGTGCAACCCACAACAGTAACCCTATAAAACATGTCTCAGGCCTGCCATTGCAGCCTGAAATGTAGTTTTAAACTACAAATTAGACCTGGCAGAATAAACCTTTTGGTGGGCCTAAACCTTCCTTTTTATTAGGTCTTGCCTAGGCAGCGCATGCGCTCTCTCAAGACCTGCTGTATGTAGGATATGGGCTTCAAAAAACGCCCATCTTTTTAATTGGTTCCTCTTGCTGTCCTTTAGAAATGCTGGCTTTTCTTTGGTAAATACACTTAGTAGTCCCTCCTTTTGGAATTGTGTATCTTCTCATGAGGACTGCCCCAGTTATGTGTGTTCTTACAGTTGAGGTTATTTAAACTTTGAGAGAACTTTTTTTTTTTGGGTTGGTGAAGTGATTACACCAAACAGGTAAGTGTAAGAGCACGTACTTTGACTGTTCGTCTCCACAGCTTCCAGGAACTGACAAGATCCTGGGATTCAAACCATAGCATTCCATTACCATGGCAGTGACATCATAAGTAATGCAAAGCAGACAGACAGTAAGCTTAAGGAGAAACTACTAAAACATCTCCTCTCTTTCCATTGACACAAAAAAAAATGAAAAAAGACAAGGGAAGATGGGCAAAGAGAAAGAAGGAGAACAAAGAAAAATAAAGATTACAGAGGAAGATAAAAGTTTCATTAGAAGTAAAACAACATGTAAGTTCATTAGTATAAAACAACACAGCAGACTACAGATTTAAACGAATTGGCGGGACACTCGTCCTACTACTCCTTCGTGGAGGAACATATTTCAACAAGGTTTTCACAACCTGGGAAGGTCTCTGCACACTCTCCTTAACAGATGGTTTTCTTGGATCTGATTGGGGCTGAACCATTTTCTCCGATTCAAGATCCATGTGTATCACAACCCTCATAGGAATCTTGTAAATTCTAGACGGGTTCCACCAATTTTTTCCATTGACTCTCACAGCAAAATGTGATGTAGCATCCACTTTAACAGGAGGACCAAACTTTGACAGCCCCTTAGGAACATTATGAGGGGACTTAATTCTCACCCAATCCCCCACAGAAATCACGGACTTGGAACAAATCTCATCGGAGACAGCAGATTGTGGACGCACGCCACAATCGTTTTGTGACGGAAGAGCAGGACAAGATTGTACATCATTTTTTTCTTTTGTCTCTCGACACCTTGACAACAGACCCCATTTCTTCATCCAAGCAGGACACATGTGAAATGAAGCTTGTCTACCTCCAAGTAGAGCGAAAGGGCTAGAACCAGTGATGGCACTTGGAGTAGTGCGATGTGCCCACAACATACTCTGGACAGCCTATTTTAATATCAACTCTGGCTGAAACAGCCCACTGAACACACTCAACGAGAATACGGTTGGTGCGCTCAATGAAACCATTGGCCTGTGGGTGATATAGAGCCACACGCCGGTGAGAGATGCCACATTGGTCCAGAAAATCAGACATTTCCTTGGACGTAAACTGTACACCATTGTCGGATACGATCTCCTTGGGAAAACCCTCTCTAGCAAAGAGACTTTGTAAAAACCTGATGACTTCTTGAGAGTTGGGATCTGTCATAAAATGAACCTCCCACCACTTGCTGAAGTAGTCAGCAACAACTAATGCGAACTTGTATTTGTTGGGTAGAACATTGAAGGGTCCCACGAAGTCAATGGCTAACTTCAACCAGGGACCCTCGGGTGCCTCCACGTGCTGAACTGGAGGTGAAACAATCTTGATAACTTTATCACTGGTACAACATGTGACACACCCCTACACTACATCATTTATTTGACTGTCCATGGAGGGCCACCAATACACACAACGAATTCTTTTTTTTGTGTTGGTCTGACCAAGATGTCCCTCGTGACCATAGTCAATGATACGACTTCTGAGAGACTCAGGAGGGACAAACTTATCCCCCCGCATGATCATTTCTCCACCCTCCAAAGTAAGTTCATCAGCAACCTTGGCAAAAGGATGAAGATGACTGTCCAGATGTTTCTCTCTAGGCCAACCTGACACGATAAACTCTTTCACTTTGTTTGAGTATTGCATCGGACTCCATTCCACAGAACCAATCACGCTCAGAAAAATAACCCACACAACAAGCATCCACTGCAGCAATCAAGCACTCTTCATCAGTATTGACATCACGATCATCTTTACCTAAAGGCAACGGAGACCTTGAAAGATGATCAGCTCTCGTGTTTTTCCCACCCGGGATGTGGGCAACTCCAAAATTGTATTGCAGCAATTTTGAACTCAACCTTGCAATTCTGGGAGTATGATCTTTGACAATTCTACCCTCAAGAATGGGAATGAGGGGCTTATGATCAGTAAGCAGAGTAAACGTCTTCCCCCCACAAAAAACATTTGAACCGCTCAACAGCCCAGCAACACGCAAGCAATTCTCTCTCAATAAGAGTAGTTTTTTTCACTCGGACGCAGAGCTCGGGAGGCGAAACCTACAGTGTACTCCTTGCCCTGCTTGACCTGAGAAATCATTCCCCCAAGACCATCCAGACTTGCGTCCACAGACACAGTACATTGAAAACAGGGGTCAAAAGGGGTAAGAATTTTACAAGACCCTAATTCTTTCTTAATCTGCACAAATTCCTCCTGACAGGAATCACTCCAAACAAACATTGTTTTCCTCTTAAGAAGATCTCGCATGTGGACTGTCTTTGCAGCAAAGTTAGAAATAAATTTTGTGTAGAATTCGCACAAACCCAAAAATAAGGAAACTTGTTCTTTTGAAGTAGGACATGGAGCGTTGGAAATGGCTTCGATGAGACCCTCTCTTGGCACGATACCATCACCAGAAATCCGGTGACCCAGGTACTCAATGGACTCCACTCCAAAAACACATTTGAGCTTGTTAGCTACAATCCCCCTACTTTCCAATCTCTCTAAAACTTTTGCAACATTTGTCATGTTCATCCTTACACTTTCCAGATATCAAGATATCATCTTGGAAGACAACAGTATCTGTGACACCCTCCAAAACCTTTTCCATGATTCGCTGGAAAACTGAAGCTGCCGAACGGCATTCTTCTGAACTGGAAGGTGCCAACAGGTGAAACAAAAGCTGTCGGGTGCTTGGAGACCGGATCTAACTCGACCTGATGATATGCTGAGGCTAAATGGATCTTTGAAAAATATTTTGCACCTGCGAATTTAGAAAGAATGTCATCAATGCGGGGAAGAGGGTGCGAGTCAACCCAGATCTCCCTATTCAGGCTGCGCAAGTCAATTCATACCCTGAGAGTCCCATTTTTTTTCCTCGCGACCACCAAGGGAGATAACCAGAGAGATGACTCAATAGGTTCAATGACACCACATTCACACAAGTTTTGAAGACAAATCATCCCTAATACTGAAAGGTACATTACGTAATTTTTTTTGATTGGAAGAGCCCCATCCTTGACCTTAATAAAGTGTTTGAACCCTGTTATGCATATTAGTTTGTCACCAAAGACTTCCGGAAATTCCTTGGACCAAGAAACCACTCTCTCCTACAGGTTGTTCACCCACTACAGAAACTTGTTCTAGCGTGCCAGGCCTAAGGGTCATCCCAAACAACCCCTGGTGATACCAACCAAGAATGTTGAGACCCTTTTTGGCCACATAAACCTTCCCTCGGATGTGCCTATCCTTAAAAACTAGAGAGGTTTCAAAATATCCTGTTAAATCAATTCTCCTCCCTTCATAAGGAACTGGACTTCTATCAGGAGGATTGAGAGGTCTATTCCCCCAGGTACTTTCAAACAATTCCTCAGTAACCATAGTCATCCTTGCCCCCGAATCCACCAACAGTTTCAGACATTTTCCATCCACCCAGACATCAACTACAGGATCGACAGTCATCAGAATCATCCTTGACAACCACTACAAAGTCGGTGAGAGAGCTAACAACTTCACACACTTGAGCTCCTCAGAGTACACAACATTGACACTCCCTCAAACCACACATTTTCGCGAAATGTCCTTGTTTCCCCACACTTACGACACGCCGCATTCTTCGCCGGACACACCCGCGAGTTGGGATAATGTGATGGGAAACCACACTTGGTACAAAGATTTTTGGAATACGAACCTTTTTTCTATGTTTTGATGGAAACAAATCTATTCCCCCTTTGCTCGGAAATAGGTTTGATTTTGTCTCCCTGTGTTTTCTCATTAGCATCCTTTTGATCTTTAACTGCACCCACAACATTCTTCTCAGGTTTGAGTTCTTTCGAGGATTTCTGAGAATTCTATACTCTTGACGATACTAATCGTTTCCTCCAAGGAAGGATTCTTTAAGGTGAGTAATTTCTCTTGGACTTTCCTGCCCCTACAATGTACAACGATCTGATCCCAAATGAGTTGAGAAGTAAAGTTCTCAAACTCACACTCTGAAGCCAGAATACGTAAAGCCGCTACATAAGATACAATGCTTTCATCACTCTCCTGTTCTCTAGTAAAAAACTTGTGCCTAGCGACAACAAGGCTGCTTTCCACATCAAACTGTTTCTCCAGCATGCCCTCAGCTTGATCATAAACATTTAATTCTTCCTCTCCCGCAACCACCACAAGAGGAGGCAGATGTTCCAAAACAGCTTGACCTTTGAAACCTAGATTATGTTCTAAGATGAAACGCTTCCTCTCAGCACTAAATCTAGAACCCCCCATTGCGCCTACATATTTTACAACCGCCCTGTACCATATTTTCCATTTAACAGGAGGGTCACCTGGAAGCTGTAAAAAAAAAAAAAGGGGGGGGGGGCGGGGGAAGGTTGCACATTCTGCATGGTGAAGACAAAACAAATAAACTGATTTACAGTGAAGAATGAGCAAAAACCTGCAAGAAAAAGAAGTTAATACTAATACAACTCTGTCCACATTAGGGAACAAAAATAGTTCATATGTTTGAGGAAAAAAACCAAATAGTTATTAAAAATAATCAGAACACCACCACGTAGAAAATTGTAGACTCTGGAGATGGACGTTGTTGTCTCTATGCAGGTTGTAGTTGTCCCCGCACTTACTGCTGAGCCATGGAAGTCAATGTTCACTCCCTGCAAACCTGCTCCTGAACAGACAGCAAGATGAACAGACACTGCGCCACAATGATGGTAAAAATTGTTGCCTCCAGAATAAAAAATGTAAATCAAGAACTTGCAAATGCAGAGCTTTACTTGTAAATAAAAGCGGGAGTTGTAAATCCAGAGGCAGACACTCGATATCGCTGCCTCTACTGCTGTAGCAAAATAGTCAAAGGAAAATGAATGGTGAAGGATCGCATACCTTAAGACGATGAATAATCCGCTTTTCACCCCGCAAATACTTTTAAACGAAGGCGGAGAAACAACAGGATTGCACCAAACCTCTTCCGACTATCGGCCGCTCAGAAATACGACGTGTGGGGCGTGATTTAACTCCCAATCACGGCAGCAAGCGTCTCGATAACCGGGGTAACCAGTCAAAGACGCGCAAGAGAAGACCCGCTCTGACTAGATTCCAATAACGCAGGAAGCACGTACAGACGCACAGAACGTGGAGCACTAGACGTGCTCCTTCTCCGCTAGCACACACGGAGATTCCACTGCGTCATCAGAGGGGAAAAGGCAGCGCCACAGAAGGATCGGTAAACTCATCAAGGGCAGCAGTCACACGGGGGGACTCCTCACACATCGGAAAGGCAGCGCAGGGCAAAACTTCTCACCTGCTCACAAATGAAGACTGCTCTTCGCATCGGGAGGTGAAACACGTGAAAGAGCTGCACTAGTGTTTTCCAAATTGAAGATTCCCAGCAATAGACAGCCATAAAACTGGAAAGGACATCAGGAACCTTTCCTCTCAAGCAGCATGAAGAGTGAGAGCAAACCGATGAGTGTGGCACCTTCAATCAATCCACTTCTGTCTCAAGGTGCCAACGAGATGACACTTCAGAAACCAGCTTTGAAAGTCAGCTCACGAAGACTGGACTCACAGGAGACGGCCACAGCACACGTGGGTGGAGAGAGGAACAGTCAAACTCGTCGCCAAATTTGAAGTGATTACACCAAACAGGTAAGTGTAAAAGCACGTACTTTATTGACTGTTCGTCTCCACAGCTTCCAGGAACTGACAAGATCCTGGGATTCAAACCATAGCATTCCATTACCATGGCAGTGACATCATAAGTAATGCAAAGCAAGACAGACAGTAAGCTTAAGGAGAAACTACTACAGTTGGCCTGCGTCTTTTCTCTTTAAATGTTCCGTTTGCTTGTGCTATGCAACTTTGGTCACTTAATTTGCTTGCCGACCCTTAATCTCCCCGTGCCTCCACCTCACCCCTCGCACAACATTGCTCGCAGGCCCCCACCACCCTTCCGAGGCTACTGCTCGTTTTAGCGTTTGGTTAATTTTCGCTTGTTTTGCAGTGCAGTGCCCTCATTTACTCTTCCCCCCCCCCCAACCCGCACAACAGTGCTTTCCTGCCCCCACCTCCAAGATCGCTGCATTCATTTTTTAAAAATGTGTTTTATGTTTCGGAAGTTATTTTTCTTCCTGAATGAAGTAAATTGTATTGTACAGATTTACAGCTGACTGTGAGCTGGGTACTGCTGATGGGGAGAGGGTTGGTGACATAACATTCTGCGATCTCATTCTTTAAATTATTATAGGTAGAGCTGTTTCCTCCGGTGCATAGTTGGCTCAGTTGACTGGCACATGTTTATTCCTGGGTCAGTGGTACCCTGTAGAAGAGGTGTGGCATCAATGTACCATTTATGTTTCTGCCCATCTTGACATGGGAATGATCGTCATGGAGGGAAATTGGTGGGTCATCTAACTGTCTCTCTATCTGTGCAACCTTGTTAATTATACCCGCTCACACGCACTGCATGCTACTGATGTGTAATTGCTGCAGCCAAATGTGCACCAGTTAACTGAATGACGTTGAGTACAGGTCACTGGCTCTGGTGTACTTGTCTGTACAGTTCACAATAATGGGAGTCTTTTCTGCCTTGTTTCATCAGCCTTTCTTTGGGTTTGTGGAGAGAACTCGAGCAACTATGTTGTTGCTTGAGAGCAACTCTCCACAGTCCAAGGTGGGCTAAAATAAGCTGGCACTCTGTCTCCTTCCTTTTCCTATCTATGTTGCAGGGTGCAGTGTCTTATGTGGCCAAAAGAGGTCCTAAGGGACACCTAGTGACAGCCTGTGGTTCTGCACCCTTTCACTGCTTCGTGCACACTACCACAGTAAATGTTGCTGTACCCACAATAATGTAGTACATAGCTAAATACTTATAAGGTCCGAAAGGTGAGACAGATTGCATTGGAAATGCTTGTTTATACATATGTCACTCCTAAGGTAGGCCCTAAAGGCTCATAGTGCAGGGTGCATTGAATTAAAAATTTAGGACGTCTTCTTAATTGTTAAGGTCTGCCTCTCCCATTGGATAGCATTGGGTTACCTGATTACCTTTATAATAAGTGCTAACTTTTGATTGGGAACAGATAGAGATGTCAAGTTTGGGCTCCAATGAATTGTAAATTAAAATCCTTTTTAATGGTAAAGTCAGATTTTAATTGCAATTCTGAAAATGCTAATTTTAAAAAGTTGGTATTTTATTGTTCTAACCATTTGGCGCCTGCTTTCAGAATCCTGGGTCTCTTGACTGTGAATGGGTCTACTGTTGAGCTTTGTGTATTCTACCCGCAGTGAGACAAAAGGTGACTAGACTCTCCTGCCAGGATGGCTGGTTGTGGAGCTGTTCCTTGCCCCAACATACAATTCAAAGGGCTTGCTTCCAACGCACTCTCAAAGTATAGGAAATTCCCCCCACACATGCACACTTCAAAGGCCGACACCAAGTATCAATATTGATCCCTCAGAATACTTCTTCAGTACACTCCAGGACCTGTGTAAGACTTCAGAAGAACGGTCTTGAACCCCAAAGTACTGCCCTTCTACCAGAGTACTACTGTGCTGTTTGAAGGAGAAATGGATCATCTCCTTGAACTCTGGTCCACCAGAATGGACTCCAATGGCTAGTTGGTTGGCCTCCTGTGTAAGCTACAGGGATAAACCAAGCTCCAGATACCTTGAACCCTGCACCTGGCCTTTTTTGGAGTGAGTTCCAAGTTATGCCCCTGGTCCTAGACCCTTGAAAGTGGTGTTAGAAGTGCTGCCCCTGCTTAACCCTGAAACATTCGACTTTGAAAACTTTTTGCCAGAAGTACTGACAGAAGAGCAGAAACTACCTGGCAGCTGATCCAGAACTCTGCCTTCTCCTGGACTTTTCTTCAAGGACTTTTCTAAGTCCGAAGGTAAGTAGAGAACAGGCCCAATCCACCCCTTGTATCTGACCAGCTCTCCATTGTGACTGCCCATACCTTTTGACTTTGCTCCGGTCTCACACGACCAGATACTCGCTTTTGGGGCTTTGATCTTTAAGGCACTATTTTACACTAAAAACTTTAATAGCTCATAACTGGTTATATTGTTGGGATTTAATTCATTTTCATGGGATTGTATGTATTATAATTCTCTACTTTTCAAAATTTGTTTGGGATTTTTCTTGTGTTTTCACTTTATTACTTTTTGCGTGCTGCATAAATACTTTACATATTGCCTCCAAGTTAAGCCTGATTGCTTTAGTGCTACCAGAGGGTTGAGCACTTATTAATTTAGTGACTTTTGTGGTTCACCATGACAAAGATTGTGGTTGTTGCTTGAGTAGAGTTTCACCCCTTCAACCCAAAACCCAGTTTCTTACATTATATGTTATTTCAGGATGTATCTCTGTTTCTAACATTTACCATATTGAGTAAGTCTTGGCTGTTCGATTTCGCTACCTCTGGAATGTCAGGTAACTGTCATGCTGAATACTGACTAGTACCCACCACTGACTGCCCAGTAACAAAATGGCAAAATATTGTTTAGACAGCTGTCTTCACTATAACAATCTATTTTTCAAAACTTCTCTTTAATGTTAATATTTGTTATATATTTAATTTAAAAATAGATTTTATTTGTTCTTTTATGCACAGTGTCCTGTTGAGCTTGGAAGTAACCTGATCTAATTCTTTCTTTGAAAGGATGAAATTTATAACATGTGAAATAGCCTGGCACAACAAAGAACCTGTGTACAGCGTAGACTTCCAGCATGGTAATGATGGCAAAATCAACAGACTGGCATCAGCAGGAGTAGACACTACAGTTCGTGTAAGTTTGATAACTGTTATAGAATTTATATTTTAAGATTTAATAAATTCCTATTGTTTAAAGAAATGTATTTGGACTATGTGAGATGGTTATTCGCTTCTATTACTGGCACTGCTGTCATCAGTGAATTTACAGATACAGCAGCGAAAGGCATGCTTGATCATAAATGACCTAAAAGGCAGTGACTACTGCTTCTGAACTTCGTAAAGTGTAGCTTAAGATAGCATGTGTTCTAAAGATACATTTTCTTAAAGTAAATCTGCCAGAGTGAGTTTCTTTTAAAGAAGCAATTCCTCAGTTTAAATTTACAGGGATCCTCGAGCGAGGTTCGAAAAATGGAATGATAGTCAATTTAGCAGAGGCTTTTGTGGGTCTCCACTCACTCTCCAGTTTAACTGTCCACCTCCCCCAAGCGAGGAAAATAGGGAGGCAAAAACTGAAGACTATTATATGAGCAGCGAGGCAGAGGAGTCTTTTTTTCTCTCCTGGGAATCCAGAACTGTTTCAAGTGAAGGGACTTGGATATCAACAACTGAAATGAATAGAAGAAAATAGCAAGGGAGGCGTGCAGGAGGAGTAATCAGGCAGATTGCAGAAATGTTTTGTTTTTCTGCACACTGACTTGTACTTGTAAGCTAAAAATTTGGAGATTCAATAAATAACATATACCCTACCATTCTTAGTTCCCACATTTATCACAATAAAAATGAAACCCCACTTGTGAGTGGGACTATCACATGGAACAGGAAAGGACCAAAACAGAACCATGAGGAGAGGAAAGTTATTTGGGGAAGATAGACTTTTGTGGTGATAGTTGCCTTCGTTATTTGGGCACAGGGTCGGCCAGTCCCAAACATTTCTGAAAGCTATAGACCTTTGGGAGTCCAGAGTGGTGTGGCTTGCTGGATCCCACCACTTTTTTTTAACCTGTAGATGTCAAACTGCTTCAGAAATTGGATGTCCTTTGCACATCTGTGATTGAAAATTCTGTATGTCGCGAGGATTGGAATACATCCCAACACTCACTGTTCCCACACTTCTGATAAAAATCCCTTGTGTGTCAATGGGCTTATTGCCACAACATAAAAGGTTCAAACAAAAGCTTCAGTTCTTCTTCCAAAAAGGCATTCTTTTGGGATGGGGGTAGATGCATTTTTGGGGCCCGGCCTGTTGGCACCAAGGGAAACCTACCAACCTCACACATTTATGAACACGAAATGAATGCGGTAGTCTGGGGTGGTGTGGGTAGTCTGGATCCATTTTTACTCTTAACGTCTTGCAAATGACAAAATAAAGATGGAAAAACTAAGTGTACTTCCATTTATATGACAAACTTTGGAACTTGTCAGTCAAACGCAAATAGTTATTTTATCCTTCATACAATTCTTCTAACACAAACAGTACCACACATTTGTTGATGGCCTTATCATACTAGACATGAACATATCAAAAGTGGCCGAGGGAAGGTAAAGAAGTGTTAATGTGGTATTCTCAAGGTAACAGGTTTGGTCTTTTTCTTTGTGTGATAGGACCGCCATATGGGGGGTACCATTTCTATTAGGAGAAATTGGGAGAATGCAGGATAAGCCATGCAAGTCAATTCACCCAGGATCCCCTGGGTCTCTAATTTTCAGAAATACTCAACATTGGTAAGGTTCCTTGAGTACCATCGGAACCTCCACCCTGATTTTCTTCAACCAAGAGTCGACACCTAGAATTGGGGCCATAAAGACTTTGAGATTGGGTCGTGGATGCCTATCCATTTCTGAAAGCAGCCCAGTAGCCTGCAGCCCACCAGGAAAATGAACACTTGGCTGAATGGTGAGTCCAGCCATGGCTGTGCCCCAGAACACCCATCACACTGAAAGCACTTTCAAATTTCACTTTCAGTGAGGGAGGCATGGCTAACTGCCAATGGAGTAGGCAGCAAAGCTCCGTGCTTCTGTGGGGAAAGAACCCCCTTCCAGCACCATCCTGAATAAAATGCCGGCCTACAAGTCAGCGCTGGCCAGACACCGAGACCAGCACCCCCAGGAGCCCTGAGACCACTGGCCAGGGCTCTGTGCGGCTACAATATAGAATAAATGGCTGTCCTCTATGCTCCGGCGAGGCGGCCTCTGTAAGATGGCGGCTGCGGGTGGAACCCCGGGCCGCTGACGGTGGTAAGGAGGCGATTGAGGTCTGGCGTGGGCCTGCGGCTTCTTGCATGAGGGGGATTTCTAGAGAGGAGTGAGTGAACGCCCCCTTGGCGAGACTGGACTGCTGCTCCTGCTGCCGGAGCGGATCTGCGGGGCCGGGCTGACCGGCGGCCCTGGGTCGAGCCGGGGGTTACTGACCCCGCTGGGGCTCCCCTGCACTCTGGAATCGCGGTGGGGAGATGGTGATGACCTAATACTTTCTCAGAGACACGAGGTGCGCCCTGGAGGGGGTGAGGGATCTGATAGAGGAATTTGGATCTTGGTCTTTTCTGTGAGTTAACAGGCAGAAATCATTGCTTTTTCCCCTGAAGGCTGGAGCTCCTCTGCCGGATGGCTTAGGTTACCTCCGTTGGGAATGTGACTGCTTGCCATACTTGGGGGTGAAAATATGATGGTCAACACCTGCTGAATGGGAATGTAGGACAGGCTGTCGGATCCCTCCGAGCAAGCACTGACTTCTGGCACACACACTCATTGTCAATCGCTGGTAGAGTGGCCCTGTTGAAAATGGTGGCCCTCCCCCGGCTGCTATACTTTTTCACTATGCTCCCAGTATGGATCCCCAGGGCAATCTTTAAGGAGCTAGACTCCCTCCTGACGACTTTCCTTTGGGCCGCGGGCTGCTGCTGGGGTGGCCTTGGCTAAACTACAGTGCCCATCGGCGGGCTCGCAGTACTGTCGTTTGAGTTCTATTACTTAGCGGCCCAACTTCAGTGGTTTACCCAATGGATTGCAGGGAGAAGCTCCCCGGGTGGTATATTGAGACCATTTGTCCCAGAGCTCCCTCAATTAACGGGGGCACTACTAAGGACGACTCGCCCCACTAATGAAGACATGCTGGAGTGTCAGATAGCACAGCGTTGTTGGGCATGTTGCCTCCAGAAAACGTGGACACGGGTCTCGTATTCCCCCAGCCATTCCCCTACATATGCTGAACAACTTGCCCCATGGAGGGCGCTGGGATAGCTTACGAGACTGGATAGAATTGGGAGTTGAAACGCGATGGAGTACTACTCCCATTTGAAGACTTCAGGGAGGAGTCCTACTTACCCCGAGGTCATTTTCTCCTGCACAGTGTGGGGGCGGTCCGATTACATTGAAAGCTGGGCTATCAGAACCACAACTTCACAACACTTGCCATTACATGATATGAGCGGCAGGCACGTTTAGGGCGGTCTCCTGTCTTTACAGGGCAATAAGAAATGATACACTTCTATTACCCTTAGGTTCGCTAAAGACTCGATGGGAGGAGGATGTGGGAGCCCCTATTCCGTAGAAAGATCGGCACAATTTCTTAGCTAGAGTGCCCAAAGTCTCTAGGAATGCGTGATTCAAACTGATTAATTACTTCACATTTCATAGGGCGTATCTGACCCCAGAACACACAGATACTGCCATACAGAGGACGCAGCCTGTCCACGTTGTGGAGAGATTGGGGCTGAGCTGAATCGTGTGCTGTGGGACTGCCCAATTTTGGTACCTTATTGGGAAGAGGTCACAGCAGTGGTTGCACACACAATTTCTAGGGAGATCCCCTGCACGATGGGGAATTGTCTACTTAACTGGTTTACCCACACAACCAAGACGAAGGTCACGAGTAGATTCCAAGACATTGCATTCATACTCACAAAACTAGACATCACGAGAAACTGGAAAGCTCCTAGAGGCTCCAGAATAGTGGGATGGAGGAAAGAACTGGAGAAGTGGGCAGGTTATGAAGGGGAGAGACTACTCAGGGAAGCTAGACGAGTAATCCGCCCTCTGGATGTGGCAAGGGTGTGGGAAGCACTGGTGAACGCTCTTAGACACCCTGATTCAGACTCTCAGGACCCCTCTCCAGTGGGCTCGCCAGCCCGGACCCCCCCCCCCTCAGCCTTTTAACACCGCGCCTGCCAACAGCTGCGTAAGAATCTCAGTTAGGAGTGCTTCCCTCTCTGCCCCTGAGACCAGCACCAAATTCAGCGCAATACAAGCCTAGATGGCCGACAGGCCACATTATACTGTGATCAAATGTATGGCTTACGGCTATGTCAGTGCTTTAACCCTGCAATAAAATCCGTAAAAAAAAAATGATTCATTTTCAGTGACGTCAGGGTAAATAGTGTCTCATAGTCATTGAAACTGAAAAAACAATCTCTGGTTGCGAGAGAAGCTTTTCCCATGCAGCCAGAGGTGGTGGGCCTGATGGGGAAATCCCTGTAGTGTAAGAACTAGAAAGAGCCAGTTATGTTCAATGAAAATCATCCTGAGATACTATTATTAGTGTTGTAATGTTGACCACATCCAACAAGATTACTTAGTGGCCATCCAGTGCATGTTTACCAGCAGTGATCCGCTCGGTGCATCAGGCAGGTTTACCAGCTGTCATGTTTAAAAATGGTTTTGTCACTTTGGGATGTCTTCACATAGATAATACTTGAGCGCCATAGCAGCAATGCTGGTGTCACCAAGGTAATAATAATAAAGGGCATTTGTAAAGCGCACAGCTACCTCGAGCGAGGTGTCCCGGCGCTAGCGTGGAAGACGACAGAGAAGTAGAACCGGGCTGCTAATCCCTTAGCTTAAAGAGCCAGGTTTTCAGTGTCTTTCTGAACTCCTGCTCAGAGTTTAGCTTGCGTAAGTGGGGAAGCACGTCATTCCACAGTTTGGTGGTTCCCACCGAGAACGACCTACCCCCCTGCCTAGCTTTGGAGAAGCGGGGGACAGTGAGGTAGCGTCGGTGATTGGATCTTAAGGACCGCTCTTGGTGGTACGGGCGAAGTCTCTTCCTCGGGTAGCAAGGGCCCCTGCCCTGGTTGGCACGAAACACAATTGTTAGGGCCTTGAATCATAATAATAGTGATAAGTCTGGCAAATGCCACATCATTTATCACTCAATTATCCGTAATAAAAATAATTTGGAATTCCATCGTTTTTCTCCAAACATCAGCTCAAGAGTTCTGAAAATACACACATTTGCGTTTCAAATAAACATTTCAATTTTGGTATAAATTTACTACTTTAGCCAAACAAAAGCTTCTAATTTAGCAGGCTGGCTGTAGCTGACAAGCTACTCGTTGGGGAAGCCTTCACTAGAAAGATTGTGAGCCCTCAGTGTGAGGACATGACCTCTACGTCCCCAGCACGCCAGCTTTGTTGTCGAGGTTACGTCCTCCACAGTAAATGGGTTAATGTAGTATGGAGAAGGAAGCAGGAAGACAGAATTTTGTTTAAAACACAGTAGAAGTACAAAAATGTAAATCGAGGAACAAGGTTATAGGAAACTGGCTCCTTGTATGGTATACCAAAAAGAGGTATGCTGTGCAAAGAGTCCAGATATTCCCTTGCTAGTAGACGGGGGCTTGCAAGGTCCAAGGCAGCGCTAGTAGGTCACCTCCAGCTCACTAGGGTGACAGGGTGTAGTGCTGCAATACAGCATTGGGTGCCCAATGTTAGTCAGTGGAGATTGGTTGCAGGTTTGGACTGGGAGGCCAGTCGGGCTGAACCAACCGGGGGGCTCAGGTCTCATGATGCTCGGGGACATGGGGACACCTTTGGTTCTCTTCTTCACAGGCCTGGGGCGGCGGGTGCGGAGGTGTCCTTAAGCGTTAGGTTTTCGTCACTGGAAGCGGTTGCGAGGGCCTGCAAACAGAGGCTGCAGTTGGCATCAAGAAGTCCACCGTGGGGAAACCCAGGGTGGGGTTCGGGTCTGGGGGCCACGTTGGCACAGTTGGCCCACTTCTGCTCGGGCTAGGCTGCTCGGGTGCAGTGGTGCTTTCAGGAGTCAAGTTTTTGCTGCTTGGAGCCTCAAAGCTCAGTCTTTGGTACCTGCAGGATCCAAGAGAGCAGCTCCACTGTTTCTCCGGAGTTCCTGGTTCTTGGGTGAAGTGCTGGCGGTTCTCCCAGGCTTTGGAGACACAGCAGCTGCAGGACAAGTCGTCTTTTGGTGACATTTTGGAATTCAGCAGGCAGGCCGGCAGGGTTTGTGCCAAGTCAGTTGGCGGGGCTTCTGTGTTTTGCTTCTTGCGACTCTTCACATCTGTCTTCTTTTGGTTGGTAATATCTGCTTTTCTGGTGCCAGGGGCTCCCCTAAGTACTGGATTTAGGGGCGTTAGGGGAGTGTAGGATAGTAGCCAATGGGCTACTGACCCCTGGGTTAACTACGCCCCCTGTATGACCACTTCCTGTGGGAGGTTGGCATAACCCTGTCCCAGAATTCCCTAAGTTTGCTATCACCAGGATGGCTAACTTTGAAAAGTCTCCTCCACTTCACATAGCCAACCTTAGGGGTGCTACTGGCCTGAGAGTGGACTAGCTAATTTTCATGTCTATCTGGGTGCCCAAGGGCTCTGGACCAAGGGGGGATGGGGGGGACTGCATCCTCTCCTGTGCTGGAAGCCAGATTTGCATACCAAAGGCGGAGGGCTCTTTGAAGTCCCCATGCCTTAGAATGCTAATCTGCAGGTCATCCTGTGGGAGGGGGTGTAAACACCCTCTGCCTGAGCAGGCTTTGTCTCTGACCTCCTGAGAGCAAAGGCCCTCACCCTTGCGAGCCAGAAACTTGTCTCGGCTATCAGGCTGTTGAAAACCAGTCAGTCAGCATTCCAGTAGCTAGTAGGTTTTCAGGGGGCACCTCTAGGGTGCCCTCTGTGTACATTACATCAAACCCCAGGCAAAAAGTGGTAGTGACCAAGTCAAAAACTGGCACTTTCCTTTTATCGCCCGAAATGCATTGGGACATCTTGATAACTATAGCTGCTAAACATGAATTGAGTGATGCAGTAAAAGGCCTGGATTGGCATAACTGCTTCATGTGAAAAAATTGGGACTATGGATAGCCTTATCGTGAATAGTAAAGAAAAGTTTGCTCAATTATGGTAATCGTGGAATAAACATGGAATTTGGAATATGAGAAGTCTGTAAGCATTTTTGATTCACGCTGTGCGATTGGAAATGCAGCACAATAGGTGCTGCAATTGTTTTTGAGTTCAATATACGTGCTTTGAGGCGAGGTACGGTTCCAGTCTGCACGCAAGCAAGAACAAAATGAAAAACATTGAGAAAATTGATACCTTACAGTGCATTTATAGATAGGATATTACCAATGATGATTGGAGAAATTGCCGGCTTTCATTTCTTAAATTGAGTAATCTTTGGTTGCTTGAAGCTACATGTAGCTGATTTTGCCACGTTTGTGCTGCACATACAGCTTTTCATCTGTTTGTATGATCTGCCTTAATTAACTTAAACTATAACATTAGGCCCTAATAACTAAATTCGTTTTTTAACCATTTTTTTCGTTAGCATTTGATATACAGAGCATTTTCGTTTATACATATATAGCATATAACTTGGGCACTGGCTGGGGGCAAGTTATTATATTGCGGTACATATCTTCGCTCCCCAAGGATTATACATCGTTGTTCCATGTATAACACGTCAGGGCGACATGTCAAGCACAATATACTTTGCATCTGTTTAATCAATATCATATAAATAATCATGCCTCTGAGCCACCAGGCATTAATCCGTAGGTACCATCCAGGGTAATAATACTATATTTCAATCGTATTGCATTCTCATGGTTCTTTATCTATTTTTAAACTTAAACAGTGTAATACAAAACTTTTGGCAGTTATTTGGCAGTAGGGGGTACAGCACAGTAGTATTTTCTTTGTTTTTTACCATTCAGACGGGCCCGTATATATGTTAGCAGCCGTCCCACCCCTGGCTTACTCTGTGTGATCCCGTTAGTTCTGGGCAGGGGAGGGATGAGGCTGTGAGTCTCTATTAAGTTTTCCGATACAGGGCAACAGGGAGCCAACCTAGCTAATGTGAATAAATATATATATATATATATTTCAGTTGCGCCCCCTTAGGGCCCACATAAGGGAGATTTGACCGGAGTATAGCGTTCTGCTTCTCAGGTCCCCTCAGCCCCCCGCCCGTCAATCTACTCGTCCATCAACCATGGTCATTATTGGACAGGGGGAGTTTCTGACAGTCGTACCCTCTGTGAGTGGGTTGCCATCCGGGGTGAGTCGGCTGTATCCTCACTCGGGTGATCAGTCGCCTGCATCTCTCTAGCATAATACTCCAAGTCTCGCTCAGCATTTTCGTCAGTGCGAACAATGCACAGGCGGCGTTCATCTGCAACCCCCCCATTCACACATCTGCCTTCCATTTAGTCGTACAAGGGGTTGCAGACTGCGTCCAGTGTATAGCAATTCAACGCCTTGCCAACACTAACCCCAGAGAGGTAAATCTGGCTTGGGGACGGTAATACACCTAAAAGGCAATGTTTAATCAACATCTTGATTGGGAATCTTGTCGCATTCCGCAATATTTCCAGGATCTCTGTCCAGTAGGGGCCGAGGTGAAGACAGTTCCAAGTCATATGTTCAAAATGAGCTGGTCCCACTCCACCTCAAGGGCATGTCAAGGCGTGCACCGGGTCAAATCGCCATAATCTGAGGGGGGGGTCAGGTAGATGTGGTGCAGATAATAAAACTGAGTGAGTTTAAATCGTGGGTTGCTGGTCACTTCCTGTACCTGTGCGAACGCTCTTTTCCACTCACCCTCTGTTAGAGGTGTCAACAGGTAGTCCAGCCACCTATTCTGGACCTTAGATACATCTACTCTACGGTCCGCCTTCAAGGCTTTATACAATTGAGAAATCAATCCTGTAAAGGAGCCTGGGTCCAAGATTGTCATCAGGGTGTGGGACTCATCCGGCTCTTCTGGAAATGTGGTCCATACATCATGTGCTGTCTGAGTTAGTTTAGTGTACTGTACGAAGTGACCTGCTGGAACCTGGTAACTTTCTCTCGCATCCACAAAAGAGAGATGTTCCATTTAAGTATAGGTTTCCTGCTGTTACACAGCCACCATCAAACCATCCGGACATATTTATCACAGTCTATATATGACTGAAGCCATGTTAAGGGTAGTGACCGGGGATATGGGGCCTTCCGTAATACAAGGGTGACCGCGCGCTCCCAGGCAACCTGGCTAACCAGAAATGGACAATCTCGGGGGGGGGGGGTCCTTGAGCCCATCCTAATGTATTGTGGAAGGTCCGCCTCTGCACACCATTTCGCCAGTAATTTCTTCTTTGTGTTTGGCCCCTCAGAGCACCATTGGGCGGCGTACTGGAGGAGTCTGGTGAGATAGTAAAGACGTAGGTCTATAAGGCCAAGGCCTCCCTGGTCCATATCCAGCTTTAACAGCTGCAGCTTCACTCTACTGCGGTTCCCGGCCCACACCAGGGAGTCCAAAAGGCTGTTCAGGGTAGTGAATGTAACATTGGGGATTCGACAGAAGGAGATTTGCAACACATATAGGCATCGCAGCAGTAGGACCATTTTTGCCAGGGATACGCGTCCCATAAAAGATTGTGGGAGGCAATTCCAGAAATGTATCGATGTCTCTAGGCCTGTGAGGACCGCTCCCGCATTTAAGGCATATTGAGCTTCGGCTGTATGGGCAACATGGATACCTAGATAACAGAAATGATTGCATTTTGCATGCAAATGCCGAGGCGGGGAGTTGTGTAATATCTCTCCCAGCTAGATCTGCCAGGGGGAACATAACGGATTTCTGGCTATTTATAACCAACCCGACACTGTCCAAAACTCAGACAGCACTGTTAGGAGTGCAGGCACCGCCTCTGTAGGGTGACACAAATATAGCAGTGCGTCATCCGCGTACAAAGAAATGATGCAAGTTTGTCCATCCACAACTACGCCCCATCGGGCCATGTCATGCCATAACCGGATCGCCAGTGGTTCCATCACCAGTGCGAAAAGGAGCGGGGACAACGGGCATCCCTGTCTTGCACCCCGCTGTATATTAATGAGTGCAGAGATTACTCCACCGCTGCGCACTCTGGCAGTCAAGTGGCAAAATAGCAGGCGGACCCAGGAAATAAAAATCTGATCCGAGCCCCATTCTACCCAACACCTCCCATAGATGGTCCCATCGAAGGGTATCAAAGGCTTTCTCAATATCCAAGGCGACTGCAGCCACATGCACACCCATGCCAGCTGTAGAGTGCAGTATGAGTGAGTCTGTGCAAATTTGAGTCCCCCGACCTGGCATGAACCCACACTGATCTTCGTGCACCAGCTGACTAACAACCCTACTTAGTCTCATTGCTAGTACTTTAGCCAGAATTTTTGTATCTACCCCGAACATGGATAAGGGTCGGTATGAGCCAGGCAGCGTGGAGTCCTTGCCTGGTTTGAGAAGCATGACTATCTGGGCTTCTCGCATGGAGGAAGGGAGAGCCCCAACACGTTTGGCCTCATACAATGTCTCTTGCAACCTAGGGAGTGGTTTCTGCTAAGGTCTGGTAATACTCTACCGGGAGGCCCTCAGGACCCAGGGCTTTACAGCGTGCCGTATCCTGAACTGCCTCCGTGAGGTCTTCAAGTTGAATCTCTCCCCCCCCTAATTCGTTGCGCAAGTCATTGGTAAGGCGGGGTAGTATTATATTGTCAAGGGGACTGTCCCATTTCTGACCTGTCAACCACCTTGTGTCCTCTATATACCGTTTCCAAATGTGTACAAAGTAAAGAATTTATGGCCATCTGCGTTTACACGAGGGTCCCATTAACTCTGTTTAACGTCAATATGATTGGGGGCGTTTGGGCTTCAGGAGCCATGCCAGAGTTTACCCGATTTGTTCCCTTCCTGGTGCACGAGCGGATGATATCCCCAGCGGACCAGGCAATCCAGTCTATCCCATATGTCTCCCACCCTACACTGGGCTCGCAGCAACGCCTCACTGTGTGTCCCCACTTATTGGCCATTACTTTGCAGGGCGGCCAATGCACCCTCAGCCTCTGTGAGATCCTTCTCTAACCGCTTCCGCATACCTCCCACCTTTGACAGGCATTCCCCTTGCATCACCACTTTTAACGCATTCCATTCTGCACCCCTGGCATTGGTGGACAACCAGTTGGCTCGAAAATAGCCACGGATCATTTCCCTGAGTTCCCCTCGAAAGATATCATCCTTCAGGGCGTCTGGTTGCAGACGCCAAAGAGGAACCTTTGGCCCGCCTCTCCTGGTCCCCCATGTCAGTAACACGGGAGTTTTAGGGAATCTCCCTAATATCCCCATCTGTAGGGCAGCTAGGGCAGCATCTCAGGTAAGAAAAAAGCGATCTAATCTGCTAGAAACTGAGCGTGCCGGGGTGTAGCACGTGTAACCCTGTTCACCCAAAGGGTTGTACGCCACAAGTTGGCACATCCCATGCGGTCCATGACCCCCCTGGAGTGCAGGTGACCTATTGGGTTTCATGTGTAATTTTGGGGGGTCTATCCATTGTGTCATCTAGCACAGTCTCCTGCCCACAAAAAGTGGATTACCGCGTATGGCAAGAGTAGTTTTTCCAGATCTAAATAAGTCACTGTCATCTATATTTGGGGCATAGACATTCAGCAGACATATTTCAGTGCCATCTAACACTCCATGCACCAGAACATATCGTCCCACTATATCTGCTATATAGCAAAGGACCCAGAAGGGAACCTGTGGAGCCACCCAGATTACCACCCATCAAGCATATGTAGAGTATGTGGCGGAGAACATCTGACCTCTCCACTTTTTGTGCAACCTTTCAGTTTCCAAGTCTGACAGATGTGTTTCCTGCAACATAGCTATATGTATCCCATGCCTGCGAAGATAAGTTTGTACTCTATATCGCTTCACAAATGAGTTGAGCCCCTGTACATTCCATGTTACAAAATTAAAACGAGCCATCTATTTATCTGGGTTCTTACAATAAGTCCGCTATACCCACCATGCCATCACTGCCATCTTAACAATACACCATACTCAAAAACCTCCCACCCCACCTGCCGGTTAAACACATTGAAAACAAACGGTGCCTCCCCAATCATAGCTAAAACCCACAAGTCCCACCCTATGAACAAGGGTGAATCAGAACAAATAGTCACCCTGCTACCCAATTACAAGAGAGCTTCCAGCTGAAATATAAACATGTATACAGTGTCTTGCAAACCAATCATTCTTCTCTTTGCTCATCCACACCACAACCACGTCACTGTTATCTCTATGCTGGGGCGAGGGGGTGCCCCACCTGTTCTACTATGTGAGGTATGGGTGCACCCATCCGCTGCCAGACGCTCCACACTCAGTCACACTCACCCAGCTACCACAGTCTCAACCGAATCCAACCCAGCGATGAGAATCAGAAGTGAAAGAGAAGGGGGGAGGGGAGGAGAGAGCCAGAGGACAAGAAGAGCTGAAGAGGAAGACGAGGGGGGAAGAAAAAAAAGAGGAATGAAAGGATGAGGGTAGCTGGCCTGCCACAGAACATCTGTGCCCTACCCGCCAGTGCGGTACTTAAGCGCCAGCTTTATCTGTAATGAGCTTAGGTTGTATGTCTAGTTCCTCCAGCTCCTCAATTGCCAGTGCTCCTATTACCACGCAGTGCAGTGGTACACACTAACTCAGTTCCTTGCAAAATGTTCAGGTGTTAGTGGTTTGGGGGGTGTCCTCCACTACATCCCCATGCTCGCTTCCGAGCTCGCAGCAGTCGCTACCTCTACCAGTGCTCCACTTCCTCGCGTTCAGCCAGCAACAACTCTGGGCTCACTCGAGATTATTGCGCCCCTTCGCTGTCCGACCCCACTCGTTCTAAGTCCAAGGAGCCATCCTGTCGTACTACCACTCTTTGCGCAGACCTCGAGGCACACCTGCTCCGCTGATCACGTTTGTTTTCCGCGATGACCAGGGCTCCGAAGGTCGCCTACCGAAACCCTTTGAGGCTAAGGCCCAGCCTGCTCCTCTTACCTCCAGCCAGTCGCAAGCAGTTTCAGGCGTGGTGAAGTAGTGGGTGCAACCCCCATGTATTACCTTATGCTTAGCGGGGGAGAGCAGCATGTACTGCAAGTTCATTGCCCTTAGGTTTTGCTTCACGCAGCCAAAAAACATCCTCTGCTGCTGTACCAGGCGTGTGTAGTCTGGAAAGATGCGGATGGTATGATTTTCAAAAACTGGGTCTTCACCCTGCCGTGCCTCCCTAAGTATACAGTCTTGATCTCTGTAATTAGGGATCTTTGCAATAAGTGTGTGTGGGGAGGCACCCATCGGTGGGGGTAGGGCCCAGTGCCCGATGGGCCCATTCGATCACAAAGTGGGAAGAGAAGGGGGTGGAAGGCAGTGTCGTTTTGATCCAGTTTTCAAGGAAAAGCTCCGGTGTATTACCCTCGGCTCCCTCCGGGAATCCCACGAAGCGCAAGTTACATCTGTGGGATCGGCCTTCCGCATCTTCAGCTCTGCGCTCCAATACTGGTGTTTTCTCCGTTAGGGCCATTTTCAGGGTGGAGACCTCGGTCTCCAGCTTTGAGACCTTTTGTTCAGTAGCCAGGGATCTCTCCGCTACCGCCCGCAGGTCCACTCTCAATAGGCCAACATCGAGGGAGACCGCATCTATTTTTGCCTGTACCGTCGCGCTGGAGGCTTCAATGCAAAAACAACAATTGATGGACAGAATGCAGAACAATGTCGTACATTCACCCCAGTACAGAGATCTGGGCCTAAATCCATCGTTTTTTTGCTCACCCTGCCATTCCAGTTTGGACCCAGCCATATGCAAATCAGTCTTGACCCTGCGCCCAATGGGAACAGTATAGCCTGAACTGCCAGGCCAGGTCCTCCCTGGACTGGAAACAAGCATCCTAGGACCGGTTTCGGGCTTTCAGCCCTCATCAGCCAGGATAACTTGACTCCATTGGCATGGAGAGCACGGGACCCACGTCTGGGCATACCCGTCCCACTCGGGGTGACAAATGCAAAAACAATTGATGGACAGAATGCAGAACAATGTCGTACATTCACCCCAGTACAGAGATCTGGGCCTAAATCTATCATTTTTTTGCTCACCATGCCATTCCAGTTTGGACCCAGCTTCAATGGCAGCACGAATCTGAGCGCCAGTAGGGTCTACCTGAGCGGTCTCTGCCACTGGGGGTCGTTCACCTGGAGCATCCGGGCGCGGTGCGCCACCTTGCGCTGTGTACTAGTCTATCTTGGTTTGCTGTGCCCCCCTCTGGGGTCTGTCTTTCCCCATGATAGTGTCTACGAGCTCTGCAGGTTGGGAGCAGTGTTGCCAGTCCTCTCAGGGGCTTAGCACCCAGGGCCGAGGGGAGGTCTGTCAGGGGATCTTCAAGGTCCTGGCGAAAGCAGGATTCCTTCAACAGCTGCTTATTACTTTCTGCATCAATGGGCATCCGCAGAAGGGGAGGTCATTGGTTCCTAGCAGGTATGTACTGTTATATCATCTGGACCCTGAGTGAGCAGCTCTCCCCTTTGGTATAGAATGCTGCAGGGTCACTACCTTAGCGACTTGCCTCAATGGGCCAGTGAGGGGGGAGTTCATAGCAGGTGGAGGACGACCATAATTCCCAAACAAAGCTATGCTGCCACAAATCACCACTTTCCATCACCGGATGAATACCTCTTTTCAAGTCTCCTCTCCCATTGAGCCATTAGTACGCTTGTGTCTCCCAGGCTCTTTGCATACGTTCAATTGGGGGGCGAGCTCGGAGCCCCAGCAAGACTAAGAGCCGATGAGCGAGTGCCGGTCAGGCAGGTTCAAAGGTCTCCTGAACAGTTAAGGGGAATCTCTCGCGTCGTACTCCCGTAACCCAGGCTGATCTGCAATCTCCATAATCTCTGCCCCGCCGCACCTCACCTCTGTTCCATTAGGGTATCCGTCTGTTTCAGCTGATGCAGGCCGCCGGGAGGGGGATGGGCTGCCGCCTGATCTCCTAGTGAGCGGCCCTCCCCGGTTATTCAGCAGTCCAACACTCCTCTCACCAAGTCGCCGCACCTGAGCACAGTCTACCTTGGACGCTGGCTCATGTTTAACTTGCTGCCTCCTTACTTCGCTGCCCAGGCCGCAGCAGAGTTGCAGGTTGCAGCGGAGAACCTGTCCGGGCTCCCATCAAGTTGCTAACCTTGGACTGGAGTCCACTGCCTCCGACTGGTCTCCGCTCCCCTTTTTGAACTCCCCCATACACCTAGGACGCTCGGCAGTCACCTGCCTCCGCGTCGGTCTACTCGTGTCTTTGGCCGATTGCCGCAGCTGCCCCCGTCTGCGGTGGTACCCAGCGCGAGGAGGTTCAAGGCCTCACGGCAGAAGCCAGCCGGTGTAGGTCGCTCTGACGTGGTCCTATTCAGCTGCGCCCGCACGTTGTAATTCGGGCCGCTCATGGCTGTAAGTCCTTCTCCAGAAGGCAAGGGGGTAAAGCCCCCACACTATGTGGCAGGATGGGCAGGCTTCTGTAGGAGTGCGAGCTGGCCTGCTCCAGAGCTCCTTATAGTGCGTCCGTCGCGGCAGCCATCTTGGCCACGCCCCCACATTGTTTATTTGTTATATTGAGTTTTGGCCCTTTCAAGCCAGTAATCTGAAAATAGGTCAACACTCTAGAAAGGCCACACACACAGGATATTTTTGCAGTTTATTACAGGCAATGAGAGTATCGGAGCCTCTTTAAATCCCTTCGACCTCTGGACATTTCTGGTACATTATTCCTTAATGGTGGTTCCTTGCAATCTTTTTTTCTATGACGGCTTTGCAAGCTCATGTAGAGAACTGCCCAGGCACATCCTTACAATGCCTGGGTTTCTCCAGACTGGGTGCCCGGGTGTCGTTGGCTTTGACTCCGTGTGTTTTGCTTACTGAAGATAGCACTCCTTTTGTCGTTTTTTCCCCCACCATGCACTTGGCAAAGTGCACACCACAGCTGAGCCTCAAGTTTGGTCCGAAATGCAGCATTCTGTAACTTGAACCCTGACCTTTAAAGAGTGGTGGGGTATGGGTGGTGTCATGGGTGCTGGTTGTGTAATGGGATGGGGTTGAGGCTGCTATTGCTCACATAAGAAAGAACCAGAAAGTGAAGTAACCCTATATTCCCCTCTGGCACTGAGGCGTGAATTGGGTATGGCCTAATACTCTTTGCCAGCTCCTGCATATGTTTGTTCTGCAGCACACCAAGATTGTGGTCATTGTAGGAAGCTGGCTTTTTATGTAGTGTACCAAAATGAGGTACACTATGTAGAAAGTCCAGATGACCCTTATTGCTTTACAGGGCTTAAATTAATAATCCCAAATGCTTTGTTTTATGGTAGTGTGGACGAGCAGTTTAGGGTAGTGTTAAGCATTTGTTGTACACAGTCAATAAATGAGACAATCACTCAAGAAGAAACTCAAGACCAGTTTAGAAAAATAGCATATATTTTTATGTAATTTTAGACACCAAGATCATCGGGTAACTACTTCAGACGTTTTCAAATTTCACAGTAAAACAGTAGAAAATGACAGCTGTTTGATAGCCTTGAACGCGGTAATGTTATCTTATGGGAGAAACATTCACTGCATAGGTACACTTACAGATTACTTCCAGGACTGTTCTTCTGGACTTAAGGTAAGTAGAAGCCAAGAAAGCACCATCAGTTCAAGTTTGTCTGCCCTCTGGTGTCCGGGTGTAGAGGTGCTTTCAGCGATGGTAATCTTGAACACTACACGCTAAAGTCAATGGGGAAAAGTAACTGTAAGAAAAGGCTGCAAGGAGGGACTGGGGGACCAGTCCGGCAAAACCCGTGGGTAGTGGGGCGGCTCTACTCTTGAGGGTCTCAGGACCACCACAGAAGCACCATTAGTTTGTGAGCCCGGGTGGGGGAGCTCGGGAGCAGAAGTGTTTTGTCCTGCGGGCCGGTGAGTTAGAGGCTCAGTTTTTGGTGTTCCGGCAGGAGAGGGAAAAGGATCACAGCAGTGCCACTCTCTGTATGAAGCTAGCCTCTCTCTCATAGTTCCCGTGACGTGCAGGTAAGTTTTGCCGGTGATGGTGTTCCGACTGAACACAAACAAGCCTTGGGGCTTGCAACTGGCTGCAGTACCTCGAGTATTGTTGCAGGGCGGCTCCTGGGGGTACTGGCGTCTCCAAACTTCGCAGGAAGACTGATCTGACCTCCTGGAGCATGAAGATCTCTTGTTGGGGTGCTGCTCCCTCCGTGGGTCTGGGAGTCGACAGAACGGTGTACCGTGCAGCTGCAGTCTGCCTGCTGGTGCAGGGGAGTAACTCTTCCACTCCAAGGGAGTTGCTGCAGGGTCAAGGAAGTGCTGGTCGGTCTTCCAAGAGTTTGGGGAGGCTGTTACGCTTATGGACGAGTCTGTGTTGGTGATGTTCGGGAAAGCAGCAGTCAGGCAGGGTTTTGCCCCAAAGTAGATCCTGGTCCACACTTCTCATGTCTTCGGCTTTTTTTTGTCCTTTAGGCAGACAAATCTGAGTTCCTGGTGTCAGGGGGGCCACTTAAATACTACATTTAGGGGCGTTAAGGAAAGTGAAGGGTAGTAGCCAATGGGCTACTTACACCTGGGGTCTCTACACCCCCTATATGATGACTTCCTGTGGGGAGTGGGCATAACAGTGTCGCAAAGTTCCAAATTCCACCAAAATCATGTTGGTGTAATCCTTCTTTTATGGAGCACATCAGGCAGCCCACCTTGTGGTGTGACTGGCCTGGTACTGCACCACTCCTCCTTGCATAGCTAATTTCGTGCCTGTCCTGGTGCCAAATGGGCCTCAGGGCAGGAGATGGCATCTCCCCGGTCTGGGGGAAGCCGGTGTCGCATATCAAAGGCGGCAGTGGTTTTGAAGCTCCTGGTCTTGATATGCTCAATAACTTGCCATTCTACTGGAGGTGGTGTGAACACCTTCCTCTAGAGCAGGCATGGTTTCTGGCGTCCAAGAGCGTGGGCTTCCACCTGCAGGGCGTCAAACGTCTGTGGTGGCAGGTTGGACGATGCCAGTCAGCCAGCACACTAAGATGCTGGTAGGTTTTTCTGGGGGCACCTCTAAGGTGCCCTCTTGGTGCATGTCCTAATAAATCTCGTACTGGCAACAGTATAGATTTATTACGACAAGGTGTTTGATACCAAACACCATGGGTTTCAGTAAAGTCATCATGTAGCTGGGGAACTCGTAATAACCAGTGCCCAGTACATTTACCTAAGATGACTTCCCTGTTTACTTGTACCATCTAGTATTTTAACTAGACAGCACAGGGGCATATCAGATCATGCAGATATGCCCTCACATTTAATATAATGTAGTCTGCCTTAGGGTTATAAGGTCTGCCGTAGGGGTGACTTAAATATATTAGATGCAGAAACTTTGGCATGGTACACAGTGAGTGTGCCATGTCATGTTTTCACACATCGTTTACACCATGTCAAACAGTCTGCATTCAATTTGCTTGAGGGTCCCTTAGGGTGGCATAATACATGCTGCAGCAATTGGGGACCCTCTTTAGTAGCCATGCCGCAGGTACCAGGGGTACCATTTACGAGAGACTTACAGTGATGCTAGTGTGTCAATTATACCACAATTAGACCATTTTATTTTGTTTTAGGGAAAATGCGATTATCAGGGTTCAGTGCACTGTCAGAGTTTAAAACCAGTATCTAGTAGTTCTACGGTGGGCAATATGGGGGGTCGGGGGGCAACTGCAACAAAATTCCAGTTTCCTACAGTCCTCTTTTGCCAAGTGCTGTTGTTTTGTAGTATCTACAAAACGTTGTTTGCTCATTGATGATACCTTAATGATCCTGTATTAGCATTACTTTTTCGCTCATTTATGATTTTGGAAAGATATTTGGCAATGGTATTAGTGTAGTACTGGCGCCAGTGTAGCCTCAGATTTCTATATATTTTTGAAGATGGTTAGGTGAGCCATGGAGAGGGAGTGTAACATGTTTCTTGTCCCCAGAGGTAGTCCTTTCCTCTCCTCAAAGGCTTGAAGGATTTTTTTTGTCGACATGCGAGGCAAACTGGGTCTGTACATTGGAGTGCATTTGGCTGATCGCTTATATGTGGAATTTTTTTCCTTCATCAGAGAGGTGGTACATGAGTTGAATCATACCCTACGTGAAGACAACTGCCAAAAGGTGTGGTCACTTGGGTATGCTCCATTTGTTTGTGCAAGGAGATAAATGTGTCTCAATTTACCTGTTCACATTTTATACATTTTATTTTTAACTAGATATGGAAAACTGAACGAGGACCAGATGGAAAAGCAACTGTGGAATTCTTGTCTAATTTAGCCCGGCATACCAAAGCTGTGAATGTTGTGCGCTTTTCTCCCTCCGGTGATGTTTTAGCTTCTGGTGGAGATGGTGAGTACCTAGATACTGTGCCCTAAATACTATTGTTGCATGTGCTGGTGAAAGAAAACTTGATGTATCTTGGCTGGCTATGGGACGCTGATTTCAATTCTACCCTCAACTGATAGAAAGAGCAGCCTAGTCATTCACTAAATATAGATGTCATTAACTAAATATGGATAAATTGCTTGTTTCCAAAGCAGCAAACCTTTTCCCCCAAAAATCATTTTGTGTCCCTTTTTTTGTAACCTCTTGTTTGTCATGCAGCAGATCAAGTTGGAGGTTACTTTTAGCCCTGGTTGTCTACGATATATCCTCGTAGTTTACAATGTGATGGGTTGCAATATTAGTATGTTGTGCAGTTAAGGTTGCAGCTTTATGCTTGTAATGCAGAATTACTCAGTAGAGTTGGAACTTAGCTTTATTCTTGGATCTTGAGCTCCACAATATCTATGCAAGCCAAATTCTTTTGCTGTGTCAGACAGGAGAGTATCCTGTGACTTAGACGTTGTGTTGATATTTTATGTCCGATCTCGCGCACAGTTTTGCCCAGAAACTGTATCCATATTATGAGGTGTTGTTTTTTTTCTGTCGTCATACCTTGCTCTGTATTAACTGTATATGGCTCCATACCCGGATTAATTATCTTTGAAAACGAGAGACCCTCCTAGAAACCGACTTTGATGGAGATGTAAAAATTCACAAATCAAAGTTCCTTTGACTTGTGTAACTTGCATCTCTTCCTTATGAAACAGGGTATCTGGCTTCCTTTTCTAGGGCTGTCTCACAATAACCCAGTTCACCAAAATAACGGCTGATGGTTACCATGTCCTCGTGAATCTGTCTTCTTTCGTGTTGGCCAGCTCTTCCTTGAAATGCTGTGATGTTCTCTATTCGCAGGCTTTGAGTGAGGGAGTCTGGTTTGCTGTGTGTCCTCAAACATCAGTTCAGGCAGGTTTTCCTGTTGAGCCATGTGGAGTGCCACGATAATCACGAGGAATCCGAGTGCAACCTGTGCTATTTTCACACACTGATTACATGGTGTTATCTTACTTTGATTTATTCCCAGATACTGCATAAATCGTTTATATGACCCTCCACTAAATGAATGTCTATTGTTGGACTTAATGTAGTGAGCATACCCGACTTTGTGAACAAGTACATCCATTGACAAAGTAGATGACTCTTCTAATACCATTGGCAAGTGAGACTATTAATCTCCTGCAACAAGAATGTTTTCCGGAGTCCATGGGTCCATCAAAGTCTATTTCTACAGTGTCCTTTATCTGAAATGTTGGACATGATTAATTCTTCTGGAGAAGTACGTTTCCTGGTACACTGACAAAGGTGGCACAGCTGTTTACATTTTCAACAAGAGCATTCAACTCTGGAAACTATGCCTAATTTTGCAGATTTTTGCATTTACTATGCCCATGTAGCTCTCATGTACAGTCTCAACTGTTTTCTTGTGTGATGACTGGAATTAAAATTCAGGTATCTTACTAATAGTCCATTTGCTCACACCGACAATTCATTTTGAATTTAAGATGCAGCATTTTATACCTATAGCAAAACGTCTAGAGTTTAAAACACTATGCACAACTTTTAAGGCACTTCATAACTCTGTGCCTAGCAATTTCCGTAGTAAATTAGCCTGGTACTCGCCTAGCAGAAAGCTCAGATCCTCGGAAGTGAGGCTAGTATCCATCCCTAGATCAAAGCTCATGGCCTGGGGTGGCCGGAGTTTCCTGTTGAAGGCAGCCACACTGTGGAGTGCTCTACCTGTATCCATCAAACGGTGTTCTGACTTCCTGACTTTTCGGAAGCAAGTTAAAACCTGGCTATTCTCTCACTGATAATTGGGAATTATCTCCGTTCAGGCCTCACATCTCCTGTGTGCTTCAGCGCCAAGACGCCCCAGGGCATTTGAGCGCTATATAAACCCTGAAATCAAATAAAATCATTTCTTTATGCATGACACCTGCGGCAAATTTGTGACCAGCATCGACATGCTTCCATCTGCTTGCTTTTATTCCTCAGTTTGTCTTTTGAACTTACATTTTCTTCAGTTCTTTTGTGAAGGTCCGTTTACAATCGCCTTTTGCCAATTTATGAAATTGATATATTCTTCTGCCTTTGAATTTCTTTTTTGTTGCTTGAAGTGGGTGACGAGATGTAGTGTGCTGGATTCTAATCTTTACCTAGTTAATGTAAATGTTTTTAATTCTACTCGTTAAGACCAGTTCTATTTCTTTCTATCCAAAGAGGCATTTTGGTTTAACTGCTTCCGAATATGGTTAAAAATGCTTGTGGATCTGTGATTGTAGAGAATGTTTAGGTATAATAAAACCGATAAAGTTCGCAGGCTCAAACAGTAAGGCTTTATTTTTCAGCCTGAGTATACTTGTTCCACCTCAGTCTAACTTCCGCTGTATTCCACTTGTCACTTTCTCTGATCTTTTTGAATGGATTGTTTCATTCTTCAAAATCTTGAAATGCTCCTTCTTTCTGTAGGAAGCTGGCTCTTTATATAGTGCACCAAAAGGAGGTACACTGTAGAGGGTCCAGGCAAACCCTAAAGGAATTAGAGACACAAATGACAACCCAAATGCTCTCTTTTGTGGAAGTGTGGGCGAGTAGTTGAGCATATCGGAGGGTAGTGCTAAGCATTTATTACACACAAAAGCAGAGTAAATGAGACACACACTCATTAAAGAAATCAACACCAATTTATTAAAATAACACATACTTTTATATAAATGTAGATACCAAGATAATCGGAACCGGGTAAATACTATTCTTTTGAATTTTTACAGTTTTCAAAAATGGACACTGCAATTTCTGGATAGGTATTGTTATCCTATGGAGGAAAAACATGTATTGCATTTGGGCACTTAGCAGTGACTTATGGGACTGTTCTTCAGGACTTAAGGTAAGTATGGAGCAAGGTTCAAGGCCACACCAACTGGTCACCTCGGGAGGCTCTGGGGCATCCAGGTACAGAGGTGTCACGGCGTAGGGTGTCCCATTCACTTCAATGAGAGAACAGTTCGGTTAAAAAGAGGTTGCAAGCAGTGACTGGGGGACCTGTCCGGGGGAACCCACAGCGGGGCTCGACCCTTGAGATCCTCGGGCACGGGTGATGCATTTGGTCCACTTCTCCTTGGGCTGTGGGGCTCGTGTGCATTGGTGTCTTCTGATGTTGGATTCTGGTGCAGGAGTCTCTTGCGGTTGGAGGGGGCCTGCAGAAAGAGGCTGCATACGGCGACTGGAAGTCCAATTTGGGCAAACCCAAGTTTGGGCTTGGCTCTTGTAGGTCTGGGGACCCCGTTGGCACCGTCACCTCCCTTGTACTCGGACTCTGGAGTACGTGTGCATCGGTGCCTTAAGGTGTCGGGTGGCTGCAGTCAGACTCACGTCTTGGTCTTTGTTTTGCAGAAGAGGGGCAAACAGGACAGCTGGGCCACTCACAAAGTGATTCTTTCGGTCCCTGAAGTCCCTCAAAGTGCAGGTCTGTCTTCCTCGGCGTTGGTGTCCGAACTGGGCACAACAAGCATTGACTGTTGCAAGGGGTTTAGGACCCCGGGGTATCGGTCCTGTGCGGCCCTGGTTGTTCCTGGTGTCCTCTCACTCGGTGGAAGGGCAGATATGACCTTCAGGAGCACAGGGTCTTCTTCCTGGGGAGCCGGTGTGTCGGGCTAGCCGGGAAGGCACAAATCAGTGGACTGCACCATGCATCTTTGGTGCCTGCGGCTGCAGGGAAGTTGCTCCTCTACTCCAATGGAGTTTCTTTGGCAATTTGTGAAGCTCTGGCAGCCCTCCGGATTTCTTGAGGTCTGCACAGCAGCAGGACAAGTCAGATGCTCCATGAGGGTCGGGTGCAGCAGGCAAGCTGACTGGGATGGCGCCAAGTCAGTCGTGCTCCTTGGTTCTCGGGTCAGCAGTCTTCTTAGTTCTTTTCTTCTTTTGGTCCATAGAAATCTGCTGTCCTGATATCAGATGGTCCCCTAAATACTCAATTTAGGGCCATTAAGTTGAAGTGATGGGTAGTAGCCAATGGGCTACTTACCTCTGGGTTCACTAAACCCCACTAGATGACCACTTCCTTTGGGAAGTGGGCATCACCCTGTCCCAGAATGCCTAATGTCACCACGCACAATATGGTGGAATTTCTAAGGTCGTATTTACTTCCAGCTGATCACCCTAGAGGTGTGTCCATCCTGGCAATGCAACACGCCTCCTGCATAGCTAATTTTCCCCCGTCCAGTTGCCAAAGGCTCTGGACAAAGGTAGTTGGCTTCCTCTCCTGTGAGAGAAGCCAGATTCACATACCAAAGATGGTGGGTTGTTTGAAGCTCCCCTGCCTTGAAATGCTAATCTGCAGCTCATCCCGTGGGAGGGGGTGTGAACACCCTCTGCCTGAGCAGGCTTTTTTTCTGACCTCCTGAGCACATAGGCCCTCACCCAGGGAGGTTGGGGGGGGGGGTTGGGGTGGTCAGAAACTTGACTCTGGGGGCAGGATGGCGAAAACCAGTCAGCACACCAGTAGCTGGTAGGTTTTCAGGGGCACCTCTAATGTGCCCTCTGGGTGCATGCATTAATAAATCCAACACTTTCATTAGTGTTGGTTTAATACCAAACACCCCTATTTTCAGTGAAGTCATCATGTAGCTGGGGAAGTGGTTTTGACCAGTGCCCAGCACATTCCTTAAGATGGCTTCCCTGCTCACTTTCAATACCTAGTATTGGAACTAGACATCGCATGGGTATATCTGGTCATGCAGATGTATCTTCACATAAAATATAATGCACCCTGACTTTGGGCTCAAAGGCCTGCTGTAGGGGTGACTTACATATATTAATTAGATACATGGACTTTGGCATGACGCACAGGAGTCTGTCATGTCATGTTTTCACTCATGGTTTGCACCACGTCACGCAGCCTGCTGTGGCAGTCGGTGTGGAATTTGTATGTGGGTCCATTAGGGTGGCATAAGATATGCTGCAACCCTTAGTGACCCTTTTTAGTACCCTGCCCTAAGTACCTGGAGTACCATTTACTAGGCACTTACAGGGGTGCTAAAGTCCTTTGCCAGTTGTAGCCCAATTGGACAACACCTTGTTTTATGGAAGGAACACTGGCACTGAGGTCTGGTTAGCAGGCCTCAGTGCACTGTCAGTCGAAAATCAGCCATCTAGTAGCTGAAAAGGGGGCAAAAAGTGAGGGTGGGGTAATTGCAACAAAAGCCCTGTTCTCTACACTTTCCTAGTTAATTCTCCTAAAGGTGCACTTAGTTACAAGTTGAAGAATGTGATAAAAACAATAGCTTGCCATAACTAAGAAAGATGTCCCTTTACAAACATCAGTTAGTACTGGAGGGTCTACGTTTGATAGGTGCATTCCTTGACTAGAAAAGACCTGTCCATAAAATTGTTTAGTCAAATTCACAAATGTCTTTGAAATTTAGACCTGCTTCAGCTTAACACTTACACACTTGTCTTTATGCATGACCATGCTTCTTTTGATCTTTACTGTATATAAGCATGGCGTCACTAAAATGTAAAGAATTTCTTTTCAGTTGAATAATTTTCTGAACAATGTAAAAATGTGTGCAGCCTATGAAAGTTGAAGTAAAATCCGGAGTCAGGAAACTGAGTAAATCGAGTTCATTTCTCAAACCAGATACTTACATGGTGCTCCCTCCCCTGCTCAGCTGTAACTGTCACAACCGCTGTGTGAGGATTCCATTCCCTCACACATCCCAATCGCCGTGGTACTGCATACATTGACGTATCGCCTTTCTTTACACATAGATGGAGCTCTCTCGCCTGCTCAGCTGTAATTGTCACCACTGCTGTACCATGTACATAAGCCTAATCTGCGTGGCAACGGTCACTAAGCAGCAGGTCTGCATACATTATAACTAAGGCTCCCGGTCTTCCGTTTTAACTGATTTTTGCAGTTAAATACACACGGAAAACAATGAGTTTTCTGTCTATTTTTTAAAACAAAAAATTCAGAAAATTGTGCTTCATGCGAGTTCTTCTCCATGCTGTCCTTCATGAAATCCAGGCGAACACCTGAGCAGATTGACAGCTTGGAGTTAAAAAAACAAAAACAAAAAAAAAACAGGATGAGATTTTGATAAATACACCTACGTTTTATTTTTTTGGGTCTGCTTATTACGTTTTCATGATACATTTACATTGCAATTGCAGGCACAATAAAAATACAAGGGTGTTAATATCTGAGCGTCAGGACAGGAGACCTGTGAAAAAGTATGTTAGTTAGTCTGGTACATGCTCCCTTGCAGGTCTAGAAAATGCTGGTGTATTCGGCACAACACAAGGCCGAGAGGTGCCCCCCATAGTAAATAATCCGTACGCAGTCATGTTGTCCACTACATTCCATTGCAAGGACATCAGATATATTTAAACTGCTTAACTTTGATCAACCAGTTAGCTCAAAGAGAACAGAGATAAACATCTTGGGTAGGGGGCGGGGAAATGGGTTTGGGACAAGGGAAAAACAAAGAGGGTTCGCTGTCTCTGCAGTTCCAAGTTCGCCTTGGGTAAGTTACCATCTTCTCAATAAAAGTCCTGCATCATTTGGTACACATCTCATTGTATATACAGTGGCACATCATTGACCGTATTATCATAGCCTACATGGGTAGATTTGTTCAGGTATGATCTAAGTTACAGTGGCGACACCGACATACTCCTCAGGACATAATGCAGTCTGGATGGCAGTCAGGATCGCATCCCAGTTGGATGAGATGGGGTATTTGCGTAGTCCTAGAGTGTGCTCCTTACAAAGAGGAACCCCTTCCACCCTAACCCACGTGAGGATGGAGTGTGATCAGGCCGTTATAGACTGCTGTTCACTGGACTTCCAGCGCTTTGTAATGAGGCGCTCTGCTACTACGAAACCACGTTCCAGAAAGCGTCTAGTGGCCCTGTGCTACTTATCTCTCGGGAGAATGCCCTATATTTCCATATTCCACTATACTAATTCACCACTAATCCTTTATGGGTTCCAAAGTAGCGTGCTACTCGCCAATGAAGCGTTTCAACACCCCATCAGGGTTACCAGCGCTATATAAACGCAAACCTTTTTCCCTTTTCTACCCCTCCCCAACCCTTCTCAATCCAAATAACTGACTAACATATCCACCACTCAAATTACTTTCATGTTTCGCCATACTAATTCAACAGTAATCCTTATGGGTTCCAGAGTAGCGTGCTACTCGCCAATAAAGCGCTTCAAAACCCCATCAAGGGGTAGCAAGCGTATATAAATACAAACCTCTTTCCCTCTTCTATCCCGCAACCTACCCGTCTCTATCCAAATAACTGAATAACATATCCACCACTCAAATTACTTCATACTTCACTATACTAATTTTCAACACTAATCCTTTATGGGTTCCAGAGTAACGTCCTACTCGCCAGAAAAGCACTTCAACACCCATCAGGGGTAACAGGTGCTACATGAATGCAAACCTTTCTTCCCGTTTATCCCTCCGCTACCCTTCTCACTTCAAATAACTGACTAATACCCACCACTCAAATTACTTTCATATTTCACCATACTAATTCAGCACTAATCCTTTATGGGTTTCCGGAGTAGCGTGCTTCAACATCCCATCAGGGGTAACAAGCGCTATATAAATACAAAGCTTTTTTTTCCCTCTTCTATCCTTCCAAATCCAAATAACTGACTAACCTATCCACCACTTAAAATTTACTTGCATGTTTCACTATACTAATTCAACACTAATCCTCTATGGGTCGGAGTAGCGTGCTACTCGCTGAAAAAGTGCTTTGACGCCTCGTCAGGGGTAGTAAGCGCTATATAAATGCAATTACAATACAATATACAGACCTCCTATGTGCACTCAAACTGCTGGTCGACAGATGTCACGTGACCCCCTCCCGGTACTGCTGTAACGAGGAGCATGCCCAAATGTGTAAAATATCTGCATCAGGGTGGCTGCAGCGGGGGCAAGCCCCATCCAGTCTATGAAAATAACGATTGATCTTCTCGGGGGTTGGATACACCCTGTGTATAATGTAGAATTGTATCAGCCGGAACCTGGCATTGCGAGGGACGTATGTGGGACCTGACAGAATCTTGTCCCATTTCTTGGAGGTGCATGGACGGGTCATGTCCGTCTTCCATCGATGCCGCAGTGAAGTCAGTGTTGTGGCAATTTGCAGCTGAAGTGCGTCTGCCAGCCACCAGGTGAGATGTCGTCCCTCTCCCATGACATGCAAGTATTGAAGTGTAAGGTGAGACGGTGGTTCCTGTCTAACATCCCCTCCCCCCCCCCTCCAGTGTCTCTATAATGCGCGAATCCAAGAGGCATGACTAATGAAATGCCCCAGAGGCAACACCTCCTCCTGTGTCAGTGTCTCACATGGTACGAGTATGCCATCTTGATACAGGTCCCCCAGAGTTTGTAAACCAACAGCATGCCACTCTGAGAGCTCAGTCAGTGATGTTATCCTGCTGCCCCCCGAGCATACCTAACAAATGGAATTGCGGGGGCATAATGTGTAATATGTTTAATGAGAAATATGCAGCGGCGGAAGCAACGATAGGCCACCTGCAGTAGTAGAGGACGAGGTGTAAGAAGCTGGCGCTGTATATACTATACCAAAGTGAGGTATAGTGTGCACAGAGTCCAGTGGAACCCCAAAGGTAGGCATGGGTAAATGGCACCTTACTCTCTATTTGTGGTAGTGTGGGCGAGCAGTAAGGCTTTATCAGAGGGTAGTGTTAAGCATTTGTTGTACACACTCAATTAGCAAATGATTGTCACACACTCAAAGACTGAACTCAGACCAATGTTTGTATAAAAATATTCTTTTAGTTATTTTATTTCCTAGAACCAAGCAAGCCTGGCACAGGTAAGTGAAGTACTTTGCAGTAATAATACAGTTTGTAAACGGTTTGTATTGCAGTTGTATATATACTTTTAATGTGGTTACAGTAGCACTACTAGTAATGCAATGCTTTGAAAGAGTGTACATATACTTTGTATTGGCTTTTTAGTAGAACGTCAAGTAGATTACTTTACAGATTACTTTTCATAGACTGTGCAGTATACCTAGATACTACATTGGGACATTTCCTGTAAACGGGTAAGTAAAAGCGTTTTTATTTGGTTACAGTTTTAAAGACTTTTATAGATTTTCCAACTCCACACTTAGAAACTTTTCACAGAAAAACAGTCCATGTTATCCTATGGAGGAAAATAGGGTTATCGGTTCAAAGGTAAGTATTCGTTTGTGGGAGTTGGTATTCTAGGGGTAGACTCAGGGGTCCCCCAGGGTCAAGGATGCACTCTTGTTATACCCTCAGTGGGACTAGGGCGGCCGGGTGCAGAGTGCTGAGGCCCATTGTTATCCAATAGGGGGCCTCCGGTTGGTGGCTGCTGACTAGCAGGCCACAAGGTTGTGGGAGCCAAGCTCCTGGTGTTAGGCTCAGGGCAAAGGGGGATCCGGTTTAGCACACAAAGTGCACCCGCAGAGACGCAGGGGCGGCTGGGTGCAGGGTGCTGTTTTGAGGTCGGTGGCCTTTTTTCAATGGGGATTTTCAGTTTTGATTTTTAGCTGCAGGCTCAGTCCAGGAAGACTTCTGGGAGGAACCAACAGCTGGGCAGGTAAGTTGGAGGGCTCTGGGACGTAGGTGCACCTCTGGTTCTATTCTCCAGGGCGCATGGTGGCTGGAAGCAGGGGTGTCTTTTGAGGTTGGATTTCAACTTACCGGGCCACTTGCGGTTGGGGTGGTCTCCGTGTAGAGGCTGCAGGCGACGTCTGGGAGTCCTGGAGGGGTCAACCCAAGGTTGACTCGGACTCTGGAGCGCTGGGGGACCTCGCTGGGACACCTCGCTGGGACCAGTGGGCCACTCTAACTCGGGCCGTAGGCGTCTGGTGCAGTGGTGGTTCCAGGCGTCGGGTTTCTTTGTCCTCAGCAGTCTCGGAGTCTTTCTTGGCTGTTTCTTTTGAACAGAGCTGCTGTTCGCAGGAGATCCAGTCTTTGTTGAAGGCAGTCAGTCCTCCCAGGGTTCTGGAGGTCGCTGACTGCAGGACAGGGCAACTTCTGGCGCAGGATCTCTGGAAACTGCAGATGGGCCGGTAGGGCTGGGGCCAAGTCAGTTGTACTCTGCAGTCTCCTCTGCTGGGCGTCTTCTTTTGTCCTTCGTAGGTTGCGGGAATCTGCCTTCTTGGTTCAGGGCTGCCCCTTAAATACTGTATTTAGGGGGCGTTTTAGGGGTCTCGAGGTTAGTAGCCAATGGGCTACTGACCTTAGGGTGACTACACCCTTTGTGTGCTCACCCCACGTGGGGGAGTGAGCACAATCCCTAGTCCTGATTGGAGAGTGCCTGCCATCTGCAAGATGGCGGGCACTGAAGAGGGGGCTTCACCTCGCCTCCCCCACCTGAGGGGTGGGGTTGGCAGAGGTGGGCACACCTTCTGGGCTGTGCTAATTTTTCCCGCCTGTCTTCCAGCCGAAAAGGAGGGGAGACGGGAAGGGGACCTGCTCCTGATAGCAGGAGAGGCTGGGGGTTGCATTACAAAGGCGCAAGGCCTTTGAATCTCCCCTGCCACAGATGGCTCTTCCTGGCCTGGGGGAGGTGTGAACACTTCCACCCAGGGAAGGCTATGTTTCTGGGCTCAGGGAACGAAGGCTCCCACACCAGGGGTCCAGAAACTTGTCTCGTGGTGGCAGGCTGGTGTGTACCAGTCAGGGAACCCACCGGAGGCTGGTCGTTTTTCAGGGGGCATCTCTAAGATGCCCTCTGAGTGCATTTTTCATTAAATCCCACACTGGCATCAATGTAGGTTTAATGTGCTGAGAAGTTTGATACCAAACTTCTCAGTTTTCAGTAAAGCCATTATGGTACTGTGGAGTTCGTAATGACAAACTCCCAGCACCATATACTCTTAATGGCAGTACTGCACTTACAATGTCTAAGAATGGACTTAGACACTGTAGGGTACAGGGTTCATGCACCTGTACCCTCACCACTGGTATAGTGCACCCAGCTAGAGGGGTGGCTGATCTGTGCCAGGGCAGTGGGTTGTAGGCATGGCACACACGGATGTGTGCCATGTCCACTCGACACTTTGTTCTGCACCAAAACACGCAGCCTGCAAAGGCAGTGTGCAAGTGTAATGGTACAGGGCCTCTAAGGGTGGCACAATAAGTGCTGCAGCCCTTAGCGGCCTTCCCTGGTCGCAGTGCCCTGGGTACCTGTGGTACCATTTACCAGGGGCTGAGCTGTGGCCAGAGTGCCAATTAGGAGTGCAAGGTACAGTTTTTGGGAAAGAACACAGGCCCTGGGAACCTGATTGACAGGAACCCAGGGCACATCAAGTCAAAGTGCATCAGTAGTCTGGCAAAAAGTGGGGGGGGGGGGGGTTACTGCAACAGACCCCCAGCTTCCTACATGACGTCGGGATGTCTTAGAACAAGGATGGAACAAATTAAAATGGGCACCCATTCGACAGGGAGAACCATCTGCTGCCGTGTCGGAGAGGTGTAGTTCGACCATCCAAAGGACTAGCCGTTGCATCTGAGACGCTAAGTAATAATGCTCAAAATTAGGTACTGCTAATTCTTCTTGGGCCGATGGTAGATACAATTTCGAGAGTGCCACCCTTCAGCGAGTCGTGTTCCATATAAGGTCTCTTGGCATGCGTTTCAGTGAGTGGAGTAAGTTACAGCTGCAGATTAGCGAAAAAGTAAAGACGCTGAAGTACCACCATTTTCGTGGGAGCAATTCTCCCGGCGTCCGAGAGAGTAAGGGTCTTCCAAAAAGACATCTGTGCCTTTAAGAAAGTGAGTGCCTTTGTGAGATTGCCATCAAGTAGGTCCCAATCAATATGATAAATCCGAATGCCCAAATAACAGAACATACTTGGTTGCCAAACTACAGAAGCTCCGTTAATTATGAGTACCGGGTTAGGCATCCTAGAAACGAATGGAAACAAGCAGGACTTTCCCCAATTGACATTCAGTCCAGATAGATGTGCGAAGCGAGTAAGCAGATCAGGTATGACATCCCGGACAGATCAGGTATCTCTGACGTATAGTAGCAGATAGTCCGCGTGTAATGATATTGCATGTATTTCCCCACCCAGTGGTATGCCCATGATCCCACCGAAGCGCGATGGGTGCAGAGGTGCCTTTAGGCTTCAGGTTTTCCTTACTGGGAGCAGTCGCAGTAGAGGGGGCCTGCGTGCAGAGGCTGCAGGGGATGCTGGAGAGTTCACTGGGGGTGAAATCATGGTGGACCCTGTCTCTGGAGGGCTGGGGGACCACAATGACACTGTTGGCCCACTTCAACTCAGGCTTGGAGCGATGGGTGCAGTGGTGTCTTAAGGCATCGGGTTTCTGTAGTCACAAAGTCCTCACAGGAGTGTTTGGATGTTTGCAGGGAAGCAGGCCCGCTACTTCTCGGGAGGTCTTGGTTCCTGGGTGAAGTGCTGGCAGGTCTCCCGGGCTTTGGGGACTCAGCAGTTGCAGGACACATTGACTTTTGGCGGAATTGTCAAAGTCCGAAGGCAGGAGGGCGCCAGGTCAGTTGCTGGGTCATCAGTTCTTGCAGGATGCGACTCTTTACCTCCTTCATTATTTAGGTCAGCAGGATCTGATTTCCTGGTGCCAGGGCCTCCCCTAAATACTGAATTTAGGGTCATTAGTGAAGTTTAGGGTGTTCCTAAATGTTGCAACACAAAGATGGGCACTTCTGAAAAATTGTACCCACATCAGATTAGGCCACCTTAGGGATGGTACTAGCTGGGGGGGGGCCAGTAGCACACCTACCTGACTAGCTAATTTCCTGCCTGTCCAGGTGCCAAAGGGCTCTGGATAAATGGGGGGGGGCCGGTTGGCCTCCTCTCCTGTGAGGGCAGCCATGTTCACATTTCAAAGCGGGAGCTTCTTTGAAGCTCGCCGGCCTAGCAGTGCAAATCAGTAGGCCCTCCTGAAGGAGGTGGTGTTAACACCTTCTGCTTCATGATCAACTTTAATGCCTATTATAACACCCTTTTGGGTATTTTCTGCATCATGGCATTATTTCATTAATTCAGTTTGCTGTATGAACTGTGAATGTGGAGAGATGTCAAGTAGCAAATATGGTTCCATCGTAATTCCTCTGGTGCACTATTCACTTAAAGGGCCAGTTCAAGGTTGTATTGTATTTGTATTGGCTGTATTCCTCAGAGAGGCTGCTAAGCTCTCAGATTTGCATTGATACCGAGGTGCCATCTGGTGTATACGGTTAGAAGGATGTTTGGCTTAGAGTTGTCTTTGTGGGGGATGGTAGTTGAGGTCCATGAGATTCTTAGACTTGCTCCAACCATGATGCAGCAAACATCACAGTGCTTAAACATGTAGTATTGCAGATGGTGTGGGGATGGATGCAGCCGCGCATATTTCTTTGCGCAGATCATACTCTGTATATTGTGGTTATAGTTTTTGACAGTGCTGTGTTTTTAATGCTTTCTGGAATTGGAGATAGTTGTGAGTTCTCCTTATTCAAGCAGGCATTGAGTTCAAGAGTTTGGCAGAATTTAAGCAGGAGGTGTAGGAAAGTGCCCCTTTTTGCATGGTTGCCCCCCACTTTTTGCCTGATGATGCTCTTTGACTAAGTGTTCCCTGGGTTCTTACCAGGTACCCAGGGCCTGTGTTTTTCCCCCCCTAAAACTGTACCTTTGCACCCCCAATTGCCACCCCTCTGGCCACATGTAACTCCCTTGTAAAAGGTACCAAGGGTACCAAGGGCACTGTGATCAGGGAAGGCCTCTAAGGACTGCAGCACATATTGTGCCACCCTTAGAGGCCCTGTTCCTGCACACACACACACACACACACGCACGCACGCACGCACGCACGCACACACACACACACCCCCCCACACCCCCCTTTTGCAGGCTGTGTGTTATGGTGCAGAGAAAAGTGAAGTCGACATGGCACACATACCTGTGTGCCATGCCTACAACCCACTGCCTATGGTATAGATAAGACACCCCTCTAACTGGGTGCACTATACCACTGGTGAGGGCAGAGGTGCATGAGCCCTGTACCCCTAAAGTGTCTAAGTCCATTCTTAGACATTGTAAGTGCAGTAAAGCCATAAAGAGTATATGGTCTGGGAGTTTGTAATTACAAACTCCTCGGCACCCTAATGGCTTTACTGAATTCTGGGAAGTTTGGTATCAAACTTCTCAGCCCATTAAACCCACACTGATGCCTGTGTGGGATTTAATGCCATATGCACTCAGAGGTGCCCCCCGAAAAATGACCTAACTCTAATGTCCTGGCTTAGTGGCTGCTCTCCAGCTGCCACCCCCAGACATGTTTCTAAACTCCTGGGTCGAGAGCCTCCCGCTCTCGATGTCTGAAACAAAGCACATCCTGGGCAGAGGTGCCAAGCCTCCTCCCCCTGGATGGGCAGGGTCCACGAAGGGGAAGCTTCCACATCTTGCCGCTTTTGTGAGCTGACCCAGCAAATTTGCTACTCTCAGCAACTGGCCCCCACCGGTTTAACCCACTTTGGGAGGGAGAATCGGCAGGAAAACCAAGATTGCCCACGTTTGCCAACTCCACCCCTCAGGTGGGGGAGGCGAGGTGAAGCACAACTCTCAGTCCCCGCCATCTTAAAGATGGGGGGGGGACCCATCCAACCAGAGTGTGGCTTATGACCCCCTCCCACTAGAGTGTGGCATAATAGGGGGTGTACCCACCCCAAGGAAGGGACCTATTGTCCCCACCTGTACCTACCTGAAATGCCCCTAAATGTAGTATGTAGTGGCAACCCCGAACCTTGCCTCCTCAGACGAGTAAAAAGAAGACCGGAGAGCCGTGCTGAAGGAAGAGAACACCAACTGCCTTGGCCCCAGCCCTACCGGCCTGTCCTGAACTAGACCTGCTCCAGCGGAATCCCGGCGTGTCATGCAGCCAGCAAACCCCCCCCCCCCCCCTCCTGAACCCGGACTACAGAAGGTTCCACCTGTTTGTGTCTTTTTGAATGGAGGCACAGAAAGTAAATGGGCGTGCCTTGAGATGTGGCACTTACGTTAATCTTGGGATGCAGTAATTATACTTCAAAAACGTATTACCAGTTTTTATCTTTAATTATGACAGACTGTGTGAATATCACGCCACCTAAAGACGTGGACTTATTTACCAATTTGACCAATTCTCCTAATTAGTTGTACATATTTTACATGTTTTTCTTTACTTTTTTAACATTATTGGAAACATTACCCTTTTTTACCTAAACCTTTTCATTCACTTTCACCATTTCCTATTTTTATTACCCTTATCTACTTTTCTCTTTACTTTAGTTTTGGTTATTTTTTAATTTATCACTTATCTGGATTTAATTATCAAACGAGTTTTATTTCATGAAGTAATTAAGTTGAGAATAACATGTCACGGAAGAGGCTAAGTCTTGAAGATGTAGCATCAGGGTGATTGTGGAGTGAGGTGAAGTGTCTTTTTTATTTTTGTTATTGCCTTCTTTGTGTTGAAGCAGGCATCTGTAATGTATGGTTAATTAGCCCTGTAACCTACCATTTATTTTAATTTGAATCATTGAAATGTTTGGGTTCTGTCCTTGTCTCACAGATGCAGCTATACTTTTGTGGAAACTGAATGATAATAAAGAGCCAGAGCCAACATCATTTCAAGATCCAGAGGACGATGAAGCACTACTCAGCAAGGAAAATTGGAGCGTTGTTAAAACTTTAAGGTATGTTTTTATGACTACATGACGCATGCACTTTTTTCCCCCCTGCAAATACTGTATATTTCCACAAGTTAGGGAATGGTACATTATGAAGAGGCATCAAATTCTACATGAAAGATTAGTGAAGGCCATATTTTGTTAAGTTAACGTGCAGCTTGAGATTTATTTTAATTTTGTATGTAATTTTTGTTTCATTTAAAGGACTTTTAAAAACATTTTTAGTCAATTTGTCAGGTGCCGCAGATAGCTGCATATAACAACCTCTGAAGCATTTCATGATTCTGTGTTCTTCAGCATTGATGAGGGGCGATTTGCCTGCTTGGGTCCTGCATGACTTTTTAATGTGAACCAGTTCACAAACCCACCACCTTGTGAGGCACTACTATAGTATCCATTCACAAGATAAAGAATCTGTGGTTAGAGTATCCACCAGAAAGATCTTTACAGATGGATATTACTAACTGCAAATCTCTCACCAAACCTACTACTTCCCCCTTAGGCTCTTTTTCCATTGATAAAGTTCCCAACATAGACATCTGCACACTGGTCATACCAATGTACAAATAGATGGGTAGTGCTTGTATACGGCTCAGTTTGTCATGTCTGGAGCAGAACTATGTTGGCGTGGAGCCATACGACACCACCTAGTGATGAGCAGGATAACTGCTGTAAAAGATTCCAGACCAGTCTGATGCTTGGGGATTATTCACAAGGTGAGGAATATTCAGTTAGATAAGGGTATCAATCAGAAAGATAGTTACTGAAATTAAGTAACTAGTTCTTTTAAGTCGAGCCTGGGCAGCGCATTCGCTGCTGCGAGGCATGCAGTAGTGGAGTATGGCTTTTAAGCCCCACCCACTCTTCGCCCATATTTTTAATTGGCTTGTGTCATTGTCCTTCTTAAAGCTGGCTTACGAGTAGTTAGTAGGCTTGTTATTCCCTCCTTAGTACCGCCTTGTCTGCATTTGTTACCTCCCATAACCACTGGAACTTTTACTGGTGTTACATGGTCTGCTATATAAGTTGGTGAGCACTATTTTCTTTAATGCTCTTCCCCTATTCCACCCAGGACATTGCAGCACTCAGCACGCATTGACTACTGTATTTATTTAAATTACTACACGTCCGCTTTAACTCTAGTGGCCGCGCTTATTCAGTTATTTAATTTACGGCGCGGTCTGCTTTCAGTTTAGCGTGCTTATTTAATTATTTATTTTACAGGCGGACGCTTTCACATTAGCGGCTGCGCTTATTAATTTTATTAATTAATAGGGCGGGCCGCTTTAACTTAAGCAGCCGCGCTGCAGAACGTTTCAAAATTTGTGTTTTGCTTTGTGAGAAAGCGCACCATATGCGCTTTCACGTTAATATTGTCAGTTCCCCTTTGTTTAGAAGCTGCCCACTGTAACCTGAATACGGCGAGCAGCGTCTAAAGAAAGGGGCACGGCCAACATTAAAGTGCTCTCACATTTGCGAGAGTTTGAGCTATTGGCATTACAAATAACAATGCCTTTTATATGTGTGTTGTGTTTAAAACACAAAAATAAAAGGCATTGCCATTTACAATGCCAATCGCTTAAACGCTCGCAAAAGCGAGACCTATTGCATTGAAAATGCTTTTTGTTTTAGCTTTAATGATGTGAAGCAAAAGCTCAGAATCTACACAGTCTTTCTCGTAACACCGCTGTCCTTAGTAAGCATCTCAGTAGTAATCACAGTGTTTTGCCCTTTGGTGTTAGGGGTACATTGCAGCAATGACATTATCTGTACATCGAGTAGGGGTAGGTGGACACGCCCAGGTTAGGTCTGGCTGTGCCACGTGTACCAGAAAGCAGTGTCCTGGACCGAGCAAGGAATGCGAGGTGCGCGTGAAAGCGCGCACCGTAGAGCGCGCAGGAAGACTGCTGAGCCCTGACAGGACTGTCTCCTAGCGACGGGCTTTGATGTAGTACGGTAATAAGTGGCACTGGGCTATGTGGCTCAGGCTGGCCCTCGGCCATGACCTCAGGTGATCTACAATGAGACGCGCTCTGTTGCTGGGTACGTACATACGTTCTTTTTTAGGTCGAGCATTCGAGACTTCTTGTATATACTTTAGTATATACTTATATGTGTATGCACTTTGTGGGTCTGGAGATCAGCCCTAGGACTTGTCTGCTTCCGCTCAGGGACTTTTTTTTTCTGTTCAACTGCCTCTATTTAACTGTCTTGATAGAAAACGACCAGCAGAGGTCAGTAAAATACCAGAATCGCTTTAGCATTCTCTAGATTCCAGTCCATAGAAATTGTCTTTCATGAGCACCCGTAGACAATAATATTTTTTTCAAATCTTGTATTTTCAGTGATATGACCACCGAAGACCCTGATTTTATATTAAAAACAGAGCTTTGGACTATACCATTTCCTGCTGAAAGCCAATATTTCTCTCCATGTGTTCCCATACCTGGCGTGTCACGCAGTTTGGTGTTTACTTTCCCTCCATGTTAAAGAACAGTAGATGTTTCAGCACCCAGGCTAATGTGCTGCATAGCTAAATGCATATAAGGTCTCAAAGGCGAGACCGAATTGCATTGCAAATGCTTGTTTGGTACCTGTTATGGTTTCCTACAGGTGAGCGTCTGTCGAGCATGTGCTACATACGAGCCCTTCTAAAATCCCCGGGTTACAAGGGAGTGTGCCGTCCTCGAAAGGGAACCTGAAAACTTCTGACGAAGGATGTTCAATTCAGGGCTAAGAGGGTGCTGTGCTCAGTGGTGGCGTGGCGGAAGGAGGTCAGATGTGGAAAACGCGGGAATGTGCTGAGTCAACAAGCAAGGGAGATAAAAGTGCGGGAATTCAGAGTAAAAGAGCTGTAACGGGCTTACTTGGCGCTACACGTTGAGGCTGGGTGGATTCTAAGCTTTAGGACACTTGAACCTGTTGGAATGAATGTCGAGGTTTGTGAATGCCTCTGTTTCTCTGCATGGTGCGGCCGCAACGCTCAGAGTCAGGGCCGGTCCTAGGATTTGTGGGGCCCTGGGCGAAAGGGAAGATGTGAGGCCCCTCTAATTTGCATGTGACATCACAAGAAGTGACATCATAGAAAACCGACATCACAAGACTATTAATCTTTGTCATTGCTGAAGAGACATAGTGTTGATATCAGTCACGTGAATTAAAAGATAAATATCCAAATGAAATACGTCTATCTATTTTGAAACTATTAAGTGGATTACATAGTCACATTGGATGGGAAAGCTAGACGCAGGTCTAGCAAAGATGGCTATTCTAACTCCTAGTTAACTGTGAGTTACCAAATTAGTGCATAGTAATAATTAGAGAGCATTGCAGAAAATAAATTGAATGGCATCCCAGGTACAAATTATGCAACAGGGTATAGCGAGATGAAGTTGAATTCATATACAAATACCTTTTTTATTCTTTTTGAGAGCTTCATAAATCAGACTAGAACAAAAAGGACAGCAGAGTTCTGTAGAAAAAAAGCTTTCAGATTTAGGATTCAGAATGATTATATTCTCCTCACAGAGGATGTAAGCCATGTGAGGAATATATTCATTTCTTATAAAAAGCAGATAAAAGGAAACATTACAATCTGACAATGAGGAGATAAGTAAATTGATAAGTACATAAAAAGACAATTCCAGTGAAACATAAATAGAGTAACTTCAAAGTTCTAGATTATTCTCATTGGGTGGCTCCCTGGTATTGATTCATTACGTAAAGTTTAGTATCTGTGTGTTTAAAGTAAAGGTATGCTGCAGATTTAAGGGGTTTTCATACCAAGGTTTTTCATTTGGTGTCAGACCAGTTGAAAGTTGTAGTGGCAGAATGGCATTATTCTGATGAAAATCCATCAATCGCCCCAAGTCCTATTCTTCTATATATTCACAACTTTGTGGTCGTCCAATTTGAGAAAAACATTGGGTAGGGCAGGAATGTGAAAAAAAGAAATTGCCATCTTCGTATTATGTCCTGTACACATCTGGAAGTTATTGGTAGAATGTGCCCTGTTTCGCCTACATCCTAATACAAACATATACATATAACAGGTTATCAGAAAGCTCATTCATAACTAACAGTGAAATAATACAAGGCAACAAAATTAGTGTTATACTTACCTTCTCCTTCAATGATTAGGTGGTGACGATCCTCTGAGCCGATCAGGATATTCCTCAAGACATTGGATATCAGAAGTAAAGTTAACTTGTGGAGACACACAAAGGCTCTCAGGTTAGAGAAGGGCAGTTATATCAAATGGGGGGGACCAGGAGTCATTAGGTCCAGCATATAAGCTCCTTACTATATATAATGGTCCAACAGTTCTATGAAAAGATCTCCGGTAAAGTGCACCCTTGTGGGTACCCGTTGGGCATTGCAGTGCTGGCCCGACAAGAAGCTTGCCCGATGATGAAGCATGACCCGCATACAGGTGTGTGAGGGCACTTGCTCCTATTACAGCATATTCCCCCTCTGATAAACGGTGTTCCTACACACTTATTCCACCATCTTTAAAAGGAACTGCATACTCTTATTGGATCAGATAAGAGCAGTGCCAAGATTGAAAAAAGTGAGAAATATAAATCTGTGTCATGATGCTCTCCTAGACAAAATAATGGAAGCAGGGTAAGTCTTATTTCTTCAATTGTGTCTTTTTTACCCTGATGTCATTCACTACTAATAATGAAGGTGAACATTTCTGGGAGGAAATTCCTAAAGGTCATGAGGATGTTTCCTCATGTTAGCTAGAATGAGCAAGGGTACCTGGGACTCCAAGTAAAATATTGGGCTTGCATGGAGGGGTGATGCCACAAGGCATGTCAAGTTCAAGTTCATGTCAACCACGGTCCCCCCATGCAAATACACTATACCAGACAAGAGCTAATTAATTTACAGACCAATGTAACCCCTACTTGTCGGGCAGAAATCTGGCCTCATCCAGAAGGTCCGTTCTCTTGCCGAGTATGCCGATTTCAGGCAAATCATATTTCTCCTGGTCAGGCTATTAATACTTCCATGGATAAGTCACGGAAGGGGTGGAAATTTTTTTTATGCAATGTTCGATCGCTGCCCAAACACTCTGCTGAGGTATGGGACCTAGTGTCCTCGGTTCAACCTGAACTAGGCTTTCTAACCGAGACCTGGCTCAAACCCCACTCTGTGCCTGCTATAGCGTTAGGCATACCGGAGGGGTATAAAATGGTTAGACTGGACAGATCTATGAAGGTAGGGGGTGGAATCGCCATTGTGCATAAAGATGGAATCAATGTCTCCGTATTAGACCAACGTGGCGATGCCACTATGGAGATGTTGGTCTTTAGAATAGATCCTCCCATGCAGGCTAGTTGGAAAGGGGCGTTAATTTATCGTCCCCCGGGACCTCTAGCTGATTTTTCTCTACAACTGGTTGAACTATTAGCCCCATATGCGAATGCATGTAATAACTTTCTACTCTTAGGAGATTTCAATGTCCATAGTGATTGCCTCTCTAATTTAGATGCACAGACTCTTTTGACTGACCTATCCCTTTTAGGCCTATCCCAGCTTAATGAAGGCCCCACCCATATAGCTGGGCATACTTTGGATATTATATTTTCAAATTCTTCTAAGATTCAGTGCGAGCCCCCCCAACAACTTTTTTGGTCCGATCATTCAGTTATTGAATTTTTTATTCAGGACCCTATAAAACTTAAAATATCTAAACCAGCTACATTTTATTCTCGCAGGCAGTGGCAGAAAGTCTCTGCGGAAAACTTTCAAACAGTTTTTTTGAGGCCTCAAAATTCTGCATTGGACAGCATTGAGGAAGCATTGTCCAAATATAATTCGGCTGTTTTAACAGCCATCGACCATATTGCACCTCTGAAATCTTCCTTGAGCCACTCTAACCGCCCACGGGCAGTCTGGTTCTCGACTCAACTGCGAGATCAAAAACAACTTTGCAGGAAGCTGGAGAGAATCTGGCGTGCTTCTCATAATGAGACGGACAGAGGTCGGTTTTATTCCATTCTATCCAGCTATCATAAAAATATAAAGATAGCACGGAAAACTCATATAACAGCTCAATTAGCCGAGGCTGGCAATTCTTCTAAAACCCTACACCAGATTCTTCAGTCTTTCATTAACCCTAAGGCTTGTGAAAGCTCAGAGGCCCCCTCCCAACTGCTGTGTAATGATATTGCTCTTTATTTTGTACAAAAGATAGAGCTTAATTATGGTACAATTACCGCAATAGGAGGCCTGCAGCAGATTCCTACGGGCTTGAACCACTTGAATCTAACAAATTCACAGCTGCTAGAGAATTTTCCCGCAATTACATTGGTAGAGGTTGAATCACTGATCCATAAGATAAAGTCTGGGTCCCCTTCTGACCAGATTCCAGCTAAAGTCATTCCGTCTTTGGCTAAACACCTGTCTCCCTCGATACAATCTCTTATTAATCTCTCTCTAACGGAGGGACATGTACCGCTGGAGTGGAAGGTTGCTCAGGTTAGACCTATTCGTAAGAATACTAAAACATCATGGACGGATCTTTCTAACCTTCGTCCTATTTCACTCCTCCCGTTCCTGAGCAAACTAATGGAAAAACACGTCAATACCCATCTTTCCAACTATGTCGAACTGACAGAACGTTTAGACCCCTCCCAGTCTGGTTTAGGCCCAAATACAGCACCGAATCAGCATTACTAGCGGTCACAGATAACATCAGGATGACCCTAGATAAAGGCCACTCTATGATTCTGGTGCTGTTGGACCTATCCGCAGCGTTCGACACAGTTTCCCATAGTATTCTGATCAAAAGGTTGGAAGAGGTTGGGCTAAGAAAATCAGCCTTACAATGGATGAGGAGCTTTCTGTCTGATCGCTCCCAGATTGTCAACCTAGGCCCGTATCGTTCGGCTCCTATAGATCTGACCAAGGGAGTACCCCAGGGCTCTTGTTTGAGCCCTACATTATTCAACATCTATATTGCTCCCTTGGCCAACCTCTTGAGAACACATGGGTTCATCCCCATATCATATGCCGACGATACCCAGCTACTCTTTCCTTTTGATAAATTCACCTCAGCGGTCCAACTGGCCTTCTCTAATGGGATGAGAGCCATATCGCACTGGATGAAGAATAATTTCCTCCAGTGTAATGTGGGAAAAACAGAGATAATGCTCTTTGGAGAAGCCCCCTCCTATGGACCCCAGATTGGTGGCCGATCGACTTGGGTCCCCATCCTGCCCCCAGGTCTACTGTCAAAAATCTGGGTGTCCGTTTAGATCAAGCCCTCAGTCTGAAGGAGCATGCCGCTCAGACAGCTGGTTCTTGTTTTCATGTAATTGGCCTGCTCCGCCGAGTTTTCCCCTTGCTGCCTGATTCTACCCGGAAAACCCTGGTCCAGGCGCTGGTATTGAGTCGTCTGGACTATTGTAACGGCCTGCTGGTCTCTGCTAATGATGCTTCACTCAGTAGACTGCAGGTAGTTCAGAACACGGCGGCGCGGTTGGTCCTCAATGTCCCTTCCAGGACCCCTTCTCGCCCTCTTCTCTTGAAGTTGCATTGGCTCCCCATCCGCCAACGGGTTAAATTTAAAATCTGCTGCACCATTCATAAGTCACTGCTTAACTTGGGCCCTTCCTACCTTACCGAGAAATTTACGCCCTATATACCATCAAGATCCCTCCGCTCAAGTGCTAAACACCTTCTGGTGGTGCCTCGAGTAAGCAAAGCAAGATCAGGAGGAAAAGCTCTCTCCCATCTTGGTCCTCGTTATTGGAATGAGCTCCCCTTGCCCTTAAGGCAGTGCCTGGATCACTTGCAATTCAGGAAGTTGCTCAAGACCAATCTTTTTCGCACTTGCTGAATTCTGCTGGAGATGCTTTACACCCTCACTGTCTGCTCTAAGCGCAGAGATACCCCTTCGGGGGTCGATTCTAGCGCTATATAAACAAATAAATAAAATAAAATAAATAAGGCAACACTAGGCAGCACAATTTGCTCTTGTGCTCTCAGGGCAAAAACCTATCAAGCGCTTTGTCACTCACCTTTCCATGTGCAGGGTACCAGTGTGGCTGGGGTCTAAACCACAATCCGAATAAGACCCGTCCGACTGGTGATTGTCTGCTTTTGACAGCCTTCTGCAGCTTGAGAGAGGCTTGTGTGAAATCCTGCTAAAAAATATTGGCTTCCTTTGGGCCCGTAGAAGTAGGTGGAATTTGGATGTTATAAAGTTTGTGTTTCTGCTGAGGTTGTCAGCCTTGATTTCTCTTCGGCTTCCTTCTTCCTTCATCAGGTGTACTTTTTTTTAGCATTAGGCCATATCTCTGCCTCTAAATAAATAAATAAATAAAATAGTGCATGGCTACAGCTTATGTCACCAATTACCATTCTAGCGATTTTGGCATCTTTTTATTCATTGAAAGCCTTTGCTTCCAGGCACATGTCGCCATGTGGATTACTGGGCCTTCTGTGATTATCACCCTTTTGGGGTACAGGCACACATCATTCCACTATCACTGTGGCTAAGCTGGGAATTCATAATTATAATTACAGTTGGTGAGTCTCCCTCTCACATACCCTCACCCATCTCACCCCCTGGTGCTGCTTCCCATAACTTAAGCTGTACCTTGTTGCCCATCACGCATGACATAAAACACATTACACATAAGCTCAAAACAACACAACACCCTTCCAACCACACACTTCCAACTACATGTTGTAGCTTGATACCTATGTTGGTAAGTGCTTCAGCGCCTCACATATGGGTAGTAAGCGCTAAACAAATGCTACAATACCATACAATATCTTAATTGGACACATCCAAGTAAGACACTTGAAAAGCTAAAATCCCATTCAAATGAATTAGAAATGCTTCCAAATTGCTGCTGTGGGTTACACAGCATCGAATATTAGTCTATAAGGCTGCTTGGTGGGGGTAACGTGATTTCTATTGTGATCAATGTGCAACCTCGAGCAGGCTAGCTGACATAAGGTTGGCATGAAGTTCAGACCTCTCAACTTTCATGTAGAATTTCATTAGTGTACCTATTTAATTTCTCACTTAACAGGCTGTCCAGCCTACGATTAACATATCCTTAAACTGGGTAACAGTAACGTATGCTTTTCGCAACACTACAAATTACGTTTCTCAAGGATAAACCTGTGAAAAGGAAAGCTCCAAAGGGCTGCCATCTTGCCAATGCACCAAAACCAAACTATGAAGATGGGGATTAAGGAATGAGTTAGTGAGCATCATTGCCATACTATGGCTACACCTTTACATGCGAGGCCAATAGGAACCCCTTGCACAATGTCCATCTTCTTTCTGATCCCTCGGTAAACTGGATTTGTGCTCAGTACATGCAGCAAACAAGGCTAAATACGTGCCGGGCCTTTATCATTGTGTGTTGACGCTAATAATTGGGGCCTAGGATTGGATAGTAAATCTGTTGACAAAGACTGGAGAGGAGGCAAGCAAAGGCCTCAGTTTGTTCACAGTTGATAGCAGAATAGTTTTGTGAGTTGCACCCTGGCTGTATAACTGCAGATCAGCAGTTTGAATCTATGCAAGGCACAATCGTCCTTCCAAGATCCATTATCTGAGCATCATTAAATAGTACAATAGTAACTCCTTAGAAAAAGTGGAATGAAACACCTTTATATGTACGTGATAATTCAAATGACAGCTAAAAAATACCTTTGTCACACCACCACATGGGTATTGTGTTTCACCACTGCGCTAATATCCAATGTGTTGTGTGCCTCTTTTCATGCTAAATATCATAGGCAAAAGCTCAGAATAACATCACCATTAACAAGCATTGGCAAAGCCAATAGGTCTCGCCTATAAGAAATATTGGCTTTGACAATGTTGAGTTGCTGTGTTGTACACCAGTGTGGCTGCTGTTCAGCATGGTTAAAAGTTAGTTGCATGGAGTGTCCTTGAGTGAAGTGGTAGGAGTAGAGTGTCATAGACTGGATTTGTTGGAGTAGTAGTTGTAGAGTGGAATAGGGGGTGTAGAGTGTCATACACTTGAGTAGAGGGGAGTAGGGTTCAGTGGCAGAGAATGTCGTAGAGTGCAGTGTTATCAAGTGCAGAGTCGTAGAGTGGAGTGTCGTAGATTGGAGTGGGGTGGAATCGTGTGAAGTGGGTTGGGTGGACTGAGGTAGTGGGTGTATTGGATTGGAGTAGATTTGGGTGGATTGGGTTGAATTGGGATAGAGAGACTTGGAGTGAGTGGAGTGAGGTGGACTGGGTGGGTGGGGTGGATTGGAGAGGGATGGATTGAAATGGGGTGAGGCGGATTGGAGTAGGGTGTATCGGATTGGTTTAGGGTGGGGTGGATTGGAGTTTGGTGGGCTGGAGGGATTGGACTAAGTGGGGTGGTCTGAACTGCGGCGGATTGGATTGGGGTAGAGTTGGGTGGATTGGAGTAAAGTGGAGTGGAATGAACTGCAGTGGAGTGGGGTGGATTGGAGTGGGGTGGACTGAATGTGGTGGATTAGACAGGAGGGAGGACTGGATTGGGGTGGGGTGGATTGGGGTGAACAGGAGTGGGGTGGACTGGACTGGAGTGGAGTGGGGTGGACTAGAGTGGGGTGGAATGTAGTGAGGTGGGGTGGAATGTAGTGAGGTGGGGTGGAATGTAGTGAGGTGGGGTGGAATGTAGTGAGGTGGGGTGGAATGTAGTGGGGTGGAATGTAGTGGGGTGGAATGGATTGGGGTGGAATGGATTGGGGTGGAATGGATTGGGGTGGAATGGATTGGGGTGGAATGGATTGGGGTGGAATGGATTGGGGTGGAATGGATTGGGGTGGAATGGATTGGGGTGGAATGGATTGGGGTGGAATGGATTGGGGTGAATTGGATTGGATTGGGGTGGGTGGATTGGAGTAGAGTAGATTGAATTGCAGTGGGATGGATTGGATTGAGTGGGGTGGATTGGATTGAGGTGAATTGGGGTGGAGTGAACTGGATTGGGGTGAGGTGGGTTGGATAGGGGTGAGGTGGAGTGGGGTTGAACTGAGTGGGCGGATTGTTTTGGACTGGAGTGGGGCAGACAGGAGTGGTGCAGATTGGAGTGGGGAAGATTGTTTTGGATTGGAATGGGGCAGATTGTTTTGGGTTGGAGCTGGCAGACTGTTTTGGATTGAAGTGGGGCAGATTGCTTTGGATTGGAGTGGGGCAGATTGTTTTGGATTGGAATGGGGGAAATTGTTTTGGATTGAGTGCGGCATATTGTTTTGGGTCGGAGCGGGGCAGATTGTTTTGGATTGAAGTGGGGCAGATTGTTTTGGATTGGGGTGGGGCAGATTGTTTTGGATTGGGGTGGGGCAGATTGTTTTGGATTGAGTGGGTGAGATTGTTTTGGATTGGAGTGGGGCAAATTGTTTTGGATTGAGTGGGGCAAATTGTTTTGGATTGAGTGGGGCAAATTGTTTTGGATTGAGTGGGGCAAATTGTTTTGGATTGAGTGGGGCAAATTGTTTTGGATTGAGTGGGGCAAATTGTTTTGGATTGAGTGGGGCAAATTGTTTTGGATTGAGTGGGGCAAATTGTTTTGGATTGAGTGGGGCAAATTGTTTTGGATTGAGTGGGGCAAATTGTTTTGGATTGAGTGGGGCAAATTGTTTTGGATTGAGTGGGGCAAATTGTTTTGGATTGAGTGGGGCAAATTATTTTGGATTGAAGCGGGGCAGATTGTTTTGGATTGAAGCGGGGCAGATTGTTTTGGATTGAAGTGGGGCAGATTGTTTTGGATTGAAGTGGGGCAGATTGTTTTGGATTGAAGTGGGGCAGATTGTTTTGGATTGGGGTGGGGCAGATTGTTTTGGATTGGGGTGGGGCAGATTGTTTTGGATTGAGTGGGTGAGATTGTTTTGGATTGGAGTGGGGCAAATTGTTTTGGATTGGAGTGGGGCAGATTGTTTTGGATTGGAGTGGGGCAGATTGTTTTGGATTGGAGTGGGGCAGATTGTTTTGGATTGGAGTGGGGCAGATTGTTTTGGATTGGGGCAGATTGTTTTGGATTGGAGTGGGGCAGATTGTTTTGGATTGGAGTGGGGCAAATTGTTTTGGATTGGAGTGGGGCAGATTGTTTTGGATTGGAGTGGGGCAGATTGTTTTGGATTGGAGTGGGGCAGATTGTTTTGGATTGGAGTGGGGCAGATTGTTTTGGATTGGAGTGGGGCAGATTGTTTTGGATTGGAGTGGGGCAGATTGTTTTGGATTGGAGTGGGGCAGATTGTTTTGGATTGGAGTGGGGCAGATTGTTTTGGATTGGAGTGGGGCAGATTGTTTTGGATTGGAGTGGGGCAGATTGTTTTGGATTGGAGTGGGGCAGATTGTTTTGGATTGGAGTGGGGCAGATTGTTTTGGATTGGAGTGGGGCAGATTGTTTTGGATTGGAGTGGGGCAGATTGTTTTGGATTGGAGTGGGGCAGATTGTTTTGGATTGGAGTGGGGCAGATTGTTTTGGATTGGAGTGGGGCAGATTGTTTTGGATTGGAGTGGGGCAGATTGTTTTGGATTGGAGTGGGGCAGATTGTTTTGGATTGGAGTGGGGCAGATTGTTTTGGATTGGAGTGGGGCAGATTGTTTTGGATTGGAGTGGGGCAGATTGTTTTGGATTGGAGTGGGGCAGATTGTTTTGGATTGGAGTGGGGCAGATTGTTTTGGATTGGAGTGGGGCAGATTGTTTTGGATTGGAGTGGGGCAGATTGTTTTGGATTGGAGTGGGGCAGATTGTTTTGGATTGGAGTGGGGCAGATTGTTTTGGATTGGAGTGGGGCAGATTGTTTTGGATTGGAGTGGGGCAGATTGTTTTGGATTGGAGTGGGGCAGATTGTTTTGGATTGGAGTGGGGCAGATTGTTTTGGATTGGAGTGGGGCAGATTGTTTTGGATTGGAGTGGGGCAGATTGTTTTGGATTGGAGTGGGGCAGATTGTTTTGGATTGGAGTGGGGCAGATTGTTTTGGATTGGAGTGGGGCAGATTGTTGTGGGGCAGATTTTTGGGGGATTTGAATGGGGTGGATTGGAATTAAGTGGGATGGATTGGGGAGGGAGTGGGGTGGATTGGATTGGGTTGAGGTGAGGTTAGTAGGATTGGAGTGGGTCGTTTGGATTTGGCTGGTTTGGGGTGGATTAAATTGGTGTGGGGTCAGGTAGATTGGAGTGGATTGTGGCGGATTGGGGTGTGGGGCGGATTGGGGTGTGGGGCGGATTGGTGTGGGGCGGATTGGTGTGGGGCGGATTGGTGTGGGGCGGATTGGTGTGGGGCGGATTGGTGTGGGGCGGATTGGTGTGGGGCGGATTGGTGTGGGGCGGATTGGTGTGGGGCGGATTGGTGTGGGGCGGATTGGTGTGGGGCGGATTGGGGTGGGGCAGATTGGGGTGGGGCAGATTGGGGTGGGGCAGATTGGGGTGGGGCAGATTGGGGCGGGGGTGGAATGGATGAAGTGGGGCGGATTAGAGTGCATTAGAGTAGGACCGATTGGAGGTGTACTGAACGATTGTGTTAAAGCATTGTCTAGCTACAGTACTTCCGTTCCGCCATCCACCACACCCCACCATCCCTGTCCTGTTAAACAAGACCCAGGTGCAGCACACTCATGGGCTGTCAAAACAGTATCTATGAATTCCCCTACAAGTAATTAAATGGACAAGAAATTCACAGCCGCTTGGACATAAGTGAGGGACTCAAAGTGGGTCACAAAGCAGTCAATCTGCTTCATTCGCGATAAGAGGGGCCACGGAGCTCCCTGCTGGAGAAATTGGGTGGTAATCAATTTTTACGCACTTAGCTGCATTTACAGCCCTCTAAGTTCATCACTGGTGGCCTAGCCTGGGAAGCAAGCATGGTAGGTTCTTTGGGAAATAAAATGAAATGATCTAGCAATATAGCACTGTGAGGCAAAGGACAGGGCCCCCCTGTCCTGGGCCTCCCAGCACTACATAATGGCTACAAAGCCCTGCGACGGGGCCCCACATCTGGACCTTGTAGCGCCTGATGGATGGAGAGCTGTGAGGCCCACCTGCCCTGGACTTCGCAGCACAAGATAATGTCAAGTCCCAGTGAAAGGGGCCCCACGCCTAACCTTGCAGCCTGATTCAGTGCTTCGTGGCCCAGGGGAAAAGGACCACCTCCTCTGTGCCTCAAAGCGGTAGGGAGACACTTTACTAAACACTGCCCTACTGTGGCAGTCTGAGCTGGATGCTCCCCCCTCCCCTCATCAATCTCTTCTTACCTGTTAATGTCCGGCTCGTTGTGGAAACAAAAGAGCCTTCTGTCGCCTGGAAACGGAATACACAAAGGGCAGACAAGTTCTTCGCCACAGGTTTTAAACAGAGGTGCTGCCCCGCCCTCGTCCCTGAGAGCCGACATAATTGCTGACTTTGCTGCTCTTACGTCCTCTACCCCTTGTTTACCCTCCCCCACCTTTCACACCCAGGAATGCCACCATGCCCTGACCAGCGAGTTCAAGACACCTCGCTCACAAATACATTAGCAATGTGATCGGGTTGGGGAGGGGGGCCTGGGGGAGTAGACGAGCTGACTGTGAAAGTGTGAAAGCGGGGCCCCTGTTATTGAGCTGAGCGCGAGGCCCTGGGCAGCTGCCCACACTGCCCATGCCTAGCGCCGGCCCTGCTCAGAGCTATCTGTGGATTCAGTCCAGGTCCCAAAATGAGTGCCTCAAAAACTGAATGGTCATTTGCAGGAGGTGAAACCAAGCGAGGGAGAGCACTTCAGGCAGCTTCTCCCTCAATCCGTTCTTTCTCACTTTGAGCCTCGTCTTCCTGCAACACCTCATTTATTTACTTGAGGCCTCGTTCATCGAGCCCCTCTCTGTCCTTGCCTCTCTTATGCTCCCTTCATCTCTTTCCTCCATCATGTCTGCTCCACAACTTTCCCCTTTCCCTGCCCGTCTCCTCATCCTGCTCAGCTTCCGTCTTCATTTCTCTCAGGTCATTTCTAATCGCCCCCTCCACCCCCCCCCCGAAGGCCTTCGAAGCTTGCAAACCTCTACTGCCTCCCCCTCTTCAACCGGTCTCTTTCCTCCGTTCTCCCATACACTTTTCCCCACCCCCTCGCCTCTTTGCTGTTTTCTCATCTCACTCCATCTATCCGTTCTTTCCTCCTTCAGAAACGCCTACATACATTCTTCTGCATTTGCTCTTTCTCGCTCCTCTCTTCTGTCTCTTGTCATTCTTTTCTCTGTCCACTATTGTTCGCCTCCTTCGTCAGCCTCCCTCAGCAGCAGCCTGCCCCCCCTCTATCCGGTATCCCAAGGCCTGCTGATAAGACTCCCCCGGCCAGTTGTAGGGCTTCATGCCAGCCACTGTCCAATGAATCACAGATGCTACCTCGGGGCTGGTTGTTCTCACATTCTGAGTACTAAGAATGCCAGCCTCACCGAGAATAATACAATATTTCCGTCTTCTGTGCCCATGACCTTCCACAGAGCTCCGGTACACCCCAGACACCAGCAGGGCCGGAACACCTAAGCATCATTCTAAAGGGGCACAGTGCGCAAAACAATATCTCTAGGAGTACTGACCATCCCACTGACCTCTGCACACCAAAGCATCTGTAGGGATCCGTGCACCCAAGTATCTACAGGGCTCTATGTCTAAAACACACAAGCATATTTATGGGGCTTCTCCATCTGCAGGGCCCTCTTCTGTACATACATGAAGCAGCCACGGAAACTATGCACAAAACACACAAGTCCATGTATATCTAAAAGGCTGTCTGCACCATCGTATCTATTGGGCTCAGTACACCAAAATAACTACTATGCGCTGGTCCCCCTGAACTAAACAACCATCGAGCTCTGTGTGCCTAGGATCTATAGGGATCCACACACTTAAAACAATCATCCATAAATCTCTGTAAACACACAAATATAAATCTATCCATAATGTACACCAGCATATCTATAGGGCACTATACAACAAATGTCTATAGGGGTCTTGTCTTCTACACCAGGCCAGTCCGAGGGCTCTGAACCAAAATATCTCTATCAGAGAGCAGTGTAGACTCGCGTAACCCAGTGCTCGCAATCCAGCACATTTCACCAGCACCAAAAACAAGCCACCGATTCACAGAAGCACCTAGTGGCCATTCAGTTGGCACTGTGTGGTACACAAGTCAACTCACTCAGAACCAGCCCATTTACCCACCACTTATTCGCTCCCCCACCCACTATCCACTCGCACATCTGTCTCACCCACCAATCAATCATTCAATGATGCATTCACTCACTGATCCATCGACCCACCTCCTCTCATTTACCTAGCCACTCACTCACGAGCTGCCACCTCACCCACCATCTCACTCAGTCTCTCACACACCAACTCATTCACTCCAACTCATTCATTTTCTCGTACACACTTCTGGAGGGATATTCCTTAAAGGAGTGGGAGGGGCTTGTTCTAAATTAATCCAAAGAGAAAGTGTGAAATGTGACACTTCTTACAAAGAAATGGAGACAGTTGAACACAGCAAGCGTTCAGTAAAAAAATTCAAACCCATCTTCTCCATGGAAGCAGACATATGCAAAGTGCGAGCTGGTAATCAAGCACTGGTTGCGCGCAAACAAGTCTATAAGCAAATCATTTGGCACGGAGAATCTTCCTCGCCTTTCTGCAGTCCTTTGAGAATATATATCCAAAGACACTAACGGGTAGAAATGTCTGTTGGGCTCAATGTCTGCTCACTCCACGGCACGTTGCACCACTGTAGACCCTACATATCCAAGCAGGGCCGGACAGGGACAGAAAAGGCCCCAGCACCAAAATAAAAGTGGCCGACAGTGTAGTATAAAAGCTAAAAAAGTGGTTCATGGTTGCAATTTGGTGCAATTCTGAACTTGTAAAGGCACGCTGTATATGTGTTTTGCAAGGTATGGAAGACTGCGTGGATTTGCAGGCGGTGTTTGTTTTAATATCCGGGAAATTAACAGTAAAAACCGGCCCAGAAGATCATAAAACAGGCCCACAAACAGCCAAAACAAGCATTTGCAATGCAACAGGTCTTACATTTGCGAGAGCTTAAGCTATTGCCATTGTAAATGACAATGCCTTTTATTTGTTTTAAAAAACACATAAATAAAAGGCTAAGTCATTTACTATGCCAATAGCTTAAACTCTCGCAAATGCGAGACCTATTGCATTGCAAATGCTTGTGTCTATTGAATGGACGCAACAGAATAGATGTTTAAAGAAGGGTTTATTTGGCCCAGTTTGTGGATTTAATATTTTTTTCATTGGTGTATTATAGTTGACATTGTTGCATTTGGGATTTTTAGCTTTGATACTTTGAGTTTTATCAGATATTTTAGTATGGTTGTGTATTTTATTGTATGTTATCCATGTATAGAGTCTATTCTTCTTAAATGCAATAAATCTTTAACTCCTCTGCAACTGTTCGCTGTTTTGTTGAAGCTCAGTTGGCAGTGAATAAACTTCTCGACATGAGATCTTCACTAAACCCATAAACAGTCAAATAGTTGCACGCCTGTGCTTGATCCTAAAGAACTTTGCAAAAGTATTGCAAATTGTAATCGCATATGATTAAACAATCAGTTAAGTCAATTTAGGGAAATAAGGTACATTAGGCTCAACTTACCAAACATAAAGCAGGAAACTGAGTTCCCTGCATAGTCTTTTATGAGAGTATGAAGAACTGACAACTCTTTTAAGAATTCCAGAAACTGCACCCCTTCCATCATGAACACCAAAGTCTTGCCTTTTCGGACTCCTTCACTTCATGTTGAGTGGGAGAGGATTTCTGTACTCGCTGGATGTTTTTGAGGTTGACTGGGGGTGAGTGTCTGAAAAGTTTCATGGCTCCGTCCATCTCCTTGTGTTTGCCTTGTTTGACCTAAGTTGGTAGGGTATGCCCAGACGTGGGTCCCTTGCTCCCTTTGCCACTGGATTCAAGCTAGACTGGCTGATGAGGGGTGTTACCCCGAAGCCGGTCTGAGGATGTTTGTTTCTGGTCAAGGGAAGACCTGGCTTGGCATTCGGGCTGGACTGTTCCCATGAGGAACAGGGTCAAGACTGATTTGCATATAGCTGTGTCTGAACTGGAAGGCGAAGTGAGCTAAAGAACGATGATGGATTCAACCCAGTTCAAATAGTGAGTGTCTGAAAAGTTTCAGTGCTCCGTCCATTATCTTTTGTTTGCTTTGTTTTTGAGGTTTAACCTGCTTTTTCAAGCTTTTTTTTCCCCCCAAAGGTAGGCACTTTTCTCACCTTTGTGCCACAGGTTTTTTTTTTTTTCCCTCTTCTGATTTTTAGTCAGTGCCTAAGTATATAAACCGTGCATCCTGCACTCTGAGTATGTGTAGGAAGGATGATATGTGCCCAGTCTGACTTCTTTCTTCTCACTCCATTAAGGAGTGTGACTTTTGCCAGGAGATGTCCTATAGAACATTGAATTTAGAAGGTGTGTGCCTTGAGTTCTCCTTGTGGAGTTTGGAAAGCGCAGGTCCCAAGCTCATTCACTGTCTTTCAGCAGAAGGTTGGGGGCAGGTGCTCATTCCCCTCCTGATTTTTCCCTCAAACGAACTGATCTCCCTGCCCTACAGTTTGACCTCTAATTCTCTGCATTACCGCTGCTGTTGGCTTGCATTCTGCTTTGAGGCCCTCAATGTTTTGTCATTCTAGGTACTCCAGGTCAAGAACAAAGAAGGCATATTTCAGTATCCAAAAATATTGTTGTCTAGTAATAGCAACCCAGTCTCAATCTACACACCCGCCCTGAGTCGTTCCCCTCCCCACCTTGTCTGATCAGGCAGATTATGGATCTGTCCAAAACATGCGCATTTCAGTTTCCAAGTTTCTGCTTCGTTGTGAACAGGGATCCAGTACAATTCCTCTGTAATGAACCCAGTCCTTCCAAATTTTGTGGACACCCACTGACCACATAGAACGGCCTCAAGATCCCTTCGACAGGACTTCAGGGAAAAGGGGCTAAGGCCTTTTCAGTTCTGAGCAATGTCTCTCTTGGCCACGGAGAGATCAATCCACAATAGCGCATGTTTGTAACGGTTGCTATCTAAATTTGTAGTTTTATGCATGTCAGAAGGCGACCCCAGGGCAAGCCACTCTATGCTGTGGAAAGAGAACCAGTAGGCAATAATGGTCTTGGTGAGATTAATTTTATTTCTCTGATGTAAGTCTTTGGAATGAATCGGAGTGCTCCGGTTGTACAGCCCGCTTCTGTTCACCGCAATGGAGGATCTGGCCAGGGTACTCGGCGTTTTCCACGCAGAACTGGGAGGGTATGAGGAAAGAAAAAAACAACAAAAATGCCACGAATCAGTGGTTTGGCCGGTTTTCTTACGGTTGACTTGGGAGGGGGTCAGTGAGGGATCACCACATTCCGCCACCTGGTGCAGCCCCGATGTAACGGTGTCCTCCCTCTAAGTGCCTCCCTTCCCCTCCCAGTGCCCCGAGAACCCCTGTATACGGCGCCGTGCCTTTTCCAGCCACACTCCTCCAGGAGAGTGGCGGGGCGGCGCGTGGTCACGTTGGCCTCCTGGCTTCTCCTTCGCGTCCTGGATATCGGCTTCGGACAGCTTCTCAGGAAACCCCCGACGGTTCTCCCAGACCGCTACTTCCTCCTTCGGCTCTCGGGTCTCTTGCGTTTCCTCGCTCGCGGGCTCTCCTGATCGGAAATCCTCTTCCTCTTTCTTTGCATTCGCCTCTTCGGATAGTACGGCTGATGATGACGTCAATGGACGGAACTCCTCCTCCTTCCAGACCGCATATGGAGTCTTAAAGGGGTATTCCTCAGCCTGCGTGTTAAGCATCAGAACCTCAGGTTCGACATGCAGTGGGGCATACGTCGCCAGTTCCCCCAGTTCGTTCTCCAGCTCCTGACAATGCAGCAAGGTCATTTTAGGGTCCCTGGAAAGTGACCATCCCAAAACCACCTCCAGGTTTGACCAGACCCCTTCCTGAAAATCAGCAACCACTCCACAGCTCCAGACCATATGTGCAGTTAGGAGCACTTTCAATGTTTAGATGTTTTTAAACTGTGAAGTCCTATTCAACATAGAGGACTTTTTCCCTCTGTCACAGTTTCTCCACTCATTGCTTCAGTGAAGAGACTACATCCGAAGATAATGCAGTGAAGGATCAAGCCTATCTTTCTGCCTTCTGAGCAGTGCAGCTGGTGCCAGTCCCGACCTGTAAAGGTGGCAGTCATACTCTTGCCCCCCTCATCCCCCTTCCGGTAAGATGCTAGACACTCCGGAGGCAGTGCAACCAACTGCTGAGTAGTCTGTCACTCTGACTCCACAATCTGCAATTCACCTTCTACTGCATCACCAACAAAAGACACAAAGATACTCTCATAAAAGGTCTAGGATGGATGATCCTTCAATCAATTTTCACAAAACACCAATGGAATAGACTGCATGAAGGAATGACCGAGGTAAGGGACGTAGAGGAGAGGTAAAGGAATGTCTTAACAGGAAAGTACTCCTTCCTAGACAAAGCATCTTTGCAGTTGGATGATTGAGATGTATATCTCCCTCCTCCAGCATGTACAATCATGGATATTGGGTCATGTTCATATTGCAAAGTTCTTCTTTTTTCGTCTGAGCTCCATATTTTGTAGGGTATTGCCAGCTGATAATGTGGTGTCATTCCATGAGGTTTCGACTAGTTCCTCAAGGAAACAAAATATTGAATCCAATACAGATTTCAGTCATTTTGGAAATCCTGCAACCATAGCCATTGATAAAGTTTGTTTCTCTATTTCCAGTCCCCACTGAGCCAAATTTGTACTTATCATACCTTTATCCTTGCATCCTCTGAAGCAGATCCAAAATACCCACCAACCTTCTTTGTCGTGCCCGAAATTCCTGAAAGAGAAAATGTTTCCATATACCCCTTTGAAGGCTGTGGCTAAGGCCAAAATACAGTGCCCGTGAGAAAATCTACTCTGGCTCTGCCTGTGTAGGTGGATGGAGGCTTTAGGCTTTAGATAGAAGCTGCGCCAGACACTTCGCTAATTCTCAGAGATGCAAGCTTTACAGCTGACCTAGGTCCGTATGACTTTTCACTGGGGAATTCTCTAGAGCAGTTCAAAGAATTTCGCTATAGAGTTAACCTGAAACTGCATAATCTGCGATTCAAAAGGCACAGTAGAGTTATCTTTGGATACCTGTCATTGAGCATCATTGACTCCTTAATCTTAGTTGCATCTCACTAACATTACTCCTCAGGTACAACAAAAAATTCTGGACTTTGTGTTTTCTGGTTCCAAGGGCCTGAAACTGGACTATTCTGTCCTGGACTTAGACCGTAAACTAAGGGACATAATGGAGCTGTGCAGCAAGGTGGCAGCATAAGCTGTTGACTCTGGCAACCCTAGGAAATATCTGTCGGACTCCTGCTATAAAATGCAAGCCTTGATGGCCCCTCAATGCTCCATTGATGATAAAGTGCTGGGGCTGGGGACGTGCCGGCCTCTAGAATGATACAACACAATGGTGTGGCTGCTGAGGAGCCGACTTGTGAGGGCGGCTCACTCACAGAGGCAGGCTGATATGAGTGGTGCTGCTGCAATGGATGGTGAGAAGAGTGTTGCCGTGCTCTCAACCAGCCTGGTTGTGGTCGGCGGATGCTTTTAAAATGGAGAGTCCCAGAGTGTGATACCAGTGAGTGAGGGTTTGGAAGTGTGCTTATGCTGGAATAAAGTAAGAATTATGGGAGTGGCTAAACTGCAGACACAGGAGAATGAAGATTTGTGAAGACTCCATGCTCATGACTATGTTTGACAGAGGTGTTCTTGCAGGCCATCATTGAGAGAGTGCAAGGAGGGCTCGCCCCTTGACCCCGGCCAGGACAGCAGCCTAGACCAATTATAGCCAAGATTTAGAATTCTCAAGATTGTGACCTGCTGCTTTGGCTGGTGAGATAAAAGGGCATGTTGCAACATGAAGGTTTCAAGATCTCCTCTCAGACTTCACTCTAGCAATGTAGAAATCTACGCAGCCATTCATTGAGAAGAAAAAGCGCTTGAGGGAGGTTTCCTCAAATATGCATTGCTCTACCCAGCCAAGGTTTGAATCTCATATAAAGGGAATACTCACTTTGTTACGACACCTGAAATAGCAGCAGACTATATGGACTCTTGGGATAAAGAACTGCCATGGCCTGTCCTAGCTGCAGAAGAATGACTCTGTCATTGAATACACATATGTACCGTCATCCCTGACCTCTCCCTCCCACCAAGTGATGAGCTAATATGCATGATGCAGACAATAACTATGAACGATATACCAGGTTAATTGGCTTCTGGGCGATTTAGAAGGGTGTGCATTGACCTATGCATACCATGAACAACATCGATATACCTGCTGTCCTATATTTGAAACTTCTAAATAAGATGTAAATTCAATTGGATTTGAACCCCTGGTTTGCTGTACATGTAGTACAGTTCTTGCTGTTATTGGCAATCCAGTTGAGCTCCAGAGTTGTTAGGTAGGGTTAAATGTTGACAATTAGTGTTGCAGTGGGATGGGGCGGGGGCGGGTGGGTGTTTGCTGTATACCAAAGACCTGTGGTTCAGTGAACAATTGTTTATCATTCCACATTATAGATGAAGTACAGAACTGATAATGCTGACTATGCAGGGAACAAAACTTTAAGTGACATATGCAAATGAGCGAGCATCTGGGACAGACTAAACTATTTATTTGGAATTTGAGGATTTGACACTCAAAAAAGCAAAGCAAGTGCTGGCATATTTTGACAGGAATAGCCTTTCCGTGGTTATGCTATAGGAAACTGAAAAGATGTGAGGTATGCATCTTAAGCAAATAGACTTATATGGCCAGACTTGTATAAACCAAGCAAACTCCAGCTTTCCTCTCCAACAGTAACTGTCATACACTGAGTGTCATATTCTAGATCTACTAAGAATGCAGCTACTTCATGCAGATTACAATATATCATACATGGGTACCTCCCCCCACTCCCTTTATAGTGTCAATACAACATAGATGTGAATGGCATTATGCAAATGGAATAAACAAACTGAAAAAAATATAACATAAGGTAAAGGCTATGTACTGTATAAACCTCAATACAGCTGGAACGATAAAAGCAGTAAAAAATTGGTTCCTGGGAGAAAAAAGTATAAAGTAAAGTGCTAGTAATTAATTCACCAATCTAATATTTTAGTATCTGGGCCTCCACCCTACTCTCGGAAGACCTTCCAACTCTTTGATTGGTTCTCATGTGACGACACTCATTTGGCCGCATTCTTTCCTCTGTTCAAGTTTACCTTTCATCCTTTCTCACATTCTGATTCATAATTCATCTCTCTAACTCCTGGTCTTTGACACACAAATTTACTCTTGTTCTTGCGTACCAGGGCAATCCTGTTCTTATTCCAAACCTTCCAACTTCTGAAATGGCTGCATTCTCCAAACCTCTGTTACCTTCTTTGGAACGCTAAAGTCAGTTACCCTTCATCACACACCATGATTTCTTGATTCTAATTAAATCCCCAATCTCTGCACGAAAATTACCTCGCTTTTTCTTGTTCAATCTGTACCTCTTTCGTACCGCACGTCTGATAGCCTTCACTCTATGATAGAAGGACATCCTTATGTGCTTGATGCTCCTATACCTGAAGTATGCCTCCATTTCTGCTGATTCTAACTGGGTGCCGTTATCAGTTACTAGCTCTTTAGGATATCCCGCTCTATTAAAAATGTTCTGCACAAAGTCTGTTACTTTGAATGTTAACATGTTCCACAAACTTCTCTTCCAGCCATTTCAAAATGTAGTTGATTAGTACTACGGCATATATTGGAGATTCTGCTAACTTCCTAAACGGTCCACTAATGTCTAATGCCAGCTTACTCCAAAGTAACATGGGTACTTCAACTGCCTCAACTAGATTTGTGCACATTGCCTTATCACTTTAAACACAGATGTTATAGTCTTGAACATTTCGCTCTGTCTCTGTGACCAGCCTGGCCACCAAAAAAATCTTATTCTCCTTTTCATGTGTCATAAGGTTTCTGCACATACACAGAGCTATGCACAGGAAAATGGGACCCCGGAATACAGTGGTTTGCCACCATATACCGTAGCACCCAAAAACCCCAACCCAACTAGCTTAGCATCCCATTAGCACCCAAGTACTAATGTTTGGACAACCCAGAACACGGTATCTTTATCTCAGGACTCACTGAAGCAAGAACACTCTTTCGCCACTCACTCGTACTTGTCCACAAGGTGCGTAGGAAGAGACACTGGATAAGTACTAATGTTTATTCCAACTTACGTGCTCTAATGTACAGTACACGTGTCAGTACTAATAGCATAATGCATATTACTAATATAAGCAGCATGGTTACAATTCCATAGAATACAAACGGGAAAGCATCTCAGAGCTCAGTGGATAAACGTATAAATAACATTACCACCCTCCCCTTGCAGTAAGATAGTTTATTATAAAATAGAAGACCTCTGGGCTTTTGCTAGCGAACCCCCATACCTCAGTCTCTAGATGCAGAATTACATCAGCAGGACATCATAGCTCTTCTCACTGAAAGGGATTTCTCCAAGTGTGTTTAAGCGCTAGTAAACCACAGTATTAAAAGCATATCAAATTCTTCATGGCAATTGCACATAATGTTATGTCTGGGTGCGCGAGACTGGCCATATCAGGAAGAACCAGAATACATTGTTATGCGACCTTGTACATGTTTGTGCAGACTGAGCCCAAAAAGGTGAACAACAGAAAATGCAGACAGTGCAAAAGAACTTGGCACGAGCAAAGGGCGAGGAAGGCCCGGCTCAGTGTAACGTGCGCAAAGAGAAGCAGCATGGCAGCCAGGCCTAGGCCAACATAACAAGGCAGGTAACAATCCACAAGACACCCTCCCTGGTCAGTCCAGCGGCCAGGACAGAGGCCCATCAGAGGAAAAACACAGATGTCGGAGCACAGGGAGCGCCCAAACGGCGAAGGTCAGGTCAATCCATGAAAGTGAAAGTGCAGAAAAAAGCCATACCCTCCAAGAGTTCATCATTGGAATCGTCAAAAAACATAGATGCCATCCAATCCATGAGTTCGAAAGAGCAGGAATGCTCCTCAGCAAAGGGAGCATCCATAAGCAATGCGGGACAGCTTGCGTGATAATTAAAACAGCTTCGTTGTAGGAGATCCTGGGCAGCCGCCCAGATATCCCATTGCGCCAAAATCCCCAGTGCAGCCGCACGCGCCATACAGCCAGCAACGGAACAGTCCTGCTCATGGGCCTCTAAGGGACCCATCAACTGAACAAAATCCGGAACAGACAATGACGAATTGGAGAGGCAATAGTCCAGAGTCCAGGTGAAAGGACAGCGGACACAAGTCATCACAGGTTGCACGCAAGTGAAATACGCAAAGCGAAATGAAAGAGTATATGACACGCTCAGTGTCGCCAATGGCAAGACACCAAAACCGGCCAAAGGCGCTCACGGAGCAGCTGGAGGCGTTCTGGATCGAGCAGGTCCCATCGGGGAGCAGCCATTGCGCAGAAAGCAAATTAAGAGCAAGACACCAGCCGCTAAAGCGAGGATCAATGGGAAACCGCCAAAGACACTAGAAAATATAGAATGTATGAAAGCCGGGATGACACCAAAAATAGTTTGGAAGGAGGACACCAAGCCCGACCCAACGACCTTAAAAAAGTGTACTAGGCCTTCAGTGTTAGATGCGTTAAAAATACGATGTATTAACTCCCCAAAATGTTGGGGGAGATTAGTGTTTAAAAGGGCCTGTATTTCACTGTGGGTACTCGCCACCTGGAGAATGAATGTCTCCCGGGCGGACGTGAGCATAACTTCCTCGTTTAATAATAGTGCCTTTATTCTGCTCAGTCTATTGAAATCTGCTTCCATGGTAGGGATGGAAGGCCAAATAGAGATATCAACCTTGCCATGAGGGGAGGAAAAAGCACATTTTTGCAGCAGACAACCCTGTGTGAAACTGTTACAATGTAAGGAATGCCAGCCTGCAGGCCACAACAGTTTTCGTTATTTAAAAGTAAATAACTACCATTGGAAAGGAGAGTGAAAGTAGGTGAAATAACAGGAGCAGGAATACCTTTCAGCACACAAGCAAGATTAGGAGAGGAAACGCTACATGAGCCATGCAATTTAATGTGTTTACAAATAAGCGAATGACCTATAGTCGAGTCGCAGTACTCCCCGTGAGAAAGACTTCCTTGCCGTCCCGAAGGCATTTATACATGAAAGGCAAGGACCAGAGTTCATGCAGGAAAGCACTGCCCAAGGGCCGGTAACGGCCCACAGGATAATGTTTCATGCACGAGTTAAATTCAAACAAGGAAAATGGTAAAGCTATAACCCCATGGACTAGCCATACAGCAGAATCGAGTTCTGCAACAGAGAAAGGCAAAGGATCCACCTTTTCGATATGTAATAGAGTGTAAGTTGCATCCTTCATGGACATAAATTGCTGTTTGTCAGTTAAGTTAAAAGGTAGAAATAATGCAGAGGTGTTCAAGAAATGCCAAGGCACTTTGCCTAACTTAAGTGTTTGTAAAGTCCATGCAAACTGCATAACTGAGCGCAATTGATTCTGACCATGATATAACACAGAAACATCATCTTGTACAATATCAACAACAGAGGACACAATATTCTCTAAAGTGTAAATGCGAGAAGACAGGGTATTAATACTATTGTCAACAACAGCAAGCACCTTTTCCATATTTGCTTGATCTATTTCCCGAAGACGGGAAGCAGCTTCCATTTGTGATAGCTTCCAGAGTTCATTATATGTCTCATAAATGAATCTTTTAGGTCGGGGACCACGAGGTCCCAAAACAAAGTCGGACAGATCAATATTGCCTGTAAGGAGGGACAAATGTTGTTTAACAGAATCAAGGGACGAATGTTGCAGCCATTGTTTGCATAATTTACCAACAGAGTATGTAGTGACAGTACGGGCATCAGTAAACCTCGGATCAGGCCTATTCTGTGTGTAGCTAGCACCAGTATCATGAAAACGCATTTGACATGCATTAGATGATATAGGCCATACTAACCAGGGTGACTGAACCAGCTCAGAAACATTAAACGAATTATTTTGTAACATTGCCTGCAGGGACACGAGGGACATATTGAATCGTGAGCTTTCATTTGGAAAACTCGACAGGGATGGTATTGATGGCGTATTCAATTGTTTAGTGGTTGCTAAGCCCCAACATGTAGTCTGATAGATGGAAGCATTTAGGAACATAATTTGGGTAGGGATGAGGCAAGCACGATGCAACGCCTCGATTCCCTGTACCTGCCATGGCTTGGAGCCCCAAATAGATTTTAAATCCACTGTATTATCCCAGTACTCATAACCACCCACAGCTAGGGCACTTAGAAAAGAACCTGAATAAAGCAATTTGGTGTGTGTCAACATAATTTTCTGAGTTGATGTGTTATTAAGTCTAAAATAATAGGATGCAGGGTTCGACCGATTAAAATCAGTAAAATAATTAAACTTATTTCGAAGAGTTTCAGAGCTACCTGGCAAGGGGTTTGGACAATGTTCCCATTGGGTATAGTTAACAGAACTTCGCAGGGCACTGGGCTTATGAAGAAAATGATTACCCCAATGTTGGTAACAATACAAATCGGCATAATTAGCAGAATTCATATATAGATCTTCAGCATTAAAAGATGCATAATATTTTAAATCGGCAAACAATGCTTCAACGGCATGCACATCCCAATCATCAGAATGAATATTATTTTGTACTACATCACCCATTGAAACACGAAGGACATTAGGTACATTAATAATTTCCGTCGGACCATGGATTTGATAGTTCACTGCATCCCATACGATGCCATCAGCAACTGGGAAAGCTGAAATGTTCACAAATGTGTGGTCACGCTTCATGATGTGAGACGAGGAATGAGGAGCCAAAGTTCCAGAAACATAGTCTACAGCAGAGCGTTCAGGTAAATAGTGACCATTGATTAGTAGAAAAAACACTGTGACAAAGCCAATGGACATGAACAAAAATATCAAGAAAAGTACCAACCAGATGTATGTCCAGGGGGAATCAAAAAATTGTCTCTAAACCAGGATATAAAAATACTGAACTTGGATGGAACTTTTGAAGATGTGGAATCCGAATCAAAGGAATAACGAGTCGGGCTTAGTGGCGTTGTTGGTTGATGTGCCACCGATTCTGATGCAGGATAAGTATACTCGTCCTCGTTGATATTGGTGGAGAGTTGGGGATCAATCATAGTTTCAGGCAAATCAACCATCTCAATTACAGCATCAGCGATAGTTCGTGCAGATGGACTATGAACATATGTCCGATAAATGGCAGGACAAGAGACCGCTGGTGTGACACTATTCAGGATCGGCCAGGCGCTGTAGCTTGACATTTTCAACTGAGATGTATCTGTTCTCTTTGCGACCAGGAAGCGGTGGTAAAATGACTGTACGTGTTCCCTTCAGGCCAAGAACTGGAACCGGTGCACGAAAAGAGGGGCCAAATTCCTTTTTGTTTTCAACCTTCTCTCGAACCAGTTCTCCAATTTTCGGAAGCCAGCCGGCTACCGGAATCTGCAACGCAGGGTCTGTGGCTGAAGGTAAATGTGTAGTTGCAAGTTTGTCTCGGGCTTCTTGTAAGTCCTGTAACATAGCAGAATGGTTATCTACATCAAACTTGGCGGATTGCGCCGCGATGTCTGGACCCTCAAGGTCAGGCACAAACATTCTTATGCCAAAGAGCATTTCGTATGGGGTCCGCCCACCCAGAGGTCTTCTAGGGAGATTATTAAGTGCACGCTGAACGGTATTCAAGTGGGCCAGCCAGTTCCTGCCAGTACCTATAACTCTAGCTGTTAAGGATTGCTTTAAGTCACGGTTCATTCGTTCAACGATAGAGTTGCCCTCAGGCCTATACGGAGACGAAAATTTCACCCGCACCCCAAGCGAAGCCATTGCATCCTTGTAAGCCCTAGAGGCAAACGCTGGACCTTGGTCCGAATGGAAGGTGCTGCATGCGAAAATTCCCACAAAGACACGCAAATCCCTGATTACATTTCGGGCGTCAGCACTCCGTTGTGGCCAGACCCAGAGAAACCGTGTGCACGAGTCCACTGCCACTAAGATGTATTTATAAGCAGTGTCTGATGAGAATGGACCGCAGTGATCCAAGTAAACACACCCAAAGGGTCTGTTAGCAATGCAGAGCGGTGTTTGTGGTGGACGTGTTACCGTGGAAGGCTTAATCTGTTGACAAACGTCGCAAGAAAGCACAAAAGCACGGGTGTCTTTATATAACCCACGCCACCAATAACGCTGCTGCAAGATGGAAACCGTAGCTGACACACCTGCATGAGCAGAAGCCATGCCTTCGTGTGCAGCTGATATCAAGGCACTCCTGCGGTCCGCGTTGGGGATCAGCCGATCTCCAACGTCAGGTATAGTTACATAAGGAACCTGATCGGGACTTAATTTGTAAGAATACTTGGAAGGGAAACCTGTAGGGTAATTATCACCTTCCTTGGTTGCAGCAATAGCTGCTAAAATAACAGGGTCTATTTTAGACATGGACCTGGTAACCGCTGCTACTGAACACGTGACTACTGCTAAACGGGCAGCTTCATCTGCCAGATCGTTACCAATAGCGTGTGCGCCCACCCGCTGATGGCCTAAGGTGTGAACCACCTGTGTGAGGGGCAGACGTTGTTGCAATTCTGCCACTCGAACCCAAAGCATTTTATGCTTTATTGTGCTCCCTTTTGCGTCCTTGTAGTCGTTTTTCGACCAGAAAAACAGATTGTCATTGTAAGATTGTACACAGTAGAAGGAATCACATACAATAAGAGTTGTCTCATCCTGAGAAGCAAACTCAAGTGCAAGTAGCAATGCATGCAGCTCGGCCAATTGTGCGGTACTATCTCCAAGTGTGCGAGTATGCACTGCAGAGGATTTGAACGTTCCATTTACAAAGGAACCCGCCACAATAGCACATGCAGCTGAATAAGCGTGCTTGGACCCAGTGGCCGGTTGCGCCGAACCATCGGTGTAGATCACACATTTGTAATCCTCAAGCGGTAGTAAAAACAAAGGAGGAGGATGAACGAATTCATACTGCAAAAACTCCTGAGTCTGAAGAGAAGAATCGAAAACAAAGGTGACGTCTGATGACGTCAAAGATGTAGCCCATTGTATCCAACGGGGATGCATTGCTTTTGAGTTCGGTACACTTGCCTTTGTTACTGCCTCTAGGGCAGGACAGGGTGTTACCACCAGAATCCGCTTTCCCTGTGCCAGTGCGCGTTCTTTCAGAATCGCCATTTGCACTGCAGTCAGAACTTTTTCGACAGATGTAAAGCGCAATTCAGCGGAAGTGTACAGATGTGACTTGTATGCGATGGGTACTGTATCACCTTCATTAAAGGTTAAGTATGTGAATCCCACCGCCCCCGGAATTATTCTAATCACCAGGTTTGTGTGGTTATCACGAGTCAAAAGATATTTAGACTCCAAAAGGTCTGTCTGCAAAGACTGCAGTATTGAGGTATGCTCAGGCAGCCAGCAAGACCTTGAATAAGTTGGTTGTATCAAAGCATACAAAGGCTTGATACGCTGGGCATATTCGGGAATATAAGTACGCCCGAAGTTCAAGAACCCCAGCAAAGACTGAAGTTTCTTCAGAGTATTTGGGGGGCACAAATGTGCACATTTTTCCAAGAAATGGGGGCTAAGCCCTTACCTTCGTTATTGAGCTCATAGCCCAAGAACAGAACGGTAAATTCAGCAATGTGTGACTTAGCAAAGTTAAATTTGTAACCCTGCTCCGCGAATTCAAGAATAATGCGGTCCACACGGGACAAATGCTGAAATAACTCGTCGTCCGTCAGATAGATGTCATCTACGTACGAACATGCGTCTTGATCAATGTCATTTAACAAAGAAACAACACGGGCGGCGAATATACCCGGACTATTTTTATAGCCCATGGGTAATCGCCGGAACTGGAATAATTTACCACCGGATGTGAATGCGGTCCACTGACCACTCTCCGGGGCTAGGTTGTGCGTGTAGAAACCGTTTGAAAGGTCAAGTGTCGTTTTGTATTTTTTACGAACAAGACTGTCTACAAGCGCAGAACTGTGTGTGTTTTGCACCGCAAAGTTCCGACAATGAGTATTTAAATGCCGGTAATCCAAAACTAAGCGGTACGATCCATCGGGTTTAGAAACCACGAAAAGGGGATTGTTCATAGGTGATACGCATGGTTCAATTACTCCCTGATATTCCAACTGTGTCAGAATTTCGGAGACGGGGCCTTTTGCCTGCCGTTTGATGGGATATTGGGGTTGTGGCTGCGGTAGTGACCGCAAAGGTATTGCATGAGGAGGTGATTCTTCATCCCATCCCACATGGTTGCGGTATAACGCTGGTGCCAGGTACACAGCCCACTCAGCTGCAAGTGCTTCAGCTTTGTCTTTTGGGACATGCCTTGAAAAGCTTGGAAGGATTACCTCCTCTCCTTTATGTGCAGCTAAAACGAATGGGGGTGGCCAATCCACCTCTGCTAACAAAACGTCATATGAAGAGGTTAGATTTTCCCAAAAAATCCCTTTTATTTCACGCGGTATGTCACCTTCAATTTGTATGACTATATTATATAGTCTGTCAGGGGGTGCCACTCTCGTGTCAGCTGTCTCTACAGTAACGAATGTTTCAGTTGCTGTCGCCTCCATATGAGGACGTAGCGCCTCCCGCACTATGGTAACTTCCGCGGCGCTGTCTAGGAGGGTCACTGCCCACGTCCAATTCTGGAGTCTCGTTCTCACGGTCTGAGGCATATTTCGCTGTAACAGCGGCAACCTTTTTCTTCTGAAATTGCGGTCGAGGAAGATGAAAATCTTCTGCTTTCCCTCTGACTTGTTGTCGAGGTTGGTCTCGCTCCTGGGGAGCCTCTCGGCCCCTTCCTCTATCTTGCCGTCCTCCTCCACCAGCCTGTGACGATGTCTGGGCCTGTGAAGAACGAGGAGAACGCGTATCAGAGCTCTGAAACCTTTCTGGTGATTTAATCCTTGACCTATCACGTAAATCATAAGTACGTTCAGAAGAAACCGAAACTGGGGAAGCGCCTCTCGACCCCGGCTTCTTTTGTTGCTTACCCTGTTTTTTCTGTCTCCAACTCTTTTTAGTGAAGACCGGTTTATCATCTTTCTCAGATGCACTTTTTGTTTGTATAACTTGTGTTTGCGATTGAGTTTGCATTTTTACAAAAGGCTTGTTGCCTAGGCTATTTCTTCCAATTGTTTTATAAGCCCGGGCTATTATTTTCGGTAATTCGCGAGGCCTGTCCAACTCTGGGACCAAAGCCAAAGCATTCGCTACTTGAAAGTTCATAGCATCGCCCTTGACATTTCCAAGGATCAGCTCAGCTACTACATCAAACACTCCCACTAGTCTCATCCCTAATTCCACAGCCGCTTCAGGGCCATGTTCATCCTGTACTTTTTTAATTACAGAGGGTAGAACCGTCATGGAAGGAGTTCCAAAACATTTTGAATAAACTGCTGCGAATACCTTACCCCAGTTTTCACATGATGTCAAATCGGGGATTATGTCTTTTGGCAAACTTATCGTGAGGATGCGGTGTTTATCTACTGGGGATGTATGTGGAAACACTGCTTCTATCTGATCGAACTTTTCGGCAAGCCAATAAGGATAATCGTCCTTATTTTGTGGACGTTTGCCCATCACAGAATTTACCATGACAGGACTTATAGTCACTCCAGCAGCAATAGCTGGTTGGCCTGCGACTACAGGAGCAGCTCCATGGAGGCTTCCTGTAACGTATGTCACCAAGGCTCGATGCACTCGCACCAATTCGGTATGCATAGTGCGCAGTTCCGCAAGCGGTAATGCCAGATAATTTGGATGCGGGGTATACCCGGCCAATACAGGCCAAGTGGCCCCCTGAATTGATAAGGGGCCTAAACGAACTGCGGTAGTTGGTTGTGGTAGGGCGCCATTGAACCAAACACGGTGCTGCCAAGCCGTGAGAGGCACTTCAAGAACAGTATAGGGTCGATAGGCAGCAGGAACAGCGGTGGGCTTATATTCATGAAACAGCTTATCACCTGCATCCACCGCTTCAAAAGTGATCCAAGTGTAAAACACTTCAAAGTGATAAGCCGCATCGGCTTGAACCACAAAGACCAACTCGACCCCAGTATCGGGCACTCCATACACAGCTAAGTGGTCTCGGAGTGCTCCTCGACTATGTGCAGCTATCGCCACACCAGCCATGACTAAACAATTATATACGACAACCTAACAGGGAGCACAAAAATGGGTCTATTAACTAACCTTTTTTAATAATATCAAGCTTGAAAGAACCTATAAAACATTCAATATAGGAGGTATCACCGTCACATACGCCTCCGGAAGCGTACGCGAGGGGTTTGTGGACAAGCACAAGCACTACTCAAGCGTCTCGCAGATAAGCTGCCCCACGGTGGTCGCGCCATGTCATAAGGTTTCTGCACATACACAGAGCTATGCACAGGAAAATGGGACCCCGGAATACAGTGGTTTGCCACCATATACCGTAGCACCCAAAAACCCCAACCCAACTAGCTTAGCATCCCATTAGCACCCAAGTACTAATGTTTGGACAACCCAGAACACGGTATCTTTATCTCAGGACTCACTGAAGCAAGAACACTCTTTCGCCACTCACTCGTACTTGTCCACAAGGTGCGTAGGAAGAGACACTGGATAAGTTACTAATGTTTATTCCAACTTACGTGCTCTAATGTACAGTACACGTGTCAGTACTAATAGCATAATGCATATTACTAATATAAGCAGCATGGTTACAATTCCATAGAATACAAACGGGGAAAGCATCTCAGAGCTCAGTGGATAAACGTATAAATAACATTACCACCCTCCCCTTGCAGTAAGATAGTTTATTATAAAATAGAAGACCTCTGGGCTTTTGACTAGCGAACCCCCATACCTCAGTCTCTAGATGCAGAATTACATCAGCAGGACATCATAGCTCTTCTCACTGAAAGGGATTTCTCCAAGTGTGTTTAAGCGCTAGTAAACCACAGTATTAAAAGCATATCAAATTCTTCATGGCAATTGCACATAATGTTATGTCTGGGTGCGCGAGACTGGCCATATCAGGAAGAACCAGAATACATTGTTATGCGACCTTGTACATGTTTGTGCAGACTGAGCCCAAAAAGGTGAACAACAGAAAATGCAGACAGTGCAAAAGAACTTGGCACGAGCAAAGGGCGAGGAAGGCCCGGCTCAGTGTAACGTGCGCAAAGAGAAGCAGCATGGCAGCCAGGCCTAGGCCAACATAACAAGGCAGGTAACAATCCACAAGACACATGGGTGCGGATGTATGTCATTACATCGAGTGGTTTTACCACGCACGTCTTTACATCGAAGTATTTACCACGCATACCAATAGCACGCTTTTACATTAAAATACATTTAAAAAACACTTGCCACGCAAACGACTAGCACGCACACTGTCACCACGCATTTCATTACTACAGTTATTTAATAATATTTTATGATCGGACGTGCTAACCAGTACCGGAGTTTCACTGACAGAGTAACACTGCCACCTACTAGACTGCGAATTTTCAAAACAGAGTTGCAAAAATATCAGCAATAACTAAAATTAATTAAATGTCTGAGTATCTTTTTTGTGAACATTATTTTGGCCTGAAGAAGGGGCACCTTGTTTTGTGTTAATGTCAACGGCAGGTTAATAACTTAATTTGCTCAACAAATCTGAAGTGCTACTCGCTCCCCGAGATGTGCGCTGTTTTTTTAAATTTTGATATCTGTATTACTTTTCCCCACATGTCCCTAATGCTTTCTAAGTGAAGGGGGGCAGTAAGCCGTTGAAGCACAGAAGAGAGATGGAGCTTAATTCCCTGGAACAGTGCTCTTGAAGTTAGAGTGTAACACATTAATCTCTCCCTTGCCACCCAAATACCCTTACACACCCGAAGCCCTAAACCGTCTTTTGCCACCCAAATATCCTTACTGTGAGAAAGTGCCATCTTTCTTGCATGGTATGCCCCCCACTTTTTGCTGAATTGCTGATGTACTTCGACTGAGTGTGCCCTGGGCTCCTGCCAATCAGGTGCACAGGGCCTGTGTTCCTTCCCTTACAGCCTAAACCCAATTGGCACCTCTGGCCACATGTCAGCCCCTGGTAAATGGTACCCTAGGTACCCAGGGCATTGTGACCAGAGAAGGCCCCTAAGGGCTGCAGCACTTATTGTGCCACCCTTAGAGGCCCTGTACCCTGACACCCACACCCTGCCTTTGCAGGCTGAGTGTCTTGGTGCAGAAGTAAACAGTCGACATGGCACACATCCCTGTGTGCCATGCCCACAAACACACTGCCCTGGCATCCCTCAGTCACCCCTCTAGCTGGGTGCACTATGCCAGTGGTGTGGGCACAGGGGCATGAGCCTGTGCCCCTACAGTACCCAGGGCCATTCCTGGGCACTGTAAGTGCAGTGATGCCATTAAGAGTATATGGTGCTGGGAGGTTGTCATGATGAACTCCACAGCACCATAATGGCTACACTGAAGACTGAAGTTTGGTATCAAACTTCTCAGCACATTAAACCCACACTGATGCCAGTGTGGGATTTAATGTAAAATGCACTACAGAGGGCAACTTAGAGTTGCCCCCTGAACCTAACCTACAATCCACGTCCTGTCTGAGGGGCTGCCTAGGCTGCCACCCAGCAGACATGTTGCTGGACCCCTGGGTAGAGAGCCATCCGCTCTCCCGGGCCTGCAACAATGCACGTCCTGGGCGAGGTGCTAGGCCTCCTCCCCCAGGATGGGCAGGGGGAAGCTTCAAAGGCATTCCGCCTTGGTGAGCTTCCCCAGACCACTTGCTGTACTCAGCAACTGGTCCCCACTGGTTCTAGCCCCGACTCTGGCGGGAAGACTGGTGGGAAACACCAAGGGAGGAGAGGGGGTGTGCCAGCCTCTGCCAACCCCACCCCTCAGGTGGGGGAGGCGAGGTGAAGCACATCTCCGGGCTCTCGCCATCTTGAAGATGGGGAGCCCTGCCCAGTCAGGACTAGGCTCCTGCCCCCCTCCCACTGGAGAGTGGCAGGATAGGGGGTGTACCCACCCCAGTGAAGGGACCCATTGGTCCCTGCCCTTTACCTACCTGTAACACCCCTAAATCTAGTATTTAGGGGCACCCTGAACCTTCCTTCCTGAGTGCCAGATTCCGAAAGAAGAACAAGAAGACCTGCCGTTCAGCTGCTCACAAGAGGAAGACACCAACTGATTTGGCCCCAGCCCTACCGGCCTGTCGACCCTCGAACCTGCTCCTGCTAAACCCCGGCGTCTCCAGTGGTCAGCAACCTCACAAACCCCGGAGGACCTGACTGCCTTGTGACTCTAACTACCTGGGACTCCCAAGAGCAGTGGTACTGCTCAAAGCAAGCAACAACCCCTGGTGCCAACTGGGAACCGCGAATCCTGCACCCGCCGAGCCCGGCCTGTGCCTGAGTGGACAAATACCACGAGGACGTCCCCCCGGCGACTTTGACCCAGAATCCAGCACCCAAGGACCCTCCTCGACGCTCCTGACGACGCCTGCAGCCTCAGAACCAGGGACCCCTCCAACCGCGACCAGCCGAGGGTAAGATTTCCGATGCCTAAAGACACCCCTGCACCCGACGCCCCACGGCCTCCTGTGCCCAACTCCTGGGTGCCTACCCTTCCCACAGCTTCCCAACTTACCTCTCGAAGTGGTGGTCGCACCTGAAGAATCACCGTCCCCGAGCTTGCAGTCTTTGTTCGTCATGCAGCTTTCCCATTGAAAACCATTGGGCGCCCGACGGCCCAAAAGCCCACTGCACCCGGCCGCCCCAGTGCCGCTGAGGGTGCACCAACTACCCTGTTCGACTTCCCCACTTGCCCTGAGTAGGTGACCAGGAGCTTGCTCCCACAGCCGAGTGGCCTGCTAGCCAGCAGCCACCATCCAAAGGCCCCCTGCCGTCCATAGGATAACATTGGGCCTACTCACTCTGCACCCGGCCGCCCCTGTGCCGCTGAGGGTGTAACAACTGTACTTACCTGACCCTGGGGGACCCCTGAGTCTATGCCCAGAACCTTAACTCTGCCAGTCGAGTACTTACCCAAAAGCCGATAACTCACTTTTCTTCCATAGGGTAACATTGACTGGTTTCACTTGGAAATTCTTCTAAGTGTGGAGTTTTGAAACTTTAAAATATTCATCTAAAATCAACCGAATTACGAAAACGAATTTACTCACCTGTTATCAGGAGAGATCCCAGTGCCGGCACTGACCCTGAAAAGTAATCATAACTGTACTTACCGGTAACTTGAATTTCCTTCCATAGGATAACATTGCCTGGTTTTTGCCAAAAAAGTTTCTAAGTGTCGATTTTGCAAACTTACAAATATTCGTTAAAAATCGCCTGTGTGACATAAACGCATCCTTTCAATTGTTTACAGGAGATGCACCGGTGCTGGATCCAGGATCCAACACTGAGTAAGAAAAAGTAACGATAACACTACTTACCTGCTACGTGAATTTCCTCCCATAGGATTACATTGGTGATTCCATGTGAAAAAGTTTCTAAGTGCCAACTTTTAAAATACAATAATATTCCTTAAAAATCACAACTGTAACCAAAACGTTTTTACTCAACTGTTTACAGGAGATGTCCCAGGACTGGATCTAGGATCCAGTCCTGTGGTTAGAAAAGTAATCCAAAAAGTAATCTATTGCATTTAACTGGAAATTCCCATTGAGCTCAATGTTAAATGGTGTTTGAAATTGTGGCGCCTATTGCAACAACTGTAACCATTGCATTCAAAAGTCTATTGCCTATTGAAAGTATTTCTCTAAAGTATCTCATTCTGAGAAAGTATATTTTGATACCGGTCGTTTGTTCTAAAATAAAACAAGCATATATTTTTATATACAAACCATTGGCCTAGAGTTCAGTTCTTGAGTGTGTGAGACCATTTGCTGACTGAGTGTGTACAACAAATGCTTTACACTGCCCTCTGATACTGCCTTACTGCTCGACCAAGCTACCACTTTAGAGAGTAAGGTTACATCTAACTTTAGCCTCTGCCAAACCTCTGGGGACTGTGAACTCTGTGCACACTGTACCTATTTGGGAACAGTATATACAGAGCCACTTTCTTACACTTACCCATCCCTAAACCACAAAAACTCCCTTGCCACCCATATACCCTTATCCATCCCTAAGCCCTAAAAACTCCATTGCCACCCAAATACCCTTACCCACCCCTAAGCCATAAAAACTCCCTTGCCACCCATATACCCTTATCCATCCCTAAGCCCTAAAAACTCCATTGCCACCCAAATACCCTTACCCACCCCTAAGCCATAAAAACTCCCTTGCCACCCAAATACCCTTACCCACCCCTAAACCACAAACATTCCCTTGCCACCCAAATACCCTTACCCACCCCTAAACCACAAAAACTCCCTTGCCACCCAAATACCCTTATCCATCCCCAAGCCCTAAAAACTCCCTTGCCACCTATATACCCTTACCCACCCCTAAACCACAAAAACTCCCTTGCCACCCATATACCCTTATCCATCCCTAAGCCCTAAAAACTCCCTTGCCACCCAAATACCCTTACCCAACCCTAAGCCATAAAAACTCCCTTGCCACCCATATACCCTTACCCACCCCATAGCCCTAAAAACTCTACCTTGATGCATACACGTTTTTGCATACATTTATTGTAAATATACTGTTTATTCTGTTAATAATACCTTCTGCATTCCGTCCTGTTTTATAGTTGAACACTGCCACCTAGTGTTCAAAATGCGTGGTAAAGTCTTGCGATGTAAAGACAAGCGAGGAAACCGTGTAATCGATGTATAAAATGCGTGGTGAATGTACTCCGAAGTAAAAACAACGGAGTAAAGGCTGTTTCCCGTATGGGCCACCTCCAAAGCCATGTTCCGCCTGTCTTTCGGAGTCACCAATAATCTTTGATGCCTCAACAAACCCTCTACACACTTCAGTTCATTGGCCGCTTGACCAAATGCTTTCAGTTCGCCTTCCAAATGTTTGATTGCAGGTCATTCCATTACTAAGTATTCCTTGACTTTATGATAAATTGTTGTTTTCCAATCTTTTCCTCCTTTTTCCTGAAGAGGAAATGCCACACGGGTTTGACTCTCCTTTCATACCATATCTTTTGTGTCCTCCTGTGAGCCTCACATTTGTTCCCACTCACTGGCACTTTTTTTTTTACTTCTGCAGCAAAATGCCTCACTTCTGGAACATATTATAGGTTATACTGAAAGTCTTGCTACCTATACTGCCATGACTGTGCGGAGTAGCTCTTCCTCCACTTGTGGTGCTGAACAAGTATACCACAGGTTTGTGATCAGTTTTTAACTTTAACTCTGTACCCCCACTCAAGTCTTCACGTAATGCACTCCTCATTGCATTGCACACGCTTCTCTTATGGTTGGTGAAGATGATTCTGCTCCACGCAAAGTTCTAGATGCAAACACCACAATTTCTTCACATCCATTTCTACTTGACAACCGTTATTCAATTTTCTATAACTCCACTCTGTGCCACAAACAAGTTTAATCAGTCATGAGGATGCTCAAATCTTCAGTGTTGAAAGGTTGACCAACAATTATCCCTGTCTTTATCACACTGAACTCATTCTCACACTCCACACATTTTACATTGTTTTTCATGAGCTTATGTAGAGCCAGAATCTTCAAAATGGGGAACAAATGTTGCTTTGTACTATGTCGGTCCTAGGAAGGTCTCTAATTGATCTTTACTAGCGCAGCTTAATGTCTTCATTCGCCCTTTACAAACTCCCTTTAGGCTCTAGTCTCCTCCAGGGTACTTGATTGCCTATATAATCAACCTATCCTTTGGTAAATTTGTATTTTGCAGCGTGAATCTTTCTGGATTCACTATGCTGTGCATTATTCCGCGGTATAGTGGTTGGGTCCGGAATCGTAGTCTCTTTTCTCTTTTTTTTTTCTCAGAATCATCCCACTTTCCTTTAAAAATGTTAAACACAGCCTCTAGCCTTGCGTTTTGTTGCATGTCTGTGCCACACACCAAGATATGATCCTGGAAGAATGTTAATCCAGACACCCCCTTAAAAAGAATACCCATAATTTTCTAAAACACTGGAGATGCAGATGCCAACCTGATGGGCATGCTCTTGTATGATGGACTCCCTCCACAGTAACAAAGGGAGTGAGATGTCCAGATTGGCGATGCAGCTCTGTTGGTAAGCTCCTAACATGTCTAGAGAAGTAAACACTCCATATCTTTCAATGTGACTAGCATTTCTGTGATGTTCGGAAGTAGTTGATGATCCACCAAAATATTGTGATTCAAGTGGCGTAAATTGACAGTCTTATCAACTTGTCTAGTTTGCATAATTTTTCCAGTTCAGTGGTTAATTCCTCTCTTAACCCAAAAGGCACAGTCCTGCCTTGATGCCCTACAGGCTAGGACCCTGATTATCACTAAAACATTTATGGATAGTCTCTAATTGCCTACATCCACTACCTGGATGATTTATAATATATTGTTGGGTTGCTTGTGGTCCCATGCCATATTTACTTCACTTGGTTCCACCCAGCCCAAAAGAAATTCTCCTTTATTCATTACATAACTATTCCTTTTGGCAGTGTTATCTTCAAACACCAGTTCTTCCTCAAAATCTCACACAACGTCTACATACTAACCTCAATAAGCAAATATTCTAATCCAAGGTTCTTTTAGCCCCATTTGGGAAACTTTTTTTAAATTTCTCCACACTTCCTAAAGTATAGGAGGACCCAAAGTTTGCCATAATTCTTACTACTTTCACATTTATCATGATCTGACAATAGGACCCTTTCCTGGTTCTTCCATCCATTGCACCAACCCAAGCTTGTTCCTCGAGATCTATCTCCCTCCAGCATCAATACTTAATGTTTTTCCTCTTGTTCTTTGGATTCCCCTGTTTGATCGATTTGCTCACACAATATTTTTGAGATAGATCCACTTTGTACACCCATGCGAAGTGTCCCTTCTTATTGCACTTAAAGTAAACTTTCAACGATTCAATGCTCTTTTTATTGTTACTTGAGAGATTTCCTTGCACAACTCAAGCAAAGCCTTTTTATTTTCATTATTCTTCAAATGTTTTCAACTTCTGAAAACTTTGTGATTTACTCTTCTGTTGCTTAATTTTCCCACCTACAGTCTTTTGGTTTCTTGTTATAGTCTCAACTTTAGCTAAACTGTTACTGTGTCCAGATATTGATATTTGCTATAAAGTTTAGTGTGTTCATGCCTCCTAATTTCTAATGCAGCTTCAAGGCCAGGATTTACAGTTGATAGTAAGTGCTCTCGCTCTTTTTACCCTTTTCTGCCTTTGTACCATAAGCTCCTTCCGTGGTAACAAGGGGGTGAGATTTCAGGATTGGCAATGCAGCTCTGTTTGGTCGTGAGCCGCTAGATAATTTCATTCTTCAAGCCCTTGTAGGACATGTTGCTGCTTAGATTCTAAAGGCAGCCAGGAAAGCATCTCCAGGTTTGCCAGATTTTTGGGCACTTTCAGAAACGTACGTCTCCAGCACAGCATTGCATACTTTAGATTGCCTTCATGCTTTGCCCACAATTCTCCCCCCCCCCCCTTTTTTTCCCTCGTTTTCCTTCTCACTTTGTGTCCAATGCTGTTACTGTATTTTTTTCTTTCCTCTGCACCTCTAGCGCTTGTGCTCTTCGACTTCTGGAGTGCCATTCTGTACCGTGTCTTGCCATGGGCAGATATGGTATTGCACCCTCTGCCTTTCAAAGGACAATGCTAACATGTGACAGCGTGACTATGCCCACGTTTCCTTGGTTACAAACAAACTGCGGCCTCCTCCTTTCTTCCTAGAAATTATGCCAACCCACATTGTCATGATGATTTGTCAGGTGACGTGTTTCCGCGAGGCGCATCACAAGTGTCTAGATGTGCCTGACCATTCTGCGGGTGCCTGACCGTAACAAACTTCACCGTATTTTAGGAAGGCCTGTAACTGTTGGTCAACGTTGTACCATGGGAGGGCATAAAACGGACAGATTCCAGCAGAAGGGGGTGTACCACCTGGTTGAAACACTGCACTGTTAGTCACATCTGTGTCAGGCTGGGTGTTGTGCTGGACCACCAAAATCTCAATAGTGTTCACTTTAAAGCAACAGTGGGTTCGCTGGTGGTGCTTGGATGCCAAGCCGCTTGTCTTCACTGAAAAGATGGGAGGTACCCTTCTTATGCAAATAATCGGTTTATTTGGGAAGTATAAAACAAGCAACAGCCAGCTCACTACTTGATCAGAGGTTGTCACACACCGGTTAAATTCCATATGCAGAATGGAATCGAACACAGGCATTTAAAAAGCTTTGACTTTCCAGAAAAAACTCATTGGCGGACTGAAACCAGTCTGCCATCACAACCAACTTGCATAGATATTTCTCCTCTTATAACTCCTACTTGAGGGGTGTGACATTGATACGAAGGGATATTAACTTTGACAAGTTAAAACGGCAGATACCGAGTGTTAGAATTGGGGGTCTCTAGTTGGCACAGGTAGGTACTTGTGACAAATAGGGACCCTCGCCTCTAGTCGGGGTAAAGGGGTACACTCCTAAAATAACCCCTGCTCACCCCCTTGGTAGCTTGGCACGAGCAGACAGGCTTATCTCAGAGGCAGTGTGTAAAGCATTTGTGAACACATACAGTAATCTAGTGACACACTACAGATGGACACCACACAAGGTTTATATCAAAAATAAGTATTCTTTATATAGTTTTAACACAAGACCATAAACGACAAAAATCCACAATACTGTACTCAAACTGGTAGTTTTAGCTTAGTTCAGTTCAGTTCTTAAGATGCGACACTTTAAGTCAATGTACCTTACGATGCGGGACGCTTCCACAACAAGCAATGTTGCGGCGATGGAAATGCGACAAAGTTCTGGTGCAAAGAAATAAAGACGTCAAGTTCTTCCTGATGCGGCACGCTTCTCCGAGGTTACGAGAAGTCTCGATTCGATGCGTCAACTGCAGCGGTGACACCCTTGTTCAGTGATGCGACGGCAACAGCTTCGGCTGCGACACTCTTCTCCAACGTTGCGAGACGCTTCCGCTCGATGCGACAACTGCAGCGGCGACACCCTTGTTTCGTGATGCGACGGCAGCAGCTCCGGCGGCGGCACGCTTCTCCGTGGATGCGAGGCGCTTCTCTTGATGCGGTGCAATGCGACAGCTACAGCGGCGACACCCTCCTTCGGAGTTGCGACGGCAGCGGCTGCGGCGGCGACACGCTTCTTCCTCGATGCGAGACTCTTCTCTTGATGCGGTGCAATGCGACAGCTACAGCGGCGACACCCTCCTTCGGAGTTGCGACGGCAGCAGCAGCGACGGCGACACGCTTCCTCTTCGTTGCGGGACACTTCTCTCGATGCGGTGCAATACGACAGCTACAGTGGCGACACCCTCCTTCGGAGTTGCGACGGCAGCAGCAGCGACGGCGACACGCTTCTTCCTCTTGAGTCGCGCTTCCAGCTCCTTGCGACACGCAGTCCCTTCAGAAGGCCCCAAAACAGCAGCAGGCACTTCCAAAGGATTCTTGGGGAGCTGGTGGTTGAAGTCTGTTGTCCCTGAGACTTCAGCAGGAGGCAAGCTCTTTTCTCAAGCCCTTGGAGATACTTTACAAGTTGAATAAAAGTGCACACAAAGTCCTTTCTCCTTCCTTTGGCAGTCAGGCAACCACTGAAGGCAGATCCCTCTAGCTTAGGGATAGTCTTCTCCTCAGTTCCTTCTTGGTTCCGCTCCTCAGCAAAGGTTTCTTCTTGTTTCCCAAAGTGATCTAATTTCCTAGGGGTCTGGGTCCCCTTTTTATACACAGATTTTCCTTTGTTCTCTGAAGGCAGAGAGGCCTCTGCCTAGTCAAAACCAGTTCTGGTCAGTCCTGGAGCACTTTGTTTTTCTGACTCCTTCTTTCCTTTCAGAATGTGGGGCAGGGTGCTCAGCCGCCCGGCAGGAGGTGGAGCCAGCATTGTGGAAGGCAGGCACAGCCCTATTCAGACCCAGGTGCAACTCCTCCCTCCACTCTGGATGCAGATCTTTCTATTCAGCCCTGTGCTGACTCACCCTGTCTCCCCTGACACTCAATCTCCAGACAAGGAATACACAACCTAGCAGAGGCAGGCTTGGAAGTTTAGGCAAGAAAATACCCACTTTCTAAAAGTGGTATTTTCAAACACAGAATGTTAAAACCAACTTCACTAAAAGATGTATTTTATCATTCTGAGTTCAGGCATACTAAATTCGTTTTTCTACCATGTTCCCTGGGTCAGTTCTGACTATAAGGTGTAATAGTCAGTCTGCCCATTCTGGCCTATGGGGAGCAGGTAGCCTTGCAATAGTGAAAAACGAAAATGGCTGTAATTCACTATTAGGACATGCCACACACACCAGGGCATGTCCTACCTTGTCCTTACAATGCACCCTGCCCTAGGGCCTACTTTAGGGGTGACCAACATGCAGTAAAGGGAAGGTTTAGGGACTGGTAAGTGGGTGTACTCACCAAGTCGACATGGCAGCCCTAGGCTGCACACAGGCTCTGCAATGGCAGGCCTGAGGCACATTTTACAAGCCGCTTCTGTGGGTGGCACAACCAGTGCTGCAAGCCCACCAGCGGCATTGGATTTACAAGCCCTGGGCACACTCAGTGCACTGTACTAGGGACTGACAAGTAAACCAATCATCCAATCATGGAGTCACTAATACATAACACAATTTATCATAGGGAGCACTTGCACTGTGGCACTGAATAGCAGTGGCACAGTGCCCAAAGCATCTAACACCAGCAAAAACAGATCAGTAACATAGGAGGCATCATAAAAAATGGAAGGGAGACCCACGCCAAGGATGCCAGGTCTAACACCGAGGGTTGATATGTGGACCTGGCTTCAATGGGTAACGAGCAATCTTGTAAATGGACCTGGCTTCAATGGGTAACAAACAGAAAGTGATCATCATTGGTGAAATGCAATTGTTGATTTTGGCCACAAGGACAAAGTGTGCAATCTAATGGAGAATTGATTTCAATGGGATGGGTCTTGGAGAGTTACAATAATCAATTTTGGAGCGCACTAGTGATTGAATAAGAGATTTCAAGTCCTGCTCTGGAATGTAACGGTGGATCCCCCAGAGAAGACTCAGTTGAGATCTCACATTTTTGGCCATAGTGCTGATTTGTGAATGGAAGCTGTCTTTTAACTAGGATGACCACTAATGATGTGGCACTGTCAACAATAGTGGGTTTTCTATTAAGGATGTTGAGGGAGTTAATCCATGATTGTATTGGAAGTGTTAATTTTGAAGAGGAAATGAGGAATTCAGATTTGGCAGGTAAGCATTCCGAGCGCTTCAGTCTTGGCATGGTTATGGAGCGCTATAAATAGTGCAGCCGGACCACCCAGAACGCATTTTATGCATTACAAGCTATGGAAAGTGCTATATGAATACTGTTAAAACACAGTAACTGTTTTGGATTAAAAACTGGACCACCCTTTGTTTTATTTTTAGGTCTCGCCTACGCAGCGCGCATGCGCTGTATAGGAGGGGACCTTTTGGAATCGATCAGCATTTTGGCAAAAAGCGTGCACGTTTTGCATTGCTTTCTATTGCAACGCGTGCACGTTTGGCGTTTCCCTTGCGGGAGCGAGCTTTGGCGCCATCTGTTTGTAATTATCTTGAAAACAGATGGTGCCCCTGCTCGCTCCCGCAAGGGAAACGCTGTGTGTCTGGTCCACCCCGTCTTGCCACCCACCCTCCTACTAGAACGAGTGCTATGGTGCAGATACTGATGGCTGTGTCAAAGTGCTCCACCCAACACCCTCTGTTGCAGTGTTGCCTCCCCGCACTCCCCGCCCTCCCTCTCAATAGCATTAATATAAAGCGCTATGACAGTAGAATGTTGCTTTAAAAAAAAAAAAAAGCTTTCCACCATGCTGCTTAATGGCAGTCACGCTTCAGTACAAAATTGCAAAACGGAGGTTAGCTCACTAATACGGCTGTAATTCTCGTTTAACTTTGAAACTGAGCGCGGCGCTGCTTCATGGACACCGCGCTCGGTTCTCGGTTTATTTATATATTTTTTAACTTTAACACTGAGCTCAGCGCCCGCTTCAAGGACACCGCGCTCAGTGTTAAAGTTAAGAAATATATAAAGAAACCGAGCGCGGTGTCCGTGAAGCGGCGCCGCGCTCAGTTTTAAACTTAAGCATTTGCATTGCAATCGGACTTATTGCATTGCAAACGCTTGTTTGTCTACTCTTCGTTCTCGGGTGGTTTGAAGTTCAGCTGGGGAATGGGGATAACATCAGGCCCCCCTGGTGCTGGCTTCTCTGATATGGCCCTCAGTGTGAGCACATTAACACCACAGGGTGCAGCGTTGAGAACACAATTTATGGCCCGGTCACCAGCAGGGCACAGGCAAAACAGGCGTAGGGGCTGGGAGGGTGACTGGTGGCGGTGAGCGCGGGCGGCTCTGTGGGCCTGTACCCCAGGGGAGTGTGGAAGGTGTGACTTCAAAATGCACCGCTCTGCAGCAGCTGCCTGTCCTGCCTACTGGGGCGGAAGCTCTCGAGGTTCACACAGAACTCCGGATCGGGACGATAACCCGCTGAGTGGTGTTGGTCCGATAAAACCTACGACGTCCAGGTTACACGCATATCTCTGCTGCTGACACGTCAACCGACTGAACTATACCACTGGCTAGACACTGTTCCTGAGAAGGTCTCGGAGTCGGATCCCTCATTCCTAGGGGGCATTCCTTGCCATCGAGGGCCCTCCCTTCCCCCTAGTCAGCTGGCGAGCGTGATCAAAGCCCTTTCGCCCCCCCACTATCCTCCAACCACAAGGAGGAGGGGGACACAGCTGTCGCCTGCGAGGGCGGGCAGAGGCGGAGCCTGGACACAGCTCCATGGAAGCGGCCTGAACACAGTGTCTTGGAAAAGAGTTAAAATGAAGCCGGCCTGCAACTTGTGAGCTTTGCTGTGTACAGGACGGGCCCTCACCCAGGAAGCGCTGAACATGTCACTTCCCCGCCTCTCTCTGTACTCTCGCCCTCTCTCCTCTTGTATCTCTCCACCCTCTTTCCTCACCCAGCCTGTCTCTCGCTTGGCTTCCATAGATTTATCTCAATCTCAATCTTTGTATTTTATACATACTTTTTTTTCCTTACCACTCTCCTTTCTCCTCTTTTCCACACCGCCCTCTAGTTTTCTTCACGGCTCGCCACATTTAATCTTTCTCAAAAAACTTTAATCAAAAATATAGATAACAACGGAAAGACTGCTGCCTTGCACGTGTCCCTGGTTGTAATAGGAAATGAATCATGAGTAGTACTTGACATAGACCTTGAAAGCCTAAAGCATGTGTTGTGCACATCCAAGTGACAATGCAAAAGAAAGACAATAGCTCTAGCTAAACGCTTAAAAGATCCTAAAGGCGAGACCTATTGGCTATGCCAATGCTTGTTTTACTTGGAATTGTGCGGCACCTGTTGGGAATAAAATAGTTGTGATGGAGTAGGATGGGGTTGTGTTTTTGGAAATGTGGACACTTTCCTATGTGCTCTCCTGTTGCCAAACATTTCCTCTGTCCCTATCCTCTGTTCACTGCCTATTAGTGACGTGGATACGCAGCACGGAATGTCATTTTTTTATAGATGGGATGCAAAGCTGCACACAGCCCTGATTTACAGACTTTGTCTACTAGTAAATGGTGTAATGACCTACAGAAATGGGCAAGAATTGGCAGTATTACAGTCCATATAAATGTACTTCCTATTTGTTTTGAATTTCAATTTTTCCCTTCTAGAACTGGTTGATCATACTCCATCCATGGATATCTTTAGTAAAATATTTTAAGCAGAGGAATGCTTTTTTACAGTTGAGAAAAGCTTCTGAGTTCTGTAGTCTTGTTAAAATGTTATTTCTTTAATAGATTAGTACTGCAAATGCTTTCAACAAAATTATTTTATTTGCAGAGGGCACTTGGAAGATGTATATGATATCTGTTGGACACTGGATGGGAACTATATGGCATCTGCCTCAGTTGACAACACCGCCATCATGTGGGATGTTAATAAAGGTAATTAGATTTTTTTGTTTTTTTTGTTCATTACTTGTTATCTAGGTGCTTCTAAACGTCCATTCTACCCGCTGGGCTGTAAAACCTCATTTGGTGCTCTCACCAATAACAGTATAAATTATATGCAGTTGTTGATGCAGGGATGTGTTTGTGAATGTGGCTGATAAAGCTAGTGTATTGTACCAGGTATTTTAATGGAGGTTTTTTTTAAAGAATGAATCTTTATTTCCAGTGCACTGTATAGAAGTTTGTTTGTTCACCTTTGCTAAAATTGGTTCTGGACTTGGTTTTGCAGCTGTTTGTCTTTCAAAGCGGTTTCTTTGGCTGCGGTTCACTCTTTTACGGAGCTCTAATCGGGTGCAATAATCTTAGACTAGTTCCACGTGGGGCTTAATGGAGGACTCCCACTGGTGGCCCAAAAGGCACAGGCCATGCTTTTGTCCATCAGATTTCTCTGACTGGAAACCTGAGTACTCCAAGGAAAAAGAGGCCAGCAGATGTTTAAGAATGTGAAGGGAGAAATTCTAACAACCGGTACGGAAGCTATTCAGATTTTTATTTGAATGGATACTGTAACCTGGGAAGATTCTTTCTTTAGTAAATTTCCCCAGCAGCCCAGAATGAATTTGGATAGGAGGAGTATGAATTAATACTTTGCTAGACTGCAGATCTTCTGAACAATGTCTGTCCCTGTTGTAACTGCCCATTTTCCAAATTGCCTCCTTTCTGCCTTTTCTACTTTTCCTGGCCCTCTCCTCTTCTCTCCTCTTTGTTCGATCCTCCTTTCTAAAGCAGAATGTTGGAGAATGTTGAGAGTTGTCGTGAGGACCTTTCCTGTGAGTGACTACTGGGCTGTGTCCCCAAGGTTCTTTGATAATGAAATAAAGAGGACTGTTTACTTCATCTGGGATTCCAGTGCCATCTTTGTAAATCTATAGATGGGCAACAATCATCTTTTCTAGCCTGTGCAGGGGACTGCCATTGAATATTTCCTCTGTTCAGGGAATATTGGATCTTTCATTTATTGTCTTGGGTACCCTGAAGTCTTTTGCTGCTTTCCCTGTGAACCCTATAGGACTTGGATGTGCTGCCACACATGAATTGTGAGCACCGTATGCCCTTACACTCTTAAGGTCCTGCCCTAAGGCTCCGAGGAGTGTGTGGGAGCACCAAGACTGTCCTCCTTCCTGTTTCAACTTTATATATTCAGCCTACTTCTCTGCCATGAAGCTTTGCGCAATTTGGCACCATTTCATTCTCTCACCCATGGACTTTACTGCTTTTAGTGAAGCTTTGTTCTATTCCTTCGCTCCTGCTAATACTAGCCCAAAGATGATCGATAGTGAGCCCCGTTAATAGAGCCCTTATAGTTGGTGTGCGGCCTGGTATCCCTGCTGTGCCTGCGCTTGCATCTCCCTATTCCAGTCAGTCGCGGTCATGCTGCCCCAACATCTGTGAGGATAATATTGGCAAGCCTTCAGTTTCACTTCTGTGCTCATGGTGCTAGCGCTGCAGTGCCTGGGTTAATTGTATGAACTTACCTTGATTTTGTTAGTGCCCAGCTCAGCACCCTCCTCTTCGTCACCTCACAGTAAACTGGTGAAGTACAGTTCTCCTCATGCGCGGTGCTAGGACCGGCATGTCGGTAAAAAGAGGATTTTGTGAAGTAAGAGAAACAACCATTGGCAAAGCCTGTGGGCCTCGCCTTTGGCAACCATACCTCTTTTACCTTTTAGCCAAGTTGTTTAGAATCCCTGAATCTGATAAAAAAAAGCCTATCACCTTATTTTATAGGTGCGCGCACCACACATGCGCGTGCCTACAAAATGATAAGGCTGCTTTTTTATTTTCCAATCCGATATGGATAAAAATAAAACGGCACTCAATTATTTTTTTTTTTAAAGATATTGTGGAAAGCAACATGGGCCGCAGGGCACAAAAGCATCAGAGGTAGGGGCTGAATCCGCACAGGAGGGCCAGAAGCAACATGGAGAGCGGGGGAGGGAGGAGCAAAGAGTAGGGAGGGCGAGCGGTGTGGAGGGCAGGAGAGAAAAGCATACTGTCAAGAGCAATGTGGAGCTGGGATTGGGGGAACACAAGTGAGAAAGCAATGCATGTGTGGGGAGAACTACATGGGTGTGAGCACAGCATGGTGAGGGGAAGAGAAGCACTAGGGAGACAGCTGTTAAACACATGCACTCTTGTGGAGTGTTTAAAAAGAAAAAAAGTAGTGCTTAAAAAAGCGAGCAGTGAAAAGGCACAGTAATGAGTACATGCTATAGGGGAGGGATAAACGCAAGCAAAGGAAGGAAAGCCCACACATGCTAATGAATAAGAAGCTAGCAAATGAGTGACAATGAAAAACCAATGGAAAGCAATAGGTGGGCTCAAGGCCCACTGTAAGCTGACAATACGACTACGAAAATAGAGTAAGAGCGCATCAGCTGTCTTTTAGACGAAACCTAAAAGCAGTTGAGACCTATTTTTTCACCATAGGGGGGGTGAAAGAATGTTCTTTACACAAACATGTTTTGCTTCACAAACTAGGTATCCAAGGAACGAAAGTTACAGTTTCCAGGCCCTGCTGCTGACTAAAGGTTCAAGGATGAGCCAGGTGATGTCTTCCACATCACTACAAAACAAGCATTGCCATAGCCAATAGGTCTCGCCTTTGGGACCTTATAAGTGTTTAGCTATGCAACAGTTGATGTTGCACCAAGGATATTGAGCTGAATAATTAAATACTTATAAGGTCCCAAAAGCGAGACCTATTGGCTATGCTTGTTTAAATATAGTGGTTACGTGCTAGACAATATTGAAGTATTTAGTGGCAGTCGGAAAACATTTTTCCTTCAATAAATAAATAGAAACTGCTCCCTAAGACAAACAGTAAATCTGACCACACAAAAGTCAAAATGGTTGTAAAATGTAAAGTATTTTCGTAAAATAGACACCTTAAGAACTGGTCAACAACGGAGAGGTTCCTTTGCACGATTCGTAATGTACAAGCGCCTTTTTTCTTTTTTTGTTCCAACCTTTGTTTTTTAAACAAGCATACACAAAACAGACAATACAACGTTAAACAGGCACAAACATATACTACACGGTGACTGGTGCCACAGCTGTGGTAGCAGGCGCACAGTAGATGGAACCTCTGCACAACACGCATAAAGACAAAAGCTATTTACACACGCACACACACAGACTATCGGTCTTAGTGCAACCGAAATAGCACCATCACTTTTAAAAATTCTAGGTTCTGTGAACATCTTTCCAACTTCTCTATGGCACATTTACAGAGATCTCTCACTCGACAACAGTCTGCACGTTCTGTCATTAAATGCAGCCGACAGATAGCATAAAGACATCACTGCTGAAAATAAAGAATGAACTGCAAAACCCAGTCGGTTTCCTGCAGATCGCGTGCTCTACCTCAAAAACTACCAGGTGTCCTACGCAACAAAGAAACGTGGTAGTGTTTTCGGAATTAGCAATAACCAGAATGAAGGTTTGTTGAAAGGGGCGACGCTAGCTCGTTACTAGGCGTTTTGGGTAAATGGGGCGGCCTAGGTGTCAAGGCAGCTGGTAGGGTGTTTCCGAGGGTCGGTAAGCGGGGAACGTGTGCTCGCCCAGGAGATTATTCAGATATGTTTTCGGCGCGTCAATGACGCTGGCGGGAGGTGTTACATTTGTTGGCAGGTTACTGGGTCGTTGGTATGGTGTTTCGCTCAGAAACGTTGTGGTTTTATTTGGCAGCGAGTGCTAAGGTGTGGCAGCTTCGGAGCATAACGTTGCAGAACAGAAGTTGAGGGCGATACAGGTTTGGGAGTGCCTAGGCCGAGCTGAGAGGACTGCGCAACACTTTTACCGGATACAATCAGCGGGGCCGATAGAAAGGGATTTGCATTCGCAGCCTCGCAGACGTACTCACCAGCATCTAGAGCAGAGGTCTTCAAACTTTTGGATGCCGAGACCCCCCTGTCAACATTTTGAGGCGTAAGGACCCCCTTCTGACAACAATTTCTAAACCTGTAGGCAGGGCTACTGGAATTATGAGGCAGGTGAGGACCAAATTACGTGACAGGCTTGACTAAATTGTGTGGGAAGAAAAGGTAAATGATGTTATGTGATGCCGAGCACACAGTAACACTGAGGAAAGATTTCACCCCATCAGTACCAGTGTATAACCAAAATACAGCAATTAACATCAGAAAGATTTCTAGTCAACCTTTGTGAAGGGCCTTCCACTCCGCAGGAATACGTGCTGCCACATTAGAAGCTCACTTGGCCCTCGCCGGGAGAAGCAGGGGTCCCTTAAAACCCTGGCGGTTTTGTGCAGAGTTAAGCAGTTTACCCATGCAGCTTTCCTCTCACCCCCTCTCTTCCATCCCTCTGTCCTCTCCTAACCCCGGATCCCTCTCTCACTTTGCAGGCCATTTTATTTCACCCCTTTTTACAACTTCTGAACTCTCCCCATTCAACCTCTCACTTCACCTTTAACACTCCCAGCCAGGGCTGGTCCTAACACTGGTCGCACACGGTGCAACAGTCTTTTTTGGTGCCCCACCCCCGTTTCCTCCTTCTCCATGAATTCCTTCACTGCCACTCACCAACAATTCACCTCATCTCTCTACAGCACCTTTCTGACAAACATTTCATTTTTTTATAGCGCTACTCTTAGTTTACTCACACTCATTTCTGTGATCTGCATGGTACATATTCTTTGTAGCAGGAACGTTAACCCTCTGCACTGTGTGGGTGACGAGTGCCCATGTGAGTGCACGGTGAGCGATGCAACAGTGTGAGAGTAGGGTAAGAGGAGTGACTGCAGGGTGAGTGAGGTGGCTTATGAATTTAGGTGCGGATGCAAGTTCAGAATGGGACGAATGAGTGTATGATTACTGATGGGCTTGTTTGAGTGAGTTGCATATTGAGCAGTGAGGGGGACAGGTGAGTGAAGTGTCACGAGTGCAGGATGAGTAGTGTACTCGTGTGGCTGCAGGGTGAGGTATAGGATGAACAGCGCAAGTGCATTGTGAGTGCAGAGTGATCACTGTGAGTGCAGGGTGAGCGGGTGAATGGTGTTAGTGCATTGTGATCGCTGTGAATGCAGGGTGAGCGTGAAAGTGAAGGGCGAGAATGACGAGTGAGTTGTCTGAATGCAGAGTGCATTCCCAGACACTTGAAGTAACTCAGCATGTTATGGACGGCGGCGTAGGGTTTAAGATCTAAGTTAAACTATTGCTATTATGGCATTAATCAGGGATCGAGGAAATAAATAATGTGCTGATCCTGCAACAAACTTCCAGTCCTATGGTTAGGGTTGCCAGCAGATTATTTTGATGGCCCAGTCGGTACAAAAGTAAGCAGTCACCTAAGCTGTATTTTAAGCACTTATCTGTGCATACTTCGAACAGCAAATATAAATAGAAAGCACTTTTAATTGTGTTCTAGGGCTGCCTCAATGATCCATGACTGATAATTAAAGAGAACAAAGACAGAAAACTCACATAACGAATGCATACATACTTTTTTATTTATAAGTCTATTTAGTGTCAAGAGGAGGTCTTTGCAGGCTCTTTAAACAAAACACGGCAGGCATTTTTCTTTTGGCAACCCTACTTTATATTCCTTTTCATGAAATGCATTCTCACACTGCAGCAGTAAATGTAAAATACAAATGTAAGGAATAGGCAGAGTGGGGGCCCAGGGGATACTGGAACCAGGAAAAAAACTAAGCCTCTGTAACCAGTTTACAAAGGCATGTAAACATGCAAATGGTCTTTAAAGACCTGTGAAAAACTCGGGGGTGCCGGAGATAAGACTCCAGACACTGCCCAGCTGAGCCCCCAGCAGCTCGAGTTGCACTGCAGCAGCGTGGGCTGAGACGCAGGACGGGGGAAGAGGGGGGGCTGAAGCCCTTGGGCCTCGGCAGAAGTGTGACTGGGCAGGCGCGACCCCCTTTGCATCGCTCCACGGCCCCCCTGGGGGTCGCGCCCCACAGTTTGAAGACCCCTGATCTAGAGAGAGGCGGTTTCAGGTCCAAGAGCTAGTGGAGCAGGTGCGTCACGTCACGCCTCGCCGACGCTTGAAGGAATATTTCACAAGCGAACGTGGTGGGGAGAGGGCGGGGCATCCAGTAACCATATGTCTGTCAGCGCGGGTTTACAGTGGCCTGCCTGCGCGGCCGCGAATGAAAGTGAAAGCGCAAGGATGTCGAGCTGGGAGAGCAGTCTGCTCATTTTCAAGCACTGCACTCGTGCTTGTGGCGTGCCGCTGCTCGCTCCCGCAAGGTGGATGCTGCCACAAGCACGAGTGTGCTTGAAAATGAGCAGAGCAACGGCTAAAGGCCCTCCTATGCAGCTCATGCGCGCTGCGTAGGCGAGACCTAAAAACTGGAAGACCATTTTAGTGTTAAAATTAAATATAACGAGTTATGTTGCCATTTTCAGAGGTCTAGCTAGCACATGTGAATTTGGGAACGTTTGTGACTCACCAATTTGGGACCAAATTGTACCATGTACTAATAATCCTAAAATTCAAGTGGCATTGTTAGCCAAACATCCTAATCTTAAAGACACTGTTGATATAGCTTTAGTGTTTCAGGAGTGATAACCTTGGACATTTCGCAAATAGCAGTTCTTGTTATGCCTCCATCCCATCCCCCACGTCATGCAGGAAATGTAGTGGGAGTCACTTTGCTGGCGTGTGGCAAGATCAGCCCACAAAACAAGTGAATGTTGTAGATAGATGAGTTGAGTAAAGAAATTAGCAAGCTTGTTTTTCAGGTTGTTAATACAGAAAAAATGTGACGTTACCTAAATGTGAGATGTTGCTTGATCATGCAGTAGAAGCATTTGCAGTCTCTTGTTAAGCTTTTAATGAAAATGTATGATATGTTTCCATATAAAGGGGAATATATTCTTGAAACACCTATCAAACCAGGGGGATACAATAGAGACCTCATTCCCCTTATTTGGGATTTTCGTTATGCGTATTAATTTCAAAGGCAGGGCCATTGTTGGGAAGGTATATGTCACAGAATAGGGGCCCAATTTATTCAGGTGGAGACACCAAAAGGAATTAGCGATCAGATTAGATCACTATGCTGACGAGCCAGTCCTAGAGTTTGTCCTCAGTAGAAAGAGGTTGGGGAGTGAGGATGTGTTTTTTCTGATCAGTTAGTTTTTTGTTAAAAAAATATCCAGCGTAGAAACAGACTGAAAAGCAATGCCACTCCCTGTGTACATAAAGTCCATCCCATACCCCTTCTCGTGGAATCCCAGGAGGTTAAATTGAAAACATTAATACATGGAGGATTCATTGAGTGAACTAAATCTTCAGAGTAGCTTGGAAACAAATCCAAAAAGCTTACAGAGGCTGTGAAAAAGTGCTTGTTCCCAATAGTGAAGAGGACTTAAAGTCCTTGGCCTTGAGAAATAGTATGCCAAGTTTGTAAAGAAGAAAAAAAAAACGTAGCCAGTGTCTCATTTCCTTGCGATCCTTCCTCAGGATCAAAGACTACATCAGTCAAAACACTTCAGATTGTTATGTGGTTGGAAGAAAGATCCATCTCACCACTGATACTAGTTTAAATGGTCTTGGAGCCTCATTGTTTCAGGTTGTAGATGGAGAAGAACATCTAATCACTTTCGCCTTTAGATCCTTAAAAAGTTCAGAATGCAACTATTCAGTCTTTGAAAGTGAAAGATAGGTCTGTTTCTGGGCCATTAGATATTTGTTTCTTCTTGTGGGGCACACCTTCAACAATATGCAATGACCACATCTTTTCCATCCAGGGTGTTGAGTGATCCCCACCATGAATATCCAAGTTATGGTTGGATATGGAAGGTTAAAACGTCACCCTAGGCCTAGGGTATAGTCCCTGCCCCCGGAATGTTGCTACTGACTACCTTTCATGGTTGCCCTTCAATCAAATTCACGATTTTGGATGGGAAATGTACCTTAAGTGACTTGGGGCCAGATTTTGACAGACCTAGTACAGTTTGTCATGGTGGCAGAGGACATATCAGCCACTGTGATGAAGTACCGTCCACCAGATTTAGAGAGCACAGCTGGTCCAACTGTGTCAACATCATGGGGGTTCCTCTCTAGGTACAAAATGTTTGGTGGCTGGCAGTCTGTTTTGGCTGCCGTTCACCAAACTGTAACAATGTTTTTGTTTATCGAGCAGCAAAAATGGAAAACACCCTGGTTGTTTTCCCTAAATCTTTGAGTAATTGATGTTTTTAAACTACACCACACAGTTCAACCTAAATGGAGCGGGTTGTGTAATGCCCTTCCTCCAACTGCCCCATCTCAATCGGAGGAAGCATCCCATCGACTGAGCCAAAGGAGGCTCTTCCAACAAAAATCTGACTGCCCGACTCCAAATGAGACAGACGGACTGAGAGTTTGGTGGATGGAATACTCCGTCCTGTTTGTGATGGAGTGCACTGTTTGCAAAACTCCAAATTTTGCCCTTTATTCTAATTATATATAATTGTGCTGTGAATGAGGGCATGGATGGAGGGTGAACAAAATGACTGCTCATTGCTCACCTCTCAGGACTTCTCTGTCACCCTCCAAAGTAATTTGTTTAGACCAGCCCTTGAAGGTATACTCTCTAAACTATAGTTAAGTGTGATTCATGGCAGACCTGCTCGCGGGGCCCCCCCCCCCATATCTCACACAACCTCAAATAGAGACATGATAACGCGCCCATCCAAGCAGTTGATTCTATACACCTGCACCCAGACAGCTCCCGACCATCTTTCCCAGTTCACCCCCCACGTTACAAGTTTTAGCCCTCACAGGTAGTTCTCATGCCTGATGTTTTCAATTAGAACCGCATTCACGAACACTCAGCAAAAATAACATATGAAAGGAATTCGAGGCTATAGGATCACTACACACCCCTGGGAAGCTAACCCGCCGTAGTCCTCAATACCATACCACATATTGATAATACCAGACGAGGGGCTCTTTCCCAACATTGTTGACTATTCGCAAGCTTATACGTTAAGTATGTAACACTGATGTACACGCTGAAACATGTGTCTTCTTATTTGCCCTTCTTTTTTCCCTACCCACTTTCGGTGTTTCCCTTCCTATATTCAATCATTTGTCTCCTCATTGGTAATCGCATACTGATGTATTACAGTGATAACTACGTCTGAATGTAACATAGAATGCAAAAAAAACCCAATAAATAAATTTAAACAAAAAAAAAGTGTGATTCATGGCAGACTAATGAGGTTTGATATGATTCCTCCTAGCGCCTGTGGGACAAAAAAAAAATAATTGTATCATTTGCTCCAATAAAGTTACATTTCTTCGCAAGTCACCCCATAGTCCTGTGGATGTCTCCAGTAGACCCTGAGAAAAGTTGTCACTGGACATTGTGGGCCTGTTGAAGTTTTGGTCTAGAGAGTAAATAGATCCTTGTTCTGGTCGAGTACCACTCCGGGTGGGTGGTAACTTCGTTTGTACATCAGATCCACACCAAAGCTCTTATAGAATTCTTAAACGCATTCATTGATAAGGGGGCCTCGGAGTGCTTGATAATGGATAATTGGGTTCAGTTCACATCGGAACCTATATAAAATGTACTACTTGAATGGAATGAACCACATTATCAAGACTGCATTGTATTGCTCACGAGCAAATGGAAAAATGTTTACAAAGGGCCCTTGTGAATGGAATATCTTGTTCAAATACTGTGAGGAGAAATGATATAGGTCCACTGTACCACAACTACTCTTACAAGTGTCGCCCCTTTTGTTTCTCTGAAAAACAGATCACTGAGCACCAAGATTTGTCCCTCCTGGTTATTGCGGGAGAGTCGTGTACTGATGGATAGAAGTCGAATTTTAAACGGGGTGTGAGAATATCAATTCAGATACAAAAGTGATTACTCTCAGACCCATGGTGTGATAGGATGTAAATGTAACATGGGCGAAATGGTACATGTCAAGACATTAGATATCTACAGGGTCTGTTTTACAAGTCCTTTTAGGATAAAAAAAAAAAACTGTAGAAATGTTGATGAACTTGAAAATAGTGGTGGCACATAGACTTAATATGCAAGGTCATAGTGATGATAATTGTCTTAAAGGACTGCTTCAAGATCCATTTAGCCTACGTCCGGTGTTTAGACCTCAGAGGGTCATTATTACACTTTGTTGTTACGAGGACTATGTTAAATGAATTCTTACCTTCTGTTTTCATGCGGTTGTAAAGTGAAGATGTATTGTTACTTAGACTTTATAAATAATATCTATTACCTTTGCTATTTCTTTTGGTTGTATAGGAAAGAGATGGTTAAATTTTTCCCTTTTTTAGCCTGTCCTCGTTTCTGACTTTTCTACTTTAGCTTGGCCCCTCTTTTTCCCATCTGTTTATTCGTTCCTCCTGATTTGAGTAGAATGTCAGAGAATGTTGACAGTTGGTATTGCGATTTACCTTTCCTGTAGGATGTTACTGGGCTGTGTCCTTAAGGTACTTCGACTAAAATTAAGACTATTATTCTAGTTCACGTAGGATTTCAGTATTCTCTTTATAACCCTACCGTTAGTCATAATCTAGGTTGGACACCTTTTTTGGAAGAGGTGGTATAAAAGACCTCTGGCTCACTTCTCGGGTCAAGTAATTAATTCATGATAAGCTTGCAAATATTTTTGGGTTATTTCAAGACCCTTCAACCAGTTAGTCTTTAGTGAGCAATAAAGTGCAAAGATTACATAAGTCACAGTGCAAGATAATGAAAGCAAATAGTCCAAACATTGCACCTGCACTCTATTTAGGAAGGACATTTGGAGAACTGGACAGGAGGAGATGGATTCCATTAACTGAAAGAAAAGTAGTCGCAAAAATGAGAAAGTACGGTGGAGACATAAAAAGCAAGTGTCAGAGGGCTGTAACACCAGCCCTAGAGAGAGAACTGAACCTGCGAGTTCCTTTTATAGAAAATGGTTTGTGTCAGGATACAATATTCTCCCTCCATCTGCGGTTTATCTAGACCAGCATTTCCTTTTAAAAAGAATGCGATTTGTGTCTTAATCCCATTGTTGGTTAATAATTGAACCGATATTACCATATGAAGGGCCTTTCCATTCCATGAATACCAGAAGGTTCTATGAGGGTTGCCCTTCACAACCTACTGCACAATTGGGCATCTTCAATATTTTTTTCAGAAGGCTCACCACTAATTCTGGACCTACTCTCACCTTTTAAGATGGGCTCTTGTTTTTGAGGGCCTTGCAAGGCTCTAGTTCCTTAACTTTGGAAATAATTGAAATAGTGTTTTGCCGATGATGAAGCACTAAAGTATCACGTTACCTGCTTAATGGCAATATCTTTAGTAATCCCAGTAGGATTACTATTGTGGTGTTAATTTTTGGAGGGGTCGAAGACCGTGGCCTTCGTTTTGAGCTGGTTGTGGATTTCAGGAGGCTTTATGCGCTAGTTTTATCAGTCTCACTAGATTACTGCTCTCTGAATTTATCAGTAATTATCCCGGAAAGAGGCAGAATGGATGTGATTAAGACAATGTGGTGGACACATTGTCCTTTTTAGACTTTACATAGCCAAACAGTTTGTTTTAACTAACTTATTTGAATCTTGAGTTTTCAACACAAATAGTCCTTTAGGAGTGTGATACTGAGAAATGCCATGTTCTTTGTCATCGTGATCACAAGACACCCATATCCCCATATTCCTACCCACTCCCTAAACTGACTTCCTCATGAGGCATCTACTGGGGCTCTGGCTATTTCTCTGATGGGCACGTTGGTTGGGTTAAGGATCTAAGATGACTCCTGCCCCTCTAATGGAATCCCATCGTCTGACTTCTATCTGCAGGCTAGTGTTGTCCAGCATACTGTGCAGCCTTCTCATACTTTTCTGAGCATTTTTGAAGTGCTGTTGGGAAGGAAGGCTACTGCAGCGTTTGCCTTTTCCCCATGGCCTCTGAAAAGTACATACAAAGTATTTCAACAGTGTGAGAGTGTGCCCTCTTTCTGCATGGTTGCCCCCCACTTTTTGCTGAACTGCTGATGTACTTTGACCGAGTGTGCCCTGGGCTCCTGCCAATCGGGTACCCAGGGCCTATGTTCTTTCCCTAAAACTGTATTGAAGACTAAACCCAATTGGCACTCTCTGGCCACAGGTCAGTCCCTGGTAAATGGTACCACAGGTACCCAGGGCACTGTGACCAGGGAAGGCCTCTAAGGGCTGCAGCACTTATTGTGCCACCCTTGGAGGCCCTGTACCTTTACACACACACACTGCCTTTACAGGCTGCGTGTTTTGGTGCAGAACAAAGTGAAGAGTCGACATGGCACACATCACTGTGTGCCATGCCTACAACTCACTGCCCTGGCATAGATCAGCCACCCCTCTAGCTGGGTGCACTATACCAGTGGTGAGGGTCCAGGTGCATGAGCCCTGTACCCCTACAGTGTCTAAGCCAATTCTTAGACATTGTAAGTGCAGTAATGCCATTAAGAGTATATGGTGCTGGGAGTTTGTCATTACGAACTCCATAGTACCATAATGGCTTTACCGAAAACTGAGACGTTTGGTATCAAACTTCTCAGCACATTAAACCCTCACTGATGCCAGTGTGGGATTTAATGAAAAATGCACACACAGGGCATCTTAGAGATGCCCCCAGATAATGACCTAACAGTGTCCAGGCTGAGTGGCTGCTCTCCAGCTGCCACCACCAGACATGTTTCTGGACCCCTGGGTCGAGAGCCTGCTGCGTTCGGGGGCCTGAAACAATGCACATCCTGGGACGAGGTGCCAAGCCTCCTCCCCCACGAGAGGCCGGGTCCACGAAGGGGAATCTTCAAAGGCTTGCTGCCTTTGTGAGCTTCCCCAGGCGTTTTGCTGCTTCCAGCGACTGGTCCCCACTGGTTCTGACCCCCCCCCCCCTTTGGGCGGGAGAGCTGGCAGGAAAACCAAGTGAGGAAGGGAGGTGTGCCCACCTTTGCCAACCCCACGCCTCAGTTGGGGGAGGCTAGGTGAAGCACAACTCTCAGTCCCCGCCATCTTGCAGATGGGGGGACCCAGCCAACCAGAGTGAGGCATATGCCCCCCTCCCACTGGAGGGTGGCATAATAGGGGTTGTACCCACCCCAAAGAAGGAACCCGTTGGTCCCAACCTTTTACTTACCTGTAACGCCCCTAAATCCAGTATTTAGGGGCACCCCTGAACCTTGCCTCCACAGACAAACGACAAAAAGAAGGACCGAACAGCTGTGCCGAAGCTAAGAGGAGGACGCCCACTGACTTGGCCCCAGTCCTACCGGCCTGCCCCACCTCAAACCTGCAGAAGCGAAACTCCGTTGTGTCCTGCAGCCAGCAACCTCAAGAACCCCGAGGACCTGCCCTGCCTTCCAAAGAAAAGACTGTCTCCCGTGAACACCGGATTTGTTCACCCACAGACTCCAGCTCTGGCAAAATCCGTGAGTCTGCACCACTCTGCACCTGTCGCCCACGGCCCGAGTTAGAGTGGCTCAACACCACGAGGATGTCTCCCTGGCGATCCTGACCCGAGATCCAGTGATCCCTGACCTTCCTCCAGCCGTTGCCTGCAGCCTCAATCCGGAGGGTCCCCCCAACCGCAACCAGGAGCTGGTAAGAAGATCTGACCCTAAAAGATACCCCTGCACCAGATGCCCCACGGCCTTGGGTGGCCCAACCGACGGTGTCTAGCCAACCGCCAGCATCCCAACTTACCTCTCCAAGTGGTGGTCGCTCCCAGAAGACCTTCATCCCCGAGCCTGCAGTTTTTTGCAAACCGGAGAATCCCTATTGAAAGTAACAGGGCACCTGACGCCAAAACAGCACCCTGCACCCGGCCGCCCTAGTGCCGCTGAGGGTGCTTTGAGAGTGCATCCTCGACCCTGGGAGCCACCTGAATCTAACCCCAGAAAATCAACTCCCACAACAAAGTACTTACCTGTTAACCGATAACTCTATTTCCTCCCATAGGATAACATTGACTGTTTTCTATGGAAATGTTTCTAAGTGTGGAGTTGGAAAATCTATAAAAGTTTATACAACTGTGTACAAATAACAAACGCATTTGCTTACCTTTTTACAGGATATGTCCCAGTGCAGTATCCAGGTATACTACACTGTGTAAGAAAAGTAATCTGCAAAGTAATATACATGACCTGCTATTGAAAAGTCATTAAGTATCTGTACAATATTTTAAGGTATTGCATTTCCAGTACTTCTACTGTAACCAAACCAAAGTATATATACAATTGCAATTCAAACTGTATTGTTACTGCAAAGTATAAATCACTTACCTGTGCCAGGCTTGCTTGGTTCTAAGAAATAAATAGAACTAAAGAATATTTGTATACAAAGTAAATTAGTCTGAGTTCAGTCCTCGAGTGTGTGCAATCATTTGCTGATTGAGTGTGTACAACAAATGCATAACACTACCCTCTGATAAAGCCTTACTGCTCGCCCACACCACCACAAATAGAGAGTAAGGTGCTATCTACTTTTACATCTGCCTACCTTTGGGGTAACACTGGACTCTGTGCACACTATACCTCATTTTGGTATAGTATATACTGAGCCAGCTTCCTACATTGGTGGATCAGCGGTGGGATATACAACTTTGCATTTGTTGGACTAACTTGGTTACCACCTGATCACGACATAACTCTTAAATTGTCTTTAGAATTCGGATTTTTTGAATTGACATTTTTCTAAATTCCTAAAAGTCTTGTTAGGGCCTTGGTTAAGTCCCTTTAAAATTTTAGAAAAATGAAAGTTCACTTTAGGATAAGAGGGGTTAGAAGTTTTTTTTAACAATGTCTCTTAACAAGAACCCAGCTATTAGTGAAGATAACCACAATGGCATAGAGGACCAGGTTGAGGAGCTTGACCTCACCCCTTACCTCCACTTAGCTTAGGAGTTAAGGTCCCTATGCAAAATTGAAAATATAACCATGGGGTCCCATCCCACCAAACAAAAGCTCCAGGAGCTGTTGGCTGGGTTTGCTAAGGACCATCCCTCTGAGAATGGTAAAGACCACTTGGATAAGGAAAAAGATGGGGGGGGGGGATGAGGAGACCATCCAACACCCCCCCCGCCCCCCAACACACTTCATAGGGAGAAAGGCCCCAGTGGCCCTGACTCCAAGAATAAACCTCTCAGCACTTAGAGTCCACACAGGTGGATCAGGTGCTACTGAGGACAGCCTCAATGAGGACAACCTGCTATCAAGGTTGACCAAAAGATTGGATCTAGAGACCAGACTCCTGGCTCCAAAGAAAGAGAGAGCAGAGATGGGCCTAGCACCCATCAACAGTGGCAGCAATTTACTTAATAAGGATATAGAGAAATCTTATGATCCTAAAATCCCCAAAGGGATTGTCCCTAAATATGAAGAGAGTGATGATATCACAAAATGGTTCACAGCCTTTGAGAGGGCCTGTGAAATGGGAAAAGTGAAGAAGTCACACTGGGGGGCACCCCTTTGGGAACTGTTCTCTGGTAACTGCAGGGACAGACTCCTGACCCTTACAGGGGCAGATGCTGGGTCTTATGACCTCATGAAGAAAACTCTGATTGAGGGCTTTGGACTCGCAACTGAGGAATACAGAATTAGATTCAGGGGGGCTCACAAAACCCAAAACCAATCCTGGATTGACTTAGTTGACTACTCAGTTAAGACACTAGATGGTTCGTTAACTGGACACAATGTGCATGATTTCAATGGGCTTTACAATCTGTTTATGAAAGAACATATTTTAAGTAATTGCACTAATGAAAAGTTAAATCGGCATTTGGTAGACCTAGGTCTAATTTCTCCCCAAGAATTGGGGAAAAAAAGGCAGACCACTGGGTAAAGACAAGGGTGACAAAAACAACCACTGGGGGTGACCAAAAGAAAGGGGTTACAAAACCTCCCCAGGGGAAAGGTGGTGAGAATCCCCAAGATAAAAAGCCTGAGTCTTCAAAAGGGCCCCCAAAACCTGCACAGGGGGTGGGACCCAAAACTCTTCCCAGTCCAATAATAGGTACAGGGGAAAGAACTTTGATCCCTCAAAGGCCTGGTGTAACAACTGTAAGATGTTGGGACACTTAACTGAAGATGCTACTTGTCCTAACAAACACCCTAGTCCTCCTACAGCTACTACTGGTGTAGCCAGTCTCCGGATGGGATCAGCAGTGTACCCAGAGCAAATCTGGTTGCACACTGAAGCAGTTCTAGTCATAGAAGGGGAAGTTGAGTTTGCCACTTTAGCTGTGTGGCCACCCAACTTAAAGAAGTACTTGCAATAGCCTTGGATCAGTGGGACTAGAATAGAAGCCCTGGGGGATACAGGTGCCAGTGTCACTATGGTGAGAGATACACTGGTTCCCCAGAGCAATACCTGATTGGGAAAACTTACCCAGTCACCAATGCTGACAGTGTAACTACTAACAATGCAATGGCTATGGTGACATTAGACGGGGGGTTACTGGCCTGAAACAGGTAGTGGTCTCTCCAAAGCTTCCAGCTGCATGTCTGCTTGGTAATGACCTGGAAACCTCAGCATGGGCTGAGGTAAAATTAAAAACCCATGCAGCAATGCTGGACATCCCTGAGATTGTGTGTGTGAAAACAAGAGCACAGAGTCGAAAGCAGGGTGAAAAAGAAGTGTTGGAGCCTGAAGGGTATGGCCCAACCTTCCAAGAGAAAAGGTAAGAAGACTGGGAAACCAGCTTCTGTACAGCAAAAGGATCAGGACCCCTCTCCCCAGGTAGAGGACTTGGACACCCCAGAGGGAACTGAGCCCATGGAGCTTGACCCTTACCAGGTTGAACTCTTAGGCCCAGGCGGACCCTCTAGGGAAGCGCTGTGCCTTGGACAGCAGGACTGATCAACTCTTGAAAGCCTGAGGCAGCAAGCTGCTACCCAGGAAAAGGGAGATGACCATGGTACCCACAGAATTTATTGGTAGGACGGGCTACTGTACACTGAGGCCAGAGACCACAACCCTGGAGCCACTAGGAGAGTGGTAGTGCCTCAGAAGTACTGAGAGTTCCTACTAACTTTAGCTCATGACATCCCCCTAGCTGGACATCTGGGCCAAACCAAAACCTTGGAAAGGCTGGTTAGCCACTTTTACTGGGTCCAGATGTCTTGGAAAGTAAAGGAGTTTGTCAGCACTTGTGTGACCTGTCAAGCCAGTGGCAAAACAGGTGGACACCCAAAGGCCCCCTTAATTCCACTACCAGTGGTTGGGGTTCCCTTTGAAAGGGTAGGTGTGGACATAGTGGGTCCACTTGAACCTCCCACAGCATCGGGAAACAAATTCATACTAGGGGTAGTGGATCATGCCACTAGGTATCCTGAGGCAATTCCTCTTAGGACTACTACAGCTCCTGCAGCAGCCAAGGCCCTCATTGGTGTCTTCACCAGGGTAGGGTTTCCTAAGGAGGTGGTTTCAGACCGAGGGTCAAACGTCATGTCTGCATACCTAAAACATATGTGGAAAGAGTGTGGAGTGCAGTACAAGTTTACTACACCTTATCACCCACAAACCAATGGTCTTGTTGAGAGGATTAACAAGACATTGAAAGGCATGATTATGGGGCTCCCTGAAAAGCTCAAAAGGAGATGGGATGTCCTCTTACCATGCTTGCTTTTCGCCTACAGAGAGGTGCCTCAGAAGGGAGTAGGGTTTTCCCCCTTTGAACTTCTGTTTGGCCGTCCTGTCAGGGGACCACTCTGTCTTGTAAAAGAGAGTTGGGAGAAGCCTCTCCAAGAACCCAAAAAGACATTGTGGACTATGTACTAGGCCTAAGGTCCAGAATGGCAGAGTACATGGAAAAAGCTTCCAAAAATCTTGAGGCTAGCCAGGAGCTTCAGAAGCACTAGTACGACCAAAAAGCTGCACTGGTAGAATTTCAACCAAGGCAAAAGATGTGGGTTTTGGAGCCAGTGGCACCAAGGGCTCTCCAGGACAGATGGAGTGGCCCTTACCCCATCTTAGAAAAGTGAGGTCACCTACTTGGTTGTCCTAGGCACAACACAAGCAGGACCCCCAAAAGGGTGATCCATGTGAACCGCCTTAAGCTTTTCCATGACAGGGCTGACATCACCATGCTGAGGGTGACTGATGAGGATCAGGAGACAGAGAGTGAACCTCTCCCTGACCTCCTCTCATACAGCTCCAAAGATGGGTCAGTGGATGGAGTTGTCTTTTCAAACACCCTCACTGCCCAACAGCAGACTGACTGCAAGCAAGTCTTGCAGCAGTATGCTAAGCTCTTTTCCTTGACCCCTAGTCGGACAAACTGGTGTACCCATGATGTGGACACTGGTGACAGTGCACCTGTCAAGAACAAAATCTATCCACCGTCTGATCAAGTCAAGGAAAGCATCAGAGCTGTAGTCCGCAAGATGCTGGAGCTAGGGGTTATTGAACCCTCTGAGAGTCCCTGGGCCAGCCCAGTGGTTCTAGTCCCCAAACCTCATCCCCAGGGTGTAAAGAGAGAAATGAGGTTCTGTGTGGACTATAGAGGGCTGAACTCTGTCACCAAGACAGATGCTCACCCTATCCCAAGAGCAGATGAGTTGATAGATAAATTGGGCGCAGCCAAATTTCTAAGTACCTTTGACTTAACTGCAGGGTACTGGCAGATTGGCATGGCACCAGAAGCAAAAGAAAAGACTGCATTCTCCACACCTGATGGGCATTATCAGTTCACTGTTATGCCTTTTGGTTTAAAGAAGGCCCCTGCTACCTTCCAAAGGTTGGTGAATCAAGTCGTTGCTGGATTGGAGTCCTTTAGTGCAGCATATGTAGATGATATTGCTGTCTTTAGCTCCAACCTGGCAGGATCACCTGATCGACCTGGGGAAGGTTTTAAAAGCCCTGCAAACCTCAGGCCTAACTATCAAGGCATCCAAATGCCAGATAGGGCAGGGAATTGTTGTATACTTGGGCCACCTTGTTGGTGGAGGTAAAGTGCAACCCTTGCAGCCCAAGAACCAGGCCATCCTGGACTGGGCAGCTCCAACAACCCAGACCCAAGTCAGGGCATTCCTTGTCTTGACTGGGTGCTGCTAGAGGTTTGTGAAGGGATATGGGTACAGTGTGACTCCCCTCACAAAACATACCTCCAAGAAGATGCCTAAAAAGGTAAACTGGACAGTTCGCTGTCAAAAGGCTTTTGACACCCTGAAAGAGGCAATGTGCTCAGCACCAATTCTCAAAGCACCAGACTATACCAAGCAGTTCATTGTGCAGACTGATGCCTCTGAGCTAGGGATAAGAGCGGTCCTATCCCAGACCAATGATGAAGGCCAAGACCAACCTGTTGCTTTTATAAGCAGAAGGCTTCTCCTCAGGGAGCAGCGTTGGAGTGCCATTGAGAGGGAGGCCTTTGCTGTGGTTTGGTCCCTGAAGAAGCTAGACCATACTTGTTTGGTACTCACTTCCTAGTTCAAACTGATCACAGACCTCTCAAGTGACTAATGCAGATGAAAGGTGAAAATCCTAAACTGTTGAGGTGGTCCATCTCCCTACAGGACCCTGAAATGTTAGGGAATTATCGCCCCATTTCATTGTTACCAGGGATCAGCAAAATTGCTGAAAAGCATGTGAATATCGTTCTGTCCGGGTTTTTGGAAAGCAATAACTGCCTTCATCCATCTCAAACTTTTCAGGCCCCAACAAGGCACAGAAACCGCTCTGTTAGCGGTGGTTGAGGGTACTAGGAAAATCCTAGACAACGGGGGCTGCGCTGCCATCGTGCTTTTAGATCTGAGCGCAGCCTTCGATACGGTTAATCACCAGCTGCTTATTCAGAGGCTTAGAGATATAGGAGTGACTGATCTGGCCCTTGAATGGATTTCTTCCTTTCTGGATGATCGATCTTTTCAAGTGTTTCATGAAGACTGTATCTCTGACCCTCTGCCCCTCCGATGTGGGGTCCCTCAGGGATCCTCCCTGTCTCCCACTCTTTTTAACGTATATATGAGCTCCTTGGCAGGTGTTGTGGAGCCTTTCGGCATTCAAATTATCACATATGCCGATGATACGCAGCTGATTGTCTCTTTTAATCAGCTCAACACCATCGTCCCGGACTGGGCAATGTGTCTTCGGGTGATCGCAGTATGGATGGAGGGTTCATTCCTGAAGCTCAATGGATCTAAACGGAGCTTATGTTCCTGGGTAAACCTTCTATACCCAACATAATATCCTCCTGGCCGAGTTGTTTCGGTCCTCCCCCTTCCCCCAAAGATTATATCAAGAGTTTGGAAGTCTGGTTAGACCGTAACCTTGATCTGGGGGAACAAGCAAGGAAGGTCGCTGGCAGCTGTTTTGGGCTGATGAGGATGATACGGAAAATCATTCCCCTCCTCCCTATTCCTGCAAGGAAAGTGGTAGTCCAGTCCCTTATACTTTCTAGGCTCGACTATGCCAACGCCCTATACTTAGGTACATCTTGCTCCACGATTAAGAAACTACAAATTGTTCAAAACTGTGCGGCACGACAACTCTTGAATATCCCCAGCCGACAGTCAGCAGGGGCTGCACTGGCCGCCCTTCACTGGCTGCCTATCCAGCAGAGAGTGCAGTTTAAGGCTCTCTGTATCACACATAAGGTTTTGCTAGGCTCTGGCCCACCTATCACACGTTCTCTCATGTCCTTTCATCATCCTGAGAGAACCCTGCGATCATGTAATAAACAGTTGGCTGTTGTTCCTAGAATTAGGAAGGCCCGCACAGGGGGTCGCCTTTTTTCATATAATGCTGCTAGGCTTTGGAACTCTCTCCCCCTTGCCATTCGGTGTGAAACTAACCATCTGGCTTTTCGGAAACGCATAAAAACCTTCCTGTTTCCATGACTGAGATGTAGACCATGAATTCGGCCTCTAGCGCTGGGATGCCTTTGGTAACCAGGCGCTCTATAAATGTTTTACAATTACTTTATAGTGGAACACAGACCTGGGACTGCCCATGCCAATGCAGATGGACTTTCCAGGTTCTTCCACTTAGGCAATGAAGACTCTCTAGGGAAAGGTTAGTATCATCCTCTTTCGTTTGGGGGGCAGGGGGGGGGTGAGAAAGTGCCCTCTTTCTGCATGGTTGCCCGTACTTTTTGCTGAACAGCTGATGTACTTTGACTGAGTGTGCCCTGGGCTCCTGCCAATCGGGTACCCTTGGCCTATGTTCTTTCCCTAAAACTGCTTTGAAGACCAAACCCATGCCACTCTTTGGCCACAGGTCAGTCCCTAGTAAATGGTACAACAGGTACCCAGGGCACTGTGACCAGGGAAGGCCTCTAATGGCTGCAGCACTTATTGTGCCACCCTTAAAGGCCCTGTACCTTTACACCCACACACTGCCTTTGCAGGTGGCGTGTTTTGGTGCAGAACAAAGTGAAGTCGACATGGCACACATCCCTGTGTTCCATGCCTACAACTCACTGCCCTGGCATAGATCAGCCACCCCTCTAGCTGGGTGCACTATACCAGTGGTGAGGATACAGGTGCATGAGCCCTGTACCCCTACAGTGTCTAAGCCAATTCTTAGACATTGTAAGTGCAGTAATGCCATTAAGAGTATATGGTGCTGGGAGTTAGTCATTACAAACTTCACAGTACCATAATGGCTTTACCGAAAACGGAGACGTTTGGTATCAAACTTCTCAACACATTAAACCCACACTAATGCCAGTGTGGGATTTAATGAAAAATGCGCACAGAGGGCATCTTAGAGATGCCCCCTGAAAAATGGCCTAACACTAGTGTCCAGGCTGAGTGGCTGCTCCCCAGCTGCCAACATCAGACATTTTTCTGGACCCCCGGGGGATGAGCCTGCTGCTCTCGGGGCCCTGAAACTTTGCACATCCTGGGACGAGGTGCCAAGCCTCCTCCCCCAGGATGGGCAGGGTCCACAAAGGGGAAGCTTCAATGGCTTGCTGCCTTTGTGAGCTTCCCCAGGCCTTTTGCGGCTTCCATCAACTGGTCCCCACCGGTTCTGACCCTCACTGTAGGCGGGAAAACCAAGTGAGGAAGGGAGGTGTGCCCACCTTTGCCAATCCCACCCCTCAGGTGGGGGAGGCAAGGTGAAGCACAACTCTGTCCCTGCCATCTTGCAGATGGGGGACCCAGCCAACCAGAGTGAGGCACATGCCCCCCTCCCACTGGAGGGTGGCATAATATGGTGTGTAACCCCTCCCCCCCGCCAGGAAGGGATCCATTGGTCTCAACCTTTTACTTAACTGTAAAGCCCCTAAATCTAGTATTTAGGGGCACCCCTGAACCTTGCCTCCTCAGACAAACGACAAAAAGGACCGAACAGCCGTGCCGAAGCTAAGAGGACGCCCTCCGACTTTCCCCCAGCCCTACTGGCCTGTCCCCACCTCGAATCTGCAGAAGCGAAACTCCGGTGTGTCCTGCAGCCAGCAACCTCAAGAACCCCGAGGACCTGCCCTCCCTTCCAAAGAAAAGACTGTCTCCCGTGAACACTGGATTTGTTCACCCACAGACTCCAGCTCTGGCAAAATCTGCGAGTCTGCACCACTCTGCACCCGTCTCCCATGGCCCGAGTTAGAGTGGCTCAACACCACGAGGTGGTCTCCCTGGCAATCCTGACCCGTCATCCCTGACCTGCCTCAAGCCTCCAGTCGACGCCTGCAGCCTCAATCCGGAGGGTCCCCCCAACCACGACCAGGAGCTGGTAAGAAGATCCGACCCTAAAAGACACCCCTGCACCCGACGCCCCACGGCTTTGGGTGGCCCAACCGATGGTGTCTAGCCAACCTCCAGCATCCCAACTTACCTCTCCAAGTGGTGGTCGCTCCCAGAAGACCTTTGTCCCCGAGCCTGCACTGTGTTTGCAAACCGGAGAATCCCCATTGAAAGTAACAGGGCATCTGATGCTAAAACCGCACCCTTCACCCGGCCGCCCATGTGCCGCTGAGGGTGTACTTTTGGTGCTAACTTGAACCCCCATTTGCCCTGAGCTAAAGTCCAGGAGCTTTGCTCCCACAACCTTGTGGCCTGCTCTTGAGCAGCCACCAACCGGATGCCCCATTGGATAACATTGGGCCTCAGTACTCTGCACCTGGCCTCCCTAGTGCCGCTGAGGGTTCTTTGAGAGTGAATCCTCGACCCTGAGAGACCCTTGAATCTAACCCCAGAAAACCAACTCCCACAACAAAGTACTTACCTGTTAACCGATAACTCTATTTCCTCCCATTGGATAACATTGACTGTTTTCTATGAAAAAGTTTTTAAGTGTGGAGTTGGAAAGTCTATAAAAGTCTATACAACTGTGTACAAATAACCAAAACGCATTTACTTACCTTACAGGAAATGCAATTCAAACTGTATTGTAACTGCAAAGTATAAATCACTTACCTGTTCCAGGCTTGCTTGGTTCTAAGAAATAAATATAACTAAATAATATTTTTATACAAAGCAAATTGGTTTGAGTTCAGTCTTTGAGTGTGTACAATCATTTGCTGATTGAATGTGTACAACAAATGCTTAACACTACCCTCTGATCAAGCCTTACTGCTCGCCCACACTACCACAAATAGAGTAAGGTGCTATCTACTTTTACCTCTGCCTACCTTCGGGGTTCCACTGGACTTTGTGCACACTATAACTCATTTTGGTATAGTATATACAGAGCCAGCTTCCTACAAACGGGTATCTGTTCTCCTCTGCTTGCACCAGAGTTTTGAATTCTTAACCTCCAATCTTGTATCTGCTTACTTAGTGAGCTGTTTATTGCAATGTGTGTTTGGTATGGTCCGGTTGGAGTACTGGTTCTTACAACAGGAACAGCAGCCCTTTTAATACAGAATCCTGTTACTGCTCAGTTGGACTTGCTGTTATCGCTGGGGTTTTAAGGACCTACTTATGAGCTAGAAATTCAGTAACTTTCCACTACCCTCTCGTCTTCAGTGATTTGAGTAATTATAAACCATTGGCACACCCCTCTGAAATTACCCATATTGCCCTGTTCAGGTATTAGTTAGTATCTGCTGCACTTATATTGCTGATTTTGTGTAGTCTTCTGACGTGTGTTAAATCTATCATGGTAACCTACCCCTTGCTTGTGTTCGTACTGGGGCTATGGCTGGGAATGTGTTTACAACACAGTGCCCTTGTACGACCTTGTGAGCTGCACAGTGAATTTCTGAGTTGTCCGTCAGTAGCAGGAAAATAAGTAGGGTGAAGCACAAAGTCAAAGATGGAGCATAATAGGAAGACACTACTAGTAGTCACTGCTTCAGTTATCATTCCAATTCCTAACCAGGGCTATAATAATATGTAGCACAGCTAAACCGTTTTCTGGACTGAATTTGATCACTGAATAATAGTAGCACATTAAAAAACACGAATCTTCATAGTGTCTTGATCTTTCACTGTGTTAGCAAGCACAAGAAGTCCTCCAGTAGCCTCTGGCTTCCAAATACTCAAATGTTGGGAAAAGATTCCCCTGTGACTGCTAGGCTCGGGAGGTAAAACAGAGGCTGCTGCTGTTGGCTGATTTCCTTAACCCTGCTCTAAATTTGCCTACTCCGGGTAATCAAACATATTAAACATTAGGGTCTCGCCATCCTGCTGTCCTTACCAATCCTCGCAGGCCTAGTCACATTCCAGCCAACTGCAGGCTACCCAGAATATCCTGTGTGTGTTGGTGTACGGCATGATGTGCATGCTTTGGATTATTCTTTCGCAGCTGGCAGCCTCCCTTGTCAGTAAAGGGCTGAAAAACTGGACTAGACTGCTTAGTACAGGGGTCTCCAAGCTTTTCTGCAATAGGAGATACTTCTGTTCCATGAAAATGCTCCTGAACTACCAATATTTTTAGTGATGTAATAATGCCACATAAGACAAGATTACATTAGTGGCCATCATATGCAAGATTACCAGCAGTTTTTACCTCAGTGCATCGGGCATGGTTCCCAGCACCAATGTAAAAGTACATTTTGAATGTGGAATGCCATAATATGGATAGCACATCACAATATTAGAGCTGCAATGCTCCTAGCTCCACGTTAATAAAATAAGTAGTCGTTCTCCCCAATACTATGTTTTTTTCACTCAAACATCAGCTTTAAATGGAATTTGGAAATTCAACCATTTTTCTCTTAACATTAACTTATGAGCTCTGAAAATAAACACAGTTCATCGTGAATACATGCTTTTCAATTTTGGTATATATATATATATATATTTTTCACCAATAGCCCATAGCATTTCAGGACGCACACGCAGCTAATTCAAACCAGATGGTTTATTTCACAAGGCATACCAACAGCTTCATTCTGTGTACAAATCGGGTGCCGACGCGTTTCGAGGCAGAAAGCCTCTTCTTCTTGGGCAGCTGGAATGAATGTCCATAGAGTACTCTGCATGCCAATTTATATCCCCGCCCCAATGGGCGTTGCTTAGTGCTTCATCCATGATTTAAGGCATGCTGGGAATAGTAGTCCGTTCCCTCAAGTTCGTTATACCCTCAGTGGGTTCTATGGCATTTTCTTTGCAGCATAGGTATTTCCCTATAGTAGGGGTCCAGAACGAGCATTGGTTTCCGTAAGCCGAGTCAGTTGCACTGCATAACGGGCGTGAAATAGTTTCCGCCTCACAGCCTCTCCGAAAGTTTTGTGGAGATGGTGCTGTCCTGCGCGGAAGGACCTCCGCGTTGAATATGTTTTTCACCAATAGCCCATAGCATTTCAGGACGCACACGCAGCTAATTCAAACCAGATGGTTTATTTCACAAGGCATACCAACAGCTTCATTCTGTGTACAAATCGGGTGCCGACGCGTTTCGAGGCAGAAAGCCTCTTCTTCTTGGGCAGCTGGAATGAATGTCCATAGAGTACTCTGCATGCCAATTTATATCCCCGCCCCAATGGGCGTTGCTTAGTGCTTCATCCATGATTTAAGGCATGCTGGGAATAGTAGTCCGTTCCCTCAAGTTCGTTATACCCTCAGTGGGTTCTATGGCATTTTCTTTGCAGCATAGGTATTTCCCTATAGTAGGGGTCCAGAACGAGCATTGGTTTCCGTAAGCCGAGTCAGTTGCACTGCATACCGGGCGTGAAATAGTTTCCGCCTCGCAGCCTCTCCGAAAGTTTTGTGGAGATGGTGCTGTCCTGCGCGGAAGGACCTCCGCGTTGAATATGTTAACGAACTTGAGGGAACGGACTACTATTCCCAGCATGCCTTACCGATTTGTACACAGAATGAAGCTGTTGGTATGCCTTGTGAAATAAACCATCTGGTTTGAATTAGCTGCGTGTGCGTCCTGAAATGCTATGGGCTATTGGTGAAAAATATATATATATATATATATATATATATATATATATATATATATATATTCACCCACGCAAAAGCTTTTAATGTAGTTCATTGGGTTGCACCCAGGAGAGCTACGTATAGATAGCTTTAGAGCTACCAGTAACTCATGAGCTGCTCGTTGGAGAAGCCTGGCTTAGTAACTGTAATACTTTTGGAAAGGCCTTCACTGAAGTTTGTCTATTTGATAGTTCTGTTTAACTATAGCACTTAGTCTTGTTGAATCTGCTAAAGCTTTGCATGCTGTGAAAGAAACAATGGTGGTACGATTGAATTCAGGTACCGCATTAGGCTGGGTGAATGGTTCCACTATAGGGCCATATCTTTGCAGTGTGTAGTAAGACAGGATAGATGGCCCTGCTTTTAGCTCATTTACCCTTACACCTGAGGTTATTTCTACCATAACTGTTGAGCGTTTCCACTGTGGTTGGCTTCAAACAGGGAAGCAATTAGTCGAACTGTCATGAAGTTTGCCTCATTACACAGGAGAATATATATATATATATATATATATATATATATTTTAAATAAACTTTATTTAAAGTCTTCAACAACATAACCATGACTGTGCACTCAGCAGTGACCAAGGGCAGTAAATAGAGAAAATGGTTCAAGACACTGGACCCTCCGCTACACCCTCCCCCCCCCCACCCCTCATTTACCTGATGCATGGACTGAACATTAGTCAATTTACTCCCTGTCCTCCTCCTCCCCCCCCCCCCTTCAGAGCCCCCAACAATTTCCCCTACATTTGTGCTTTGCGTATTCATTTGGGACCCCTCGGCCATTAAATCGCGGCATAACTCCCTCCAGAGCCTTACATCTTCCTCTAGCTTCTCGTCTTTATGACTTTTCTTCATATGTAGTACTTTGGCTAGTGTCCACTCGCGTACATCTCACATCCATGCCTGAAACTCCGGTGCACGCGGCCCCATCCACACTATTGCTATTGTACGCCTCGCCAGCACCAACAGCAGCTACTGTAGTTTATACCCCATTTTGCTTTGTTTTTTGCTTTTCCGCATCAAACCTAAGAGGCAGTGTTTTGGTGTTAATTGAATTTTACTATTCACCTTTCCCCTTGTTAGCTCCTCTACCTCCGACCTGAAGCCACTAACCTCAGGACATTCCCAAGCCAAATGCAAGAAATTTGCCCCGCCTTATGACATCTGGGGCAGGAGTTAGGCTTACTGGGTGACATGCAATGTATCCTTACCGGGGTCATGTGTGTGCAGTGAACATAGTTGTAATGAATTAAACGAAACCGAGCATTACAGGAGATCGTGTGTGTAAGCGCTCCCACCACCTTCCAGTCCTTTTGCTCCAACGGCTCCACCAAGTCTGCACTCCAAGCCGCAAATGCGGCCGGTGGGGAAGCACCGGCATCAGCCTCATTGATCTGTATAACAGAGATATAATGCGCTTGCCTGTCCCACTCGTGAGTAAGGTATCTAGTGTCTGTGTGAGTTGTGGTATCGGAGGGTACGTGGGCCATATTTCTTCAAATATATTGGCTAAGGCAGCATGTTGAAGGTATTGTTCCTGTCCCAACCCAAAATCCCTGCAAGCCTGTTCAAACGTAATGAAGCACTCACCCGGGTACAAGTCAGAAAGCGCGTTACAGCCCCCCTCCTGCCATGCCCTGAATGACGTATTGGCCATTACTTTCCAGCCCGGTGCCAACTCCCACACAGTCAATTCCCGATGGAACAAGGCATGCCTAAGGATTTGCTCCACAAATAACTGCCACACAGATGCCGTCTGCCTAACCACATAAGGTGCTGTTTCCGGGGCACCCGCACCCTCCATAAATAAGATCGTCAGTTCAGATGCTGGCACTCTGACGCATAGGAGCCTTTTCTCCCAGTTGTCCCCCTCAGCAAACCACCTGGTCGCGTGTTGCAGATGGGCCGCATAGTAATATAGCTCCATTCTGGGGGCTTTAAGCCCACCCCCCTCATAGGTATGATTTAATGTTGCAAGCACAACTCTACTTCGCCTTCCTGCCCAGTAAAGGTCTATCAAAATGGAGTCCAGAGCCCTGAATATTCGTTTAGGTATGGGGCACATCGTATTCTGTAACATATACAGGCAGCGAGGCAGCACCACCATTTTGCCATCGCCAACCTACCCATTAGGGATAGTGGTAGAGTGGTCCAGAATCCAACCGAACCCCTTAAAGCCTCCAACATATTATGAATATTCAGTTGCAACATTTGAGAGTCCTCCTCCGCCACCTGTATACCCAGATACCTAAAGTGCCCAGTCTCCCATTTCAGTCCCAGTTGAGGGAGCGACTCGACCGACCTACCAGCCAACTGAGCCAGTGGAAAAAGTAAAGATTTATTCCTATTAATTCTCAGCCAGAGCAATGCCAAACTCCTCTAGCACCCGCAACAGTTTCGGTACTGCCTCTCGGGGTGTGGAAACATAGAATAATGCGTCATCCGCATACAGCGAGTATACCTGAGAGGTTCCACCCACGTTAATACCCCAGGCGGCCAGATCCCTCTGCACCCAAATCGCCACCGGTTCTATTGCCAGCGTGAACAGGAGCGGATAGAGCGGGCTGCCCTGACTTGTCCCCCTCTCCAGCCTCCACTCTCCTGACCTGCTCCCTCCCACCCTAGCACTAGGTGCCGTGTTCAGGATCTGCACTCATCTTCTAAATTTTGGGCCGAATCCAGCCACCCTGAGCACCTCCAACATGTACCCCCAATCTACAGAATCAAAGACCTTTTCCAGGTCTATTGACACTAGGGCCAATTCATCGTTTTTGTCGCGTTTCGTGTATATGGGACAACCTCCTAATATTCATGCCCGTGTTACAAGATGGAATGAACCCACATTGATCCTCGTGGACCAAATGAGTCATGTGAGGGGCCAGTCTTGTAGCCAGGACTTTGCATTAAATTTTCACATCTGAGTTGATCATCGTGAGGGTCCTGTGTGTTCCCCCCTAGCTTAAGGAGCATGACCATTTCACCCTCACACATTGAGGGAGGCAACACTCCCAACTCAAAGGCCTCCTCATACACCTGCAACAGAGGCTGCATCCACTGTTCTGAGTATGCCTGCAAAATGGCCATAGGAAACCCATCTGCACCCGCGGCCTAAGATCCCGGCATGGCTCAAAGAGCCTACTGCATTTCCCAGACAGTGATCTGCACCTCCCCCTCCGGCGGGTGCTGTGGAAGTGCCAAGTCTCTGACTGGGACGTACCCGTCTGCTGTTACTCCAGGGTCTGCAGTATAAACCCGCTGTAGGTGCTGTTGGAACACCTCTAAAACGCCAGCTCTAGTGTGGACAAGTCTCCCTCCCTGAGTAGTTAGAGCTATTGTCATTGTGGGAGCTTGCTTCCTTGGTAATATCCAGGCCAACAAGCGACCCGATTTGTCGCCCTCTGCATGTAACCGCTGGCGTTAGGGTATATCTGTCTAACATGTCCCTAATATCAGCCAAACACTAACGCTGGTCATGCTCCCTCTTACCCGTTTCCGGTTCTGCTGGGTTTTCTGCTTGTATTGCTGCCAAAGCCTTCTCCTCCCTATTGAGATCCCCGAGTAATTGTCTCCTTACCCCACATACAAGCCCCATGCCTACTCCTCGAGTTACTGCTTTGAGGGCCTCCCACTCAGTAGCCCTCCCAGCCTCACCCTCCCTAGTTCAAAGCTAGATAATCTGTGATTGATTGTGCTAAAGTAGTCCTCCCCACTTGATCTTCTAAAATATCTGGCGGGAACCTCCATCGGCACAGGAGGATATTAAGTCACCGGACTCTTAAACAGTGCTGCCGCTAGTATTTCAAAGAACGAAGTCTCCTCACACTTAAAAATAAGCACAGTAGCAGCAGTACCTCTCATGGTGGAGAAAAACATATACCTTGAATAAGAGTAGACAGTTGGTAGACTTGTCAGTCTTTCCTTCACCCTCCTACCTCAGGCTCTCTGCCTTCTCCTCTCTTCCGCTCCTGAGCTCTATTATAGATAGGGCACACTTTCCTGTTTTACCTTTAAGCAGGTGCGCCTGGGCCGTATTACAGAAGTGCCCCGGGGGTGCAACGGGCATTTGCGCCCACTTTGCACGCCCCCAGGGCACTTTGGTATTACAGAAAGGGCCACAGACGCTTGTGCATCCCCTTCTGTAATACCGATAGCTCTGGTGCACGTGGCCCCATGCAAATAAGGGAATTCCTTTGCCTCTGCGCCAGCACCTTATTAGACACGGGCACAGAGGCAAAGAAGCTGTCAGGAGGCGCACTGTTTGTGTGCCTCCTGATGGCAGCCCTCTGGAGGGGGGAATGGGAGTCCCATGGACCCCCCTCCCCAACATACCCTAGCATGCGGGTGCAGTCACTCACTTCACCCGCCTGCAAGGGGATCTCTAATCTCCCTTAAAAGTGAAGGCGGGTTGCCGGCTGCACTGTGAAACACAGAGCGCCTTCAAAGCAGCCGCTATATCTTTCACATGACAGGACAGAGTGGGGGCAGCACATTAATCCTAATGCTACGCATTTTCTTTGTCTGCGCCAGGCGCACCTTTTAAAAGGTGCACCACGCGCAAAGAAAATGCGCCGTATGTATGATATGGCCCCTGGTGCACACAGAAAAAGTGCGCCCTATCATGTAGAATGTGCTGCTTTCAGGGCAGCCACAAACTCGCGCTTCCCCCAGGCCAGTGCATTCAAGAGAATTACGGAGCAGCTGTTTAAAAGCAGCTCTGTATTTATCTGTGCAGGCGGCAATCTGCCTGCATTTTAAAGACCGATTTAAGATCCCCCTTGCCGGCGTGTACAGTGAGTGACTGTACCTGCCTGACAGGGAATGTGTGGGCGGGCTCCATAGGACTCCTTTCCCCGCTCCAGAGGGCTGCCATCAGGGGGCTTACTGACAGTGCGCCTCCTTAAAGATTCTTTGTCTCTGCGCTCGCATATATAGTACTGCGCGGGTGAAGAGGCAAAGGGATTCCCTCATTTGCATGGGGCCACGCCCCGTGCAAATAAGGAATGCCCTTTTGAGAAAGTGCTGGCACTACGTGCCAGTATTACAGAAGGGGCAGCACAAGTGCCTGCGGCCCCTTCTGTAATGCCAACGTGCCCCGGGGGTATGCAAAGCAGGCACACATGCCCGTTGCGCCACTGTGGCATGTTCTGTAAGAAGGCACATGGTCTTCCTTTTCCCCTCTTTCTCCTCCTTTTCTCACTCTTCTTCTTCCCTTAGGCAGAAGTCTCTGAATGGAGTTGTGTTGCTAGAGGATTGCACTTTTCTAACCATAATGATCTCTTTGATAAGGTAGAACCTCAGCACATACAAGGCTCATGAAAATCCACAAAGGACACTTTTTGGGGATGAAAATAATTAAAGTTCATTCTACTCTCTCAATAATTAGATCAGCTTTGCAAAACCTCTGAATTCTCCAAAGCCGGGATTTGGAGGAGGGTACTTGAGCAGCTTGCCAGAATGATCTATAATCCAAGGTGTTTTTTTCGCAAGTATTGACAGATAAGTTTACTTCTCAGTTCACTGCCTCCTCCCTACCCTGACCCTTTCAGGACTTTGAAAAGTTTCTGGAACCCAATGCTGGCAACAGAACTTTTTTTTAAAAGACAATTTGCAGAGGAGGAAATACAGCATCCACCAGAAGTGATTTTCTTTTATGAGTTTGCTTTGTATAATGTACTTTTCTTTTACGTTTCAGGGCAAAAAGTTTCGATATTTAATGAACACAAGAGCTACGTGCAGGGTGTTACTTGGGACCCCCTGGGCCACTACATAGCTACTCTTAGCTGTGATAGGTAAGCGCTCATTCACTAGTGTTTCTTTGAAAGAACATCTAAAAACTAATGCTCTCTCTCCATTTCTTTGTGACCGCAAGCTCTAGTTCTGCTCTCCCACCTTGATCAGATTAAGGTCAAATGGCTATTTCAGTGTGGATTCCAAAAATGTATTTGCTGGGCTACTTTATTCATGGGAACGCAGTGTCCGCATAAATTATTAAATATTTGATTCCTAGGTGTGCTTGAGTTATCTTGAATCGAATATGCTGCTATTGATACTGAAAGACTTTTTAAAAAGTATTGGATGTTCATTGATGATCCTAAACATCTCTTCTCCTTGCTTGATTCCTCGTCACATAAAACAGTTGCAAATGTAACGTTTTGCTTTCCATTTTTTTTTGTTTTAGCACAACTGTTAAAAAAAAATCATACTCCTTAGAAAAATATAAATGGATTTAAACACATTGTTATATTGATTTGTATAGCGCACCAATCACCTGAGATGGTAGCCAGGCACTTGGGCAGGTGTGTTGGTTTGTGGTCCCCAAGGTGCTTATACGAACAGCCAGATCTTCAGTTTCTTGCGGAACTCCAGAAGTGAGGCGGGGGCCCTGATGTGTTGTGGGAGGTCGTTCCATGTCTTGGGTCTGATGTAGGAGAATGAGCAACCTCCAGTTTTGCTTTTGTGGATGCAGGGAATGTGTGAGAGTGAGGCAGAGCGTTAGTGGTGGGTTGGTGAAAGTGTGTGTGGCTGTTCAGGAATTCTGGTCCTGTGTTGTGTAGGGCTTTGTATGTGTCCGTGAGAAGTTTGAATTGGCTGCGCTTGTGAATGGGGAGCCAGGGAGCTTCCTGAGGTGCGTTGTGATGTGGGTGCAGTGTGGAAGGTAGGGTATGAGTTCTTGATGGCCTGGAGTCTGCGTAGTTTGAAGTTTCTGGCGTTGTGTGTTACTGTAGTCCAGCCTGCTGGTGAGGAGTGCTTGCGTGACAGTCTGTCTGGTGGTTTGAGGTAACCATTTGAAGATTTTTCGCACCATGCGTAGGATGTTGAAGCAGGAGGTGCACTTCAGCCGTCGTGTTGAGCTTGTCATCTAGGATGATCCCTAGATTTCTTACGTGGTCTGTGGGTGTCGGTGTTAGTCCTAGCTCCGACCGCCACAAGGTGGAGTCCCATGGGGAGGTCTTCTTGCCGAAGACCAGTACTTTCGTCTTGTGGGAGTTGAACTTCAGGCAGTTGGTTTGCATCCAGTCTGCTACCATGGTCATGCAGTTGGTTCTGACGGTGGTTGTTTTGTCCATCAGGGAGAGGATGAGTTGGGTGTCATAGACGTAGGAGCTGACAGTGATGTCTTGTGTTCGGATGATGTTGGCGAGCGGTGTCATGTATATGCTGACAAGGGTGGGGCTGAGAGACGATCCCTGTGGGACTCCACATATCAATTTCTTGGTCTCTGATGTGAAGGATTGCGGCCTGACCATTTGGGTGCCTCCCATGAGGAAGGAACGGATCCATTTGAGGACGGATCCTTGTTTGCCAATCTTGTGGATCTTCTGATGAGGTTATGGGAGACTCTCGAAGGCTGCAGAGAAGTCGAGCTGTATGAGGGCCCCTGTCCTCGGTCCAGAATGAGTCTAATATCATCGGTGCCTGTGATGAGTGCTGCTTCATTGCTGTAGTTCTTTTGAATCCTGATTGAGTGTTGTCTAGAAGATGGTGAAGTTCAAGAGGGTTACGAGTTGCTTGATGATGGCCTTCCAAATTACTTTTGCTGGATAGGGAAGCAGGGAAATGGGTTGGAAGTTGCTCAGTTGATTCGGCGAATTCTTGAGGAGGGCTTTAAGGTCGGTAAGTTTCCATTCATCCAGGAAAGTGGCAGACTTGATGGCGGTATTGATGATGTGGGCCAGGGTGGTGCTGATTGGTGATGTTTCCAAGTTGTAGATGTGGGGGGGAAGAGGCATGGTTCCGTTGGGGCCCCTGAGTGAATGGTCTGCATAATTGCTGCTGTCGTTTCTGGTGAGGGTTGTCCAATCGGTGAGGTGTCCACCACAGTTGGTGGTGGTAAGTTAGCAGTGAGTTCTCTGGGGTTGAGTTGGTGTGTGAAGTTGCTATAGATATTTGCGATTTTTGCTGTGGAAAAAGTTGGATAGGTTGTTGCAGAGTTGCTGGGAGGCAGTGATAATGACTACAGTGACTGAAGGTTAGGTGAAATCCTAATGATCGAGAAGACTTACTTGTAGCTGTTGGAGCTTCTTTTGATGCAGTCCATTAATCTTTTTTTTTCTTTCTTCATGGTGGCTCTTGCTGATGATCGCGTCTAAGTGCAGCCTTGTAGGTAGTTCTGTCTATGTTGCTGTCGTTGTGGCTGCCTCTCCATTTCCTTTCAAGCTGTCATTTGGTGTCTCAGAGGTGTTCTGTTTACCAGCTGGCCTGCTTGTATGATCTACTTTGCTTGTTGGGTTTGATTGGTGCAAGGGATTCCGTGCAGTTCTTGATCCAGTTGTTGTCCTTGCCGAGATTGTATGGGGGATGGATTGATCTGTGCTGAGGACTCGGAGCAAGTTTGCTGCTGTGATTTTTTTGCCCCGGTTGCGGCTTGGAAAGCTGAACCTGGTAGGGGTGTTGACTTGGTGTGTTGATTTCGAAGTGGATGATGGAGTGGTCGGTCTATATGAGCGGTGTGGTGAAGTTGTATTTGATGCTGTAGCTTGTAGTGAAGAATTGGTCTAGTAAGTGTCCTGCGATGTGTGTTGGTTCTAAGAAGAGCTGGATGAGACTGATGTTGCTCAAGCTTTTGAGGAGTGCTATGGAGCAGGGGTCATTGTGGTCTTACAGGTGTAAGTTGAGGTCACCAAGGAGAATGTAGGCTCTGAAGTCGATGGTGAGCGGAGCAACTAAGTTGGTGATGAGGTTGGTAAAGGTGACTCATGGTCCGCATGGTCGATAGGTGAGGCTTCCATTCAGGGTTTAGTTTTCTGAGGTTTGCTGCTTGAAGTGCAGGTGTTTCTTGAGTGGGGTAGCGTTCTCTGGATGTTGTGCATTTTATGGATTCTTTGTGGATGATAGAGTCCACAAGCAAGGAGAAGAAGGCGGTCCTGTTGAGCGATCTTGTAGCCCGCTGGGAATGCTGTGGCGATGCTGGGAGTCAATGAGTGGTTGAGCCCTCTGTGATAAAGTGTGTCAGGTGCGTTGCTACTCAGGAGGTCCCGTATTTTGGTTTGTATTTGGTAAGTGATTGTGTGTAGATAAGAATGCAAGTGGGTGTTGAGGTGCAGGTTTGCTCTGGTGTGTGGTGTGGGTGGGGGGAGTTGACAGTGTTGGTACTTGTGTGACATGGGATGGGGTGTTGAGGGCCTTGTTAGTATTTGCGTGAGGTGTTAGGGTGTGTGGCTGCTCGAGAACTCGCAGTAGGTGCAGGTGAATCATCTACCGTGGTGTGAAGCGCAGCACGGCGGCAGTTGGGGGAACAGCATCTGGGATCTAGCGATCTAAAGAGTGCTGCGGAGTATCGTTGGCTGTGGTTGGACCACGGTTACCTCCGCTGGGTGCTTTCTGTGTTCCAGCTGCCATTAAGTAGGTCCTGGAAGGTTGAAAGACTGCAGGGTGCCGGGATGTAATTTCCTGTACTGGTGAGTGATGGGAAATGAAGTCCTCTTGCTTGCCGCCGTTTTTTAAAGACTGTTTTGGCTGGAAAACCAGAAATGTCACTTCCTGTACGTATGTATGATGGTAAATTCTGTGAGGTCATTTCCTGTGTAGGTGGATGATGGGAGATCCAGTAATGTCACTTCCTGTGCTGATTGATGGGAAATTAAGTCTTCTTGCTTGGCTTCTTTTAAACACTGGTTTGACTGGAAAACTAGTAATGTCACTTTCTATCCAGATGTATGATGGTAAATTTATTGATGTCACTTACTGTGTTGGTGGTTGATGGGAGATTCAGTGAAGGCACTACCTGTGATGGAAAACACATAACAGCTTTGTTGCCTTAAACCTTTCCATGAGCTGTGACTTAAAGCTAACTTATGGTCCCCCAGCATACCACACAATGAATGCCGCTTACTTAATTACTGTTCTGGGAGAAGGATCCCTGAATACAGATCTCCTCGCTTTCATCTGTTTTTGTGACCATTTTTTTATGTGGCATTTCGTACTCTCCGCTGATCGTGTTTTACCATTTATAAGATGGCTTTTATTTTTCTTTCTGTGTTATGCTCAAATGGGTGGATTCATAGGCTTTCCCATTGATTTCTCACATGGGTACGTTTTTTAAGGAGAAACCTGTTTTTCTCTGCAAATATGAGCAAGCATGCAGGGGAGCGGAATGTTAGTCCTTCAAAGTTGACTGGTCTTTTTCACACTAAATGGTCACTGACATGAAGGATACTTGGAGGTCCTGTTTTCCCCCCTCATACCTCCAGCCTCCACCATTTCATGAGTCCGTTTACATTGATCAACACATGCTGGTAGACTTAGGACTCCAAATAGAGATTCTTATTGTTGCAGGGAAACTAAGATAAAGAAAAAAAGACAAGACTGCTCTTGGCAAGGCAAACACAGCTTTTTCCTGTCGCGGCAGGGAGAGTAGCTATCTCCACACAGCTAAACAGCTTATTTCATTTTGCTGCTTCACAGGCAGACACTTGTATAGCAGCATGGACAATGCTTATTACAAGGTCAAATAATAAGTTACTTAACAGTCGCACATTGGTTACAAAAATATTTAATCAAGATGTTCCCTCAATCGTTAACCTATTTCTTACACATACTTTATTGCAGTTCTAACAATGCTTAACGAACTATTTACTTATCTTATATTTGTGTGTGTGCTTTATTGTTCTGCTCCCAAGACCTCTTATCAGATTCTGTGTGCTCTTGGCTAATTCAGTCTCCTGCTCCTATTCTTCAATCATGTTCTCAATTTGCTGAGTACACACAATATGTGCCTGTGTGCCAAGACCATAAACTCCTTCAAGCTGTCAAACACTGGTTTTCCTTCAACTAAGACCTTGTAGGTCATGCGCTCTGTTTTCAAGTAAACTCTTCACCTCTCTTGCATCAGCACGAGATTTAGGCCTGTACTTCTCTTGCACCACGTATAATTTAATATCGCTTTCTACTAATGTCTGCGGTAGCGTAATTTGTTCATGTTTTATTTCCTCTCCAACGCTCATCTGGTGGATGCCCTCAGTGTAGAATGTAGTTATGCTTGATGTTGAACGGGGCTGCGCTTGGGGTCGATTGGTGTTGTGGTTGGGGTCGATTGGTGTTGAGGTTAAATTGCAGTTGAATGGAGGGTCGAACAAGAGTGGTCCTTGGTGCTGCAGGGGCATTGAATGAGGTTGGTTCTGGAGTTGAACGCCCCAAAAAGAATACATTGTCAGGGTTGCAAACTGCAGAATAACAAAAAGCCATAAATCTAGCTTTTTTTCCTCTGGGTGACTGACGAGCCACATCTTGAATTCGGAACCTGGTATATCCTCTATTGTACAAATATGGTTCTTACTTCCTAACCTTTTAAAGTGCAGCAGTGGCATCAGAAGTATTCTCCCATCCGTTGGCTAGCCTGTTTGAAGTTTTCAAGGAAGCAATCATGTCTTAAAAGCATGATTTAGTAGCATACCAGGTCTTTAGAGACCAGGTGAATCAGCACTTTTTACACAGCAATTGACTATTATCATATGACTTTTTAATCTAAAAAAGTCATGTCAATAAGCCAGACATGAAAGACTCATAATGTTAATCTTAAAGCCCATTGAGGCTATATATCCACAAAGTGTCTTCGATGAGAACAGCCTTACAGGCAACAGGCAGTCAAAAACGCCCAATGACATTTGACCACTGGCTCCTAATGACGATATTTTTTTAAACCTTTCGTAATAGGAAGACAATTGTGAGTTCTACTGATGCTGAGAGACTCCAAGATGTAACACTGTGCAATACCTATTAACCTTTGTGCTTTAACTTCCACCATGTGTGGGTGAAAGTAAGTTTTGGTGGGGGTTTACTTCTTGCTTTTCTTCAAGTTAGTCTGACCAAACTACCCCTTCCGAGGATAATTCCTAATTTCTTTTTTTCTGAAGAAAAATCCTTTGCTGAATGCAACCTAGTTCATGTATCATTCTCCACTGACCACGTGTACCCCAGTGACATGTTTTTTTTTCTTCTTCAAAATTCTTTTTATTGAGCATTTTAACCAAATACATGATGGCTGCATTCACATTGACAAGCAAAGAGTACCAAATCCCCTGCTTACATGACCATCTAATGAAATTACAGTTTCTAGCAGTGAGGGGGATCAGCCCATCTCTTTTTATATATGCCCGCTCATCCTGTTTTACAAGACAAATTTATCAAACAATCCCAAACAATATCTCCCACCCATCCTTCCCTGCCCTCCCCCAACAGAAAACAAGTAGAGGACGAATAATAGTTTGCAAGTGTTGGTCTCTAGGTCAAATATATGTGCCCATCGTCTTTTTGCGTTTTACCGGTGATTAGCTGGTCCAGCCAAGTGTTCCCTCATTTCTCAACTAAAATTGAAACCGGTGTATATCACGTAGTGTAGGTGGGCATACCGCTAAGGGAAGGCCCTTTGTCAGGTAGGTGACAAGCGGGCCCCATCTATATTCGAAGTTTTTATATTCATCCCTAAAAATCTCCTCCATCCTTTCCATGATCAGAATCTTCCAGAGGCGGGAATGCCACTGTGAAAGCGCCGGCGCTGCCTTTGTTTTCCAGGCCGCTGCAATCGCGATCTTGGCTGCTCCTAAGCAAGCCCCCATAATGGCTCTATCGGCTTTGGTTTGGTGCTCTAGTTCTGATCCTCTCAAGCCCAGCAGGTTGTTGGAATAGGGTATCCCAGCATATCCTTCATATGCGATAGGATTTCCTCCCAAAAAGGACGTATCGTAGGGCAATCCCACCATATGACAAAACTCTCCTAAGAGGCCGCATCCCCCCCCAGCACAAATCTGACGTCTCTGGGAAGATCTTTTTGAGTTTGGTCGGATATAAGTACCAATCAAAGAGAATCTTATAGTGTGCTTCCCTTAGCTCTAATGAGTGGTTATCTTTGGCCATGTCCCTCCACAGTTGCTTCCACTCTGCTTCTGAGATCTCTCTCCCTGCCGACTGGTCCCATGCCTGCATGTATCGGGATCTCGGTGCATGTGTGGTAGTGAGAAGATTGTATTGAAAGGAAATCACTCCCCTCATTGAGCCCACCCTCTGAACGAATTTCTCTATTGGTGTCTTCTCTCGCGTGGCGGTGTCCCGGACCTGTGGTTGTAATGCCCAATGTTTAAGTTGAAGGTAATGGAAGTGCTCACTTGGTGGAACATTGAAATCCCTCAGACAGCTATCAAACGTTACAATATCATAGTTATGAAATAGATCAGAGAGCATCAGGCAACCACCCTCCTTCCATGCGTCAAATGGACGGACCCTCGTGGAGCGCGGGAGGAATGACGGATTGAAATGGATCGGGGTGTAGTGCGAGGGGAATGAGGTCCAATCTCGACCCCTGGAAACCTCATCCCAAACCTTGAGTGTAGTGCGTGTGAGGGTGCTAAGATATGCGTTCAGCGGTCTGTCTTTCTTAGGCTTCCATATCACATCCCAGATCGTCCTACCCACTATTGCCCTATCCATGTGTAACCAATGTTTTTCGGATTCTCTTTTGGACCATTCTGTCAGAATTATTAACTGAGCAGCTTTAAAATATAGCTCAAAGTCTGGGAGTGCCACTCCTCCCTCGCTTCTCGAACGACGCAGAGTGTGGAAGGGAAGCAGAGCTCTGCCGTTTTGCCAGATAAAACGAATAGTGAGAGTGCGCAATCTGGCCAAGAATCCCCTCTCTAGGTCTATTGGTAGGGCCTGGAACAGATATAACAGTTTGGGTAGTACAGCCATTTTTATAGCGTGGATGCGCCCCAACCATGATATAAAGAGCGGCTTCCAACGTTTGCGGTCCTGTTGGATTTGAAGCAATAGTGGGGGATAATTGGCTTTAAACAAGCCTTCCAATCTAGGACTTAAATGGACGCCCAGGTAGTTCAACAAATGCTTGGCCCATTGCAGCGAGGTGAGCTCCCTAAGCCTGGTAGTTTCGCCATCCGAGAGTGTGAGATTCAGAATAAATGACTTCGACAAATTTATTTTAAAACCTGATACCGCCTCAAATTCCTGCAGTTCCCTTTGTAATGCTTGTAGTGATTGTGCAGGGGAAGTGAGGGATAACACGTCGTCAGCGAAAAGCGATATCTTATGCTCCTCGCCTCCAAAGGGAATACCCCCTATATCTGCCGCTGCCCTGACTCGGAGCGCCAAAGGTTCTATGCTCAGAGCAAAAAGTAAAAGTAAAAGTAAGAGCGGGCAGCCCTGTCTTGTCCCCCTTTCTAGGAAGAAGAAAGCCGAGCTAATCCCATTGACCTGAACTCTGGAGCGGGTAAATGCGTAGTTAGCCCCAACCAGATCTATGAATGGCTTGTTGAACCCAAAGTGTTCTAGCGTGAGAAAGAGAAACGCCCAGTCCACCCTGTCAAATGCCTTCTCTGCATCCAGGCCCACCACAACCGCCTGTATCCTGAATTTGGATGCTTTCTCGATCAAATGCAGGGTCCTACGGATGTTGTCGTGAGTCTGTCTTACCTTTATAAAGTCAGATTGGTCCGGGTGGACTAAACTTGGCAACAGGTCTTCCAGCCTCGCCGCCAAAATCGAAGAGTATAATTGGGCGTCCAGATTTAGGAGCGCTATGGGCCTATATGATCCGCAGTTTTGCGGATTTTTTCCAGGTTTGTGGATGACCGAAATGACGGCTTCCACCATAGATTGCAAGGTAACTGCCATTGCATTGAATACTTTTGTAAGCTGTGAGGTGATGTCTGGTGCAAATGTTTTGTAAAAGTTGGCCGTTAGTCCGTCTGGGCCCAGAGATTTATTAGGTTTAAGTGCCGCAATCGCCTTTCCCACCTCCTCCTCTGTGATGGAGGCATTAAGATTTTCATTGCAAGCCTGGGGAACCTGTGGAAGCTTAAGCGATTGTAAGTAGCGGCGCTGTGCCGCTTCGTCGAGATACTCTCAAGTGTACAGCTCTTTGTAGAAGTCCCCAAAAACTTTAGCCTTGTCCGCGTCGGCATTCATTATTCCCCCCTATGTATTCTTTTTCCCGTAACTGTTGTGCGAGATGGGAACCTATCTTATTGCCCTGTGCGTAGGAGACATGGCGCATTCGCAAAAGGGTAAACTCTGCTCTATTAGCATAGATGGCTTTTACCCCCCCCTCTCAAGGCACTCAGTTTGCGCTGCAATAGACGGTAAGGGTTCTGTTTGCGTTCCTTCTCAGCGGCCTCCAATTCTGCCTCCAGAGCTTCTCTCTCCTTAGCTCTGTTTGTTTAGAGCGGAGTTAAGCTCCATACATTTCCCCCTTATGACCGCCTTAAAGGCGTCCCAAATATTCAGGGGAGAAGTATCCTGTGGTTGGTTTATACGAAAGAATTTTGAGATAGCCCCTCGCAGTTCCTCCCGCATCAGTTTGCCTCTCGTCAGGGAAACTGGAAAGTACCATCTTGGCGGCGCCCTTTTCCCAATTTAAGCTAATCGCGACTAAGCTGTGATCAGAGATTGAGATCGGCAAGATTTTTGCATCTTGAAGGGACCCCAGTAACCCTTGGCTCATAAAAATATCTAATCTCGAGTATGTTTGATGGACATGAGAAAAAAATGAGTAATCTTTGGTATCCGGATGAACTTGCCGCCATGCATCTAATAAGTCCATAGCGTGTATGGAGTGTTTTACTGATTTGGGGAAACTGCCCGTGGGCGCTCTGTGTGGGTGGGTGCTATCCAAATCTGCATGCCACGTGAGGTTGAAGTCCCCCATCAGTATTGTCAGACCCTCGGCAAACCCCCCAGCATATTGAGCAGGAAAGACGAGAACGCCTGCTGACCTGTATTAGGTGTGTATGCCGATATGAACGTACACAGCCTTCCCCTCAAAAAACCCTTTACCATGATAATCCTCCCCTCCTTGTCTGAATTTATGGCTTCAGGTTGAAATTTGGAAGAATTGTGAAAAAGTAAAGCTACCCCCCTGTTTCGTAGCCGCTGAGGATCTGTAGGTTAAAGCATAATTTTTGTGGCGCAATCGTAGTTCCTCCCGCTTTAGGTGTGTTTCCTGTAGGGCCACCACCTCAAAGGAGTGATCCGAGAGATATTTCCAAACTTTTTGGCGTTTGAGGGGTGAATTTAAGCCCTTTACATTCCAGGAAGCTATTGCAATAGGCATAGTCCCAACTTAACCCTCACCCGCGTAGATTGGACCTGAAGCCACAAAATCACCATCCCTTCAAATTTTACTACTAAGGGAATAAACATAGCTTCTTCAAATTTCGAAAACGCTTTTTAAGCCAGTGATGATGCTTGACCAATGACCCAAAGAGACCAGAGTCCGTCCTCCATAACCCCCCTTCCCCAACAGTTAACATAACTAAATACCCAAAACCTGCGCCGGGCAGCTCGTGCTCCCTCGCCTATAGAGTCTTGGAACCTAGGGTTCGTGGTGTAGGGCGTCCGGTCCAGGTCCGGGGCCACGGCTGTTTCTCGAAACCGGTTATCGATCGCCAACGCATCTTGTAGAATTGCAGAGTTCGAGTGTAGGTGCTTGCAGAAATGACAAAAGCGAAACCTGGCTACCCAATGATCCCTGTGTGAGGACTCCACCCTTTAGAGCTTGTGATTCATGACGGATCCCCCTTATCAGTACCTTACCACCAGAAGGTCCAGGTTGGATAATTCTAGTCCTTGGAGTGATTGCCCTTCAAACTCACGTTCCACTGCGAAGGTTTGTTGCTTCCTTTCCCATTGGCAGGGCCTCCCGTGTGGTCCTCTGGCCCCGGAGGGAGCCCCACAAGTCTCAGACCTTCCTCAAGCTCCGTGACATGCTTCATTTTATTATTGAACTTGAAGGCCAAACCAAAAGGGTAAGTTCATCTGTATTTAATTTTGTCCGCTCTTAGTTTCGTGGTGAGAGGTCGAATTTGCTGCCGCCGCTGAAGAAGAGTCGAGGGCGCCCAGTCCTGATAGAGGGTACAGCGAAAGCCCTGGAATGAGATCTCGTCCTTTTTCCGGGCCGCCTGTAGGATGGCCTCCTTCACTTTGAATGAGTGGAGCTTCACCAGAACGTCGCACGTGCAACGTCGCTCTCCCCCAGGCTGGGATCCCACTCGATGCGCCCGCTCGATTTTTATCTTCCTTTGGTTCGCCCCCAGGATTTCTGCGAAGAGACCCTCAAGAAATGCTTCCAGGTCTGGTCCCTCTGCCCCCTCCTCCAGGTCCTTAATCCTGATGATGTATCTTCGTGCTCTGTTTTCGAGGTCCTCAGTCTTTAGTAGCGCGGACTGTAACTGGGTGTGAAGCTCCTGTGCAACCTAGTTCATGTATCATTCTCCACTGACAACGTGTACCCCAGTGAAATGTTTTTTTTTTGGGGCGGGGGGGCGACATTCTTTTATCTAGGTCTTGAGCTTGCGCCTCGATGTCCAGCACTCGTGTGCCCACAGAATCTAGGTCCTGCTGGAGTGTTGCCATCTGTTCCGAGAGGTCAGCTTTCAGTTGATCCATGGAGGATTTGATATCCACTTTAATCTCTGCGCGGAGCTCCGCCTTGAAATCCCTGAGGGAAGCAATTGGATCTTCCTTGGTGAGAGCCATGCCTGTGGCATCGTCAGCTCGATCCTGAGCCGTTTTCTTCTCTGAAGTAGTGAAATAGCTGGACACCTTAGCAGGGGCTTTTTTCGGTGGCATAGGTGCAGCCCCTTCACTTCTTCCCTCCGCGGATGGAGGAGCCTGCACCTCTTATTCGTGTCGCTTCACCAGCGCTGCTCCCTCGTGCGTGCTGCTCCACCACTTCCCGGGGGTGCTCCTACTCCTTCAAAAGGGATAATCTTGTACCCCTCCCCAATACTGAGGACTAGGTTCAGCACTTGCAAGATCCAAAGTTGGTACCCATTCTTTCCGTTGGGGGTGGAGATATCAAAGCTCCTGCTCGCCGCTGGCCAACAACTCTGAGCAGTCCTGTGTGAAGATTCCCAGTGGGGCAGTTAGTCTTAATCCTGCATGCTGCTTTTCTATGTGGCGGGCGCCATGTTAAGGTCAGGCGAGTCTTGCCTGGGCGCCATATTGAAGTCAGGCAAGTCATATTTGGGCCCCTCCGGTACAAATCTCAGCCCCCCAGACCTCACACTTCATTTAGGCATGTTCTGCCCCCAAGGCTGACCTCTTCATTGTAAAGGGGCTGCTCACGCTGGCAGACCAAGACTCCTGATGGCCGCGGTTATGAGGCTTCAGGCGGGCGCCCGCAGTCACTCCGCCTCTTGCTCTGTCTGCATGACCGATTCCTCCCGCTGCTCACCTCCCCTATTCCTGCTCATCAGGGGAGGATCGCATCTCCGATTAGAAGAAACTTCGGCCGCTACAGCATACAATAGCGGTGATCCCGGGCGCCGCCGCCATTTTGTGGGATGCTCGCTCCGCTCCTTGCGCTGCAAGTTTGGAGGAAGCCGTAATTCAGGCACTGCTCGCCTTCCTCCACCGGTACCGTCCTCAGTCTTCTCGACCTCCACTCCCGTTTGGTGATGAACTTGCTTAAGGTAAGCCCTATAAACAGCTTGCGGACCCGGAGCTGAGGTGAATTGCATCCACCCGGCCACCTTGCCTGGCCACGCCGCTGTGAAATGTTTTTTTTGACAATGTTACAGTTCTGTGTCCCAAAATACATCCTTGTTCCTAAAGTTGTAGTAAGCAACTCTTGCAGTTTCAAAATTAACAGAAAAATCTGATGTTTATATTGCAAGTATATATAAAGCTCCTTATGGGTGGCAAGCGTGACGGGCACTTCATACATCATATGTGGTTCTCGCTTGATAACAACCTGAGGCAGTGTCGGAGGCACAGGACACCACTGTTGAAGGAAATGGAGGTCAACGAATTTATACCTACCTGAATTACGCAACCAGTGGTTAGGATTCCCTTCTGATGTGTCGGATCCAAGTTGGTGATCTGGATCCCTCCCATAAGGCTGCATTTGCCCGAATGAGAAGTAGGAGCTGACAGAAAGATGGTGTAGTTACTCGCATCTGACACACAGTACACACTGAGTAGTTTCCTTAGTGCCAATGGGAGAAAACCATGTAATCTGGCTGATGCTGAACGAGTCGGCCTGACTGGCATTAACAGCAGAGCATGAGAGCGAATGGGGAAGTACCCATGAGAAAATGCAACTATTTCCATCAGACCGTGATGGTCCCATTGTGTCATACATAGGCTTGGCAACCCCTTTAAAGTATTATGGTGGGTGAAAGCAGAGACTAGCACAGTTTTGCAGCGTGAATCTTTCTGGATTCACTATGCTGTGCATTATTCCGCGGTCTAGTGGTTGGGTCCGGAATCGTAGTCTCTTTTCTCTTTTTTTTTTTTTTGTGTAGCCCAGGTGGGCGTCGACGCCCCACCATTTGGTGTCCTTCCGTGACGTCGGCGCGCTTCCTCCGGAAGCTCCCACCCTTGGGCGCCATCTTCAGATTCTTTTTTCCGCCGTTGGGTCTGGATCGTCGTGAAGAGCTCCAGAGTTGGAAGAGGAGAAAAGAGGAGAGAAAAAGCAGAAGGAACCGAGAAAATTGGAGTTTCTTCATCACAAGAAAAGAACATACTACCGGGACGACTAAGTAGGTGAAAAGTGGAGAAAACTTCGACGTCCGACGGAGAATGCGCACACAGGGGGCTCCCTGAGCGCGGGAATGGACAAGACACCATTCAAATTTTGCAGGAACTGCCACCACAAGTTCGCGCAGAAGGACCAGCACCCAGTCTGCAACCTCTGCCTACCGATCGACCATCAGAGTACCGACTGCAACGCCTGCTCGGCATTCGCCCCCAAGACCCTCAGAGTGAGGGACAGACAGAGGAGAGCAAACTACAGTATGCAGGGGCAGGGACAACCCCCGTCGCTGCAGGACCTGGGCCTCTCCAGCGGGGAAGAGGACAACATCGCCGAGGGACCAGAGGACTGCACGGTCGTAGAGACCGATACCAGACCAAGGAAGGAGGTAAGAGACGTCAACCCCTAAAACCCCGACAGACTCTCGAAAACCAGAGCCAAAGTCCTCGAAAGGAGCACTGGCGTCGAAGCAATCGACGACCACAACTGCGTCCAAGGACAAACAGCCCAGCGGATCCTTCGAGAAGGACTCCCGGTCGGCGAAAGCTCAAGAGACACCCAGGTCGTCGAAGCACGGCTCCGAGAAGCCGCACCCGACGCCGAAGGGGAAAGAGCAAACGGCAACTTCGACGTCAACATCCACGACCTCGAAGAGAGCCGCCGAAACTCTCGACGCCGAACAAGCGGCAGAGATGGAGAGGAAGAAGAGAAGGCTCGAGGCCGAGATGACCAGTATCCTACAAAGAAAAAAGGATTTCGACGAACGGATGAGTAGATACACCATCCCTTCGAAGCCCCTGGCGGTTATCGAACCAGAAGTCCAAGAGGAGTTCGATGCCACCGAACCGCCGAAAACTCCCGAACCGTCGGAGCAACAGGACGAGGAGGGCCTGTATTACTACGCTGAGGGCGACGAGGACCAGCAGACTCACTTCGGCTCGACACCCTCGGAGGCTCAAGACCTGGACTGGCAGGATCTCGACGCCGAAAATCCAGAAGAAGCCGTGGAGACGTATCCGTCGAGGCCTTCGCCGCCGGACGACATTGGAATATACAACATAGTCGTCAGGAACGCTGCAGCAACCTATAGGGTGGAAATGGAGGAGGAAAAGCCCAAGGCCTGTTTTCTCCTGGAGACACTGCTGCCAACTCAAACTAGGAGCCAATTCCTTCCGATGCTCCCAGGTGTACTGGACCAAGGCAGGGAGGCTTTCAAGGAGCCAGCTACCTGCAGATCTGTCACCCCCAGGGCAGAGAAAAAATACAAACACTCTTCTAAGGATCCCCCATATATCCAGGGATCTGTGCCGGCTGATTCAATTATTACTGCAACAGCCAGGAAGAGGGCCAACGTTCCCACAAACTCCAGGCCACCTCCAGACAAGGAGAGCAAAAGAATAGACCTCACAGGGAGGAAAATTGAGAGGAATGCGGCAATCCATTGGCGCATTGCCAACTCCAATGCCCTGATAAACAGGCATGCCTACCAACATTGGGATGAAGTAGGACAGTTGCTCAAACTGCTCCCGACTGAACACCAGCAAAGAGCGGCCCACCTGGTGGAGGAGGGCAAGAATATGGCCAACACCTGCCTGAAGTCGGCCTTGGACGCAGCGGACACGTCAAGCAGGCTAATGATGATCGGGGTAACAGAGCGGAGACATGCCTGGCTGAGGATCTCCGGGTTCAAACCGGAAGTACAAAACAACATCCTGAACCTACCCTTCAATGGGGAGAAGCTGTTCGGCACGCCCGTGGACGAGACGCTGACACAGCTCAAAAAAGATAACGAAACTGCAAGGTCCATGGGGGCACTGCAGTTCATAGGGATGAGAAGGGGCACCCCCTCACGAAGACCAAATGGCAGAGGAGGGAACCAGCCGGGAACATTACACCAGGCCTTCCAGCAAACATTGCAGGGAAGCAGCCAGGCGCAACAGGGTCAGCAGCAACAAGGCTGGCAAAACCAACAAAGGGGACAGTCCTTTCGAAGCTGACCAAACGGACGAGGACAGACAAGAAGAGGCGGCCAGCAACCCGCCCAAAAGTGACTCCACAGTACCAAACGTGCCCGCACTAACAACATCCTTAGTGGCGCGGCTCAACAAAAGACACAAACAACCATTCCAAATCAACGACCATGTGACACCCGTAGGAGGCAGACTAAAACACTTCTTCCAGGAGTGGGAGAAGATAACAGACAAATGGATACTCAACACCATACAGTTCGGCTACTGCATAGAACTGGTAAAGAGGCCACCAAACAGAAGGCCAACCAACAAGACACGCTCAGCAGAAGAGCTATCACTGCTGTGGCAGGAGGCACAAGAACTCCTCCACAAGCAGGCTATAGAAATCGTACCATACAAGGAAAGAAGCACGGGAGTGTACTCAAACTACTTCCTAGTACCAAAAATAGCCGAAACGTTAAGGCCCATACTGGACCTACGGTTCCTAAACAAGTACATAAAGACTCAAAAGTTCAAAATGACGTCCTTACAGGAGGTTACACCTCAGTTAAGGCACAGAGATTTTATGTGCACAATAGACCTAAAGGATGCCTACCTACACATTCCCATGAACCAAAGACACAAGCATCTACTGCGATTTACCATCGGCAAGGCGCATTACCAGTTCACGGCCCTAGCCTTCGGACTAAAGTCCGCGCCAAGGGTCTTCACAAAATGCCTAGCGGCCGTAGCAGCACATCTGCGGAGGCAGGGAATACATGTATACCCCTACCTAGACGACTGGTTGGTGAAAGCGGACTCCTACAACAAATGCAAACTGCATACTCAGCAGGTCACACGCACCCTAACAAAGCTAGGCTTCTCCATACACAGCGGGAAGTCGTCGCTAGAACCAGAGCAAGTGAAAATCTTCCTGGGTGCAAAAATCGACACCATTCAGGGCAGGGTGTTCCCCAGCGAAAAGAGGACCTCAGCACTGATGAAAGAGACTCGCCAATACCAGAAGGGGCGACGTCTGACAGTGAGGACAGTGAGCAAGCTCATGGGGATGATGGCGTCCTGCATACACCTAGTCCCAATATTCGACTGCACATGAGACCATTCCAGGAATGGCTGCAACAGCAGTGGTCACAGGCTACAGGGAGTTGGGAAGATCTAGTGGTTGTAACGCACGCAGTGCAGGAGGAGATAGCATGGTGGAACAAGGACAACATAACAAGGGGAAAGCCGTTCACACCACCAACTCCAACAGTGACCATCACAACAGACGCATCCCAAATGGGGTGGGGAGCGCACATGAACCTGCTCAAAGTAAGGGGGTTATGGACACAAACAGATGCCGTCAAGCACATCAACTACCTAGAGCTAAAGACTGTGTTCCTAGCACTAAAAGCGTTCCAGAAACAGCTGTACGGGCAAAGGGTGTTAGTACAAACAGACAACACCACAACAATGTTCTACATCAACAAGCAGGGAGGAACACAGTCAGTGGCGCTGTCAGACCTAGCGCAACAGATATGGAAATGGGCAATCCCACTACAAATAGACCTCCTGGCAATACATCTGCCGGGGAAGGACAATGTGGAAGCAGACAGACGTCAATCTCACACGAGTGGGAGCTCAACCCGCAGGAGACGCAAAAAATATTCAAGAAGTGGGGGACCCCACAACTAGACCTGTTTGCAACACACCAGAATGCAAAATGCCAATACTTCGCATCCAGGCAGTCAGGCCACCAATCCCAAGGAAATGCCCGATGGATGAGCTGGTCAAAGACATTTGCCTACGCTTTTCCACCGATACCGCTGATACACAAGGTGCTCAGCAAGTGCAGAACAAGCAACATGACGCTAATTCTGGTAGCACCACAGTGGGCCAGGCAGTCCTGGTTCTCACAGATAGTGGAAATGGCACAGGGACCACCACACAAGTTCCCAAGAAGGAAAGACCTGCTCTCGATGCAAAACGGAAGAGTACTCCATCCAGAGCCAGAGAGCCTCAGCCTAGCAGCATGGCTCCTGAAGACTTAGAGTTCGCTCACCTCAAGCTTCCAGAAAGCACACTGGCAGTACTGCGGGAAGCCAGGAGGCCCACCACACGGAAATGCTATGCAGCAAAATGGAAAAGATTCACTGAATGGTGCATCAACAAGAAACTCCACAGGAGAATCACTAGAGAATCTACAGTGCTAAAATACTTAACACACTTACTAAAAAATAACCTAAGCTGCACTTCAATAAGAGTGCACCTGGCGGCAATAGTGGCCTATACAAGAGGAGAAACAGGGGAAAGCTTTTTTACATCTCAAGTGGTAAAAAGATTCCTAGAAGGAGCCAAAAGAATAGCACCACCGAAGAGGATGCCGCCGCCAGCATGGAACCTCAATGTAGTTCTAACACAGCTTATGAAAGCACCGTTCGAACCCATTCACAAGGCATCGCTACATATGCTCACAATAAAGACGGCCTTTCTGGTGGCAATTACCTCACTACGTAGGGTGAGCGAGTTGCAGGCACTCACGCTACAAGATCCCTACATTCAGATCCACAATGACAGGGTGGTAATGAGAACGGACCCACACTTCATGCCAAAGGTGGTGTCCAAGTTCCATATAAGCCAAACAATACAAATTCCCAGTTTCTTCCAGAAACCATCCACCAGCGCAGAAAGGGCACTGCACACTCTGGACGCCAGAAGAGCAGTAATGCATTACATCGAAAGGACTAAGGACTGTAGAAAGACAAAACAGTTCTTTGTGTCCTTCGCAAGCAGTTTCCTGGGCAGACCAGTAACTAAAAATACCATCGCACGATGGATCGCGCAAACAATTCAATACTGCCACAAACCGGCAGGCCAAGAGCTACAAGGAGCAGCTCAGGCACACTCGACCAGGAAAAAGGGAGCAACAATCGCCTTCCTGGCAAACACACCTATCCAAGACATTTGCCTGGCGGCAACATGGGCTTCAGTGCACACGTTCACTAAGCACTACTGCGTGGATATACAGATGAACAAAGAAGCTCAAGTAGGTCAAAAAGTGCTTCAACATTTATTCAACAACCAACGCTCATCTTCCACCCAGCCGCCACAAACATAGCAAACCGCTACAAAGTCTATGCACAGCATAGTGAATCCAGAAAGATTCACGCTGCAAAACTAATAGTTTCTTACCTGTCGGTGTAGTTTTGCAGCTTGAAGACTTTCTGGATTCACTACCGAACCCACCCGCCTCCGCCAGAAAGATGAGACAGGAGGAAGATGGGACTAACAAATAGGAAAACGCCTTCAAAAGGTAAAAGGATTAACAAAACAAACACAAGACAAAAAAAAAAAAAGAATCCGAAGATGGCGCCCAAGGGTGGGAGCTTCCGGAGGAAGCGCGCCGACGTCACGGAAGGACACCAAATGGTGGGGCGTCGACGCCCACCTGGGCTACACAAAAAAAAAAAAAAAAAAGAGACTACGATTCTGGACCCAACCACTAGACCGCGGAATAATGCACAGCATAGTGAATCCAGAAAGTCTTCAAGCTGCAAAACTACACCGACAGGTAAGAAACTATTCGTTTCTTTCTGCCAGTGGGATCTGAGAAGAGGAGCATTTCAGGAAAGGGTGAAAGAAAGGCAGAAAGTGGTGCAATAGTGGAGGTCCAGAAGAAAATCAAGGCACATTTGGCAGTGATTTTGGTTTAGTTGGAGGAGTTCTGTCTTGCAGTTGAGGCACACCAGGAGAGAGTGGAGAAGAGGGTGGCAGGTGTGAAACCTGTATAAATGGGGATTGACTCTAAGATGCAGATGTTGGGCATCGGATGGATGACCTGGAGAAAAGGGAATGCATATGCAGGATTCGAAATGAGAACAACGGAGGTGCTATTCAAAGTGCATTGCAGAACAGACAGCAAATATTAGTATTGTAGGGTTTCCTGACGTACCACCTGATGTCAGTCCTTCGAGAGGTGTAGGGTTCATTTTTAAAGATTGACTAAAACCTGAAGTTTATGTTATGCAGAATGAGTGAAACAGTTATACAGACAATCATCCAGCTGCTCTGGTACATTAAATCGTAGTAGCCTGGCACCATCATTGCCACCCTCTACCACATAGATTAAAGAGTCCGACACTGATAAAACCAATGGTAAAGGAAAAATTACCTGCAAATACTGGGACATCGTTTCCTCCTGTTTCCAAATTTCAGTACGAGAACACCTCTGCTTCTAGCGCCCACTAATTCTCCAGCTGTTTTCTGCCATTACTGTTGGTTTTGACAATCTAGTCGGGGAAAGCAAGCTCTCATTCGCTTTGGATGATTAACATCCTGCAAAATTACAAAAGGGTTTGCCACTATTTGAATTTTCCCTTCACAATGCCATATAAATGCTTCATTTGCGTCAGGCCTGGTCTTATTCCTAGAAGTATGAAGCTTGCGTATGTCGCACCTTTTTTGGATTCTGACACTCTAGCAACTATTGGCCAAATTATCGACTTCCTTACTTGCGCAAACTGCTAGAGCGATCCATCGTTCTTCAATTTCAGAAGTTTGTAACAGTAAATCAACTGCTACATCCACCTGCAATGGGTTTGCACCCAGACTGGACAATGTTCACTGCTGCACTAATTTGATTAGACCGGTCTGTGGCCTTTGATACAGTGAGCCACCAACTTCTGTAAAAAAAAAAAAAACATTTGAAGAACTGGGCGTCATGGTACGGTTCCATCATGGTTCTGCAGCACTTGCTAACAGAAAATTGTAACTATTACTTGCTTCTTTTACCTCCTCTGTAAAGACTTTGAGCTGTAGGGTCCAACAAGGACCCATTTGATCAGTTTTTCTCCAACATATATAGAACTTCGTTGGCTCACCTGATTAAAACTTGTGGCTTCAACGCCTTTCTCTATGCCGATGACTCTCAGATTACTCTAGAAAAAACGCTGGTGATGCAAATGTTGACACAGCTCAATTATTTGATTCTGTTCAAAGTGGGAGTTGGATGACCTTTAACCATCTTTAACTCTTTGCCCATCAGATCCTCCCCTCTCTGGAAGATTCGTCACTTGTTCTTCTTCCTTGTGACCTAAACCTTCCCCCTTTAGATGCACAAAAAACGTGGGTAGTAACATTTTTAAATTTGCTCCGCTGTGACAATGGCAGACCAGGTAAAGGCAGTTAAATTTTTTTTTTCAACCATGGACACTGAAAAATATTTTGCATCTGGTCTCGTTCTCTCATAAGATGTTAATTCTTAATGCGTTCTTTCCAGTCTGTCTGGATTACTGCAACTCGTTGTATCTTGACCTTCCTGAAGCAACCAGGTAGAATACCCTGCCTCCAGAGGCAGTGCTTTTCTTCAAGCAGTAAAACCAGGAAAGCAGATCTGGACAGAGATTAGTGACCAGAATGATACAAATGCGTTGAGGATTGCATTGCACCCAGATTCCTTCGAAAGGCTAGGTTAGCCTTGTAGAGATGAGTATAGATGTTGGTGTATATTTGTTTGCCTCTTTTCTATGCTTCCTGCATACCATATTTCCCCATGGCTAGGATTTTCACCCTTCTGCCTCTCCTGTAATTCATTTCCTTCACTTGTATCTTGAGCATTGTTCGACCACCACACCACCACTCTGCACCACCGCAGCATCACTCTGCACCACCGCAGCATCACTCTGCACCACCGCAGCATCACTCTGCACCACCGCAGCCTCACTCTGCACCACCCCAGCCTCACTCTGCACCACCCCAGCCTCACTCTGCACCACCACCCCGGCATCACTCGGCACCACCACCCCGGCATCACTCGGCACCACCACCCCGGCATCACTCGGCACCACCACCCCGGCATCACTCGGCACCACCACCCCGGCATCACTCGGCGGCACCCCCCCGGCATCACTCGGCGGCACCCCCCCCGGCATCACTCGGCGGCACCCCCCCCGGCATCACTCGGCGGCACCCCCGGCATCACTCGGCGGCACCACCCCCGGCATCACTCGGCGGCACCACCCCCCGGCATCACTCGGCGGCACCACCCCCCGGCATCACTCGGCGGCACCACCCCCCGGCATCACTCGGCGGCACCCCCACCCCGGCATCACTCGGCGGCACCCCCACCCCGGCACCCCCACCCCGGCATCACTCGGCGGCACCCCCACCCCGGCACCCCCACCCCGGCATCACTCGGCGGCACCCCCACCCCGGCACCCCCACCCCGGCATCACTCGGCGGCACCACCACCCCGGCACCCCCACCCCGGCATCACTCGGCGGCACCCCCACCCCGGCACCCCCACCCCGGCATCACTCGGCGGCACCCCCACCCCGGCATCACTCGGCGGCACCCCCACCCCGGCATCACTCGGCGGCACCCCCACCCCGGCACCCCCACCCCGGCATCACTCGGCGGCACCCCCACCCCGGCATCACTCGGCGGCACCCCCACCCCGGCACCCCCACCCCGGCATCACTCGGCGGCACCCCCACCCCGGCACCCCCACCCCGGCATCACTCGGCGGCACCCCCACCCCGGCATCACTCGGCGGCACCCCCACCCCGGCATCACTCGGCGGCACCCCCACCCCGGCATCACTCGGCGGCACCCCCACCCCGGCATCACTCGGCAAGACCCAAGTATCATTCAGCATCCCCTCAGCCTGCTCTCGGAATCTGCCATCTGTTGATTCTCCCCTACCGTCTGGCCGCTGCTAGTGGTATAATACAGGTACTAGTTCACAACCTTCAACCTCCAATTGTTTATGCCCCCTCAAAAAAAAACTTTAACAAACAACCATTGGAATAGGCAAAAACAAGTTGCCAGCATTGCAAGAACAATAGAAAAATGAGAATTTTTTATTGTACATACATTTTTAATATGGTCGTTCTGTTGGACATAATGCCTTTTTGGTCATATATAAGGTAACAAAAATGCTTCTGGCACTTTTTATTACAACTTTTCAGCATGCTGCACAGCAGCCACACTTCTCTACAGCACAGCTTAAACACATTGGCAAAGTCGATAGCTCTGCCTAAACACTTATAAGGCCCCAAAGGCGAGACCTATTGGCTATGCCAATGCTTGTTTTGAGTATAGATGGTTGATATAGAAAAATTGTAGGATTTCTTTCGAGAGCATGGGCAAGATTATACCGCTCATCATGTCCGAAATCAATGACTACTCAAAACTATCTGGATACTCCCTAAACCTCTCTAAAACAGAAATATTCCCTTTGAACATTCACTGCACATCCGCCGTCCTGGGCACTTCGGGCCTGAAATGGCAATCGGATGCACTTGAGTACCTTGGTATATGGTTTGGGTAGGACCTCCACGAAACCATAACGATTAATGAAAATAAAACCCTCTCCAAAATGAATGACCTTTTAGCCTCATGGTCCCCTAAATCTTTAACTTGGTGGGGGAAAATAGACCCGATAAGAATGATGATCGCACCACTTATCAATTTCATCTCATACATGCTACCATAAAACTATCCTCTCAATTCTTCAACTCTGTAGATAAGGTTATTACAAGATTTATATGGCAAGGAAAGAGAGCCAGAATAGTGGGGCCTACTCTAAAATTGAGCAAAACCAAAGGGGGTTTGAACCTACCACAGATAACAATAATCATTCCTAGCAGTACAAGGTTATTGGTGGTTCAAGGACTCTTTAGTTTCCTCTCCCCCTTGGCTGCAAATTGAAACACACCTACTACACCCCTTCCCACTAAAAGCGACCTTAACAATGCAAAACCTCAAAAATCTTCCCATTCCCCACTCATACCCCATAATAGGCGACTCAGTAGCAGCTCTCCGTTGCATTGATAAAACACTCCCCAACCGTCTCATGGACTCTACCTTAGCCTCCCTGTGGCACAATCATAAATTTAAATTGGAGGGGAAAATCTGGGCAGAACAAGGCATTAACTACATCGGTGATCTAGGCTCAGTGACTAATCCCGTCCCCTACACTGACCTAAGCTTGCGTCACAATCTCCCTCCAATCGAGTTTTACAACTTCTTAAAACTTAAAATTTCAACCAGATTGCTCAAGAACCCCCACACACCAGACCTATTGGAGAAACTTAGAAGAATAGGCCACGTGGCCTCCCATATCGATAAAATTCTAGAACCCCAAAGACTACATATCAGTAAAAACCTAGTGACTAACGCAAATTCCCGCAACCCTGTCATCACACTTTTCAGAACTCAGCTGACATAGAATCTGGCAATCCCTCTTTCAATAAAAAATTACCCCCTCGATTGCCCAATCAAGACTGTGGACTATTCACAAATCCAATTGGACCCCCTCCAGACTACACAAACAAGGGATAAGACAGACCAACATATGCTGGCGTTGCGAAGAGGCCCCTGGAACACACAAACATATGTTCTTTCCCTGCAAGATAGTCCAACCACTATGGCTCAAGATCCAACAGTCCATTCAAAACGGCTCAAGATCCAACAGTCCATTCAAAACATCTTCAACGTCCACTTCACGCCATCTTTACTCACAGCAAAGCTCGGCATTAACGCACATCGCCCACACATCACAGCAAGATTACCTCCTGCTCGACCTCATGCTTGCCCTCTGCACCAAAACGATTCTGACAGACTAGAAAGCAACCACAGAATCCTCCCATAAATACAGTCATCTCATACACCAATGCTGCGCATTGCAGACCTGCTCCCTCTGTATCCCACAGCGGTAACGACAACCCAAGGGATGACTCCTGACACCTGACTCAGCCCTCTACCCCCTCTCATATTTCTTCTTTTCCTGCTCTTGCACACGTAACTTGCTTGCGAGTACAATAGCCTCAACGTAGTACAATGCTGACTTGCCAATTAGGCCTGTTTCTACCTGCTCAAAACTCTACGAATGTATGCCTACTCTCCAGATCATTAGGCCTTTATGGCAGGGCTACTTTGCTCATAGAACTTATGCAATAGTTTTGTTCATTGGTTAGACAACTTCACATCTGCCCCAAAATGTACTTATTTTTTTGCAATGTTTTCTCTATCTTGTAGTGTGCAGGCGGCTTGCACCCTATTTTGTATCCTTTTTACTTATACCTTGACTGCAAAACAAAGTTTGAATTTATAAAAAAAGATTATAGCGACAAGAAACTCACCATACTTTACTATGGTGAACGTATAATGCATGTAGCAGTGAAAACCTTGCAAGAGGAGTTTAGATCAATAGGTCTCACTGTAGCAGAAAGGCTTATTTATTGTCCATCTTTATTCTTTTGCAAGGTGTAGACTCACACACAGGATGTTTTCCAAGTCTTTGAATGATATGAGTACAGAAACCTTTACTTTCACAACATACTTTGTTCACTCTGAGTGTCAATTACCAATACCTCATGGTGAAAGTCAAAGCCAATCTGTGGATAGGCTTCTTTTTGTCCATCAGTGTGACACTTTACTGGCAAGCTCTGCTCATTACACCAGGGCGGGTGTTGATCAGCCACCAGCTATTTTCATGAAACAGTAGTGTTTGCAGATCGCTTATAAATGTCTGCATTAGCCTTCTTCTTAGTGGCAATTTGCAATAATTGTTGCATGTTTTCATGTTATTCCAATGATGCACATGTGTCCTTAAATAACAGTGACTGCCTTTCCTCTTTTTAGTTTCTTTGGTTTAATGCAAGGCAAATTTTCAGATGCCTTTTAGGATATGATTGTGAGGAAGCTTAATATAACCTTCTGTTACTCTTTCAACAGCCATATGCCTGAGTGAGAATGTAATTTTCTTCCAGGTATACAAACTTGCTTTAATGTCTCCTTTTTTCCCTTCAGTTTTAATTCTAATTGATAGGTAGGCTGTTGGCGTTGTTGGTAAAAAGAGGGTTTTTCAATTTTTGGTGGAGTGTATTACATTGCTTCCACAAAAATAAGGCACCGTCTTTCCTTGGTAATGAAGTATCCAGTTCCAGTTCTTGAAATCCAGGATAAGCCGCCTTCGAGTCAGTTTTTCTCCTTCTGCAAAGGAACCATTTATTCTAAAAGGTTACAATGTTTTGACTTCAGGGGAAGTGAAACTGATTAATACATGAAATTATTTTTTATATTGGAGCAGAATTGCAAACGTCCCATTATTAGTTTATCTTCCTTACTCCGTAATCATAGTTTTTTCAGGATTTTCATCTGGATTACAGGGAGTGTTCAGAGTACTTTATAAATGTCGAGGTTCTTCTTCTCCTCCCCACAATACACTAGAACCAGTGGCAAATTAATTCTTAAAGCGTTCCCCTTCCACTTAGTGAACAATACTTTGGCTAGGCGTGTGCAAACCTGTGTACTTTGCTGCAGTGTAATTACACGAAATTAACCCATAATTATGATAAATGCATTTTGCACTCCAGTTACCCCAATGGACAAATTCAACTCAAAAATACAATTTTTAGTTTATTTTGGGTTGCTTGCTTTAAAAAAACATTGCAGCTTGCATTTGGATTAGTTTTGCACCAAAAAATTACGAAAATGGTCCTTTTGGGTAAAAAGTCTACTTGAAAGGTTTGTTGACTGCCTACCATGAAGGAATTGCCATTAGTGCTCAGAGCAATGCCGCTTACGCTCTGGTTTATAGCGTTGCGCTAAATAATTGCCTGAATGATTTATTCAGGTAACAAAAATTACATGAAATGCCGCTTATGTTAAAAAATTGCCTGAATGGTACATCTTGTGTCAAAAAATTTCTCCCCGAAATTACACGATGTGGTATAATGGCATAATCACTGTAACTGTGCGTACATTTCGTTATGCAAAATTATCAAAGTTACTCTAGTTACGCCGGCTTAATTAAAATTTCTCCTAGGCCTAGTTTAAACCTATAGTAACGGATCAAACTTGTCCTAAAGAAAAAATCCCTCATCAGTGTAAACATAAACACCGATGAACACCTGCATATCCCCTGTGTAAAATGGCATCATTCAAAGAAAGTAAAGTGAGAGAATACCATTTTTTTAAATTCTTTCTAAATTGGCCTACACAATGTGACTGTTATATAAGGCAGCAGCAAGAAAGGTTATGGATTTTAAGATCATGCTGCTTGCATTATGATGATTAGCGATGTCAGTAAAATGTTGTCTTTTCCTTTTATTTCTTCCAGTTTTGTGTGCTTTCATTAAATATGCATGGCTTTGAAGCAGGTTTTCAGGTCTGATCTTATTGTAAACACTGTAGACAATCTGGGAATATTAACATCATATTTGATCTTTTGGCAGTGTTTAAACCTGTCATTAATTGGTTGGTTCTTAAGAATCTTCGCCAATATGTGCCATCACATTTTTTAATTGAGAAAGAAAGGGTAAAACTCTTTGAATCGGCGCAATTTGCTCACAAGTCAGTCTTGATAGCAGGTCACCTGCCAAATACTCCAGGCTTTAAATATTCAGTACAAGATGTTATATGGGTGCATAGGCCCTATGCACAAACACTTCAATTTTACATTTTCGCGTGTTAAATTGACCTCTTTTTAGGTTTAACTTTGTTTTTATTGGCATTCAGCAATACAGTAACATACAGTTCCAGAATTCTGCGCTATGCTTCCGCAATACGGAACCTTTTATAATACCAACTCATTCTTGCCGTACAATACATAGGCGCCCCTAGTATGGCCCCAAGTGGACCTACTAAAATGTCCGTAATGTCGCTATGCTTTCTGGAATCTTGCGCCAACTCTTAGACAGCAATGCCATGGAATAAGAAAAATAAAAGAAATACAATAAAAGAACAAACCCCCTCTCCCCCCCCCCCCCCCCTCACCCTCCCTCGAACTGGTGTGCTTGGGAGCGGCTGATCTAACCACTATGAGCGACACAAGCATAAATGTACTGCAGCGCTACTAGGTCGGTGATGCGGGGCCCGTGAGGCGGAGAAGACGCAGGTATCTAGGGCATGTGATTTCATTCATTTCAGTTGACAAAAGTGAGAGAAGCGGTTGCCAGATTTCGTTAAAACTTGTCATTGAGTTGGTGAGTGAGGCCTGTATGCGTTCCATACCTAGAATGTACCATAGCCTGTGTAGACACCCAAAATGTCGGTTTTACCCTTGTTCCCCAATGGGATAAGAGGTTTTGGAGAGCCGCCCCTAATGCTAGCCCCATTTGTTTCCCTTTCCAGGACCTTAGTGGATAAGTCAGCGGGTTAGGCAGGCCCAGTACCACATAAGCTGGGAATCTTGGGATCTGCGTGTCAAACTGGCGATCCACATCGTCCAGAATCGCTGATCAGTAGCTTGCCAATTCTGTGCACACCCACAACAAGTGTAGTAACGTGCCGTCTGCTCCACACCCACGCCAGCAAGTTGGGCTACGTTCAGGGTTCCCCCTATTAAGACTGACTGGAGTCGAGTACCAGTACATAGCTACCTTAACTGCCGTCTCTCTGCTAGCTGTATTGCGTGCGGTGTGGGTAGCACAATAGTAAATGTCTGTCCACTCCTTTGCTGTGAGGTCTCTCCCCAATTCTCCCGCCCATCTTCTCTGTCCTGCCGTGGGTTCTTTTGGGGCTTGAGGGCGTAGCACCTCGTATAGCTCCGAGATCATTTTCCTATCAGTGTTCTTTGTATAAAGCCATTTTTCAAATTTCGATAACTTCAGAGAGACCTTTGGTAGCACTTCTGTATTGAGTAACCAATGCCTAAGTTGCAGGTAGTGAAACCGTTCGGTCTCCGGGAGGCCATATTCTGTGCGCATGTCATGGAAGGAAAGGATCCCCTCCAGGTCAAAGAAGTGCCCTGTTGCCTTGCACTCCGTCTCTCTCCATCTCGGGAACGCCCTTTCGTCTGCCCCCGGGGAAAAGTCCTTGTTGAGAATGGGAGTCATGGGCGAAGGGAAAGAGGACAATCCCTTTTGGATGGCGACCCCGTCCCAGGCCCTAAGCAATGAGTGCGTGATGGGGGAGCCCCTGAGATTGGGAGGTCTATCTTCTCTTTTAAGGAATGGGACCTTCCAGAGCGATGGCTGTTCCAAGACAGAGCGTTGGCCAAACTATCTCTTTTCCGATTCAGATCTGCTCCACTCCACTAGATATCGGAGCTGTGCTGCCCTGAAATATTCTAGGACATTCGGTATCCCAATCCTTATCAGGTCGTAAGTAGCCCAGTTCTTTCCGTAGTCGAGGCCTAACTCCCGCCCATACAAAGTGCTGGATTACTTGCTGCAATTTCTGGATAGTGCCGGGTGGTGGCCAAATCGGAATTGTCTGGAAAAGATATAGTGCTTTAGGAAGGATGGACATCTTTATTGCTGCTAACCTTCCCAGGAGGGATAACTGGTGATGCTTCCACTGGTGTAGGTCCTGAGCAATTTGAGAGGTTAGCTTGGTTAGCTTGGTATAGTTGAGCGTGACCGTTTGGGACAGCGACGGGGCCAATTCAATGCCTAGTAGGGGATAGATGTCCTTACCTGTATACCCGCATATGTGGTCCCACCCGGGGCGAGCGGATGTCCTGTTTGGTTCAGCCATAGGGTCATGGACTTCCCAACGTTAACCCGGAAACCCGAGACCTGACCAAAGGCCTCTAGCTCTTGTAAAAACGCCGGGACAGAGCGCGCTGGTGTTTCAAGGGAGGCGATAATGTAGTCTGCATAGAGACTTATTGTGTGCCTTTCCCCCCCGAACGGGATGCCCAGTATGTCGGGGTTCTCCCTGATCGAGCAGATAGCAGGCGTGGAGGAGGTCTTGCGATTATTTGTAATGATAAATGGGATATCTGGTGTAAAAAAATTGAGAATATTGGCACTATTGAGGCTATGTCCTTTTCTATTCAATCTTCTTTAGGACATACCTTTGCGGGCATGCTGGTTTATCGACCCCCGAGTTCCGTAGTTGCCAACCTTTTAAAATTAGGGGACATTGTGGCGGATCTCTCACTAAGATATGCCAATTTTACGGTTTTGGGCGATTTCAATGTCCATATGGACAGACAGGATTGTGCTTTGGCGCTCCAAGTGACTGAGATGCTGGGTGGACTAAACTTGATTCAGCAGGTTATGTCTGCCACACACTGTGCTGGTCATATGTTAGACCTTATTTTTTCTAACGACCCTACCATTAGAGTAGAGGTCCCTCTGCCTTTGACGTGGTCAGACCACTGGTTAGTCCCTTTTAGTTTGTCCAGGCACGGTGGGACACACCGGATGAGACCAGAGTGTGAAAAGAAGAGAAACTGGAGGAAAGTATCTATTGAGACCATGGGCCCGGTCTTGCATGATATCCCTCTTCAGCTTACAGGCAATCCCAGCCTAGATGCAACCTCATTTAATGAATGGGTTGCTTCTTCTCTGGACGCCATTGCTCCCATGAAAATGTCAAAATCGGCTAGAAAAAAAACCTTCTGCTCCTTGGTTCTCGTCAGAGCTTCAGGCTGAAAAAAGCGCATGCAAAAAGCTGGAGCGTATTTGGCGGAAGTCGTATAATTCGGATGCGAAAAACATCTATAAAGCTGCACACAAAAAATTCCATGCTCTTAAACGCTTGTCAATTAAGAATCATTTGGCCAAACAAATTAAAGACTCGGACAATTCTTCTAAGGAAATTTTTAAGATTGTTCAAGATTTTATGAGACCTGAGGCCACTTTGAGTAAGATTGTGCCTTCAGCTGTTTTATGTAGGGATTTATCCACTTTTTTCAAGGAACAGATTCAATCTATATATTCCACATTTAAGGAACCAGGAGAAAGGCCAATTACTCTCTCGGCCCTTGTTTCTCCCCATCTTTGGACTGAATTTCAGCCTTTCTGCCCGTCTTTATCCTTGAAAGACCTTGTTAGAATTAAATCAGGCTCGCCCCTGGATCCCTGCCCAGCTAGATTTTTTAACTTACTCGCCCCTCTTTTTAACCCTCAGTTAAATGCTATTTGGAACACCTCTCTAAGGTTGGGATGCTTCCCCTCAGTATGGAAAGAGGCCCTGGTCTTGCCAATTCTTAAAAAGGAAGATGCAGACCCTAGTATACTCAAGAATTTCAGGCCCATTTCGCTTCTGCCGGCCCCTGCTAAAATTTTGGAGAAGGAGGTCCAAAGACAACTCTCTAATCATCTGGAGTCTAACAATCTCCTTCACGACTCCCAATCAGGTTTTAGGAAGGGTTACAGTACAGAGACGGCCCTGCTGGAAGTGGCGGAAACCATCCGAGAATCATTAGACCACGGTAGCTGTGCCATGCTTGTGCTGTTAGATTTATCTGCAGCCTTTGATACGGTCTCCCACTCAATTCTTTTAGACCGCCTGACACAGCTGGGTATCTCGGGTACCATTCTAAATTGGTTCCAATCCTTTCTGGAGGGGCGATCTCAGCAGGTCTTCCTCCGCCCTTATGTCTCTTCCTCTTGCGCCATGGGCTGTGGAGTACCTCAGGGTTCTGCGTTAAGCCCGACCCTATTTAATATCTATCTGGCCCCCCTGGCTGCACTGGTTGAGCAGTGTGGCGTGCGTACAATTTCATACGCTGATGATACGCAGCTGGTGTTTTCATTTAAAGATTCCAAGATGGCCGCATTTGACAGCTTTAGGCTATGTCTAAATAAAATTGTTTCATGGATGACAGATAACTGTCTTAAATTGAATACCGAGAAAACTGAGGTGATGTTTTTTAACCAACCATCACCTCCTCCGGCTGATTTATGGTGGCCAACGCAGTTGAATCCCCCTCCCACCCCAGTTCTATCTGTCAGAAATTTGGGATTTAGATTTGACTCGGACCTGTCGGTGAAAGCCCAGATTGGCCGAGTTTCCAGAGCATGCTTCTGGAAGCTCAAATGCTTGCGTAGATTCCTGTACTTATTACCGATGAACTGTCGGGCCACCATAGTCCATGCCTTGGTTACATCCCAGCTGGACTATGCCAATAGCTTGTATCTAGGCCTCCCTGCCTATCTGATTAAAAAGCTCCAGACAGTTCAAAATGCTGCTGCTAGGTTTCTTAGAAACGTGCCTCTTCGGCATCACATTTCCCCCCACTTGCGCAGTCTTCACTGGCTTCCAGTGAAGAGAAGAATCGAATTTAAGGCTTTATTACTCTCTTTTAGAGCTACCAGAGAAAGTGGACCTGACTATCTGAGGCTCAGACTTCGGAAATACCACCAAAATAGGACTCTGCGCTCGAACTCTGTTTCTTCTTTGCTCTCCTTCCTACTGCAAAGCCAGGATGGGAGGGCGCGCCTTTGCAGTCAGAACTGCCGCTCTTTGGAATGCGATGCCGCTCTATTTGCGCAAAGCAGAATCTGAAACCACTTTTAGGAGTGCTCTGAAAACCTGGCTTTTTGATCTCCCTTAGTCTGCCTTTCCTCTCTTTATCTTCCTCTGTCTCTGTGTAGCGCCGGGACACCGCCGTTGGTGGTAGCCGTGCGCTTTATAAATGTCTTGGTATGGTATGGTATGGTATCCTCTGGGCGAGCGGCTCAACATAGAGGGCAAAAAGAAGGGGTGACAGCGGGCACCCCTGACGGGTTCCTCGTATCTCGAATGGTCTAGATGTTACCCCATTTACCCTAATAGTCGCCGTAGGCTTGTTGTAGCAACTCGCCACTCAGGCCCGGAACCTCTCCCGTAGACCAAAATGGATCCAGGTTTAGTCTAAAAAGTCCCAGTCTACCCGGTCGAATGCCTTCTCTGCATCCACCGATAACAGGAGGGGCATCCATATCCGTGCGGTGAGCCTTGTCGATGAGGTGGAATAGGCGTTTGGTATTATCGCTGCTTTGCCGATTTTGAATAAAGCCGGGCTGGTCGGGTTCTATAATGCTCTGCATGAGGGGACCCAGTCTAGCTGCCAGTATGCCCGTAAACAGCTTCAGATCCACGTTAAGCAGCGACACCGGTCGATAGGAGCCGCACAGGGATTTGTCTTTTCCCGGTTTCGGCAGTACGACTATAGAAGCCGCTAGCATGTCCGAGGGAATTGTCCCCGGTCCCGTGAAGGGGTTAAAAAGTTTTGTTAATACCGGGGCCAGCACCGTGCAGAATGTTTTATAGAACCCGGCCGAGAAACCGTCTGGTTCCGGTGACTTCAAAGATTTGAGACGCGAGATCGCCCCTATTACCTCCTCTATGCGTATGGGTGCAACTAACGTATCGGCGTGGGTTGGACCTAGGGCGGTTATGTGGGTTCCCTTGAGATAGGCGTCAACATGGGAAGGTGAGGGGGTCTCCCTGCGGTACAGCTCTGCATAAAATGTTTGAAAAACCCAAGCTATCTCCTCATCGCTTTCGGCCATGGTCCCCGAGGTCGACTGGAGTGTACTTTGGAATGTAAGGTGCGGGCCCGCAGTTTGCTTGCGAGCATACGCCCTGTCGCCTCCTATGTAGTAGGAGTGCTTAAGCCTGAACGCTGCATACTCGGGCCTGTCGAGATCGAGTCCCGCTAACTGAGCTCGTGCCGCTTTCAGTTGACGCCAAACCCTGGGTGCCCCAGTCCTGCTGTGTACCCTCTCCAGCTCCAGAACTTGGGCTGTGAGCTGTTCGCGTTTAGACCTACGCTCTCTGTTCTCGGCTGAGGAAATCTCAATCAGTTCTCCCCTCACCACCGCTTTAAGAGCCCCCCACAAGGTGGACCTGGAGACATCGCGGGAGTCGTTTGTGTCGAGGTAGTCTGTGATACATTTGAGGATCTGTTCCCGCACGGCTGGTTTGTGTAACATGCCCTCTCTGTCTCCAACCGTCCTACGAGGTTGCGGCACCCACAGGGTCGCGTGTACCGCGTCGTGATCGGATAAGGCCGCCGATGTTATGTTGACATCCCTCACCAATGTGTTCACCTCTGCCGTACCCAGCAAATGATCTAGACGGGAATAAGTGTGATGTGCGTGGGAGTAGTAGGAGAATTGCGAGGCGTGAGGGTGAGCTGCCCACCATATATCTGAGCCCTTGATTCTGCAGCCACTGCCGCCCCTCCGCGGAAATTGCTCCTGTCTGTGCGTACCTGGGACTAGACCTATCCGCTGACATATCCATAACGAAGTTCAAGTCACCTCCTACAATTACCCATCGCTCCTGTGCCCCTAGGACATCGGACAGGGCCGCTTTGAGGAACTTCTCTTGTCCAGTGTTGGGTGCATAAATAGACCCCACTACCAGGGGCGAGCCCCCCACCCACAGCTTGTAGGCTAAAAGCCGCCCTTTGACTTCCGCTACCTTTTCGCCCACCTTCCCGGCAAAGCGTTTAGCCACCAATATGGCCACCCCTGCCTTTTTGTCCTGGGTGGAAGAGAAAAACTGTTGAGGGAATGCTCTGGACCTCAGCCTAGGCCAGTCCTTGGACAGAAGATGAGTCTCCGCTCCTGAGTGCTCGAGATATGACAATATGGATCTCCGTTTGTTAGGGCTATTGAGGCCGCGCACATTAAGAGTGAGAATGTGTAGCTCTGAGTGTCATGGAGTATAGGTGGACGCAAGCAGCTGTATCCGCCCGCGGGCCGCCCCTCGCTGTAAAACTATGCCCCCTTTCCTTGGGCCCTCAGCCAGCCCTCTATGCCGCCCACGCTTGCGTGGACTCCCGGTCAGCACACCAGTTCCCCTCCTCCCCCTCCCTAACCCCAACTGAACTTCTCCAATCCCCTCCCCCCCTCCCCCAAATGTCCAGAGCCCGCAGGGCTTGGTCGCGTGCATCTGGAAAAAAAGGTTAACGGCGACATTTCGTGGCTTCAAAGATGAAACCACTCCCTCCCCCCCACCTCCTCCCCTACTCCCAAGCACCCCTTCCGCACCTTACTGTACTCTGATTGGCATCAGTCCCCGCTTCGATCAGGAGCTATCATTAGACGCTGTATCTTTGAGCACTGACTCCAGTGCTGCCTTTCGTTCCTGCGCCCTAGCTTCGGGGTCGGGCCCCCGGGAAGTTCCTGAGAGATGTCTCGTTCCAACTCTCTGCCATCGCTCTCGGGCGGCCACTGACTAGTGGTGAGCTTTTCTTCGGGGCTGTGGAGTGGCAGGCCCAATAGCTTACGGGCCTCTTGCAGTGATCGAATCTGGTAGAGCCTGCCTTCCCATTTAAATATTATTCGAAAAGGGTGACCCCAGGAGTATGCCACTCCTTTGTCCCGCAGGTGAGAGGTCACTTCACGAAAGTCTCGCCTTTTGTGTAGGGCGATGGCTGCCAAGTCCTGATATAGCGCTATGGAGTGGCCCTGGTATTGGATCGGTTGTTTTGCTCTGGCCTCCCGGAGAATGCGTTCCTTCAGGGGGTAGTCCGGCAAGAAGGCGAGGATATCTGGTGGTGGCGCTGGGGCCCTCCGTCGCAGACCAACTCTGTGAGCTCTATCAATGCGGATCTCCAAGTCTGCTGAGTCCCCGAGAATCTCTCGAAACAGGGCCTGCAGGTATTGGACCATGTCTGTCCCTTCTGCGTCCGATGGGACCCCCCGTACCCGGATGTTGTTCCGCCGAGAGCGGTTTTCAAGATCCTCTGTATGGGCCTGGAGGTCGATTTGTTGTTAACTCAGGCGTATCACCTCCTGCTGGAGTTGTCATCTCTTCCTCTCTTGCTTGCTCTTGATCTTCGATCGCGGCCACTCGGTCTCCCAAAGTATCCACGTCCCGTCGGATCTCTCACTTCCCCCGCCACTTCGCTTTTCAGGGTTTGAAAGTCGTCCCGTAGGGTATTGAATAATGTCTCTAGAAAAGCATGAGTAATCGGGGCCTCCGCCCCCTCTGCATCGGGGCTCGTCGGTGTGGGTTTAGTGAGCATGTCCTTTAGTGAGCGGTCTTTCTTGGTTCGCTGCGCCGTCATGTTGGCAGCGGTCAAGGCGGGTCTCCGGGCGAGGGCCCACTCCGGCCGCGACGAAGACCTGCTTATGGCTTCTTGTACGCCGGTGCTTGGCGCGCAGCAGCATTGTCTTCAGTCTCCTTGAATTCGCTGCTCTGTTCCCGAAGGTGTCCCAAGTGAGGGCCCACCGCCCCTTTCCACGTCTTCAGAGAGACAGCGTTGGGTGATCGTGTCTCTGGTGAGACCCGGTCTGTCGCCGGCGCCACTACTCCAGACTGCCCGCCCCTTAGGGCGGTCCTTCTAGTGTGGGTAGAGTCTCTTAGGGTTCCAAACGTCTGAGCGACTTGGGGGGCTGCGCCCACGATGGTGAGGCTATACGCTGCCTGCTGTGCGGTATGCCTCCGTCGGGTGTCTGCCAGTACCTTCCTTCCCGAACAAGCTGGCTCTCCGGGGTCCCGAAAGCCCGCGGTCTCCAGGCGGTGGTCCCGGCTGCTATCTCTCTGCTCTGGGTGGACGCCCCCCCCCGGTCCCCCCCCCCAAGAGCCGCCGCACCCTGGCTGTAGTACTATCCAGCCTGGGCTTCCTCCTTGAGAAATGCCTGTTTCATCACCGCTCTAGGTCCTGGGGCCGGATCACCTGCAGTCACGGGGTCCCAGTGCCGGACCCTCTCGTAATCCTCTGTATAAGGCCACCAGTCCAGCTGTCTCGCCGCCGACCACCAATTTAGGCCAGAATTTCCTGTGTGGTCAGGCCGCCACCGCCCTCTCCATGCTCGGGCTCCGCAACCTACTGTCTGTGGGCCAGACCGCTATGGGGCCGGTTTGCTGTCCCCCGAGTTGCGGTTCATTCGCCCGGTCTCCCGTTATTCTCCCTGTCTCTGGGCGCCTATCGTTCGAAGCCTCCGGCCCTCCTTCTGCAGGGCGTATTGCGCACTCCCTCGGGTACCTCAATTATGGCTGGCCCCTATCACTTCCTCGCCGGACCTGCGCGGGTCGATGATGGCCCCCCCCGCGGCCGCAGGTATGGCTTCCGCCCTCTTCTCTCGCTCCGGCCGCCGACTACAGCGCCACAAGGCAAATCGTGCGCCATTCGGTGTCTCTGGCCGATGCCCCCTCTTTGCGACCCCGCGCCGTTAGGCCCAACACGCCTCCGGCCCTGCTCGCCTGCCCGTGCTCCTCGCTGTTGGGCCCTTCGTCGCTGCGTCTCCGGCTGTGCCCTGCCAGGGCGTGCTCTCTGGTGCAGTTTGGTTGCTGGTTGCTGCAGGGCCTGGTGGCGCTGCCACCCGGGTCACTCGGATTAGTGGCGGGCCCCTCGGCGACCGGAGGTACGGCGGGTGCCCCTGCCTCTGGAGCAGTCCCCTGAGAGCGTGCAGCTGCAATGCTCGGGCGCCAGCCGATGAGTCTGGCCGCTGCCCCCCCGCGACGTGTGCTGCCTCCGCTAGCAGTCCCCGTGCTGCTCTTACCGCTCTGTGGCCGCCTGTGTGCGCCCTTGGATCTCCGCTGCCTCCCAGGCCTTGGACAGCTCGGCCCTGGTGTCTTCTTTGGCGGGCTGAAGACTAGCCCCGTTCCCAGTGATTTTACCGCGAGGGGGGCACGCCAGTCGATGTATCTGGCCGAGGCCCCCCCGCCGAGCCTTCCGCTGACGGGCCTTCCCCTCCCTTGCTCCGATCTAGCTGCAGGAGGCGCGGTCTGCCAGGCCCCTCTCCTGCAGCCGACTTCCCGCTCCCACCTCCGGTGCCTCCGCGCTGGTGTCGGTTGGGGCCGCTCCACCCGCTGTCCCTCACCGTAGCGTTGCTGCAGAGTAACTCCGGACTGGAGACCCGGCACCTGCGATGCCCCCAGCTCTCCTTAATGACTGCCAAGGTAGTGGCGAGGTCCGGCCGCCATTTCAAAATGCCTTGTCGTGGCCCCCTGCATGGGGATTACTAGATCGCTCCGGCCTCCAGCCACATTACGTACTAACTCAAAGCTGCAGTGGGGCTGGGGGTATATTCCTCGTGTGTCCCTGAACTGTAAAAGGGGCTGAAACGTAGCTTTGGGCAGAGTCGGGCGCTCAGGAGCGGAAAGACGAAGCAAAGCACGTCTTACCCGCTTGCCATCTTGGCCACGCCCCCTGACCTCTTTTTAAACGGTGACCTTTGAAACACATTTTGCTTGCACATCAGCGTGCTAAGAAAATAATTTCCTACATGTAACATTTCCTCGTAGGAACATTATCGTCTTGAAACACTCTATACAAGGTCCCCGGCACTCTGCAAACGGTCATAGATTGTTGTCCGTTAGGCAACAGCTCTGGGTGGGTAGAAAAAAAACGAGCTGCATCAGGACTAGAACTCAGGCACTGAAAGCATTGGTTTGTTTAATATATAAACTGCACAAGCCTTTGCTTAAGCAGAGGAGCATCTCAACAGGATTGTTGTGGCTACTCTGTGCCTGAATTCTGGCCCAGCTGGTTCCCATTCCTGACGTGGGAAGGACGGCGGCCTGCTCTACATCAGACCTGGATGTCAGATGATACGTGCACACAGGTACATGGGAACTGAGACCACTCAAGGGGATCTGGCAGATTAGATTACCTATACTTATTAGGATATGCAAGGCTAGGTAGGAGTACAATTATGTGTTTTCATATAATCAAATGCAATTATACAATGGTTGAATTATTAATTCTGTTTACCATTTTTGTCATGCTGGTGACATCGGTTTGCTTCTTTCTATTAATTATTGCAGCGCGTACGTTATACACAAGATTCCAGTTTCCTCTAAATATTTTAAAATCAATCGTTTTTATTATGTGGGAAATCGAGAGCATGTACACAGCTTACTGCCTACATCACGTGGCCGGCAGAGCGGTATAAGAGCGCCAGTACACAGCGTTGAGGCCTACATCCCGGGGGCCGGCCCCCGCAAAACAGTTGTGACTAGCATCTGAGTCGACTCTCCTGGTAAAGTCATCCACAGTTTTATTACAATAAAGCAAACAAAAACCCCCATAACAACCCTCCCTCCCTACCCTCCTCCCACCTCCCCCCCCCATCTCCGCATCAGATCTAACAGCGCTATACAGACCTCTCCGCCAGCGCCCATTTAGTATAGTAGCATTGCTCCTTTCAGCTGTCCCTGGTCGGAATCAACGGTTCCAACGGCAGTAGCCTGAGAATTTGTAAATACTTAGGACATGTCACCTCTCTCATATCTTTTGTGAAGATTTGCAAGTAAGGGGCCCACAATTCCGCAAACTCTTTACCCTTCCCCTCCACACTTAGCGAAAGGCGCTCCATTGCTAAAAGCTGCCATAGATGGTGAATCCAATCAATCAGTTCAGGCACCGAAGATGACCCCCAATGCACTAGGAGAACCTGTCGCGCCGCCAGGAGCGCCATTGCGATCTGCCTGCCCCTCAGTGATTTCAGTGGAAAAGCTTTAGAATGGGAAAGGCCCAGCAGTGTGTATTCAGGGGCGCGGGGTAAGACAATCTGGAATGCCGTATCAATGTCGTCAATGACCGCATTCCAATAGCGCACCAACTTCGGACACCGCCAGAGCAAGTGAACTAGAGTCTCGGTGGAGCCACACCCCGCCAGCAGAGGTCTGATTTGGATTTGTCCCAGCAATGCACACGGGCCGGAGTATAGTACCAATATGTAACCACCTTATAGGCGGATTCAGCACCTGCTGTGTTGTGTGCAGTGTGATGCGCCCTATATAGGATATGCTCCCACTCTTTAGGTGTTAAGGGCCTCCCTATCTCAGTTTCCCAGCGTACCTGCGCTTTCGTACGTTGACCCGTTGGACGCGCCATAATCATAGCATACAATTCAGAGATGAGTCTACGGTCATCTGTTTTGCGCACGAGCCATTTTTCAAAATTGGTAAGAGTACGGGACATGCGCGCATAGTTGACAGGCCGCATCACCCAATGGGCTACCTGACGATAGGGGAATGCATCAGCGGCCAATAGGTTGTAGTCCGTTCGCAACTGGGTGAAGGGAATCAGACCCTCCAAATCAAAAAGGAAACCGACTCTCTTACATCCCTCCTCTCGCCACCGCTGAAAGACTGGAGACGTCTGACCCGGAGGGAAATCGGGGTTGTCCACAATGGGGGTCATAGGCGAGGGGAAGGATGTCCATCCTTTTGCCACGGCAAGCCGATCCCACACCCTGAGCGTGGGTGAGGTGACGGGGATGAATAAAGTCCCCACGCTCTGTGTTTGCGCGGCAACCACAGTTCCCGCCAAATGTTCACTGCCGCGACGGATTGGTCCATGAAATTCCAATGTTTGCTGGACAATGGTCTATTCCACTCAACCAAATATCGGAGGCAAGCCGCTTGGTAGTAGGCTCCCACGAGAGGAAGGCCCAAACCGCCCTGCGCTTTCGTAGCAGTCATTTGCCCAAGCGAAAAACGAGGCTTCTTACCCTCCCATATGAACTTGTTAATCAATGATTGTAGCTTCTTGAGGGTACCCGGCGGTGGGGTCATGGGCAGCATTTGAAAGATGTACAAGATGCGGGGTAAAACCGTCATTTTCACCGCGGCCACCCTCCCATACCAGGCCAGCCGGAGACGCGACCAGGCGTCCAGCGCCTTGGTCGTTTGTTCCAGCAGCAGAGCGTAGTTGAGGGAGACTGTCTTGGCAATGGTTGGCGTCAGCTTAAAGCCTAAATAGGTCACGTCAGGCTTAGATCAGGCGAATGTGAAATCTTGCTGTAAGGTTACTAGTTCCGCAGCCGGGATAGAGATGTTAAGGATCTGCGATTTCGTGAAGTTGACCTTAAATCCCGAAGCTTCTCCAAAGGCCGCGATCTCGTCGGTCAAAGACTGCAGTGTCAACCGTGGCTGTGTAAGTGAGAGGATCACATCGTCGGCGTATAAGCTAATTTTATGTATATCTGCGCCAAACTTAAGGCCAATCACCCTATGATTCGCCCGAATCCGTTGAGCAAATGGCTCCATGTAGAGTGCGAATAGAAGCGGGGATAAGGGGCACCCCTGGCGCGTTCCCCGCGCAACAGAAAAAAGGGCCGATCTACAGCCATTAACCCGCACAAAAGCCCTGGGGGCAGAGTATAGGCACTTGACCCAGCGCAGGAAATTGTCTCCGAAGCCATACCTGCGTAATACTGCAAATAAGTAGCCCCAATCAACGCGGTCGAAGGCCTTCTCAGCATCTATGGATAGTAAGAAGGCTGGTGTCCGAGCGCGGTGCACGTGGTCAATAAGATGTAGCAGCCTTTTGGAGTTGTCTCCCCCCTGTCTAGTAGGGATGAAACCGGCTTGGTCCGGGTCCACTGTCAGCCATGAGAGGGCTGAGGCGCGACGCCAGTATTCCCGCGAATAACTTCGCATCAATGTTCAGAAGCGAGATGGGTCGATAGGATCCACAATCCCTGGAATCCTTTCCGGGCTTTAGAATCACCGAGATTGCTGCTTCTGACATCGAGGGCGCGACCATGCCCGTATCAAGAAAGGAGTTGAACAGCCTAGTTAAAAATGGAGCCAGCTCCACGCAAAAAGTTTTATAAAAGGAAGCCGGAAAGCCGTCCGGCCCCGGCGATTTAGCCAATTTCAGCTTAGAAATGGCTGCTATCACCTCCTCTATGCGAATTGCTGTATCCAGATTTTCAGACACTGTTTGAGAGAGAGAGGGGTTATGTCGCAGCCGTCCAGATATGGGTGTGGATCGCGTGGGCTCGAGGTTTGGTCCACATAGAGAAGGTGATAAAAATCGCGAAAGGCCTCCACTATCTTATCAGCCGACTGCTCCACTCCAGTGCGATCCCGCACTGATTGTATTAGGGACCTTTGCGTCGCCGCTCGTAGCCTATGCGCTAGCATCTTCCCACACTTATCGTTACTAAGGTCAAATTTGTGGCGCAAGCGCAGAAGAGCGTGTTCCGCCCTGTCCAAATCCAGGTTTTTCAGCATTCGCCTACGATTTTCCAATTCACGCCACACACGCGGCGCTCCGGTACGCTTATGGACCGCCTCCAATTCTCCCACCGCCCTCTCCAATTCTGCGCGTTTCTCCCTGCGCAAAGCATTGTAAGTTGCTGCCACTGCAATGAACTCTCCTCGTGTCACTAGTTTCAGAGCCTCCCAAACCGCCGCCAGAGGAGTGGACTCCACATCATTTTCCTGAAAATATTGCACTATAGTGTCGCGTATCCTCTGAACCACATCTTCAGAGTGCAGCAAACTATCCCTTAATCGCCACCCCGGGGGGAATGCTCGCATGCGCTGTGCTGGGAGGAGGACCGAGATGAGTGCATGATCAGAGAGCGAGCGGGGAGTAATCTCCGAAGAGTGTAGACTAGGGAGGAGGAAGCAAGGAAATGGTCAAGGCGTGCGTACGTTTTATGCGCTGCGGAAAAATGTGTAGTCGCGCTCGCCTGGGTGTTGTGTCTGCCACACGTCATGCAGTCCGCTATCTTCCAGCCAACCCCTGCTCCCCCCCCCAGCGAAAAGGCCCCAGCCTGATGTGATCTCTGCCCCGACCTGTCCAATTCCGGGAAAATTACTAAGTTAAGATCACCCCCTACCAGTATTGCCGCATCTGGGGAGGCAAGTACCTCAGGCAGGGCCGATTGCAAGAAAGAATCTTGCTTTTCGTTGGGGGCGTAAAGGGATCCTAGTGTAAGGTGTGATTCACCCCATTGTACCCTGATGGCTAACAGCCTGCCCTTAATTTCAGCTACAGTAGAGAGCACTTTACATGGGCAATGCGCCCCAATCAGGACAGCCACCCCATTTTTTTGGGATACCCCCGAAGACCAGAATTGTTGCGGGAATCGCCTATCGCGCATGCGCACTGTATCTTTGGACAGCAGGTGGGTCTCTTGGAGGAGGCAGATATCACTATTGGCATTTTCAAGAAGCGAGAGCACTGCTGCGCGCTTCACCGGGTTATTCAACCCCCTGACGTTCAAGCTAATGATCTTCAGATCCCTACCCATTGGAGCGCGGGGAGATGGAAGAGCAAAATGTGAGCTACAGGCGGAGGGACATGTGTGCCGCCAGCGGAACCTCCAGGTGCCTCAGACCCTGCCATCCTTATTTGCGCACCGATGCGGAGACCCCTTAAAAACCCCCAAAAAACCCCATTCCCAAATAATAACATATATCGCAAGAACAACAAGAGACAAACTAACTGCATGAACATGACCAAAGTTCGTCACAATGGTGAAATTCAGGGGGTCGTGGCGAGAGTGCCGTTCAGTCCACAAAGGCGCTCACTCTTGTTCCCTGTGGCACGGGGAGAGGGCAAACCTCAAACTGGGCGACTCTCCGCCCCCCCGGCGCCAGCAAAGAACACCTCCCGGGGCCATCGGCTAGGAATGTCACGGGGTGTCAGGGTGCCCAGTGACTTGTGACAAGGAAGACATCACTGCTTCTCTCTCTTGGACGTTTGCGGCCCGATCAGGCTTCCGGCCCGGAGAAGGGCCACCAACCCGCTGCCATCCCAAAGTGCGGCGGGCACGGCTAGCACCTGGTCGATCTGCCCCCTCCACAGACAGGGCAGTGTCAATACCCAGAGTCTCCAGCGCCATCTCCAGCGATCTGATCTGCAGCAGTTTCCCTTGGTGCTTAAATATTAAACGGAAGGGGTGACCCCAAGAGTAAGGTATGTTCTTTTCTCGTAGATAGGTGGTAACAGGTTTAAACTCTCTGCGCTTCGCAAGTGTTGATGTAGCAAGATCTTGGAACAGAGCTGGTTGATGACCGCGAAACTGAACTGGTTGCTGCTCACGAGCTCTCCGGAGGATGCGTTCTTTCAGTTGGAAGTTGTGTACACACACAAGGATATCAGGAGGTGGAGCTTTTGGACCGCGAGGGAGGCCCACCCGATGAACCCGGTCCATTTGAATGTCCGAGCTCTCCTCTTCCCCGAGGATTTGGTGGAATAAGGCGCTAACATAAGCTCGGAGATAGTCTCCCTCCTCCTTCCACGGCACCACTCGGATCCTCACATTGTTCCGTCTGGAACGGTTCTCCAGGTCCTCCGCATGGGCCTGGAGATCGATGTTCTGTTCGCGTAGGCGCAGCATGTCCTGTTGTAGGTGATGGAGTTCTTCTTCCCGACTGACATCATGCTCCTCCAGGGTCGCCACCCTCTCACCTATATCATCCACATCACGTCGAACCTCCTTGAGATCAGCGGTGAGTTGAGATCTGAGCTCCTGGATGTCCTCCTTAATGGCCGTGAAGAGCTCGACCATGAACGCCTTAGTCGCTGGGGAGTCATCACCCTCCAGTGTGGTAGGGCCTTTCTCACCCGGAGCCGCCGACTGGCCAGGTTGTCTCTGGAGGAGCTCCTTCAGGGATTTCTCCTTACGGGCTCTTGCTGCCGCCATGACCGGCCTTCCGCAACACTGCGCGTCCCAGTTCCAGCCTCCAATCCGGTCGCCAGCGCTGATACAATCGCCTTTGGAGGTATGTACTTCGTTGACAGGGTAACTGGGTGTACAACCCCACTTCACGCTCCTCTACTTCCCCTTAGGCTCTAAGGTATAGGGGGCTGGGCACCCAGCCAAAGCACTGTAAGCCGCTCAGCCACGGGGGGTTCTGTCTCACTGGGGCGCCTCGTGTGCAGGAGCGCTACGCCGTCCGCCACCTGTACCTGTATATCCGATCCCAGGCCGTAGAGGCACCGCGGTAGGCCACTGTATGGTCTGCAGACCTCCCGACCCGAATCACCCTCGGCCAGCGACAGCTTGCAAGGTGTCCCGTAGTCACTCCCTCCTGTTACTCCCGCAAGCGCTCCGCCGCCTCCCAGCTCCGCCGCCACTGTCTCCGCTAGCCACTGTGCTGCTGATCTTCTAGGCCGCACCCCACCTCCAACCGCTCCCAGAGGGCAAGCACACCAATGTCCGCCAATATTCACCTGGCGCTGTCCGCTGAGGGGCGGGGGGAAAGCCCTCCAGTCACTCAGCTCCTGTAGGTGATCACCAATGGGGTAAGCGGTGAGTGCTCAGCCCGTCCACCTGGCTGGCACCAGAGAGATCCCTTGTAGACCCCGGTCACCGCAGCCCTGCGCGCGTTGGAGCCGGCCTGCGGACCGACGGGGCCCCAAAGCACCTGTCACGCTTCCCCCGGCCGCAGCACGCCCGGGTGGGGTGCTGCCTATACTTCGTGCCGCCCCGGGGCAAAGCCTCGCAGCCTCGGCTCTCCGCCCGCCCGTCTCACCTTGTGCCCTTCTGTAGGGGCCGACCACCAGAAGCGCTGCAGCTGGAACCCTCACCGGAGCTCCTTTAGCGCGGGCACCAGGTTTACGCTCCGCTGGTCCGGTCACCCTGGGATGGGGCAGTCTGCCGCGATTGACCTGCTCTGCTGTTCAGAGGTCCGTCCTGGACCGCAGAGGGCCGGAAACCGACCCCCTCACCTCCGCTTCGGCTGCCGTCCTCCGCCGGCCGCCGTCCAGCACTTCAAGGGCAGCCCCTCGCAGTAGGCACCGCTCTCGCTATCCGCGGCCGCTTCACACGCCAGGCCGCGGTCTCACCAGGCCGCGCAGGCCCCGACTCCTCAGCGAACCAGCGGAGTCACGCAGCGGCGCACCGGCCACCAAACGTCCAATTCAGGTGCCCAGCACACCCCGGTGCAGCCAGCCCCTAAAATCGCGGATGGATGGGCCCGGGAAGCGTATTGATTACAACGCTTTCAGAAGGCAGCGCCGGAGGGACACAGATCCACGTCCTACCGCGCTGCCATCTTAGCCACGCCCCCCCTCTAAATATTTTAAACGTCACTTGTGTATTACTTGTGTACCTCTTTGGGGATGCCAAAGTTATAAATGACTGGGTAAGGTTTGTTTCCACAATTTCATTGGGGGGGGAATAAGGGTTTTCATGTTCTGAGGTTGCAGGCACCATCCGGTACCTTATCCTATTTCGAGGTCCAGATGGCGCACTGTGAGCTAGCCAGGGAAGCAGGTCAACATATTCTCATTTTATGTGTGGACTCATAGTTTTGACGCTTATGTTGCCCAAACGCAGTGTTTACTGAGAAAGTAGGAACCGTATGACCGTGTAGTGACAGGTACTTATGAAAAGTGTGCTGTAACCTTGTGAATGGGACACTGGTGGAAGCATGACCCAATACTTTCCAAATACCAAAGCAGGAACAAATGATCATAGCTGCAAGGTCTCCCGTTTTCATGTGCGATACCTTCTTCCAACCCTCTGCTCTTTACTGAAGAGTTTTTTTTGGGACCACATTTACGATGTTAACAGCAAATGTTCAAGTCCCAGAATACACTTTGATGTCCGCTAAAACATCAGGACTGACTTAAAATGAGAGACTTGACAGCTATGAATGCCCACGCAATAGAAGCACCACTTTAATGTAGTCAGGCCAGGAGGGCAGTAAAGCAGCATCGGCCATGCTGAAAGAATCGGGTTTCAGGTGTTTTAGAATGAAGGGCTGCAAATTAATCTGGTGTTATCAACATTCTGTAGATTCCGCATGGTATTATGTTGTTGGCAGGGTTGCTAGCCCCTAAAATGTCATAATATTCAGTAAGGAGTGGGTGAACAACCTCCATCTGTTTAGGAATGTGAGTATTAAAAACATTTGAATACAACACTTCCCTACTTTTTTAATCCATTAACCCTTTTTGCTGTTAGGCCTTTTCCCACCCAGTGCTAAGCCTTTTTTTGGCTATTTGGGATAATTCGCGCTTAGGCCTCCATAACTTTTTTATCCACATAAGGTATCCATACCAATTTTGTGTACTTTTTTCCCCAACATCATGGGGATTTCAGTGGTTTGTGAAGTCCCCTGGAGAGGGCCTAGAAATTAGCCAAAATATAGCTAAAGTTTGTTTTTTTTCTTTGGGAAAAATGAGGGGAAAGTGATGCCGAAAAAGTGTCTATTTTTTACCCTGCGAATGGCATCATGGAAAGGTTTGCAGTGCTAAAATCACCATCTTCCCAGCTTTCAGGAACAGGCAGACTAAATTCAGAAAACCAATTTCTTTACCACAGTATTGGCCTTTTATTCGGTGATGGCCCATTTTTCCAATTTTTGTGCTTTCACCCTCCTTCCAGTTTGCTGGTGGAAACTGGTGTGAAACCCATGGTGGATCCCAGAAGGCTATACATTTCTGAAAACTCTACAACATTCCAAATTCAGCAAGGGGTAATTTGTGTACATCCTTCAAGGTTTCCCCATATAAAGCAACAGTTGAAATAAAATAAATATTGAAATTGAGTCGATAAAGTCATTAGTGACCTGTGACCATGTTTTCATCTTTAGCCTCTTGTAACTATTGCAGATTTTCAAAAGCAATATACCGATACGTCCGCTGGACCCTTCTGGTTGCGGGGATATATAGGGTTTGTAGGTTCTCCAAGAACCTGAGGTACCCATAGCCAACAACTGAGCTGCACCTTACAATGATTTTTCATTATGTACCGGCTATACAGCAATTCATATGGTAAATAATAAAGAATGGAAAAAGGGTATGAAGGAAAACTGTATTTCTGAACTGTACACCAGATACTGAGTTTAGGAGCAGTGGTTGTTTGTACATCTCTGAATTTATGGGTACCTATACTTTTATACAGTTCCCATGAATTAAGTAGGACTGTGTATCTGGACAACATACTTCAGAATATGGGGACTCAGTCCATATATCATCAGAAAATGTTTACCCAATTCCTAGCTAGCAATCATTTTCACACATTTCAAACATTTATTGAAACAATCGTATTCTTGTATAGAAAGCACATGCTGCAATTATTAGTAATATGAAACAAAACATTGTAACCAGCATTACAAGAATGGTGAGAAAGATGAACAGTTCCACCATAATAACATTACTATGTGATTATACTTAAACTCCTATCTAATACTACATATACTATTGAGAGCATAGTGGGCGTATGCTTTGCCAGGTCTATTGGGATAGCCTCACACCCCAATCCCCCCTCCAAAATACTCAAGTATGATGTGTCAAGAAGCTGGTCTGGATGGAACATTCCATCGTCCTTTGCAGGATAAAGGTTAGAATCAGCAGGGCTGCATCTCAGTCACAGAGCACAGCATTCCAGGATAATCGCAGCAGAAGGGCTCCTCTGCCGAATGTAGCAGAGAGGCAGTTTATGTAATAAAAGTACTGTTTCATTCGCACTGTCAAAGGTGCAGAGCTGATGCGATGGTTTGTCTGGAGCCATGGAGCCGTCTCCAACCTGACAATCATGTACAAGGGCACCGCGTTCCATGTGCCTAGCCTTGGACAGAGCATACAAGCAGTATGTTAATAATGCTTACTAAGAAATGCACTGCATTTAAAATAGCTTCGGAGTACATTATCGTAAGTGTAAAGTCACCATTAGAAAAAGATGACAAGTTAAAAGGTGGAGCTAAAATGTAGACTTGCTGCGGGCCCTGTTGTACCCTACAACAATACTCAGATGTGTTTCAGAGGGCATTTTGTAAAATGTCTTCTTTGTTACATACTTGCTTACATTTGAAAGGCACAAAGACGAATGATTTTATGAAAAGGTTGTGAATGGATTCATTGAACACAATGGGACAACAAGCGTAATAATGGGGGTATTATGTGAAACAGCATATGGAAAGAGTTGGAACATACGGCATTCTGGGAGATGGAGTGACATCTTTTTCAAATAACCGCAGTAGCGCAGTTTAGTTAGTCCGTTTTTAATGTCGGTTCAGAGTTTTGGTGCACAAGTGTAGTTAATCACTAGGTGATGTTGAATACGGGTGGGAATATACAAAAGGTTTCAGTACTCGCAGATTCAGCTTGCACACAAACGTGTTCAAAGCGTGCTTGCACGCCAGGAAATGAAAGGATGGAATGATTTATTTTAAGAGAACGGGGTGATCAGCAAGCTATGGTAAGCGTATATGAGCATTCATTAGCATTCATGTTCATGGTGAAAGTTATACCGTTCTTAGCACACCTAGGGGATAGGATTGTTGGGCAATAACGCGCTGGGTTTAAGTTGTGAGATTAAGTAGGGGAGGTAATGGATTGGATGCAATATGTCTGACTTTGGGTATGCGGTGAATGATTTTATAAGCGCTTGGAAAATATGATTATTGTCCTCAATTGATGAATTTCGTCTTTTTAAATTTAGTGAAGTGTTTTATCAAGTTAATGAAGTTGGCAATAATATAAAATATATATTTGTAGATGCCCCTGATGAAGGGAATGTATTTCCCAAAATGCATTGGGTTGTTGGAATAAAGTCATGGCATGTGAAACCCATTTTACACTCCTGTGTTTTTATGAACATCAACGTCAAGCTATGATTGAATATAATGAATTGAACACAAGTGAATAGAAATAGATAAAAATGAATGGCGAAATAATGAAGAAAATATGAGAGAAAAGCATACGAAATTGATTCATTGGATTCAAACTATGTTGAGGCTGTGCAGCCTGGTGGAATTGAAATGGGTTCCTGTGTGGATTTGTCATGTTGTACAGCGCTACGAGACGAAGCGCAAAGCAGGCATTGCACGCTGTTAAAGTTCGAATGGTGAAAGAAAGATTAAAACATGGATTACGAGGAGTGCATCTCATCTCTTGTATCTCATTTAAAGGCACAAAGTAGACCTATTCAAAATAACAAATGTTCTAGTATTCTGTAGTACCACATGTCTGCCGAAAAAAATGGTACCCCACTTGTGTGGCTGGGCCTTTCACCTGTGTCACAAAATACCTCGAAACGTGGCCTAGGAGACCACATATTTTACCCAGCAGAATCCATGTTTTTTACAAAGTGGCTAGCTGTGGATTTTAGGCCCCAGCTCAGCCGGCACCTAGGGAAACCTATGAAACTAGCACATCTTTGAAAACTAGGCATCTGTGGGAGTCCAGGGTGGGGTGACTGCGAGACTCTCGCAAGGTCTTTTTAACCAGAAATCCTTGCAAATCTCAAACATTGCCTAAAATGCACATTTCCTTGCATTTATGTGAGAAAAGGTCCTGGAATCTGCAAGTAGCCCCAAATTTCCTACTACCCAGCGTTCCCACAAGTCTCTCGAGAAAAACTGTACCTCACTTGTGTGGGTGGGCCAAGTGCCTGCGACAGTGAAGAGCCCGAAACGTATTGTGGAGATATTAAAATTATTATTACAAAAACAACCTGGTATTTGCATAGGGGGCACCTGCGTTTTTGGTCCTGGCTCGGCAGCCATCTAGGGAAACCAACCAAACCCAGATATTTCTAAAAACTAGACACCTGAGGGAATACAGGGAGGTGTGGTTTGCGTGGCTCCCCCAGTGTTTTCTTACCAGGAATCTTCTGCAAATCTCAAATTTAGCTAAAAAGCCACATTTTCCTCACATTTCTGTGTGGGAAAGTTGTGGGATCACCTGGGCCGGCACACATTGCTACCACCCAGCGTTCCCCCGGGCTTCCCAATAAAAATGGCACCTCACTTGTGGGGTGAGGCCAAGTGCTCGTGACGGGGAAGGGCCCAAAACATTGTGGAGACATCAAAATGATCCATTACAAAACGACCTGATTTTGCAATCGGGGCACCGGTGTTTGTGGATCTGAGGGTCAGACGCCATCTAGGGAAAAATGTTGTTGTCAAGAGGTCAAATTTACAAGGACTTCTGGGTAAGTAAAACTTGTGGGATCCACACAAAACATACCACATAATATTCCCTTAGTGACCAGTTTCCAAAAAGACGCGAGGGCAGAAGGTGTTCACTACAGAGAGAGTATGCACCGACAGGAAAAAAGCACCAGAACATTATTGCGTAGCCGTCCACTAGTCAATCACAGGTATACTGGTTGGATTTGGCATGAGGGTAGGTAAATGATTCATAAAAAGAAGAAAAATATTCACCAACTACTTTACAAAATAAAATCCGTCAAGGTCGCGGCACCAATAGCTTTAGAGTCCATTCATACGCCTTTCAAGCATCCTACACAGAAAACCATTCACCCTGCTGTCTTCAGCACCCAAGGGGTTAATAGTCTTGTAAACCAGAGTCTTGAGGCAGTGAGTTTGAGGTAATGAGATGTTTGCGAGGGCACGTGAGAGTTTCTAAGTGAGAGTGCAACACACAGATGTCTGTTTAGCAGTCTACCGTAAGTCAATTAGACACACAGCCAATGTGAAGCCTCTACATACCCTGCAGTATTTCTTTCAATTAAGTGTGTTACAACACAATCTGTGCAACAAACGCTTTATGTATTGTAAACTCTGGAACAAAGACAGTTGTTTGGCTATTTTGGGGGGTTTGACAGCTGAATAAACACAGATGAACTTAGCAGCGCATTCTTTTTGCCTCCAGTGTCCCTTTTAGGAAGCTGGCTCTTTATTTAGTGGACCAAAATGAGGTACACTGTGTGAAGTCTAAGCAGACCCCAATTGGTTTACAGAGGCAGAAATGATACCCCACATGCTCTTTTGTGGTAGTGTGGGCGAGCATAGCATGTATCAGAAAGTAGTGCTAAGCATTTGTTGTACTCAAAGGCATTTAATGAGGCATACACTCAAGAATAAATCCGAGACCAATTTAGAAAAATAAGTCTTATTTTTATTTAAATTTTTATACCAAGAACTTTACCAAGTAAGTCCTTTTTGCAAATATTGCTTTTTGCAGGCAAGTAAGACAGTCCCTTACAAGTGTTTTTGCACACAATGCTTTCCTATGGAGGGAAAAGGCATAGATATCATATAGGAATTTGCGGTCGGTTTCTGGGGGTCTCTGTCGGGGCTTAGGGCTGTACGGGACCAAGGTCCAAAGTACAAATAGCAGTCACTTGTTACCTGCCCTGGGACGTCCAGTTGCAGAGGTGCTGGTCGGGTTTGTAGCTGTGCGTTCTACGCTGGTTAGAAGATGGGGGCATCCTAGAAACAGGCTGCAGACTGGGACTTGGAGACATGTCTGGGAGCTCCCAACTCTGGTCACAAGGGTCCTGGGGACAAAGGTGTACAGCCGGTTTGTCGGCACCCAGGCTGGGGCGCTCAAGTGCAGAGTGAAAAGGTCGGCTGGGATCTGTGTCTCTTAGGTCCTTGCGGTTGTTAGTCTTGCTGGTTGAGGGTGCAAAATCAGGACAGCTGGGTTACTTAGGAGGTGGGTCTCTGCGGTGCTGATGTCTTTTGACGGCGGCTCAGTGTCGTTGAAGTCTCTATGGGACTCTCACGGTCTTGTTGCAAGGGGTCTGATATTCCCGGTATTGGCCCTGTGCTGCTCCGGTTGGTCCTGGTGTCCTCTCACTTGGTGGGGGGACAGATTTGACCTTAAGGAGCACAGGGTCATTTTCTTGGCTGGCTGCTCTCTCGGATGGACCAAACTTTGCGTTTCGGTGCCTGCTTACTGCAGGGGAGTAACTCCTCTTCTCCAAGGGAGATTGCTTGGCAATTTTCAAAGGGCTGGCAGTCTCCCAGGGTTCTTGTGAGGTGGACAGCTGCAGGACGAGTCGCTGGTCACTATGGCCGGGACTTGGTGCAAGCAGGGTTTGGCGGCAAAAGTTCAAAGCATTCTTCAGATCACGCTTTCATCGCCGATCTTCTTTGTCCTCTTTCTTGATCTGTCGAATCCAAGTTCCTGGTGTCAGGGGTGTTACAGGGAGTGACCGGTTGTAGCCAATCGGCTACTTACCTTTAGGGTGTCTACATCCTCTATATGACCACTTCATGTGGGAAGTGGGCATAACCCTGATCGAGAGATCCTAATTCCGCTGCCAAGATGGTGGAATTCTAAAAGTCTGGTCCACTTCTGGGAGCCCACCTTAGGGGTGGCACTAGCCTGAGGGGAAACCGCCTCTTCCTAACTAGCTATTTTTCCCTCCTGTCCTGATGCCAAATGGGCCTGGAGTGGCATTTCTCCTGTCTGGGGAAGCCTTGGGTCGCATATCAAAGGCGGCAAAGGCCTTTGAAGCCTCCTTCCTCTGCTGCTGGTTACTTAGCTATCCTGCTTGAAGGAGGTGACAAAACCTCTGGCCGGAGCAGGCATTGTTTCTGCCCCCAGAACGCGGGCTGTCACCTGCAGGGGGTCTAAAACCAGCCAGTGCACAGGTAGTCGGAAGGTTTTCTGGGGGCACCTCTAAGGTGCCCTCTGGGTGCATGTATTAATAAATCCATTACTGGAATCTGCGTGGGTGTATTAATATGAGATGTTTGATACCAAACATCTCTAGTTTTAGTGAAGCCATCATGTAGCTGGGGAATCCGTAAACACCAGTGTCCAGCACATGTACCCAAAATGGCTACCCTGTTCACTTGTGATATATAAGAATCGACTTAGACATCACAGGGGCATAGCTGCTTGTGCAGATATATCCACACATGTAGGATAGTGCACCCTGCCTTAGGGCTTTTGGGGTGACTGTCCTATACTGCATGCAGTGTCTGTAGGCATGGCACATAAGAAATGTGCCATATTGTCTTTACTTTTCTGTGCACCATGGCATGCAGCCTGGAATAGCAGTTTGCATGTTGTTGCTGAGGGGTCTCTTAGGGTGGCACAATACATGCTGCAGCCCTTGGAGACCCTTCTTAGCTTCCCTGCCCTAGGTACCAGGGGTACCATTTATGAGGGACTTACAGGAGGTGCTAAAAGTAATGCAAATTAAGGGAACTATTGTACATTTTTAGGGAAAGATCTGGCACTGGGGACCTGGATAGCAGGAACCTACTGCACTTCTGTCAAAATTGCATCAGATACGAGGCAAAAAGTGGGGAAAAGTAGCAGCTAGTTGGGGTGAAGCTGGTTTTCTCCTGTGAGGAGAAACCCAATACTGTAAAGTGGTTGTCATTTCAGTAAATAGGGTGGGGAAGGTTGCAGGAAACTCCCTAAGTTTCAAACTGGCGGCCCTCTGTGCAGTAAAGTAGAAGAGACACAGTAGTCCGACCCACTACAAAGGGGCCCCTGAATGTCCTCGAGGAGCCCTAAAGTTCACATCTGCTGTATGGGCCCCTTTCACCTCTCTGTCTTAAGTTCCACTTTGATCTTGGAAACAAACGTGATTCCAGTCTGGCTGTGTCTTTTACACACTCCGCACAGATCTTCTACACACAGCAGTAAGAGGTATCCAGGAGGCCGAGCATGGGCAGCGCGTTCCATGAACATATTAGGTAACTGATCTTGACGGAAGGCTTCTGGCTTTGTTTTGGATGACTAATGCATTTGTTACACATACCGGTTTGAATTTTGGTCCGGATACACCCCATGCGGGCTTTCCTGAGGTAATTTGGGCGCTTTTCAAAATGCATCCCATTTGTAAGTGAAAATATGGTACACTGACTTATCCAGGTTTACCTGGGAGATCCCCGTGTGTGCGCGAATCCATTTTTGTGAAGTTGTCCTTGGAAGTTTTGTGCCACTTTTACATCTGTGATTCTTTTTGCCCCAATCCTTGGCATGCCAATATCCGCTTAGTTGCTCCAGCATATATTGTCTGTTTGCTTGATTGTGGGAATTTCTGCCCCAATCCTTTGTCTCCCATTTATATGTTTTGTCCTGACAATGAGCCTGCTCTAAATACCTATGCTAAGGGGTCGAAACGTCAACAAATAAACATATGTGGACTGTTTTTAAGAATGAGGGTGGATGTCGACACTCGTTTCACTGTTGTTGACTTAAAACATTCTATTGTCCCTATCAACCACATGTATATATTTTTTGTACATAGCACGAATGCACTTTTTATTCACTATATATCACTTTCACTGTTCTGCAACCTGTTGGGCGCACCTTGTAGAAGTATACTATACTGTTTTAATTGATTCATATATTCCTAAATGAGATGTGTATAAATAAATGCATTAAACGCATAATTGAAACTTAATCATTTGAGAGGTTTTCTTCCCTCCCTACCATTGCTGTGGAAGTCAAGGGATACACTTCCCCCTTAGGGACCACTTCATTATTGCCACTCTTATTGTCACTGCCACCACGGTCAGTCTTCCACAGCTGGTAGTAGTCATGCTTGGTAAGGATGGTTCATTTGCAGTGTCCTTTCAAAACAGAGCCCCGCTCTGTCTCCATCCATGTCCTAAAAATGCTTCCACTGCACACGTGATGTGATTGTCATCTGGGCTGAGGTGGGGGTGAGGAGGTTCAGATATATAAAGCTTGCTATGATGAACTTGAGGCAAGTTGGCAATGTCTCCAGAGTCACGGATAAGACGTTTCTCTGTCCCAACAGTCTTTTTTTTTTTTTTTTTAACCTATTTCATTGCTTTTTTGGCACAACATTAATAAAGTAAAGCATATTTCCAACAGTCCGTATCAGGTGATATATGAAGGAGTATATCAGCAAGCAATATACATACATATATAGGCTTGTGGCATGTTCGACATCAGTGAAGTAACTTACGACCACAATCGCAATAGTATATCCAACAAAGCAACAAAGAGGAACAAAATGATACAATTATTAAACAACCACAGAACCCCCACCCCCCCCCCCAAAACGTAAAACCATTGCAATGGGCCCACATCTATTAAAGGACTAACATAGAATATAGTAGGTGGGCGGTAGATGATCATGTACAGAATATTAGGGGACATCTAGTCTGCAGTATGAACAAATGACAAGTGGGAGGAACAGAGGTTGGGGCAATAGGAGGCGTACAGAGGTAATTACGACCTAGTCAGATGGCTACCTCTGCCTGACCGTTAAAGTGTTCCAATGATGCATCCCAATCCATGGCTATGGGGTATTTATGCAACCCCTGAAATACTTACCTGCGCATTGCATAGCTTTCAGCCGAGCCCCAATGCTAAATCTCCTTGCGCTAACCCTCCAGAGTGGGTGCTATCCGAGATTTCCAACGGCATGCCATTTGCCATTGACCATTCTTTACTTTCAGCTATTGTTTCCCTTCTCACTGCTCCATACTCTATAGAATACCCTTGGATAAGTATGGTCTGATGTCTTGTATTCCAGTTCTTTCTTGACTAACTTTACTCTTTTTTGTTGCATAGGGTTATGCGGGTGTACAGCACACAAACCAAGCGGGTTGCATTCAACGTTAGCAAGATGGCTTCAGGAGCAACAGCAGAAGGAGAGGTAAATTATTTCCAAAGCTTTGATGCAGCCCTGGTTGAAGGAGATTTCTATATTGGCATTTTGTATGTGTAGTTGAGAGTAAATGGGTATTTTTCTAGGAGACCTGTTGACTCCAATTCTCTTTTCTGGGAGTTGTCCTCAGAGTTGTTGTTAACTTTATCATCTTTTCCTATGTATTTTCTTAACAGTAATCCCATGCCATGGCTTTCTGTTTTCCGCTCTCAGCATAATTGTGTACAACCTCCCCCTGACATCACACATGAAGAGAGTCCCTACGAGTCCGCTAGACTGACAGTTTCCTTCTCTCTGGCCCTGTAGTGGATAGGTTGTGTTCATCACCAGTAACACATTATATTATTGATCAGATAATTTTACCAATCTTGCCTGCTCAACGAAGAAAGGATAAGAGGAAAAAAATCAGATCTCAAAATAACACAATCGACATTTAGAATAAATCACAACATTTAGTAAACAAATTTCAACATCAGCAAAATAACCTAAGATGAATTAAAGATGAGAAAATTGATTGGTCTTGAAGCACACCTCGACAGCTGACCTTCATCCAGACATAACCACTCAAGAATAAAAATCGATGAATTGATCCCAATTAACACCTGACCATACAGGCAAATATATTGTCAAAGCAAGCTTGACCAAGGACATGTCTAAATAGAAAGCCTTCAGTTTGTTGATATTCGAAGAGAATTGTTTTTTTCCAAAGGCATGCAAGAATCTGCCAGTTAAAATCCACAATTGATGGTCACTTTTGTTATTGTTTTAGGCCCATCATTATTAGAGTGGGTTTAGACCTAATGTATAAAGAGTTGACATCCAATGGCTGCTGGTGTCCATATGTCCAAAGCGGTAAAACCAGTGGACATATTGCAAACATAAGCAGTTGATCCACAAACTGAAAGTGCCTTCATGGACAGTGCCTCCACCACTTCCACTGATTGAATTATCAATAAAGAATCTACAGTGATGAATATTGTACTTTGATGCTAGCATGTGCAAATTCTGAACTGACACATTAAGAAGTAAATCTCCCTCATCACTTTAGGGCTCATTCTGCTTAATCATTCTTGACATATTGTTGTGTAAGGGTTACTAGTGTACAATCGGACAGAGAAAAACCTAAGAAAAAGCTGATTAACAGTATGGGGCAAAGGGAGCATCCCAGCACCCCAATCACTTTGTTGAACAAGAGTTTGAGTCGCAGATAGAAGTGGAAAACTGAACGTTGGATAGCAAATTACTTTATGTCTAAAAGGTGGAATTAACAGCCTAGTATACCTTGAGTGAGTGGTGTAGAAAGTACTAACTCTAGACCTAGGTCATGTACCCGACTTGTTTTTGCCATGAAAGTTGTGTACTAAATTAAGTACATGCTGGAGTAAAAACTAACCGCTCTGTTCCGTTCACACGGAGATCTACTTAAACAGTAAAACAAATGTAAACACACAGAGAATTAAAAAAAAAAAACCTTTATGGTGGAGCTAAAGAATAAACTGGGATGAATGCAATGCCTGTTGGTGGAATTGAACAAAAACTAGTATAGACTGGCATGCGGTATGGATGTAGAACACTGGTACACAAGGATTTTCTGGTGCTTTAAGATATCTTCAGCATGTCCGTTAAATCCATATCTTCAGATAGAGCATGTTAGTTAAGACAAGCTTCCGGTGGAACAGCCTGGCGGCAACTCCTAGCAAAAACAAGCTTTGGCAAAGCAAACAGGTCTTGCCTTTAGTATGCAGGTGCAGATCTGTTGGCTTTGCCAATGGATGCTTTGGTATAGTTTAAGCCAAGAAGCATTCCAAGTTAGCCATGTGTGCCTGCAAATGTACTAGAGTTTTTCTAGAGATGTTTTTGTCAAAGTGTTAACAAAGAATTTGCAAGGTGTCCACCATACATCACGTCTCGCACACCCATGTGTTCACCATGAATATGTGATGTTACAACGCGATCAAAATGATCGCAGTATGTAACATCGCAGTTTTTACAACGCAAGTCGTTTCAACGACTTGCGCTGGAGGGCGCTGGACTTAGGAGTAGTAAGATTTACTATTCCAACACCAGTCTACGTACAGTAGGGAAGGTGTTGGAATAGTAAATCTTACTATTCCTTAGGTTATAGCGCCCTCCAGATGTGGAAGCATCAGCAGACACCTTTAAATATCTTTTGTGAAACCACCCAAAAAATAATTGCAAGCTAACTTGACGGTGTACGTCTGCTCTCACGTGGTGACCATCTTTCAATATTTTGGGGGCTATGCTTCGATTGGTAAATTAAGAAATAAAGTATGCAGGGGTGAGTCGCAAATAAGCGGCCCAATAGCAGTGTGCATCTGCAAGCATTTGCAAAAAGAATTGGAACAAGCTGGCATTTGCTGCCAGCCTATTGGCTTTGTCAGTGCTTGGTTTTGTTTTAGGTCATGGTTTTTCTAAACCTTTGTGTTCAACTTTTGTGTTGGGGAAACCTGGAAGGCCCTTACCAATATTTAAAAAAAAAAAAAAAAAAAAAACAATCCTTGGCTAAAAACAAGTTTTTATATCAAAAAAGCACACATTGCGATGGTATGAAAATGCAAATTTAGTCAGTGGCAGAGGTGGGCTGACCTATTGCCCATGCTGTATGCTGTAAAAGGCAGACTAAAAATGTGAATGACAAAAAAAACAATGAATAAAGAGGGCTGGGCGAAAGCCCCTGTCAGTATAGTATACACATAAATATATAATTTTAGTAAATTCAAAAGTTGTTGGCTAACACTAGCCCTGAAAATTTAAAAATAAAGCTAGTTGGTGAGTTAGGCTGAAGATCCAAGAGACAAAAAAACCAGCGATAATGAAAGGGTGTGCAGTTTCACCTAATTACAATTTAAGATGGTGTCAAAATGTAGGTGTCATTAGGCTCTTAGACAAAGCATGCTGTGAACATGAATAAATTGCATGAAATGGTTAGTATCTTTGTGGCCTCCAACAGCCAGGTCACATGAGTGGGCATCTAATGAGGAGTTGAGAAGTATTGCTCAACCATGGATTGAAGGAACTGATGAGATGATGAAAAAGAGTAAAGCCAATCTCGAGATAAATTTGGGAAACTTTAAGCACCTCTGGTCTTTTATAGGCACATGATATTGGGGTTATGAAAATCAGTCTAAGTTGTGCATGTGTTTGGTTTGGCCAGAGAATTCAATCCCTTAATATGTAAAGAAACTATCTGCAAAATGCTGGCCTTTCATGAAAAATATAGATTTTCCATTATCGCTTTAAATCTCCTTTCCCACCCCAACTGTAACCTTCCGGCCCACCATCTTCGTCACCCCCACTGCTGGACCTGCATTTAACACAAGCACCTTCAAAATTTGAATTGAAGCACTAGTAGTGCACTATTTGGGTAACAGCCAGGCATGTTTCAGTCGCCAGCCTTTTTGCCCATGCCAAAAATGGAAAAAGTGGCTAACAACTTTAAAAAAGGGGCTCAGTGAGCCTAATGTTAATGTTGGAATAAGAAAGCCAGAAGAACCGGACTACAAATTGTTATTGAACTAAATGCGCTGATGCCCCTATAGATGAATTAAAATGTCACTTATCCAAAATATAGACACTACACTTTTCTGATGTGGAATTAAAATCCTTGGTCACATGTTGATAGGTGAGACAAAACCAGGTCCGGCCGCAGTGGATAATTGAGGTGAGCCATCCCTTGCAAACGTACTCTAGACTCGTGCTGCTTGAGGCTCTCGTACTGACACAATTCTGATCTTCGCTCAGTGGTGGGTTGAGGAACGCCTGATGTGGAAAAGGTTTACTTGCACCATAATGGAGTACCCTGGCTGTGCAACCTCAGTCTGTTCTGCAAGTTGTAGCTTAGCAAGTTAATAAGACTTGCCCGGGGGAATGGTGTTTTAGCCAATTTCTTAAAGGTATGTCGATGAGTCTTTTGTAATGCAGAAAATAAGTGTAGCTCTGATGTTAAAGGAAAGGCCTTTTGGAGAACTTTTGCTAACAAAAAGCCTTGTCATACCCTATTTTTTCATATATGATCTGTTGCTAGATTTCCAGGCCTTCAACCAAATTGCTCATGGTGCCAGAGACTTGGTCCAGCAAAGCCATAGTGTGGGAGGCTGGCTCTTCATTCTGATGGATACTTCTAACTGCAGATTCCTCACCTTGCCGGAAGTGGCTAGTGGTGCTGCATATAAGGGCCACCCATGTGCACTTTCATCAGTTTCTTTCTGCACCTTCAGATGCGGACCCAGAGCTTTTATTTGGTCTTTCTGACCATTACTTTTCTCCAAACTATCCAGTGACAACTGCGATGAAGTGGATGACTATGTTCCCCAGTTTGATTAAGAAAACTGGTATAAACTGTGGGCTGGATACTTTTATACTGGTCTTGTCTCCGCCTAGTCTGCCCATGAGGGAAAGCACTTTTTTCACAGTTATGCAAATGCCGGCAGAAGTTCTAGGTTTACAGCTCTCCACTGTGGAAGTGAAGATTGATGTGTTAATAGAGGTACTCCAACCAGGCCAGGCTCCTATAGAGCCCCTGTTACCTTTCCATGTTATCTTTTAATGTGGCCATTACTGATCGCCTTCTGGGTACTTGGTCAAAACCATGTTCACGTTCGCCGGTTAATTGGCTGGCTGCTCAATGCCATAGTGTCACACCACGTGACCATGGCTTTCTTTCTCCACACCAAACGCCGGCGAGACTGGTGGTAAAGATGTCCACTCCGCCTGATCGGCAGAGTGGACACCTAAGTCTAAATGGCGACTTTTGGGATACAAATTTACTCCTCTAAGAACCTTGCCCTGAGGTCAGTGCATGCCAGCTGCCTTCTAGGCTGCTAGTCTCATGCTCTTTGGGATGCTGTGACACAACCTTTACTGGCTGTTCTTGATGGCCTTCTGGCATTCCTTGCCCAGGCTATTCAAGACTGTTGTGATACAGCAAATTTTATCTTACTTTCTGGCTTGGAGATGACAGACTGATTCATTTGAGCAATGGACACCAGTGTGGCTCTTTGGTGCCACTCCTGAATGAGGTCTACAGACGTCTCCAAGGATGTCCAGACATCCTTAATGGACCTGCCGTTTGATGGCTCTCACCTTTTTCGTGGGAAAGCGGACTCTGCCGTGTAGTGGTTCAAGGGGAGCAGTTCCTTGGCCCTTTCTGCTCTCTCACAAAACTGTTCCACCAGCAATTTCACCCTCTGGGTTGCTACTGTAGGGGTTTTCTCTTTTGCCAATTCCAAACTCTTCAACCGGCCCAACAGGCCTTTCAGTCCTTTCGTTGCTGCATTTCCCAGAGACAACTCCCACGACAGCAGGGACCATGTGCACCTTAGTCCCCTGCCTCTCCTGCATCAGCAGCTGCAAAAACGCTTTAGTTGTAGGCAGCCACCCTAACAAAGACATGATCCGATATTTCCTTAAGTGGTGACGAGCCATCACTTCAGAAAGTGTCCACCAAATTGTGCATCGGATTACACCCTACCATTTCTCACTGCTACACCTTCCACCACCATCAAGGCGGCTGACTGAGATCCATTTGTCCATCTTGCAGGAGAGAAGTATAGACCCTGTAGGCCAAAGGGGCCATAGAAGGGGTTCCATCCTCAGAAGTAGTATCTGGGTGTTACTTTCACTATTTTCCCGTGCCAGGAAGTGTTGAGGCTTTCGTCCTATTTTAGACATTCATCATCTCGCCGCCTTACTGCGTAAAGGCAAAGTCAGGGTGATCATACTAGCCCATGTCCTGTCTGCTCCTGATGCTGGAGACTGGTTGATGGTGTAGGACCCTCAGAATGCTTATTTTCATATGCCTGTCCTGCAGGCCCTCGGTTGATACCTGCAGTTTGTGGTGGGCTAGAAACTTTTTTAGTTTGCAGTGCAGTTTTTTTAGTTTGCAGTTTAGGGGCACAGTGCTCACCAGTGCCCCTCTGGTGTTCATGAAAGTGATGGCATTGGCCGCAACACGCAAAAACAACAGTTGATGGACAGAATGCAGAACAATGTCATACATTCACCCCAGTACAGAGATCTGGGCCTAAATCCATTGTTTTTTTGCTCACCATGCCATTCCAGTATGAACCCAGCCATATGCAAATCAGTCTTGACCCTGTGCCTCATGGGAACAGTCCAGCCCGAACTGCCAAGCCAGGTCCTCCCTGGACTGGAAACAAGCATCCTAGGACCGGTTTCGGGGTTTCACCCCTCTTCAGCCAGGATAGCTTGATTCCAGTGGCATGGAGAGCACGGGACCCACGTCTGGGCATACCCGTCCCACTCGGGTGACAAATGCAAAAACAACAGTTGATGGACAGAATGCAGAACAATGTCATACATTCACCCCAGTACAGAGATCTGGGCCTAAATCCATTGTTTTTTGCTCACCATGCCATTCCAGTATGAACCCAGCCATATGCAAATCAGTCTTGACCCTGTGCCTCATGGGAACAGTCCAGCCCGAACTGCCAAGCCAGGTCCTCCCTGGACTGGAAACAAGCATCCTAGGACCGGTTTCGGGGTTTCACCCCTCTTCAGCCAGGATAGCTTGATTCCAGTGGCATGGAGACGTGGGTCCCGTGCTCACTGCGCCACTGGAGTCGAGCTATCCTGGCTGATGAGGGCTGAAAGCCCGAGACCGGTCCTAGGATGCTTGATTCCGGTCCAGGGAAGACATGGCTTGGCAGTTCGGTCTGGACTGTTCCCATGATGCACAGGGTCAATATTGATTTGCATATGGCTATGTCTGAACTGGGGTGGCGTGGTGAAGCAAAATAACGATGGATTAAACCCAGATCTGTGACTGGGGGTGAATGTTTGCCAATGTGCAACATTCCGTCCATCATCTTGTGTGTTTTGCATTTCGCCCTAAGTGGGAAGGGTATGCCCAGACGTGGGTCCCGTGCTCACTGCGCCACTGGAGTCAAGCTATCCTGGCTGATGAGGGCTGAAAGCCCGAAACCGGTCCTAGGATGCTTGATTCCGGTCCAGGAAGACATGGCTTGGCAGTTCGGTCTGGACTGTTCCCATGAGGCACAGGGTCAATACTGATTTGCATATGGCTATGTCTGAACTGGGGTGGCGTGGTGAAGCAAAATAACGATGGATTAAACCCAGATCTGTGACTGGGGGTGAATGTTTGCCAATGTGCAACATTCCGTCCATCATCTTGTGTGTTTTGCATTGGCCGCAACACACCTTTGGAAGTCATGGGTACCAATCTCCCTATGTAGACGACTGGATGCTGAAGGCAGGCTTGACCCCAGCAGTTGTCCGCCATCACCAGACAAGGGCGAACCTCTTAACATCGTTGAAGTCCACTATTAATATGCTGAAATCACACAACTCATTTGCAGATGCTCCCATTCATCTGAGCTATTTTAAATACGGCGTGGAGAGTCCAGGACATTTTAGGCTATGATCCCGATGTTTCAGCCCTCAATCATGATTCTGAGTGTATGATTCTGAGGTTGTTGGCCTCCTGCATCCTGCTAGCCAAACATATCCGGTAGCACGTACAGGGTCTGTAGTCTGACCTCACATTACAGTGGGCACAGTATAAGGGGAATCTGATGTATTGTATCCAGAATTTTGTGAATACTGCACAAGGCCTGCTGTGGTGGCTACTGGCCTCTGATTGGGTCAGTGGTAGGCCCCTCAAACCCCCACTCCACCCCCTCCGAGCCAACAGTGGTCATGGATGCATCACTGTTGGATTTGGGAGGCCATCTGGGAGAGGTGTTGAGATCAGTGGCCTCTGGTCTCCTGCAGAGACTCACCTGCACATATTTGTTTGAGTTGAGGCTGAGTCCATTGATGATGAAGGCCTCCCTACCTATCATCAGAGGAAGGCTGGTTCAGGTGCTCATCGACAATACCACCGCCATGTAGTACTGCAACAAGCAGGGGCAGGGTGGTGTCTTGGGCCCTGTCAGGAGGCTCTGCAGCTCTGGTAATGGCATGACTGTCAAGGATTTTCTCTGGTGGTAAAAACCAAGCTAGGGCGGACAAACTCCGCTGCAGATGCTTAGCGGATCACAAATGACAGCTGCACCTGGCTTCTTCAAGCAGTGGGGAAACCCTGGCTCAGTCTTTTCTCCACCCACGAGAATGTGCAATGTCAGCACTTGCTCTATGGCGTTCTCAAAGCAGCTGTCTTTTGGAGACACCTCCATCTTAAGTGGAGCTCAGGACTCCTGTATGCCTTCCTGTCAGTGCCTCTCCCAACCTGAGTTCTGAAGATTAGGAATGACTGAACCCACTTTTATTTGAAGTGCACCCATTTTGAGGACCATTGTCCTTTGTGACTTCTGGCGTTGAAGGCAGTCTTTCTCATCGCCACGTTGGCTAGATATGTGAACGAGCTGCAGGCTCTTTCTGTCAACTCACCTTTCTTCCCAGAAAAGACAATTGGTCACTCTTTTTCATGTCAGGCAGGCTATCATCCTTCCGGCATTCTTTGTTGCACCTCCTCCCTCTAAGGAGGAAGAGAGACTTTTCTTTGGACCCTGAGAGGGCAATAAGCTTTTATATCAATCGCATCAAATATTGAGTGGATGATCGGCTCTTTGGAGAGTTTTCGGGAGCAAAGAAGGGCAAGGCAGTTGAAAAATGAATCTTCTCTTGATGGATTGTTCTCTGCATAAAGATCTGCTACGCACTGGAAGAGAAGCCGCCTCCAGAATGCTTGCTGGCTCCCTCCACCAGGACCAAAGCTGCTACTACTGCATTAGCTCTCGAAGTGTCTGTCCTGGACATTTGTGAGGGAGTTACATGATCGTCGGTACACAAGTTCACAAAGCACTACTGCCGCAACACTCAGGTCTGTGGAGAGGGGTGTTTTGCCCGCTCGGTCCTGTTGGGCTTTTTGGTCTGTGCCAGTTCACAGACCCATTACTTTGGGACTTACTGCTATAGTGTCTATTCTAAATGTGAGGAATCCGTGGTTAGAAGTATCTATCAGAACAACAAGTTACCTACTTGAGAAGGATAACTTGTTCTGATGGCATGGAAAGGATGGGATTTTGAAAAGATTTCATTACCCTAACTAAACGTATATATTACTCACCTACTGCTGCTCTTACATGCAATGGTTTTACATTTCCATACTTCAATATTTATCGTGGGAGAAGACAATGTTGTCCATTGTCTCCATTGTTATTCAGTATTGGGGTACCTTTCATAGATTCACATGCTTGAATCATTCGCCGTCGTCGAGATGGGAGTCCCACGGTAAAATAATCAAGCAGTGTTTAATAAATTTCATAGGCTATAATGGCCCTGAGCCATCTTTTTTAATAGCCTATCTATGTCCTTTTAAAAAAAGAACCTAATGTTGGAACACAGCCAATCAGCTGTCCGCACCCTCTAGAACACTCCCAGCAGAGGCAGATTCTCTTAGATTTTCACCGCACGTCATGTGGAAGGGAGTCTCCTTGATTGCTACTCAGTTTTCTCAACTTCTACAAATCTGGACATAATGTCTGACGAGGGACCTTTTCCGTCCATGTAAAACCTGTGACAAGGAAAGGGTCCATGTGGGTGATCCACATAAGGAGTGCATATATTGCCTCCACCCAATGCAGGAGGTGAGGGAATGCAAGATCTGCTGCACCTAAGGATAGAGAGGGAATGTTGTTGTGGCTTCAAACCACTAAGCACCAGACGCTTTCATCTGAGGAGGAGAGATCCTCCACATATCATAAGAGGGCCAGATCTAAGGACAGTTCTTCAGGAGAAGGTAGGAAACGTCATAAACCTTCCCAGGACTCCAAGAGCTCTAAAAAGAAAAAAGGAGCTAAGCACGCCTCAGAACCGACGTCTGTGCCCACTACCCCGTCTAAAAAGGACGAAGATGGCCCAAGAGCCTACTCTTTAGATCCTGTGGGGCGAACATCTCATAAGAAATCGCAGACGACTTTTCCTCACCTGTCGACGACCATGAGTGTCACCGACGCAACTGTGACGACTACGGCAATCCAGGCTCCTGTGTCTACGAGGGTCTCCAGAAGCCAGTGGACGGTGAGAGCTACATCGTCGATGCGTGTCCCGTCGACGACTACACCAGTCGCACTTCGTTGACGACGATACCGTCGACGATTGCACCATCGACGAGACTGACGACGACACCGTCGACAACGACTCAGTTGATGATGGAATTTGCTTTCCCGGTTACCTCTGCACCGTCGACGCCGCCGTTGACTAGGGTTACTCGGGTTACCAGGGTTACCAGAGTGACCAAGACTTTCCTACGTCCAACCATGCCAAAATACAGTAAAGTTTCACATTTAATCCTGTCGCATCTGCTGGAGGGCTATGTTGATGATGAGGATGATGGTGGTCTTTATGGTGTGGCTCACAGTACATCAGAGCTCCATGTAAAATGTCAGGATGAGGAGGAGGATGAAGACTACCACAATGAGTCACAATACTACCAACAGGGATATATGGCTCCACATCATCATTACCATTCATATGGTTGTCAGCCAGAGCCGTGTCCCAGAATAATGGCCCATCTGCCACCGTCACTTATACAGCATCTACAGGCTATGCTGGCGGGTTACTGGCAGCGTTTTCCACTGTAAAAGGATCAGCCAGACAGGCCAGTTCCTCAATCGGATCGACCAGTTTCACCAGTTGTTTAGCCGCCAACCGCACCTGTAAGTGTTCTTCACCCCATGCCAACTGATCCTGGCGTAGGGAATACGTCCTCTTCGGATGAAGAGAGAGAGGGTGAGCTGCTGGATCCAATCTTTGCTCCGGATCCTTGGAAGGATTGCCATACCAACACCCTCCTCTCCTCCACACCTCCCATCAGACTCTCCTCCTGAAGATATTGGAGGGTTCAATATTTTAATGCAGAGAGCAGCCAGCAGGTTTCATCTGCCTACGACGGATAAGCAGACCGAATGTTTGTTATACGATTCTAAAGAGGACACCCGGAGATCGGTACGCTCCATACTGATTATTGATCATATATGGCAGGAAGGCATCAAAATTATGAAGACACCAGTGACCATACCACCGGTGCTCTCTCATATTGAAAAAAAAGTATAAGGCGCCAGAGGATTTTGCCTCAATGACACCCCAAGCCAGACTCGGTCATCTCCGAAGTGGCACAAAGATGTTCCAAGAACCCTGCTACCCTAATCACTATCCACCTGATAGGAAGGGGCGCAGGATGGACATTCTTGGGAATTGGCCGCAGTTACTATCAGGGCAGCAAATGCATTGGCCATCATCGGCCGCTATGACTGCCAGATGTGGTCAGATATGGCAGGTTTACTAGACCTTATACTTGAAGACAAAAGACCGGAAGCACAGAAGATACTTTTAGGAGAACGCGCAGCTTTGGAAACTATTAACTGCGCCTTGGATGTAGCCAACACTGGCTTTAGACAACTGGTGGTAGCTGCCGTCCTCGGACGACAAGAATGGCTAAAGGCAACTACTTTTAGACCGGAGGTGCAGAAAAATGTCTTGGATATGGCTTTTGATGGGGAGTCCCTATTCGCAAAGCATATCGAAGCACTATTGGCGATCAAGACTGATACGGCTACTGAAAAATCGTTGGGCAATATAGAAAAGTACCATTCAGAGGGGCTAGAGGACGAGGCTTTACATCTTACAAGGGAGGTTACCAGAGAGCTCAACAGTATCAGCCTTATCAATCACAGTACCGGCAGTTACAACCCTCCATCTTATCGTCAGTCGTCTACAGTTAGTTTCTCTCACCATGGAGGCTGCAAACGAATGCCCAAAACAAGGTTGTGACTCTAATAGGAAGCAATGATCACATCCAGGTACTAGCTTCTCTCCCCTCCCAGCCTGTGGGTGTGAAGATTTCCAACTTCGTGCACCAGAAGCGCAAGATATCAGATCCCTGGGTGTTAGACCTTGTCACCTTTGGTCACACTCTAGAAGTCACTCAGCGCCCGCAGACTACTCCACCCAAAGGTGCCCCCTCTCCCTAGTCTTCACTCACTACAGAAAGAAGCTTTGGTCATGCTCGCCAAAGGAGCAATAGAAGAAGTCCCGATGCCACAAAGGGAAAAAGTTTGTATTCTCGTTTTTTTCTTAATAAAAAATGAATCCGGGGAATGGAGAACAATATTGAACCTCCGGACTCTCAATAAGTTTTTCAAGAAACAGACGTTCAGAATGCTAACTCTCTCCAAGATTCTACGTCCTCTAAACGAAGGAGACTTTATGACCTCGCTCGACATGGAAGACTCATATTTTCATATCCCTATCCATCCGAAACATCGGAAATTCTTAAGATTCACAGTAGCTGGTACCCACTACCAATACAAGGTACTTCGTTTGGCCTCAAATCGGCACCAAGGATCTTAACCAAGTGCATGGCACCTGTCGCAACAGCCCAGTGATCTCAAGGTCTCTCCATACCTCGACGACTGGCTGCTCAAGGCACCAACGCACAAACATCAAGTCAAGCTACAAACGCCTGCCTTCAATTGTTCAGGACTCTGGGACTCATTGTAAGCAAAGAAAAATCTTCGTTCCTTCCCAGTCAAGTCCTATCCTTTCTGGGATTGTCCATAGATCCCATCCAATGCAAGGCCTTTCTATCACACGAAAGGCAGATACGATTGCAAAGACTGGCGAAGAGCATATCAAGAAAAATGTCAGTTTCAGTACGAACATACAAGTCGCTCCTAGGGATGTGTTCTACAGCAATAGATCTGATGCCACTGGCCAGACTGAGAATGAGGCCTCTTCAAGAAGAACTACAAGAGCAATGGCAGCAAACCTCTGGATCCTTCGAGGATGTAATACAGATCACAACACTGATCCAGCGCTAACAATAAAAATAATTCTCCTATTATGCTTTGGTCATCCAGGTGCAACTATTCCTCTAACACACACACTATATCCATATGACGGTGGGGCCCATAACACCGCATATACATTCACTTACTCATTTGTTCCCTGGATTTCCTCCGTCATGAACCTAGGAGAAAAACGATTCGCTGGAAGGAGACGGGATACCTCTTTTATAATGACATAATATTTCTCATTTGCTTTTAAGGTATTCCGCTCATTGGTCGATGGACCAACTAGTAGGAATCAGTTGATGGTGATTAAGACCAGCTCAATCACATTAAACTCCTTTAACATTTAATTATTAATCATTGAGCTAAAGAAAATCACTGAGTCATTTGTTTAAAGAATAATAAAGTTTATATAAAGTTTTGAATGCAGGGAATGAGGTTAAGCTTATTATTCAGATCATTGTATTTATCATCAATATAAGAATAGTTTGAAATTGCAAGGCACTTTTATTAGACGGAAAAATGAGGTTATCATAATAAGAACTCTATAGATCAATCTATCTATCTATCTGGGGAAAGCCTAATAATTCTAATAAAAATCTATCAATAAAAAGTTCTCCTAAAGCAGCATCTTTATACTCAACTGGAAAAGGAAAATAACAGCAGCAGCATCAGCTCGTCCGCATCAGCAACCGCAACTTCTCCCATCTACAGCATCTAACTCACGCAGCATCTAACTTCTGTAGCATCTCCCGCAGCATTCGAACAGCATTTTATTCTCCAGCATTCTAACCCCTCCCACCAAGAGTAGGTCTTCTTATACCCTAATTCTAGCTTACAGCATAAAATGTTTCTTCTTACATGGCGCGATTCATTCTCATTGGTTCAAAAACTCAGGTCCATATACATTTTAATCAAACTTCCTGGTCTTAACCAGTTCCGTGTGGAATGTCCATGCAAGCATCGTTTCCCACAGTTCATGCACTTGCTCATCCGTTTCGATCAGTCCAAATTGTATCTTTTTCTGTTACATTTTGTGTAATACAGTTCCGTCTATTGATTCAGTCAGGCTTCTCACGCTTCTTGCTGATCATCTTGGCACACATCTGCTCAGAAGGGTCACAACAGCCTTGACCATACTTTCATCTTAGCCTCTCGGCATCAGCACGTGATCATCCCTTTCCCACAGCCTCTCTCCTCTATCACATGGTCTCCCGCTCATGCGCACTCTAGTAACTCGCGGCCATTTTATATTGCGGCTTGGCAGGCCTAAGCGTACTATTTTAAAAGATAAACAAAATGTTATTAAAACAAAGAATTATAAACCCTTTCGTTTCCCTCCCGTCTTTCTACGTACCCCAATTAGGTATTACCTAGCAGAAGCAACATATAAAGCTGTCCCTTACTTACCATCGCTTTATTTTGCAACCACACGTTTTATTTAAAAGCACAAACCATGCATTTATTATTTAATTAATACGCAAATATTATGTTAGATACGTTAACAATTATAAGTCAATTAATTTGCACACAGAATTGCGTGTTACCTTTAACCCTTAACATACATTGTTGGTTATTTACTTAAACGAACATGTTTATTAATATTGTACGAAAATATTAGGAGGTTAACATTTTTACATTTACCCTGCTCCATCAACTCCCCCCTTTGGTGATTTTTTTAATATCACCACAAAAACCCAAGTTATACAATTTTCTCAGACAGCATATATCTTTTATCCGTTTGCTTTTGTTAGTTTACACAACTGTATCCCTTTCAACTTGTTTCTTCGTTTTCTTGTACATGTTCTCTTTTATTTCTTCTAACTCTATTTCACCCATTTCTCTCTCTTTCCTTGTTTATCATGTTTTCTTTTTCTATCTTATTCTGCCTTCTTCTTCTCTTTATACATGTTATTGCAAGCTTCAGTACTAATATTATTATTATCACGGTTGCTATTATTATAACTTTCCCTATTATTAATCCACTCATTCTTGTTAACCAATTTATTACAGAAGAAAACCCTTTACCAAGTTTTCCCCAAGCACTTTCAACCTCCAGTGGAACAAGTTCTTTGTGCAAATTTGTAATATTTGTTATATACTTCTGTATATTTTCGCTCTTATCTGGAATGTAAGTGCAACAATGTTGGACTTTCAGCATTCCACAGACTCCGCCCTCTTTTGCCAAAAGAATGTCAAGGACAAGACGATTTTGCATCACCATAGCTCTCATGGCAACCATCTCGGTATTTACCATCAAGAACCCTCCAGCAGTATCTGTAGATAAACGATCTACCACTGTGGATAATTTCCGAATTTTAAATGCATTCAAAGATACTCCCACTGCTGGTATCAATGCACCAAAAATATCACCTACTATTTCTGAAAAACTTTCCCTTTTTCTACGTGTAAAGGTATTTATCATTTTGTGTGTTCCTTTTTCTTTTCTATCCATATGAAAAATCTTTGGAAAGACCAGGCCTAAGTAACATGACCCATACCAATGGTCCGGCAACCTATAATAAGCCCTATTTCCACAAACATAATAAATCCCTGGAAATATTGGATCTTTTCCCCCTTTGAATCCCCATCCACCTAAAATTTGGTAATTGTCATGGCAATTACTGGAACCCACAAAATAATTGTCATATCTTGTCATTTCTTCTAATGCACAACCTTCCCTGTTGGGGCCAATCCAGAGTCATAGCTGCATTTGTCTTTTTCTTGTCATGATTGTCTTCCTCAAACGCCCAAAGAGGTGTTTTTGTCTCTTCTATCACTTTTCTTTGAAATTTCACTCTTCTCTCTTCAACCATCTCTAAAAATACCTTTTCTTCCTTCTTTAACTCATAGGTAAGGTTGTATCTAATTATATTATCCAATGTTAAAATCTTATCTTCTAAAAAATACTCACCAAACGTCTTTCCCTCTTTTATTTTGTTAAGCTCGGGAACTACAGAAACTTTTGCAAAAATCTTATTTATGTCAGTGTTATAATATTCTAATCTACCTGTTTTATAAAATAAACTTGCTAAAACACTACATGTTATTCCATATGTCAAAGGGAGGTGATGATAAGTCACACCCTCTGCTACAGATGCAGGCAACTGCATACAAACATAGCAATCTCTTACATCCATTGTTTCTACATACTCCTATAATAATTTAGTAAAAACATTTTTTGAAAAATCTGTTATTGATTTGTCCTTATGTAATTCTGCACTACTTTTTAAAATAACTGGCTCTTGAGTGTTAGCTCCTTTTTCTTTCTCAGTGTTATTAGACATTTCTACTACAGCTAAACTAATTGGAATAGTGATTGCTAAAACTACCCATACTGTTATTAATAATCCTGTACAAAAACAGCACATCTTGCACCATCTACTTAAAAACTCACATTTACATTTTCTATCTCTAGTATTCTCCATTTTGTTTTATAACCTTATTTATTTGTTTTCTAGAAAATTGTGTCACTACACCTCAGAAATGACTTGCTTGCCACTCTGTACTTCCAATGTTTTGTCTTTGCTTGGTACTTTCTTTTAATTCTTTCTCAGAATTCTTCCTTTGTCACATCCGGTAAATTCGTCAGTTGTGTTTTGTCAAATCTGGTAAAACTATCTAAACTTCAGGTTTGTTTCTTCAGGTTTGTTGCACTTCACTTTCTCCCATCAGGTTTCTTTGTTCTGGGTTTTCGTGAGTGTTCTTTTCTTTTTTGTGACTAGTCCAAGCACGATACAACCATTCAGGCGATCTATACTTCGGGTTCACCTTCTTTATTCTTTTCGTTTTCTGCAAGTGTTTTCCACCTTGTTTTTCTAGCTCTCTTTCACTTATTTCATTCACTTGTTCAGCACTTTTCCCATCCAACCTTATGATTCTGTATCTTAATTTTCTTACTTCGTTGGGCCAATTGTCTCCTTTTCTTGGCCTTTTTGCTTCACTTCCTTTTTCCTCTCTTTCTGTTTTCCAATTTCTTTTTCTTGCCTCTAGTTTTTCATTTCTTTCTTCTCCACTTTCTTCAGACTCTGTTTCAATTCTTTCGTTATTTCCTCTTATTTTGAAACTTGTAATTTCATTTTCTTCTACTTGTGGTTCTTTTCTTATCTTCCTTCGTTCACCTATTTCTGTCCCTCCTCGAGGTTCTTCCGAATTTGTATCAGTCTGTCTATCTGCTTCTAAATTTCCCTGTTCTTGTGTTTGACTATCTGTCCCTACTGCTCCTCGGGTATTTTCCGATTTTTCTAGCTTTTTGTTTGAAACTCTCCCTTCTTCATCTATTAATATTATCTTCGAAGGATTTTTACCACAACTTGTACTTGGTTGCTCACTGTCACTATCTTCTGGCTCAGTTTCTTCTCTTATGCTTTCAAAATTCCAATTTCTTTTTAGACTTTCTTCACATTCCGAATGTTCTGTATCAGATTCTGAACTGGTGTCAGATATTTCCAGATGTCGACTTACAGGTCGATCTTCAAATTCTGGAACTTCAGCTATTTCTTCTATTTCCTCTTCTTCTTCTATCGTTGCACTTGTAGTTGGAATTTCCAGATGTCGACTTACAGGTCGATCTTCAGGTTCTGGCACCCTGTTTTTCTTCTTCTCTTTCTGATGCTGAACTGTTATCTGATATTTCCAGATGCCGACTCACATGTCGATCTCTAGGTTCTGGAACTCTGATGGTGTGACTGGCATGTACCCAGTGTTTCACTCCTGCACACTTTACTGCAGTGGTCGTCACCAGGATCACTTGTCGTGGTTCGTCCCAGCGAGGAACCAAACAGTTTCTTCTCCGGTGGACTTTTATTCGAACCCAATCTCCTGGATTCAAGTCGTGAGCTGGTTTTCTTTCAAGAGTGGTCGCATCCGGTCCAACCTGATGAAACACAGAACGCATCACATCAGCCAATCCTTTGCAATAATCCAGCACTAGATCATCAGTTATAGTCAGTAGCTTGTTGACAGGTACTTGTGCTTGTCTCATTGCTCGTCCCATGATTATTTCATGTGGACTGAGTCCAGTTTTCCTTTCCGGAATACTTCTGATTGTCATCAGAACTAATGGCAAAGCATCTGGCCATTTGAGTCGTGTAGCTTGACACATTTTTCCTAACCTGTTCTTGATTGTTCCATTCACTTGCTCTACTATTCCAGAAGCCTCTGGTCTGTGTGCACAATGCAGTTTCTGTTTAATACTAAGTGCTTCACAAATCAGTTTAACTAATTCATTTTGGAAATGTGTTCCTCTCTGTTTCAATCGTGACTGGAAAACCATACCTCGGAATAAATTCTCGCAGCGTAAGTTTTGCTACCGTAATACTATCATTCCTTCTTGTTGGGTATGCCTCCACCCAACGGGAAAACAAACAGACGACCACTAGGACATACCTCAATCTGTTGCAAGGCGGCATTTCAATAAAATCCATTTGCATTCTAGTGAAAGGACCCCCTTCTCGTCCTATTCTTCCTAGACTCACTACTGTTTTCCTTCCTGGATTTAACTGTTGACAAATAAGACATCTCTGACAAAGACTCTCAGCTATGGCTCTGAATTTTGGATTATACCATGTTTGTCTAAAAAGTCTGATCATTGAATCTCTCCCAATATGGGCTTGTCCATGGTACATCCGTGCCATGTCAGAAATCATGCTATCAGGCATAACTGGTCTCTCATCCCTGTAAACCCAAACATCAGTCTCTTCATGTTTTCTACATCTTGCTTTTATCCAAGTATCTTTTTCCTCATCCTCTGCGGCTTCTTGTAACTGTCTTACCTCATCCCATGTTTCAATAGTTAGTAAAAAGCAAAGGACAAGAAATATGCTCTCTTTCACGACATTTATTCAAAGAAACCACATTCTTTGCACAGTACTGTGCCATTTCGTCAGCATATTTATTACCAACAGTAATGTAGTCTTCCCTATTTTTATGTGCATTGCACTTCACTACAGCGATCTGTTTAGGCAGCTGTATCGCCTCAAGCAACTTTTTCACAAAATCTCCATTCCTAATGGGCGTTCCTGCAGACGTCAAGAAACCCCTTTGTGACCAAATCTGACCAAAATCATGCACAACTCCAAAGCCGTACTGGCTATCTGTCACAATTGTAACCCGTACATTTCTTCCCAACTTACATGCTTGAATCAGAGCTACTAATTCTGCGACTTGGGCAGACCTTACACCTTTCAGACAAGATGCTTCCAAAACAGTTGCTACTGTGCAAACTGCATATGCTGCACTTAGAACTCCATCACTCGTTCTCAAACATGAGCCATCCACAAACAGAATATAATCTGATTCTTTCAAAGGCTCATCTCGTATGTCAGCGCTTGGTTTTGTACAGTATTTGAGCACATTCAGACAATCGTGATCTACTTCATCCATTTCAATCACACTCTCTTCATCTGGCAATGATGTTGAAGGATTCACATTCATACATCTGTCAATGGTCACATCTGCACTCAAAATTACTTTTTCATACCTAGTCAGCCGACTATGTGTCATGTATTGAGTTTTTGTTCTTGTCAAGAGAATTTCCACAGAATGGGGAACATACTCTCTCAATGGATACCCCATCACTATGCCTTCACTCTGTTCCAGACTCACACAAGTAGCAGCAACTGCTTTCAAACATCCAGGCAACGCTTTCGCTACAGGGTCTAAAACAGCTGAAAAATATGCAATTGGTCTTTTCATAGTTCCATGTCTCTGCACCAAAACTGAAAATGCACATCCATCTCTTTCACTGCAATACAGCTCAAAATCTTTCTCATAGTCCGGCATTCCCAATGCTGGAGCCTCACACAATTTCTTTTTCAACTCTCTGAATGCTTTCATTTCTTCATCATTCATTTCAAAAGGATCTTTAACATCCTTCTTTGTCAGTTTCTGCAATGGTTTAGCAATCAGTGAAAAACCGCTTATCCATTGTCGACAATATCCAACCATTCCCAAAAACATTCTTACCTCTCTTTGTGTCATTGGAGCTCTCATTCCTTGAATCATTTTTATTCTTTCAGTCGTTACCTTTCGCACTCCTTTCTCAATTTTATGCCCTAAATACTGGACTTCTTGTTGACAAAACTGCAATTTTGAAGGGGACACTGTATGTCCTCTTTTTGCTAAATGATTCAGCAAAGCAATTGTATCATTGACACATGCTTCTTTTGTTTTTGATGCCACCAGTAGGTCATCAATATACTGAACCATTACTGATTTTTCTGGCATTCTTAGATCCTCCAATGATTTCTTTAGGATCTGATTAAAGATTGAGGGACTTTCTGTGTACCCTTGAGGAATTCGGCACCATGCCAAAATACGCTCTCCAAACCTAAACGCAAATAATGGCTGGCTATCTGGATGCAATGGAATAGAGAAAAATGCATGACATAAATCAATTACTGTGTACCATTCTGCTTCACGTGGAATCTGGTATAGAATCACAGCAGGGTTCGGTACTATTGGGCAACAAGGCACAACAATTTTGTTTACCTTTCTCAAATCCTGTACAATTCTATATGATGTTCCATTTGGCTTTTTCAGTCCCATTATTGGCGAATTACATGGACTGCTCATGATTTTTTAGAATCCCTTGTTCAATCATTTTATTTATTACTGGCGTTATTCCTTCAATTATTTCTGGAGTCAATTTATACTGGGGCGTATTTGGGTAACTCGTTCCTTCTTTCACTGTTATTTTAACGGGATCTACTCCTTTCATTAATCCTACATCTTCTCCTGTAAAGTCCCACACTTCTTCTTTCACTGTTCTTTTCAATTCAATTGGGATTTTCTCTGCATCAAATAGAGGAAACAAACCATTTACCTCTGGTTCTAAATTCACCATTGTCATTTTATACAGCACATCCTCATCTGGAGTCTGAAATGCAATTCCGTCTGGGGTACAATAAATTGTGCAGTTAATTTTGCACAATAAATCGCGTCCTAAAAGGTTCACGGGACTACAATCACATACCACAAATCGGTGCATTTCACTAAATGGACCAATTCTTACCTTTACTAATCTAGTAAGAGGCGTTTTAATTTGCTGATTGGAAACTCCAACCACTTGGATATGTTCACCTGAGAGAGGAAGGTTTGGAATTTCCACTGACCTAACAGTAGAACAGGTAGCTCCAGTGTCAACAAGGAATGTTACATTTGCACAATTCACTTCTCCATCCACAAATGGACCAGACTGATCTACCTCTAGAGTTGCGCCAAGCACGCACTCTTCCCTCTCTCTTAGGCACCGTCAGGAACTTTCATCCTCATCCTGTCGTAACAAATATTGAGAAATTGCAGCTGCACGCGGCAACTGTTACCTGTTTTGCAGCGTGAATCTTTCTGGATTCACTATGCTGTGCATTATTCCGCCATCTCGTGGTTGGGTCCGGATTCGTAGTCTTTCTTTCTTTTTTTTTTGTTGTTGGCCCAGGTGGGCGGCGACGCCCCCACCATTTGGTGTCCTCAGTGACGTCGTCGCGCTTCCTGCGGAAGCTCCCACCTTTGGTCGCCATCTTCAGATTCTTTTTTCCGCCGTGGGGACTGGATCGTCGACGAGAAGTTCCAGAAAGTTGGACGAAGAATCTCAAAGTTGAAATAATCACCAAAAGATCGTTTCCTGAAGACACCGGACGAGGAGACGAGTACAGGAGGCGACGAGAAGGACGACTAGGTAGAAGGTCCACGACCAAAATCTCGACGCCTACAGAGAATGCGCTCACAGGGGGCCCCCTGAGCGCGGGTATGGACAAGACACCGTTTAAGTTTTGCCAAAACTGTCACCACAAGTACGCCCAGAAGGACCAGCACCCAGTCTGCAACCTCTGCTTGCCGCTCGACCACATCAGCGAACACTGCAACGCGTGTTCGGCGTTCACCCCGAAAACCATCCGGGTGAGAGAGGGGCAAAGAAGGGCGAAACACAACATGCAGGGCCAGGGAGCACCTCCATCGCTCCGAGACCTGGGCCTCTCGAGTGGAGAGGAAGACATCGCAGAGGGACCGGAGGACTGCTCAGTCGTCGAGGTCCACAAGAAAACTTCGAAGGAGGTAAGGGAGACGTCGACCCCGAAGCACCCAAGCGACGCTCGAAAGAATGAAGCTAAGGCCCCGAGCGACACTCTCAGAAGTGAAGCCAAGTCCTCGAAGGGAGCGTTGCCGCCGAAACACTCGACGAAAGCAACAGCAACCAAGGACAAACAACCGAGCGGATCCTTCGTGAAGGACTCCCAATCGGCAAAAGCCTCCGAAAAACCAAGGGCGTCGAAGGTAACCTCCGAAAAGGAAGCCTCGACGCCCAGAAAGGAAGGCCCGGCGTCATCCTCTACGTCCGAGACCGCGAAGAGGGGCTCTTCAGCCATCGACGCCGAAAGGGCCCACGAGATGGAGAAGAAGAGAAGGCTCGAAGCAGAGATGGCGAGCATCCTGCAACGGAAAAAAGACTTCGACGAAAAAATGAAGCAATACGCCATTCCGTCGAAGCCAGCACGCGAAACACTCGGGGAGGGCGACAACGAAGACATCGAGCCCCCTAAAACCCCCGAACCGCTCGACGAACAGGGCGAAGAGGACTACTACTTCGAAGGCGAAGAAGAGTTCCAGTCTTACCGGGACTCGGCGCCCTCGGAAGAACAAGACCTAGACTGGCAAGACCTCGACGCAGAATCACCAGAAGAAGGGGTAGACCCTTATCCCTCGAGGCCTTCGCCGCCAGACGACATTGGAGCCTACAATGTGGTCGTCCAAAGGGCTGCAGCAACGTATGGCGTCGAAATGCAAGAGGAGAAGGCAAAGGCATGTTTCCTTTTGGAAACCCTACTTCCTCAACAAACAAGGCCCCAGTTCCTACCCATGCTCCCTAGCGTCCTGGACCAGGGAAGGGAGGCCTTCAAAGAACCGGCAGTCTGCAAGGCTGTTACACCAAGGAGCGAAAAGAAGTACAAGCACTCCTCTAAAGACCCTGCGTACATACAAGGGTCAGTGCCAGCAGACTCCATTATCACTGCAACGGCCAGGAAAAGGGCAAATGTGCCCACTAACACAGGTCCACCTCCAGACAAGGAGAGCAAACGAATGGACCTCACAGGACGAAAGGTGGAGAGGAACGCAGCCATACACTGGCGCATCGCCAACTCCAACGCCCTCATCAGCAGGCATGCATACCAGCATTGGGATGAAATGAGCCAGCTCATAACACACCTACCACAACAACACCAACAAAGGGCAAACCACCTAGTTGAAGAGGGCAAGGCTATCGCAAACACTTGCCTAAAATCAGCCTTGGACGCAGCAGAGAACTCCGGCAGGCAGATGATGATAGGGGTGACTGAAAGGAGACACGCATGGCTCAGGATCTCAGGTTTCAAACCTGAGGTACAAGGCAACATCCTGAACACGCCATTCGACGGCCAGAAACTGTTTGGAGCCCCAGTGGACGAGAAGTTAACGCAGCTCAAAAAAGACAATGAAACTGCGAGGTCCATGGGAGCACTGCAATTCAGGGGGATGAGAAGAGGAACCCCCTCAAGGCGGCCCAATGGTAGAGGGGGCAATGCGCCCGCCACTTCCCACCAATCTCCCCAACAAGGATACCAGGGGAACAACCAGGGCCAAAGCCAACAGGGACAACAGCAGCAAAATTGGCAGTATCAACCCAGAGGAAGGTCCTTTCGAGGACGCGGGTACGGACGGGGACAATCCCGAAGAGGGGGTCAGCAGCCCACCTCAAAGTGACTCCACAAACAAACCAAACCCTCCCCTTTTAACACCAAGGGAGAGGAGAAGTCAACAGAAGGACAAAATAAGAAACACACACAGCAAACAAATAACCACCGAGCATACAACCCCGGTGGGAGGCAGAATAGGAAACTTCCTCACACAATGGAGGGAGATTACCATGGACAAGTGGATACTGAACATCATACAGCACGGGTACTGCATAGAACTCCAAAAACACCCCCGGGCAAAAAACCAAGACACCGGGCAATTCCCGCAAGGGAGCTCGCCCTCCTACGTCTAGAAGCAGAGGAGCTGCTACAAAAAAGAGCAATAGAACGAGTTCCAATCAACGAAAGGAACAAGGGAGTCTACTCAACGTACTTCCTAGTGCCAAAGGTAGACGAAACACTAAGGCCAATACTGGACCTCAGATTCCTCAACAAGTTCGTAAAAACACAAAAATTCAAAATGACGTCACTTCAGGAAGTAATACCCCAAATCCAAGAAGGGGATTACATGGCGACCATAGACATGAAAGATGCATATCTGCACAAACCCGTCAACCACAAACGTCTACTAAGATTCGTGATTGGCCACAATCACTACCAGTTCACAGTGCTAGCCTTCGGGCTCAAGTCCGCACCAAGGGTGTTCACAAAATGCCTTGCGGCAGCGCACCTACGGAGAAAGGGCATACATGTATACCCCTACCTCGACGACTGGCTTGTGAAAGCAGGATCATACAGACACTGCAAGGATCACATCAAACAAGTCATACAAACACTGTCCAGACTAGGTTTCTCAATACATTGGGAGAAATCGTCAACAGAACCTCAGCAGATCAAAATATTCTTAGGGGCACAAATCGACAGCACACAGTCCAAGGTGTTCCCCAGCGACAAGAGAACTATAGCGCTCCTGAGGGAAACACGTCATTACCGCAAGGGGCAAGTTCTGACAGTGAGGACGGTGAGCAGACTAATGGGAATGATGGCATCATGCATCCACCTAGTCCCACATATCAGGCTGCACATGAGACCGTTCCAAGAATGGATACAGCAGCAGTGGTCACAAGCGACAGGGAGTTGGGAAGATCTAGTGGTTGTCACACACGCAGTGCAGCAAGAAATAGCGAGGTGGAAGGAAGAGAACATATTACAGGGGAAGCCATTCACACAGCCAACTCCAACAGTGACCATCACAACAGACGCCTCACAGCAGGGCTGGGGCGCACACATGGACAGACTCCGCGTCAGGGGGCTGTGGTCACAACAAGATGCAGTGAAACACATCAACTACCTAGAACTAAAAACTGTGTTCCTAGCCTTAAAAGCCTTTCAGAAGCAGCTTTACGGACAGCGAGTGCTGATACAAACAGACAACACAACCACCATGTTCTACATCAACAAACAAGGTGGAACACAGTCAGCACCGCTATCCAGCCTGGCACAAGAGATTTGGAGATGGGCCATCGCTCTAAGGATAGACCTACTGGCAATACACCTTCCAGGAATAGACAATGTAGAAGCAGACCGACTCCGCAGGCAGACGTCTGCATCCCACGAATGGGAACTCAACCAACAGGAGGTGCAGCGGCTGTTCCAAAAGTGGGGTACACCACGGATAGACCTGTTTGCAACACTCCAGAATGCAAAATGCCAACATTACGCATCCAGACAACCGGACCAAAGGTCCCTAGGGAATGCGCTATGGATAAGTTGGTCGAACGAATTTGCATACGCTTTTCCCCGATACCACTGTTACACAAGGTACTCAGCAAATGCAGGAGCAGCAGCATGACACTCATACTGGTGGCACCTCAGTGGGCCAGACAATCATGGTTCTCACAAATAATGGAAATGGCGCAGGAACCAGCGCACAGGTTCAGCAGAAGGAAAGACCTCCTAACAATGCAAGAAGGAAAAGTGCTCCACCCAGAACCAGAGAGCCTCAGCCTAGCAGCATGGCTCCTGAGGACCTAGAATTCGCACACCTCAAGCTACCACCAAGCACCATGGCAGTACTCAGAGAAGCAAGGAGACCCACTACAAGAAAATGCTACATTGCAAAGTGGAAAAGGTTCTCGCAATGGTGCATTAAAGAGGGACTGCAACGAAAGGTCACAAAAGAATCAACGGTACTACAATACTTAACGCACCTACTACACAGCGGGCTAAGCTACTCGTCACTAAGGGTTCACTTAGCAGCCATAGTGGCCTACACCAGGGAGAAGCGGGGAAAAGTTTCTTCACCTCACAGGTGGTCAAAAGATTCCTGGAGGGAGCTAAAAGAATAGCCCCCCAAAAGGATGCCAGCCCCAAGCTGGAACCTCAACACTGTGCTAACACAGTTGATGAAATCACCATTTGAGCCCATACACAAGACCACACTGCACATGCTCACACTAAAGACGGCATTCTTGGTGGCTATCACGTCACTGCGAAGGGTCAGTGAACTGCAGGCTCTTACACTACAAGAGCCCTACTTGCAAATACAGAAGGACAGAATTGTCATGAGAACGGACCCACACTTCCTGCCAAAGGTGGTGTCGCGGTTCCATATTAACCAGACAATACAGATACCAAGTTTCTTCCAGAAACCATCAACGCCCACAGAAAAGGCGCTACACACGCTAGACGCCAGAAGGGCAGTGATGCACTACATAGAAAGGACAAAGGAATGCAGGAAAACAAAACAACTCTTCGTTTCCTTCGCAAGCAGTTTCTTGGGACGACCAGTAACAAAAAATACCATAGCACGATGGATTGCACAAGCAATACAACTCTGCCACAAGCAGGCAGGACAAGAATTACAGGGAGCCGCCCAGGCTCACTCAACAAGGAAGAAGGGAGCAACGGTTGCGTTCCTAGCGAACACACCTATACAAGACATTTGCCAAGCGGCAACATGGTCTTCCGTGCACACTTTCACCAAACACTACTGTGTTGATATCCAGATGAACAAAGAGGCACAAGTAGGACAGAAGGTCTTACAGCACATTTTCAGCAACCAATGCTCATCTTCCACCCAACCACCGCAATAACAAAACCGCTACAAAGTCTATGCACAGCATAGTGAATCCAGAAAGATTCACGCTGCAAAACGAATAGTTTCTTACCTGTCGGTGTAGTTTTGCAGCTTGAAGACTTTCTGGATTCACTAGCGATCCCACCCGCCTCCGCCAGGAAGATAACATAGGAGGTTAAGGGTAAAACTAGACTACATACAGAGTTTAGAGGGATCAAAATAAAAATAAAAGGATAAAAGAGAAAGACATAGACGACAAAACAATAACAGGAAAAGAAAAAAGAATCCGAAGATGGCGACCAAAGGTGGGAGCTTCCGCAGGAAGCGCGACGACGTCACCGAGGACACCAAATAGTGGGGCGTCGCCGCCCACCTGGGCCAACAACAACAAAAAAACAAAAAAAAAGAAAGAAAAGACTACGAATCCGGACCCAACCACGAGATGGCGGAATAATGCACAGCATAGTGAATCCAGAAAGTCTTCAAGCTGCAAAACTACACCGACAGGTAAGAAACTATTCGTTCTCCTCCGTAGAATCCTGTTTCTGCACTGTATTTCTGTTGGTTAACACTCTTGGGAAGTGGTGGTTGTGGCACCTGACCTTGTTGAGTAACTACCTCACTCTGCACCTGTGAATTTAATGATTGATTTTCCACATTAGGTTTTGGAGGAAATTTACACTCGTTTCTCCAATGTCCTAGCTTTCCGCAGTTGTGGCATGGCCACTTTTTCTTTGCCTCATCTATGCTCATTTGTCCTTTTCCTTTACCTATATTAGGTCGGGATTTAAACTGTCCTGTTTCATTACCAGTATTACTCAATTGAGCTTCTTGCTTCTCTGCAACTTTCACCTGTGCCCACATGGCCTTTTCTTTCAATTTACGCTGTTTACTCTCAATTTCATCACTGCAATACTTAGCATATCTCAAAACTTCGTCCACTGTGCTATTCTGCCAACCAATCAAGTGCTGCTTAATCATTTCACTTATCTCTGGTTTTAATCCATACACAAACCTATATACAAAATGACTCATGTCCTTCTCACTTAGTGTCTCATAACCACTATACTGTTTGAAAACCAACACCAATCTCTCATAGTAGGCGTGCACTGACTCTTTACTTTCCTGCGTTGTTCTGTCTATTTTTACCCAATCTGTTTCTTTTGGTGGAATCTTATTTTTCAAAAAGGTAACTACTTGGTCGTACTTCCTCATCACTTCTGGACCTGGCGCTCCTGTTTTAGCATCCCTTGGATATTCTACAGTTGGCCAATCAATGGTAATCTTATATTCTGTCCACAAATCAGCTGGCACTACTATATCAAACAATCCATCTAGATCTATCCACAGCACTTTTGACACCTTAACCAATCTCTCCACTTGTCTGCACCATTCTGGTTTCTCTCTCAATTTTGGGAAATCATTTGTAAATGACAGTATATCCTGTCTGGTCCATGAAACATGCACATAACTACCTCCTGGAGTTTCTCTCATCGGGTACTCCCTAACAACTGGTTCCCTATCTGTCACTGCAAAAGCCAAAGATGCTTTATCTGTTGTTTTCTCATTCCTCTTTGACCATCTATTTCTCCATCTATCCACATCACCCCATTTTCTCAATAAAACAATCAGCTCTTTTATTTGGGTCAGTCTTCCTGATGTGTTCAAATTCTCTGTCTTTCTCACAAAAATCTACTCTGTACGGTTTCTGCAACGTTCTCACTTTCACAAATTCTACTCCTAGTTCGCTTGCGATCTCTTTCAATTTGTCATGTAAATTTCTGCCTCTCCAAGTAAGACTCTTGCATAAAAACAAACTCATCATCCTGATAATTTTTTAGTTTTTCTGTTCCAATTGTTCCCAAAATCAACTCTTCCATGTCTATTTTCAACCTAATTACATCTAATGGTTTTTCTTCCGGTTCTTTTGCTTTTAGCGCTTTCATCCATTCATTTAACTCATCTGGAGTCGGACCTACAGGCGTACTATTTAATTCTATCCAATCGCTGCTTTTTTCTGGTGTTCCTGATGCGGACTCTGTCACCATAGGAATTCTCCTATTCTCATTTATCGTCAAATTTGTAGGTGGGCTTGGTCTACACGTACTAGCCAAATTGTGTGCCCCTTCATTATTCAGTTCCATCCCTTCTCTTTTTCTTTGCAAATGTGAATTCATGGGAATCACTAAGGAATGTTCATTAATTTTCTGATTCTCAAAAATTGGCATTACTGGACCTATCGTTACTGGTACAGTTACAGCTTCCATATTCTTTGTCAATTCTCTTATTTTCTCAGTCAATTCTTTTGTCGTTTTTGCTAATTCAGTTGCATTGTCACTTTCTCTCTTCATTTTGTGAAGTTTTAAATGTTTCTTGTGACCTATTTGTTTCATTTCTTCGTTCGGGTTTTTTATTCCTCCCAGTTTCCATTGGCGGTGCATTAGGTGTCACCACCGCAGAAGTCTGTTGGTATGGAGGTGGGTTTCTGTTTAAAATATCTTCCAGCAATTCGTCATCTGTTTCACTACCACCATACACATACTTTTCTACCACTACATGTTTCTTTTTCTCTGTACACTTTCTCTTTGCTTCTTCCTCAACTGTAAAAGCTGGAAACAAACCTCCTGTCATGTTAGCATATCTCCAACGCTTTACTCTGTCCTCATGATTTATTCCCCACAACCTTCCAGGCAAAAACTCATGATTCTTTAATCCTCTGGATCTCTCTCGCTCATACATCTCATCTTCCCATTCCGTTAAAGCTTCAAACTGTGTCGGTCTAGGTTCTAACATTACCATCTTTTCTCTCAAGTTCCGTAGTACAGCTACATTAAATGAACCATTCTCAGGGAAAGCCAATGCTCCATCATTCTTGGTGTATTTTGTCCAATTTTCTAACCATATGCATGTATGATATCCATATTTCAGCATCATATGTGAAGCTGGTGATTTCGGCGGAGGAATTATTTGTCCCTCTCTAGTCACTACCTTTTTGTCCTTCTTAAAGAAGTTCTTAACTTTCGACATCCATGACGTTTTCTCCTTTCCATACTCATAGTACGACATGATTCACAACCTTTTTCTCCTTAAACAATCCGCAATTCAACACTGTTCCCTATGCGTTATTTCAACCAATACTAGCGCGACTCACACTAACACTCCAATCACAGCGATTTCTGTCTACGGCGCACTGTCCAATCCCAGCGCGGCTTTTGTCTACGTCAGTCCTGCTCCTGTTCTCATGTGACTATCGCACTGTCCAATCCCAGCGCGACTCTTGTCTACGTCACTTTTGCTCTTGACCCCTCCTTTACAAAATTTATCGGCAATTTCTTTTTCAACAATTCTTTGTTAATTACAACATTTAAAACATTTCCATTGTCTGATTCGCTAAACCGAAAAGATAGCTTTGACCATTTACACAAGAATTCTGTATTTTCCAGTAGGCAGCGCTTACCTCTACCCTACCACAGAATTTTCAGTTTCGCCGATAAAGTAGCACTTCCCTCTACCTTACCCTTCTTTCAAGCAATTAGTAAACCCGTTTCTCTGGGGATAAAACACATGTGGACTATACTGCTCCTGAGAATTAAGGCCAGAGTTTCACAAGAAAACCGATCACTATTTCACTTACACACCTTTTATACGCAAAATCTCCCTATCATAACACAACCTGTGTTATTACCATAAATGAACTCAGACAGTGTAAAATTCCATGTGACTTCTCTTGCCACACGTGTTCCACTTCCTACTTCCCGGAAGCGTGAAAACTTACATATAACATAACGCGACTCAACAAAAAGTGTTAGACATGAACTTACCAATAATCTATAATCAAAAATCAATAATCACCAAACTAATCTATAGTAACCATAACTCTGCTACCAAGAAATCTGATCCAGCGCTAACAATAAAAATAATTCTCCTATTATGCTTTGGTCATCCAGGTGCAATTATTTCTCTAACACACACACTATATCCATATGACGGTGGGGCCCATAACACCGCATATACATTCACTTACTCATTTGTTCCCTGGATTTCCTCCGTCATGAACCTAGGAGAAAAACGATTCGCTGGAAGGAGACGGGATACCTCTTTTATAATGACATAATATTTCTCATTTGCTTTTAAGGTATTCCGCACATTGGTCGATGGACCAACTAGTAGGAATCAGTTGATGGTGATTAAGACCAGCTCAATCACATTAAACTCCTTTAACATTTCATTATTAATCATTGAGCTAAAGAAAATCACTGAGTCATTTGTTTAAAGAATAATAAAGTTTATATAAAGTTTTGAATGCAGGGAATAGTTTGAAATTGCAAGGCACTTTTATTAGACGGAAAAATGAGGTTATCATAATAAGAACTCTATAGATCAATCTATCTATCTGGGGAAAGCCTAATAATTCTAATAAAAATCTGTCAATAAAAAGTTCTCCTAAAGCAGCATCTTTATACTCAACTGGAAAAGGAAAATAACAGAAGCAGCATCAGCTCGTCAGCATCAGCAACCGCAACTTCTCCCATCTACAGCATCTAACTCACGCAGCATCTAACTTCTGCAGCATCTCCCGCAGCATTCGAACAGCATTCTATTCTCCAGCATTCTAACCCCTCCCACCAAGAGTAGGTCTTCTTATACCCTAATTCTAGCTTACAGCATAAAATGTTTCTTCTTACATGGCGTGATTCATTCTCATTGGTTCAAAAACTCAGGTCCATATACATTTTAATCAAACTTCCTGGTCTTAACCAGTTCCGTGTGGAATGTCCATGCAATCATCGTTTCCCACAGTTCATGCACTTGCTCATCCGTTTCGATCAGTCCAAATTGTATCTTTTTCTGTTACATTTTGTGTAATACAGTTCCGTCTATTGATTCAGTCAGGCTTCTCACGCTTCTTGCTGATCATCTTGGCACACATCTGTGTAGGAAAGTGGCTCTGTATATACTGTACCCAAGTAAGGTTCAGGGTGTACAGAGTCCACAGTCCCCAGAGGGTTGACAGAGGCTAAAGTTAGATATAACCTTACTCTCCAAAGTGGTAGCTTGGTCGAGCAGTAAGGCAGTATCAGAGGACAGTGTAAAGCATTTGTTGTACACACTCAGTCAGCAAATGAAGCCACACACTCAAGAACTGAACTCTAGGCCAATGGTTTGTATATAAAAAAATATATGCTTGTTTTATTTTAGAACCAACAATAGGATCAAAATATACTTTCTCAGTATGAGATGCTTTGGTTATTCACCTTACAGATAGGCAGTAGACTTTTTTGATAGTGGTTATCACAGTTGGTGCAAGAGGCAACACATGGTCAAATTCAATGCAACATTGAGCTCAATGGAAAATTATGCTTAATTACAATTGATTACTTTGCAGGGCACTTTTCTAACCACAGGACTGGATCCTGGATTCAGTCCTGGGACACTTCCTGTAAACAGGTAAGAAAAAGCGTTTTGGTTATTGTAGTGATTTTTGAAGAATATTACTATATTTCAAAAGCTGACACTTAGAAACTTTTCTGGGTAAAATTACCAATGTTATCCTATGAAAGGAAATACAGTGTGCAAGCAAAGTATGTTTACGTTACTTTTGTAATCCAGTGCTGGACTCCTAGGTTCAGCACTGGGACATTTACTTAAAACAGGTAAGTAATTACGTTTTTGTAGTTTGTTCGATTTTTAAAGAATATTTGTAAAATACAGAAATCGACACTTAGAAGAAATTTCACAGAAAACCAGTCAATGGATCCCTATGAAAGAAAAGTGAGTTAGCGGTAAGTAACGTTGCGATTACTTTTAGGGCCAGTGTTGGGCACTCGGGTCCAGCACTGAGGCCCCTTCTAATACTAGGTGAGTATTTTCGTTTTCGTGACTCGGTTGATTTTTGGTGAATATTCTAAAGTTTCAGAACTCCACACTTAGAAGAAATTTCGCAGAAAACCAGTCAATGGAACCCTATGGAAGAAAAGTGAGTTATCGGATTTCGGGTAAGTACTTGACTGGCAGGGTTAAGGTTCTGGGTAAGACTCAGGGGTCCCCCAGGATCAGGTAAGTACAGTTTTTACACCCTCAGCGGCACAGGGGCGGCCGGGTGCAGAGTGAGAAGGCCCAATGTTATCCTATGGCAGGCGGGGGGCCCCGGGTTGGTGGCTGCTGGCAAGCAGGCCACGCGACTGTGGGAGCTGGGCTCCTGGTCACTTGCTCAGGGCAAGTAGGGAAGTAGGTTAGGATAGAGGTTGCACTTCCAGGGGCACTCGGGCGGCTGGGTGCAGGGTGCTTTGAGCCGTCGGGCGCTCAATGTTAAACAATAGAGGTCGTGAAAGGTGAAGAAAGGCTGCAGGCTCGGGGACGGTGATTCTTCAGGGACGACCAACACTTCAGGAGGTAAGTTGGGGTCTTGGAGGATAGGTAGACACCCAGGAGTTGGGCACAGGGGGCCGTGGGGCGCCGGGTGCAGGGGTGTCTTTGAGGTCGGGAAATCTTACCCCCTGCTGGTCGCGGTTGGAGGGGTCCCTTGTCCTGAGGCTGCAGGCGTCGTCTGGGTCGTCGAGGAGGGTCCTTGGCCACTGGATTCCAGGTCAGAATCGCCGGGGGACGTCCTCGAGGTCTTTGGTCACTCAGGCACAGGCTGGACTCGGCGGGTGCAGAGTGTGCAGGTTTCGCGGCTCCGTGCCAGGGCCGGGTCTTTGGTAGGTTTTCTTTTGAGCAGTACCACTGCTCGTGGGAGTCCCTGGGTCGAAGGCTGTAGCACAGAAGTCAGGTCCTCCGGGGTTTGTGAGGTTGCTGAGGCCGGGATTCCGCAGGAGCAGGTTCAGAGGTCGACAGGCCGGTAGGGCTGGGGCCAAGTCAGTTGTTGTCGCCTCCTTTTTAGCAGCTGCACGGCTGGTCTTCTTGCTTCGTCTTCTCTTCTTGTTTTCGGATTTGGGAACTCCGGAAGGAAGGTTCAGGGAGCCCCTAAATACTAAATTTAGGGGTGGTTACAGGTAGGTAAGGGCAGGGACCAATGGGTCCCTTCCCTGGGGTGGGTACACCCCTATTCTGTTCCTCTCCAGTGGGAGGGGGCAGGAGCCTGTCCCTGGTTGGCCAGGTCCCCCATCCTCAAGATGGCGGGGACTCGAGTTTGTGCTTCACCTCGCCTCCCCACCTTAGGGGTGGAGTTGGCAGAGGTGGGCACAACCCATTTCCTGCTTCTGGTTTTCCCGCCGGTTCTCCCGCCAGGAGTGGGGGTAGAACCAGTGGGGACCAGTTTGCTGGAAGCAGCAAATGGTCTGGGGAAACTCCAAAGGCGGCAGGCCTTTGAAGCTCCCCCTGCCCATCCTGGGGAGGAGGCTTTGGCACCTCGTCCCGGGATGTGCATTGTTTCAGGCCCCTGAGAGCAGAGGCTCTCGACCCAGGGGTCCAGAAACATGTCTGGTGGTGGCAGCCTGGGCAGCCACTCAGTCCGGACACTGGAGGTCGGGTTGGTTTCAGGGGGCATCTCTAAGATGCCCTCTGGAGTGCGTTTTACATTAAATCCCACACTGGCATCAGTGGGGGTTTAATGTGCTGAGAAGTTTGATACCAAACTTCTTAGTCTTCAGTGGGGCCATTATGGTGCGGTGGAGTTCGTAATGACAGACTCCCAGCACCATATACTCTTAATGGCAGCACTGCACTTACAATGCCCAAGAATGGACTTGGGCACTGTAGGGGCACAGGGCTCATGCCTCTATGCCCTCACCACTGGCATAGTGCACCCAGCTAGAGGGGTGGCTGACCTAGGCCAGGGCAGTGGCTTGTAGGCATGGCACACAGGAATGTGAGCCATGTCGACTCTTCACTTTTGTTCTGCACCAAGACACGCAGCCTGCAAAGGCAGTGTGTGTGTGTAAGGTGCAGGGTCCCTAAGGGTGGCACAACAAGTGCTGCAGCCCTTAGGGGCCTTCCCTGGTCACAGTGCCCTGGGTACCCATGGTACCATTTACCAGGGGCTGACCTGTGGCCAGGGATGTCAATTGGGTGTAGGTATCAATGCAATTTTAGGGAAGGAACACAGGCCCTGGGTACCTGGTTGGCAGGAGCCCAGGGCACACTCAGTCAAAGTACATCAGCCATTCAGCAAAAAGTGGGGGCATACCATGTAAGAAAGATGGCACTTTCTCACACATCTGCTCAGAAGGGTCACAACTAGCCTTGACCATACTTTCATCTTAGCCTCTCGGCATCAGCACGTGATCATCCCTTTTCCACAGCCTCTCCTCTATCACATGGTCTCCCGCTCATGCGCACTCTAGTAACTCGCGGCCATTTTATATTGCTGCTTGGCAGGCCTAAGCGCACTATTTTAAAAGATAAACAAAATGTTATTAAAACAAAGAATTATAAACCCTTTCGTTTCCCTCCCGTCTTTCTACGTACCCCAATTAGGTATTACCTAGCAGAAGCAACATATAAAGCTGTCCCTTACTTACCATCGCTTTATTTTGCAACCACACGTTTTATTTAAAAGCACAAACCATGCATTTATTATTTAATTAATACGCAAATATTATGTTATGTTAGATACGTAAACAATTATAAGTCAATTAATTTGCACACAGAATTGCGTGTTACCTTTAACCCTTAACATACATTGTTGGTTATTTACTTAAACGAACATGTTTATTAATATTGTACGAAAATATTAGGAGGTTAAAATTTTTACATTTACCCTGCTCCATCAACACGCATGGTGGAGACACTACAATGGTGGTTTCACGCGCCAAATCTCTTAATGGACCTTACTTTCCTCCAAACTATCCCAGACTTCGTACTGACAACAGACGCCTCCATGGACGGCTGGGGAGGCCATCTGCAAGAGATACAGGGCAAATGGTCCTCTGCGCAGAAACATCAGCACATCAACAGGCTAGAGCTCAAAGGCATTTTCCGATCTCTCCAGGCTTTCTTGACAAGGATAGCAGGTTCCTTCGTGCTGGTTAGTACGGACAATACGACCAGCGTGTTCTACGTCAACAAGCAAGGGGGACCCAAATCCATCACGCTATCTCAAGAAGCGCCGAATTTAAGTCATTGAATGACGCAGCATAGGATCTTGCTCAAGGCTGAATATGTCAGAGGTCTGCACAATTCTCTGGCGGATACGTTAAGCAGAACGCAGTCCAGTTGTCATGAATGGGAGCTAGAGCAGCTCCAGCTTGTCAAGGTGTTTCGGAGATGGGGAAAACCAGCTTTAGACCTCTTCGCAACGAGTGAGAATGCCAAATGCCAATACTATGCCAGCACGTTCCCTCTGCCAGGATCGAGGGGGAATGCCCTTTTAATGCAATGGCCCGGGATATAAGCTTACGCTCCCTCCCCCACCCCGTTAATTCCCAGGGTACTGACCTAAATGAAGACGGAAGGCTGTCGTTTGATCCTGATAGCGCCACGATGGCCCAGGCAGTACTGGTTCCCGGAGCGTCTCTTGCCTGAGTCGAGGCCCATACGCCTACAACCATCTCCATCTCTTCTGATCAGAGACAAGGGTCAAGTACGTCACCCAGACCCGGAGTCTCTTCATTTGCACGCATGGCTCCTGAGTTCCTAGAATTCAGGGACTTTGATATCTCACAGGAATGCAGGGAAATTATTGCAAAATCCAGAGCCGACGGCACTAACGACATGCCGCCTTAAATGGAAGCGATTCTGCTTCTGGTGCCAACGAAACCACTTGCACCCGCTTAAAGTGCCTCCTGAACAGATTTTGCCACATCTCCTCTCTTTAGCAAAGTCAGATCTCACTTTCTCTTCTGTGAAGGTTCACCGTGCTGCGATTTCCCGCTATAGAAGATCTCCTCAAGTTCCCACTCTGTGCTTCTAGACTGGTAAAGCAATTCATGAGGGGCCTCTTCTGCGACTTTCCCCTGGTGCGTGCACCCCCTCCGGAATGGAAGCTCAACCTGGTCCTCGCACAGCTAATGAGGCAGCCTTTTGAGCCAATTCACAAAGCAGAGCTAAAGTTTCTCACCTGGAAGGTAGCCTTCCTACTGGCTCTCACTTCTACGAGGAGAGTTAGTGAAATCCAGGCTTTTGCATTCAAAGATCCATTTCTTCATTTCGCTGATAACTATGTACCTCTGCGAATGAACCAGACTTTTATCTCAAAAGTCCCAACGCAGTTCCACCTCAACAAACCAGTAATACTTCAGTCCTTTTTTCCAAACCCATCTAGTCCAGCAGAACAAGCGTTGCACACGCTGGATGTTAAAAGAGCAGCAGTAACTAAGGCCACTGTTGCCAGATGGGTCTCCTCGGCGATTCAATTCTGCCATGACAAGGCTAACAAGCCTTTGACAAGACGAACTAAAGCACATTCCACCAGGGCAGTTTCCACATCAGCAGCTCTGTTTGCTGGAATAACAATAGAAAAAATTACCGTGCTGCGACATGGAAGTGTGTCCATGCTTTTACGCAGCATTACTGTCTGCAATCTACGCAACGGGAAGATGCAGCTGTGGGCCAAGCTGAACTGTGCCATCTCTTCAATTAAGGTGGCCTTCTTGTCTAATAAAAGAGGAATTTTTTATTTTATCAAAGTTGCATAGCTTGGATGACTATTCTTTCTAAGGTTAATGTTTGGTAACTCTTAAAATTAAAGGGTATCTTAATTGTTCTATTTCTTTTCCGAAACATTTAATTGGATGCCTCCTAGGGATAATGTAAAGGTTTCTTGTTTTTGTTTGTAGACCTATTTTAAAACTGGTTAGGATTAGAGGGGTATGTGCATGCTTGCAAATGTCACTATTGTATTGAAGTAACTTGTTGAATTTATGATTTACATGTCGTCCTCCGTCCACTACCGACAGTACAATTTTGGGTACTGCTTGCTATTCTGATTCAATCATGTGAATCTATGAAAGATACCCCAAACACTGGATAAGAAAATAAGTTACCTGTAGCTGCGGTTATCCAGTATTGGTATCTTTCATAGATTCACACGCAACCCACCCACCTCCCCGTAGAGATTTCTCTCTTTAGCTTATGGAACTCTTACTTCCCACTTGTGCTTAGAAAATCTGATTGAATCTGCCTCTGTTGGGAGTGTTCTAGAGGGTGGTGATTGGCTGTGTTCCAACATTAGGTCCTTTTTTAAAAAGGACATAGGCTATTAAAAGATGGCTTGGGGCCATTATAGCCTATGAAATTTGTTAAACACTGCTTGGTTATTTTACCGTGGGACTCCCATCGCGACGACGGGGAATGATTCAAGCATGAGAATCTATGAAAGAGACCAATACTGGATAACCGCAGTTACAGGGTAGTAACTTCTTATTCTTCTCGGTCCTAGAACTCTTAGCTATTGCTACACGCCAAAACATGGATATAAAAGGTATTGAAACCTCTGCTGGTGAAATTAAAGCCTTCTATTTTGCAGATGATATTATTTTGACTGTTTCACATCCAAAATATTCGGCCACTTTAATTTTCACTCCTAACGACTTTCTCATCCTTTTCAGATTATAAAAAAATTGGTGTAAATGCAAACCTTTACCAATAATTACAATCACTACTATTGCTTCCATTGGTGTTTTCCCTTTTAAATGTGTGCATTCCAATCTAAAATACTTAGGGATGATACTTAATCCTGCCTTCAAAAAAATGATGACAGTTAATCTAAATCCCATTTTTGATTGGATTAAAAGGGATTTTCAACAGTGGTCTCTTTCAAACTTATCATTTTGGAGTAGAGAATAAATCATTAAAATGAATAAGGTTCCTAAATGTAACTATTTTTGGAATAGTTTCTGTAGGAAAGTACTCCTTTTTTTAATGGACCCACCACTTTTTGCCTGGTACATCATGTGATTTTGACTGGAATTGCGCTGGGTTCCTGCTAACCCGGTCCCCAGTGCCAGTTCTCTTTGCCAAAACTGTACAATTGTTCCCCCAATAGGCAATACCTTTAGCACCCTAGCAAATGGTACCCCTGGTACCCAGGGCTTGCAGTACTAAAGAGGGTTCCCCAAGGGCTGCAGCACGAATTGTCCCACCCTAAGGGACCCCCCACCAAACTCATGCAGGGCTGCTATCGCAGGCTGCGTGTTTTGGTGCAGACAAGTGAAAACACAACCTGACACACATACCTGTGAGCAAGATCCCCTAACACTGCATGCAATAATTGTAAGTCACCCCTACAGCAGGCCTTACAGCCATAAGGCTGGGTGCTTAGTATTACATGTGAGGGCCTACCTGCATGAGCAGATATACCCGTGTGCTGGTCAGTTCAATTACTGCCAGTGCAAGTGTAGGAAGCTGGCTCTTTATGTGATATATCCACTATCTGATATACCGTGTAAAGAGTCCAGGGGTTCCCTTATGAGTGGACAGGAACTTGCTATGCAATCCCAAAGCGCTCTGTTAGGGGGTAGTGTAGTCGAGTAGCCTTAGGCTTAACACAGAGGAGTGCAAGCCATCTGCAAATACAAACAATGATCAATAGATGACACACACAACTCAAGGAGATCCACACCAATTTATAAAAATAGCAAGTATCTATATATACTTAGGCATCAGAGAAAAACCGTTCAAGTATTTAAGTTTTTAAATATAAATTCTTTTCATTTCAATGAGTGGACACAGTGCATTTTTTGAGTTCCTCAATGTTATCCTATGGAAGGAAGAAAACATTCTGCAAAGGGGTACAGTACAGCGACTTAAGGGACCAATCTTCAGGAGTTAAGGTGCTTGGTGGGCAAGGTCCAAGGCAGCACCTGCAGTACACCACCAGCGACACGGGGGCAGCCAGGTGCAGGGTGTAAAACAGCGCCGGGAGCCCAAAAGGTTTCTATAGAGAGAGATCACTTTGAAATGAGGCTGTAGGTTCTGGCTGGAAGGCCAGTCGGGTTGAACTAACCGGGCGTTCAAGTCATGTGTTGCCCAGGGACATAGGGACACCTTGGGTCCTCTTCTCCACGGCCCGGGGCGACAGATGCAAAGGTGAATTTAGGCGTCGGATTTTCGAATATGTGATGTTACAACGCGTGGTGTTACCACGCGGTAGGTAACAACGCGGTCGTTACATCGTCTGCGTTACCACGCATGGCATTACATCGCAAATCGTTTCAACGACTTGCGCTAGATGACGCGCTGGACTTGGGAATAGTATAAATTTCTATTCCTACTCCAGTTAGCGCAACAGCAGGGAAGGTGTTGGATTTAAAATCCAACACATTCCCTGGTGTTGCACGCCACCTAGCGCAAGTCGTTGAAACGACTTGCGATGTAATGCCATGCGTGGTAACGCGGACGATGTAACGTCCGCGTTATCAACCCGCGTGGTATTACCAGCGTTGTAAACGCTGTCTTCCCGGGTTTTCTTACCAGTAGCAGTCGCGGTTGAGGTGCCCTGCGCGCAGAGGCTGTAGGTGGTGTCGGGGAGTCCATGAGGGGTGAAACCACGATGTTCTCTAGGTCCAAAGGGCTGAGGGACCTTGTTTGCACTGTTGACCCACTTCAAATCGGGCTGGGGTCGACGGGTGCAGTGGTTGCTTCAGGTGTCGGGTTTTTTGGCGGTGTCAGAGGCCTAAGAGTCTTTGCTTTGGAGTTTCTGCAGGATGCAGGTGAACAGGTCTGGTGTTCACAGGAGGTCTTTGCTCTTTATCGAAGGCAGGCAGTCCTCCCAAGGTGCTGGAGTCAACAGCTGCTGGACGAGTCTATTTTGGCACAGTTTTCAACCAGTGATGCAGACAGGTCAGCAGGTTTGGTACCAGGTCAGGAGCTGCTTCTTTTCTCTCTGCTTTTCCGTCTCTGTGGTGTTCCCTCTTAGGTTGTCAGGATCTGTTTCTATGGTGCCTGGTTCTAGCCTGAAGGTGGCACGCCTACCTGACGAGCTAATGTTCTCACCTGTCCAGGTGCCAAAGGGGTCCTGGACAAAGGGGGGTGGCTTCCTCTCCTGAGGCTGGCAGAAACCTGTCAGTAAGCACACCAGAGGCTGGTAGATTTTCAGGGGGCTCCGCTGTGATGCCCTCTGTGTGCATGTATTGGTAAATCCAACACTGGACCAGTGTGGGATTATCAATACGAGATATCAAACATCCCTATTTTTGGTGAAGCCATCATGTAGCTAGGCAACTAGTTTTCATCAGTGTCCAGCACATGTTCTAAAATGGCTTCCGTTCACTTGCATTGGCAATAATGGAACTGACCAGCTCAGGGGCATATCTGCTCATGCAGGTACTCTCTCATGTAATACTAAGCACCCTGCTTTAGAGATGTAAGGACTGCTGTAGCGGTGACGTACAAGTACTGCATGAAGTGTTAGGGGAAGTGGCACACGGATGTGTCGGGTCAGGTTTCCCCTTTTGCCTGCACCAACACATGCACCCTGCGATAGCAGCCCTGGATGAGTTTGGTGAGGTGTCCCTTAGGGTGGCACAATTCGTGCTGCAGCCCTTGGAGGACCCTCTTTGGTATCTTTGGAAACGCTAAACCTCACCTAAGTTGTTTGTGAGTACGCTAGAAACGATGTTATTAAAGCGATAATCTTGAATTTGTATGCTTTTAAAAACAATTTTTAAATACTGAATGCATCTGTGAAAGCCTTTTTACACGCTCTCAGGGCACTGAAACTTTCAGCCTTCCGCCCCCGGCTCGGTGGCTTGCCGGTGAGCCGTCTAGTTTCTGGCCTGGGAGTCAGCTGCTGCACAGCAGGGCTGATTGGTCGGGTGGGGGAGTGTTCTTAACAGGCTGTAACGGACGTGCCAAAGCAAGCCCGTCTGCGTCCGACCAGGTCCACTGGCCAGGATCCCTGGTCGAGGGTGGGCTTACTCAGCAGAGGAACTATGGCAACTGAAAAGTAGGGACTGGCCCCTGAATAAACTGGTAGAAGGGAAACTAAGGGTAGATAACCTGTTACACAATGAAGGGGTGGCTGAGAGGACACTTGCACAGATCCAGACTTTAAAGGAAGGGGGGAGGGACACCCCCCTTTCCCCCCCACCCCCCCGAGACTAAGGGTCTTAGTCTTGAACACACGGTCCCTCCAGAAACATAATCTGGAAGTTTTCTCGCTTCTGCAGGAAGAAGTACCGGACATCCTAGCAGTAACGGAAACCTGGCTGGAGGATGGCTCAGGGCCAGATACAGTAGCAGCCCTCCCCACAGACTATGATGTCTTGACATATAATAGGTAGGGTGGGAAAAGAGGGGGTGGGGGTGGCATTGTTTTGCCACAGGCAGTGGACAGTAGAAGGGCTTGTAGCAGAAAGCCTGGACGGATCGGATCTCCTTGTAGCAAAGATAAGCTCAAAATCTTTCTGCCTGATAGTGGTGGTGGTATACCGCCCCCCCAGGTCGACCCCTTTGTTTAATGAGCTGTTTTCCGAAGTGGTCAGCGACCTATGCTCAAGATATCAACAGCTCCTGGTGGTGAGAGACTTCAACTACCACTGGGATCAGGTGCCTAGAGAGTCACAGGCCAACCAGCTGGGAGAAGCCATGACGACGCTAGGGTTACAACAACTTGTGGAGTCCCCCACGCATGATAGGGGTCATACCCTAGACCTCATCTGGACTCTTCGGCCCCCTGCCAATCAGACTGATATTAGACCATGTAGTTGGTCGGACCACTACTTGATCAGACTCATGATTCCACTGGCTAGTCGGCCCACGCACTTAGCCCCAAAATGGAGGATAGTACGGAAGTGGAGCAAAATTGAGGAAGGAAGCCTAGGGGAAGCACTAAATAGACAACGCTTATGGGGAGACAGCTTAAGGTCCTTGACCAGGAAATAGAGAGAATTACTAATAGGCTGAGGGAAGCTATCAACAAGGTGGCTCTTGCATGGAGAGAAAGGGTAAGGAACAAAAGAAAGGGTCCCCCCTGGTTCACGGAGGATTTAAGAGGAAAGAAACCAACTCTTCGCCAGTGCGAAAGGCAGTGGCGAAAGTCGTATGACTCGGAGGCGCTCAAGGATTATAAAGTCATGTCAGCCCTTTACAAAAAAGCCATCATCACACGGAAGGCTGAGTTCTATGAGGCCAGGATCAGGGAGGCGACTAACACGCAGAAGGAGACATTTAAAGTATTGAGGGAATTAAGCCAAAAGCAGGAGCAGAAGGATATAGCCAATTTAGAGGACTGTAACAGGTTTCAGACCTTTTTGTTTTTTTAAACAAGGTCAAGGATATCCTAACTGACATAAGTAACACTCATATCAGTCAATGCCCCTTGGTGGTGGAAGTACCACCGAGCGCCCATGACAAACTCTCCACATTACCGAACCTAGACTCGATGTCCCGCATTATGGCCAGAGTCAAGTCTGGGTCACCAGAGGACCCTTGTCCACCTAAGGTGTTTAAGATGACTCTCCCAGTGATGGGGAGGGATTTGCTCTCCCTGATCAACCATTCCCTGACAACTGGGCAGGTCCCACTCAGCTTCAAAGAAGCTAGGGTAACCCTGCTGTTAAAGCGGGGGCAGACGTCAATAACTTGAAGAATTATCGGCCTATATCTAAGCTCCCTTTCTTGGTCAAAGTAGTGGAACAACATGTACTTAAAACCCTCTCACTATTCATCGGGAATCACCAGGTACTTCAGGTGCATCAGGCGGGCTTTAAGGCCCACCACAGCACAGAGTTGGTGATGCCATCGGTGTTGGATGCGCTCAGGCTTGCGGCCGACAAGAAGAACCCTTGTGCATTGATCCTGCTAGACCTAACAGCTGCTTTTGACACGGTGAATCATGGCCAACTGCTGGCTCGTGTCCAGAAGTTGGGAATTTGTGGTGTGGCACATCAGTGGATCTCCTCCTTCCTAAAGGATCGGACACAAAGGATTCAGGTAGGGGACCGTGTTTTCAGTAAAGGTGCCCTGTCTTGCAGAGTCCTGCCCTGTCTTGCAGAGTCCCACAGGGCTCTGCGCTGTCCCCACTTCTTTTTAACATCTATCTCTAGCCATTGGTGGCAGCCTTGGCTCAAATGGACTGTCAAGTGTTTAACTAAGCAGATGACACTCAACTGATCCTTCGAATCTACAGTTCCCTTCAAGCGCAATCCTGTGTACAGAACATCCTTGGGTATACAGTAAATTGGATGACCGCCAATTCGCTTAAAGTGAACCTTGACAAAAGAGAGGTACTAGCCATCACCACGGGTGGCAACCCCTGGTCTAACCTTTTCTGGCCAGAAGAGTTGGGTACTACACCCACGCCACCTTCTGTTGTGAAGAGCTTAGGCATTAAATGAGATGCTAAGCTTACACTGTCAAATCAAGTGTCCGCTGTGGTAGGGACCTCTGTGGGCCTTTTGAGACAACATAGGAAACTGGCATCCATCCTATCATTCTCAACTCTGCACACGGTGGTGACAGCACTAATCGTGTCTCGATTGGACTATGGCAATGCTCTATACATAGGGCTACCAGATAACCTGTTAGGCAAGCTACAAGTAGTAATGAACGACGCGGCGAGATTGATTTTTCAAGCTCCCAAGACGTTCACATGCTACACTACTTCTGCAGCAGCTGCACTGGCTCCCAATTAAGCAGCGGGCCAGGTTTAAGGGCCTCTGCGTTGCACATAAAGCTCTCTTTGGGCAGGCACAGGAATACATCAAGGACGGCTTAAGGAGATACGTGCCAGGATGTGACCTCCGCTCATTCGAGGAAGGCCTGTTGGCGTGACACGATTTGATAAAGCAACCATCTGCGGATGTGCTTTTTCAGTCCTGATCCCCCAACTATGGAACAAGCTACCGGAAAGTCTGCGTAGGGAAACCTCCCTCCTTCCATTCAGGAAAAAGCTTAAGACCCTGTTGTTCACACAGGTTTGGGGACCAGATGTGCTCTGACTAGGGAGGCGCACTGACGGGTAACTGCTGGTGGGGTTTGGCTATTCTCTCATAAGCGCTAAAAGACCGTTGGTGATTGCCCGCTATACAATGCCAATTAACAATAACAATCTCATGCCCTAGATGCCATGGCTACCATTTCCTAGGGACTTATAGAGGGTGCTAAATGTATTGTCAACTGGGGAAACAATTGTAGAGTTTTCGGAACGAAATATGGCACTGGGGACCTGGTTAGCAGGAACCCAGTGCACTTCACATCATGTACTGGGCAAAAAGCTGCAGGTGGCCAAGTCAAAAAGGACTACTTTCCCATGTAACCCCTCCCCCAACGAAAGAGGATGAAACTAACCTTTTCCAAGAGACTCATCTTCTACGTGGAAGAACCTGGAAAGGCCATCTGCATTGGCATGGTCAGTCCCAGGTTTGTGTTCCACTGTAAAGTCCATACCCGGTAGGAAAATGGACCACCTTAACAGTTTGGGGTTTTCACCTTTCATTTGCATTACCATCTGAGAGGCCTTTGTTCAGTTTGAACAAGGAACTAAGAGCCAAACTGGTATGGCCTCAACTTTTTCAGGGACAAAACCACAGCAATGGCTTCCCTCTCACTTCACTCGCACTCTAACACTGCTGTCTGAGGAGTAACCTCCTGCTAATGAAAGCAACAGGTTGGTCATGGCCATCATCATTGAACATGGGATAGGAGCTGTGCTGTCCCAAACCAGAAGCATCTGTCTGCACTATGAACTGCTATGTATAATCTGTGGCTTTCAGAATGGGTGCTGAGCACATTGCTTATGAGCCTTTGACAGCTCACTGTCCAGTTCACTTTCTTTGGCATCTTCTTTGAGATCAATTCTGTGAGGGGGCAACAGTGCACCCATACCCCCTCACAATTCTCCTGTAGTACCCAGTCAAGCCAAAGAATGCCTAGACTTGACTCTGGGTGGTGGGAGCTACCCAGTTCATAATTAAACTTGGCCTCACCTACCATCTAAAGGTAAAATTGATTTCAGATGTGCCCAGTGACTGCCTTTTGTCCCATGGCTTATAGTGGAAGGTATAGGCAGCGTGGCCCTGAAATTATGTGGGCATTCTCATGCATTTATGGCAAATCCTAGAAAAGTGTTTAATTGTCCTTTACAAGAAAACCGCAGTGAAGGTTAGTAGGCAGTACGTAACCTCCCTCATACGTTTAGATTCTCGAGCTGTTGCAGGACAGCTATGAGTAGTTTATCCAGCAAAGTTGTTTGGCTTCTAGTAAGTTTTAGTCTTGCACTCAAAATGACACTTATAATTGCAGCTCCTTATCTACAAGTGCCAGAATAAACTGGATTTCTAGAGGAGCTGCTTAGTCCTTACCTATTACCCACGATATATTAACAGAACTGTGCTGAAGATGAAGTGAACACTGATGCCTCTTTCAGTCACAGCTTTCCTCTCTGAAGTCTTCAGGTTAAGTCCGAGCCAGTGATCTTGTCTATGAATTATAGCTGCACTTTCCAAGTGGGACAAACTTCTGCATCTACTGCTACTAGAGTGACATCTTTAATAATGACGACACCTGCATGTTTGCCTTCACCCTGCTGTGATCCAGCCATCTTTCTGGTAACAAGTGCTCAAACGGGTATAAAGTCTTAAGGATGGGTCTGGTGGCTCAGTGCTCTAATGAATCCACTCCGGAAGCCTGTTTGACCCCATGGCCACAGATTCGAATCCTGGCAGGGCCACTCAGCCTTTCATCATTCGGAGGCTGATAAAATGAGCACTGTAGAGGTGGGTAACAATAAACACCCACATCAGCGCCATGTGTGAACATGCGATTTACAAATCTGTATTTTAGGTTATGTAGAGCCAAAAGCCAAGCCAGCTTGCTAAAGAGACAGCCGAACCGACCTGGCGTCTGCAAGTTCATCATGTAATTACATGCTGGTAACACAGGGCTGTAGTCAAAATTTTAGTGTCTTAAATGTTGAACTACTTTCTTCACTTTCAGCCACAGTGTGCTTTGATTCCAAGGTTGCACCATTCATTCATTGTAGTTTTTCATTAGATTTTAGTTCCTACATATTTTTCTCTTAATGGATGTCCTTTGTGCCAATGCCCATATTTGATCTCTAGTACTGGTTCATTTTGGCGGGGGTAAGATTTTTTGCTTTAAGTAAGATGCTGTGATGGCATTCCCTAATGTACTAGCTATGCAAAGCACCGCATTTGGAAAGGGTAACGGTGAAATGGGAGATGAATACTTAATTTTACCTTTTCTTCAAGAATATATGATTTTACTGTTCAGTACATATATACGCCGGGTCTGTAGTGTTCCATAGTTGTTCAAGCAAAGTCCTTGCACTTTAATATGTGTGAAATGTATTTATTTTAAAGCCCTGTATTGCTTGTACTGCCCAATAAAAAAACGCTGCAGTATGTGTCAAATAAATAGACCTTGCCCTTTTCTAGTCATGCCAATATTTTTTTTTGTATCCAGGCACTCCACAAGCATCCTTCTTTCTCCCTATCTTTCTTCCAACATAAACACTACTTTTGGTGCGATTTGAGGGAAATCGCAGAGGGTCGTAAAACCTTTCTCGACCCTCCCGTGGTACCAAGGCTTGGCTGTAGGAAGACCGTGTGCGCGGCTGGAAATTCAGTCTCCAGGGATGAATTGTACAAATGCACTCCTACATCACCACCACGTTGTTTGGTTGTCCAAAAACAGTTTTACTGTACAAGCAACTGGCCTGTTCTACAGATGCTTAATACGGGGCTCCCCGAAGTATCACTTAGCATATCTAGAGAAATACGTGCCATAACCTATGTTAAACCCCCCCCCAAAAAATCATCGCTACAGAAACTTTTGAATTTTTTTTATCACTTTGGGTGAAAGCGCCATACGTGCTTTCACTTTAATGTTGGCCGCACCCCTTTGATTAGACGCTGCTCACTGTAACCTGAATATGTGAGCAGCGTCTAAAAAAAGGGGCGCGGCCAACATTAAAGTGCTCTTGCATTTGCGAGAGTTTGATCTCTTGGCATTAAAAATAACAATGCCTTTCATGTGCGTGTTGCTTTTAAAAACACATTTAAAAAAGGCATTGTCATTTACAATGCCAATAGCTTAAACACTCGCAAATGCGAGACCTATTGCATTGAAAATGCTTGCTACTGAGACCACTACGCTTTTAACTTTGTTCCCCATGAAATGTGCTTAGTCTGCATCATGTAAAACAGCTCTTGACGAACACTTCCTCTTACAAGGATCATCTTCACTACCATATCCACACACTGAACTGTCAAAGTAATTTTGAATGTATGTAGTTAATGGTACAAGTATAATCGCCATAATCCACCATATCGATCATCTCTAGACACCCTCCCAAAACTAAGACCTGTTCTGTTGCTATGTACATCATTTCCTACCAAAAAGCTTTGTTGTATGCAAATAAAGTAGAAAATGCTCCAACCCTAATGGATCCTTGTTGCACTCACCAATAGGCCACCCTCCTTATGTGTGCCCTTCCATAGGACTCGGGCGTTTACCTCTTATTTAAGTGTTTTGTCTAGCGCTGGTTGTTGTCTAGTGTCCTATCACTTAACAGAAGACAGTTTTATGTGCAATGATATTTTAGAGGTGCAGCTATAAATGTGCTTGGATGCCTAATCAGGGGTATAAAGTGATGTATAAATGCAGCTACAATAAAATGTCTGTTGGCACATGTTGCAGATGATGTTTGGCATAGACCACAGCATAACTGCAGTCACAATGGTTCGAGCACTACTATGGAATAGATGTTCTTCCTGGAGAACAGATGCAGCTCAGAAGTGTTTAGTTTCTTGTCAGTTGAGCATTCACAGTGGCGATTTGAGTATTTTTGGATTCTTTGTATGCATAGGTTTGTCTCCTTGAGTCCTCTTTCATTGTGTACCTCTTTAAGGCGAATCAGATCTATTTTCTGTTACAGATTAAAAGCTACAGGATGTTTCATGATGACAGCATGAAGTCTTTCTTTCGGAGGCTTAGTTTTACTCCTGATGGATCACTACTTCTCACACCAGGTATGGAAATTAAATTCTTGAATATTTTGGTCATTAATCATCTTATACGTGACCGTAGCAGTAATAAGGGCAGTCACATAGGGCAATATCATGCATCTGTAAACCAATCTTTAGCTTGATAATTACCCAGTACATTGTAGGTAGTCCTTAATTTTCACATGCGATGCCAGTCCTAAAAAAAAAATAAAAAAATCTCAAAGTTAAAGATCTAATTGAAAACTGCAATTTTTAATTATAAACTCCAGTGTGGACGCACAAGCAAGTACCTCCAAAAAGATAAAATTGCATATCTCCGCACAAATCATAACAATGCTTCGTTTATGTATGTATGAATATGCTATTTCCGTAGCGCAAACCCAGCCAATAGATCCACTAGAAAGAGTTGGTTTGTCTGCAAGAGAAGTAAGAGCTCTGGTTGAGATGGCTTTGCAAATGATGCAGCTGGTAATGAAGGGTTGGTTGCATGAGGAGCCAATGGAGTCCATTTGGATGGTGGTGATGTGATCATAATTCTTCAGGCCCTGGATAAGACGAGCAACAGTGTGTAGGGTGCTAGTGTGGATTCTTAAAAAGCTATGGAGCAGGGCGTTGCCGCCATCCAGTTGTGAGCGGATGAAAGCGTGAACAGTAGTTCTGAAGTTGTGTGCGCACACACACACACACACACTTGTATGTATGTATATATAGATCATTTGTTTTACTCCCCCATTAATATTCAGACCTGGGAATCCATCATTCCTTACATAACTTCATTTATCCATTTCTCCATGGTATTTGTTGAGAGAAATTGTGTATGTCCATATTAAACAAGTCTTCTCACCTAGAATTTGTAAAGTTCACTTTTCTCCATCACTGCTTTTTATTTCTACATATTGATAATCCACTTCATAGCAGAATTTAGAGAACTGATTTCCATTCTCTTGCACAACATTGCTTTCAATGTAAAGAATACCACACTTTAATTCACCTATTATCAAACGTTGGCCAAGTGTGTCCTCCAGTTATGCATTATTTTGCTTTGTTTTGAACAACGTTATGCATTTTAAGCTGTTTTTTAAAGGATGATTGTGTTAGCCATGACCACAAATTAGTTGAACTGAAATTCGGGGTTTACCTGAAGCTTGTTAGCAAGAATACATAACCCTTAGGTCAACAATATATGTTTAAATGCTTATTTATTTTGCATTCCCATGGTGCTCCCTACTGGTGCTGCTGCTTTTTTTCTCTCCGTGATTTTCTTGCCTTAAATTGCCAGATTTTTTACATTAATTAATGTACCCAATGTCCTTCACAGCTGGATGTGTGGAAGCTGGAGAGAATGTAACAAACACGACGTATGTGTTCTCGAGAAAGAATCTTAAAAGGTACAGTATTATTCTGCACACTTCAGGACACTCGCATGCATTTAGTGCATTTGTCTAAACGGATCTCTTGTTTTCCTCTTTAGACCAATAGCTCATCTGCCCTGTCCCGGCAAAGCAACGCTAGCAGTTCGTTGCTGCCCGGTGTACTTTGAGCTGAGACCAACAATTAATGCAGGTATACCGTGCATTTGTGTATATATAACAGAAGTATGTTTCAATACTCACAAAGGCTATTTTCCTAAAATATTTAGTCAAAAAACCTCACCTTTTGAACACTATAAAAGATCACTTTTTTTGTAATACTAATCGGGTAATAGTTATTTGTTGTGCTTGAGTAAGAAAAACAGTGATGAGTGTGTTCTAATTAATTAGTCTTGCTATGCACAAGATTTGAAAATTACTTATCCTTTGATTCCCTTAAACCACTTTTTCCTGTCTGCTGAACACAAAGGGATAGATTTCAAAAAGACAAACTGAAATAAACCATATATAATAGGTGCGCACAAAAAACATCCCTTAGGAGGCAGAGTAGATCATGTGACATCAACATATCACACATTAAATACTGATTTTAACATTTTTCATACAGATAGTAAAAAACAAATTTCACTGATCTCTTTAGCTACTTTGTGAGCACTGGATATTTTCTCTGATCCAACCTATGCACTAGAGCGTTTTCTGCTGTGCCACATGTGAAACGTTCACTCACTGTATGGCTAATGGCTGGACAGGTTATGCTTTTGCAATCAATATTTTTACTTGTTTAAATTGTTTGTCTATTTGAAAAATTCTTTTGCTTCTTTACGTGTCCTGTGTAAGCAGTATATGTTCATTTTGGGGATTTTTGTCTCCATAGATGACAATCAGAAGCCGCCCCAGGGGCTAATAAACCTGCCATATCGTATGGTGTTTGCAGTTGCTTCAGAAGATGCTGTGCTTTTCTACGACACCCAGCAGTTGTTTCCCTTCGGTTACATAGCAAACGTCCATTATCATACTCTTAGTGATATTTCATGGTAAGAAATTTTCCAAGCAGGATTGGGTATCATCTGTGATCATTTTCAGATGCTGTGTATTAGACATACAAGAAATTAGTAAACTGCTTGCAGCTCGGAGTGCTGTCAAAAACTGTACATTTACTCCACAGTGTTTGTTTCTTCTTCAACTCTTTTTCAAATCAGTGAGTGTTGGATAGTGTTTAGTGATTGAACACAGATTTGCTAATGAGGTTTTTTGTTTTATTGGTTTTGAGCAGGTCAAAGGATGGAACCTTCTTGGCTATCTCCTCAACAGATGGTTATTGCTCTTTCGTGACGTTTGATCAAGATGAACTTGGCACACCTTTAAAAGAGAAGCCTGTGTTGGACGTGAAGACTCCATCTTTAGTCGAGAGGAAAATAAGAAAGGTTCAAGTGAGCCGGACTGCTTCGCCAACCCCTCGACCAATTGATGGTACTCCGGTAGGCAGAGTCCTGGATCCAAGCAGCCCCGGGACCCCGCTGCAGCCAAGAATAATCGATGTCTCATCAGCCAACAAAGACACTCCTTCAACTCCTGTTAGCATCAAAGTAGTTCCAGCCACTCCCACGATGGAGGAGAAAAAGACTGTACCGTTATCTGGGACAAACAAAGCAGTTCAACCAAGAAGAATACCCCTTAACACTCTGTCTGCATGGAGCAAGCCAAGTACACCATCACCAAGGTATGTCCTCTGGTTTGGATTTTAGCTGCTAACATAAGATCTGATAATTACTATGTTTGTAGCATGTGTGGCTGTAGAACACACATGCGCTGTACACTCCTGCCAACAAGTATTGTGCTAGGACAATTGCAACTTGTTTTTCTTCTCTGAAGTACTTTGAGTCTCACGGTCTTGGACTCCTCATCTGGTCGTGGATGTGCATGGGCACCAAGTCCATTGTTTTTTTTTTTTCCACCATCTGGTTCGGACGTGATGGAGCGTGATTCCGGGTCTGTTGCTCTCCATTCTGTTTAGGAAGACTTTTCAACAAACTGTGCCGAATCCAGTCCTGCGACCAGGCCTCTTGGAGCCCTTCGCGCCTCTGTGTGCTCCGTACTACCCTAGGGAGAATGAGCACCCTAGGTAATAGATTAGGCGCTCTTCAAGAGATCCCCGCGGTGCCTTTCTAAATCTTGGGTCAACCTCCACACAGCCTGTAATCTTTGCCTCTTGCCGAACCACAGTGAGTCACTGTGGCTGTTCGGCGTTCCGCAGCAAGAAGACTGTATTAGCATCAAGACAGACCGTGGACCCACAGTAGGATAGCGAAATCCTCTTCAAAAACACCAGCTATCTTTGGCAAAGCTGATCCACTCAGTGCTGAGGAGGAGGAAACTTTGGGTGAGTCACCTAATCTCTTAGCTCACCATCCAAGTTCGCAGTTCGACTCAGATGTCTGAGTCAGGCAAGGAAGAATTTCTGGATGAGGAACAGACATCACCATCCATCCACCTTGGTCAGCTCCCAACCATGCTTGAAGACCACTCCTAGCGTGAGTACTGTGGATGCCAAAGCCCTTTCCAAAGCTCACAAACTGCTGCACGTCGGAGCTGAGCACCTCCCCTCTGGGAGTTGGACATCGAGCCCTGTGCTGAAACCGGTACCACCTTTGGCTGCACCACCGCCCTTGGGCACTTGTTAACACCGAAGCAAGGCCTCGGAGCAGTGAAAAGGCCCCTCCAGAGGCCACAACCCTCGGCCATTCTCAAGTCTGAGGGCACCTGTTGACGCCAAACCCATCTCTCTCATTGAGGTCAAAAACGCCATCGGCACCGAAGCTGCTGCCCTCGGCACCAAAACTGCCATTGGATCAGAGACCCTCCTCTCTATCTTCGAGAGACTGCAGTAAGAGCTGGATGAAAGAGGAGGATCACCATCCATGCACGCACAGGCAATATCTCCATCTCGAAGAAGACCCTGCCAAATAAATGCAGGCTTGCCTTTGAGGAGGCCCTACTATCGGACATTCCTGTGCCCCTCTTGCCCGCGAAGAGGTCCAAAGACAAAGTTTTTGCTCCGCCTCTGCCACCACCTTCTCCTCCAGCACTGTCTCCTCCATCACAACCACCACGTCAACTTTCCTCTCCACCAATTCTGCCATCTCTTGTGCCTCCTTCTCAGGGTTCCCCAGAGTCCTACTCCGATACTGGCAGTCCTATCCCTTCCCCGGCCGAGGACGTCGCTTTAGTCTACTGGGGTACCTCAGTAGATCTGGGGGAGGATTATGATTAAAAATGTAAGTCCGTTTTTATATAGCGCAGCTACTCACCCTTACGGGTCTCAAGGCGCTGGGGGCCGTAGTGGAAATTAAGTGAGTTATTGCCCAGAATCACATGGAGCTGAGCTGCCGCCAGAGCCGGGGTTCGAACCGTGAACCCTGTGCTCCGAAGTCAGCTGCCCTGGCCGCTGCACCACACCTCTCCACTTAAGGCTCCCTGTTTTCCGTTTTTACGGATTTTTACAGATAAATACAGACAGAAAATGTGTTTTCTGTCTGCATTTATTTTTAAAAGTGGATAAATACAGAAAATGTTGCTTTTTTAAAGTGACTTTCCGTGCTGTCTTTCATGAATTATAGGCCAGCAGCTGAGCAGATGGACAGCATGGGAAATTCAAAAACAGGATGACATTTCTTTAAATAACGGCATATGTCAATATACACTTATGGTATAATGCTAGTATTTACCAGTGGGTGTATTGTCATGTAATATTTGGCAGCTCAAATAGCTAAAACACAACAGACATCAAAGTATGAGTGCGCGTCTATCAGTTAAATAGGAAATGTACAGTTTTATAACTTCATTTATACGCAAAACAAAATAAATATGGATAAATACAGATAAAATGGCCAAAAAATAAATATGGATAAATACAGACTGAAATGGCCAAAAAATAAATACCATAAAACCGGGAGCCCTAATAATGATGTAGACCCTCAGACCCTGATTTAGAACATGTCCCAGTCATGGGCCTCCATGCCAGATGACACCACGGCGTACCACAGCGTCATTCAACATGCGGCCACCTACCACAAAGTAAAGATGTAAGTCACCCCTGATGAGGATGACTTATTGGAGTCTCTGTCAAAAGACGTAGCGCTCAGTCCAGTACCTCCAATGCACAATGGGATGATTAAATCTGCCCCTGAAACCTTTAAAGAGCTGGTGAAATCATGTGTGGTGACCCCACATATTTAAAAGGAATATAAACTGGAGCCCTCTGACTAACTTTACATCAGGAGTCCTATTCTCCCCGATTCGTTGGTGGTTACCACTGCTAGAAAGAGAGCAGCAGCTAAGGCTACTGGGGAAGCTTCGCCTCCTGACAAGCAGAGCAAGCAGATTGATGCTGTTGGGAAGCGACTAGTGGTAGGTGCGGTAATGCACTGGTGCATCGCCATTTCATTAAGCCTCGTTACGATAGAGCCCACTGGGAGGAAATGGAGGGGCTTCTTCAGTATCTTCCTGAGCAGTATCTTAAAATAAGGGAAGAGTTAGTTAAGGAAGGCAAGGCTATTTTCAATGGCACCATCAGGTGTGCAGTGGATGCTGCAGATACTGCTGTCAGGGGAGTGAACGCCTCCGTTCTACTTCGGCACCATTCCTGGCTTGGCGTGTACGGCTTCAAGCCAGAGCTGTTGCACCTCATCACCCTGCCTTTCGATGGCGAGCACCTGTTTGGACTGCAGGTTGGTACCATGGTCAGAAATATCAAGAATGACACAAAACTCCAAAGCGATGGGTGCCCTTCAGTTTCTGTCTGGAAAGAGCATCTTCTGCAGGCAGTAAGCTAGAGGCGTCTCAAAAGCCACTTCCCAGATAAAACCCATCCCTACCATCGGCAACAACAGGGTTATTCCCCACAGGGTGACTGGTTATTCATCCGGGGCCTGTTTAGAGGGAATAGCCACAAGGGCTGAGCTAGAGGCAGGCCTAGTAAGGAAGCTTCTACCTTCAAAAAATGACTTGCCCTGCTTCTCCCCCGATCACACTACACCTGTCGGTGGGGAGACTTCAGGGATTCCTTCCCCGCTGGGAAGAGATCACTACAGACCTGTGTGTCCTATCCATGATGGAGCACGGCTGCTGGCTAGGACTCATCTCAGTACCACCAAATATCCCACCTCGCACCCACACCCTCAGTCCAGAACATCTCTGCTGCAAGAGGAGGTTCAGCCGCTCCTACTCAAAGGAGCCATAAAGCCAGTGCCCCATCAACATTAGGGCAAAGCTGTCGACTTTCTATACTTCCTCATTCCCAAGAAGGCCCTTTGGCATCACCATGGCCCCAAGGGTATTTACCAAGTGTTTAACAGTGGTAGTTTCTCACTTCAGGAGGGCAGGAACTCCTGTCTTCCCCTACCTTGATGACTGGCAGATCAAGAGCGCAAGCAGACCGGAATGACATACCCACACCTAGGACGTAATCTCCCTTCTCTGCAGTCTGGGGTTCATAGTGAAAGCCACCAATTCACACTTAAAGCTGCTCCAAATTCAACCTCTCTTAGGGTCAGTACTGAACTCAGTTGCGGGCAAAGCTTTCCCAAGCCTCCAAAGGGTACAATCATTCCAGCAGCTTCTCCCTTTATTTTAGCCACTCCGTCCACTTTAAGCCTACAAAGTGATGCGCCTTGTGGGAATAATAGCGTCATGCATTGCCATAGTGGCCCACACCAGACTACTTATGCACCTGCTTGAGGAGTGCCTCTCAAGCCAGTGGTCACAAGTGGAGGGTCAGTTAGAAGAGCTAGTGTTGTTAAGGGCCAGCACCCATCGTCTCTCCAGTGATGAAACAGTAAAAATCTGCTGCCTAGCATACCCAGTTCTGCAAGTGTGCATTACTACGGACGCATCTCAAATTGGCTTGGAAACACAGTTCAACAGCATGACATTTTAGGGTCTGTGGCCACGTCATCAATTTGGGCTCCACATCAACCACTTGAACTGTTAGCCATTCATCTAGCTCCCAAAGCTTTTCTTCAGCGCATTCAAGGCACAGACTACATGACCACCATATCTACCTCCAGCTGTCTGCTGTAGCGCAGCAAATCTGGCGCTGGGACATCCATCACAAAGTTAATCTCCTGGCTGAGTATCATCCAGGAGTGGACAACTGCTTTGCAGACCTGCTCAGCATGAGTGGACACTCCACCCTCAGGTCCTACTCCACTATTTGTAGAGATGGGGCACCCCAAAAGTAGACCTTTTCGCTACACACAAACACAAAATGCCCAAACTTTGCCTCCAGGTTTCTACACATGGGCAATGCTCTGTGAATGAATTAGTCAGGGATCTTTGTTTATGCTTTTCCTCCTCTCCCACTGATTTCTTATGTTGCCAGGAAGCTCAAGCAAGCATCCCTCATCTTTATACTGATGGTTCTAGCATGGGACAGACAACCATGCTCTAGACCTTTCTAGAAATGTCCATCACCCCTTGCGAGAAGCTGCCCAACAGACTAGAGCGTCTCTCACAAAACCATGGCATAGTCCAATATCCGGACTGTTTAGCCTGGTGAATTAGCTCCTGAGGTCCTAGAGTTAGGTTACCTTGACCTACCTCAAGAGTGCATGGACATATTCGTGGAACTCCATACGCCCACTACATGCACCTGCTATGCTGCTAAGTGGAAACCTTTTGTCGACTACTGCACGTTCTCTACTGCACTCCAAAGCATATAAACCCTCTTACACCTATGGTCCTAAACATTTGCTACCTCCTTCACTTAGTCAGTGTTAGGTTCCATGTCCATTCAGCTACACCTAGCTGCTATTGCTGCATATATATACACAACAGGGAACACTCTTCTCTTAAAAATTCTTGTAATCAAAGCTTTTGTGAAGGTCTTTAAACATGTAATTCCCCCAATGGTTCCTTCAGGACCCGCATGGAATTTCAATATAGTCATCACCAGACTTATGGGGCCACCCTTTGAGTCACCTCATTCATTCCCCTTGCAGTTCCTGTCCTGGAAGGTTGCCTTCCTGGTAGCTATGACACGTCTCAGGTGTTTTCGTGAACTACAGGGCCTCACATTGCAGGAACCTTTAATCCAGGTCCATCATGACTGTGGTTCTTCGGACCAATCTGAAATTCTTACCCAGGGTGGTCTCCTCATTCCACCCTTATCAGACAATCGAGCTCCCAGTCTTTTTTCCTTGTCCAGACTTAGTAACTGAAAGGGCACTACACTTGATCTCAAGCATGCTCCTATGTACTACATAGATGGAACCAAATCCTTTTCGCAGTCACAACAACTGTTTGTGGCTTTTTGCAGTCTTATAAAGGTCAGGCCATTTCTAAGGCAGGGATTGCTAGGTGGATTGTCAAATGCATCCAAAACTGTTACGCTAACGCTAAACGAAACTTACCTTCAAGCCCCAAGCCACACTCCACACACAAAGTGCTACTATGGCCTTTCTAGGAATCCTACCCGTAGACATTTGTAAAGCTGTCATATGGATACTCAAAACACATTCACAAAGCATTATTGCGTGGATAGCATGCTAGAGTTAGTCAAACTGTCATCAGCTCTGTTGCAGGCCTCTGTACCATCCACTTGCTAGCCACCACTTGGGAAGAGTACTGCTTTACAGTTGATGCTTCAAAGAAATACATGGAATCATCCAAGCCCAACACACTAGTTGGCAGGAGTATGCAGAGCATGTGAATCTACAGCACTACATGCAATTTACAGGTTTAAGCAACATAATCCGATCCTAATGAGTATTTGCTGCATTTCATCCTATGTATCGCCAGATGCTCTGTACTCTTGGTCCTTCCTAATTACAAAATTGTTGTAGAATATTTCTGTAGAAGTGTTCCTGCCTCTGCCGCACAGAATTGGGCATGAAATGCTAAACTTGTACCCCTGATTTTGTTTTTGGGATAATCAAGAAATAGCCATGAAAAGAGTCAGAAAAACATAATGAGCTTGGAGGGAGTAATTTAAACCACCAGGCAATTTACTTTGTCATGACTGAGCACCGTAGACGAGGCTTCAAGTATGTCTTGATTACCTAGCTGTTTTATTCATGTAAATTTGAAATTATTAAACTTTGTGTCGAGTAACATTTGAGTTTCTCCTTTTAGTTGTTTCCTCTTAGGAATATGTACTTCTGTTCTAAGAGGAGGCACTTCTTTGTTCCACTTCTCTGGCTCATCTCATTTCCGATAACACACCAGTTTCAAATACCCGTTAAACAAGCATTGGCATAGCCAATAGGTCTCGCCTTTGGGACCTTATAAGTGTTTAGTTATCTAGCACAATATCCTTGGTGCAACAACATCAACTGTTGCATGGCTAAACACTTATAAGGTCCCAAAGGCGAGACCTATTGGCTATGCCAATGCTTGTGTGTTATAGTTAGCAGAAACCTATAGACTAGAGCTGCAGTCGGTCCAGTACGTACTCAATCAAATTAGAGTTACGCAGTATGGACTGTTTGTGGAATTCAGTGCCTGCAGAACTTGGAGCGGTGTTACAAAGCAGTGAATACCGAAATAATTGACAACAGGACGGACACATGATATGCGTTTGGCCTAAAATTGTGGAGATTCATCTACAAAGTTCTTTCTAGGATTGAAAATGTAATAGAAAGTGGCTTGCTTGCCACAAGCCCTGCTGCTAACTCAAGTCTTGGGGCTGAATGTGGAAGGGAGGAATGGACTGTGTACACTCATGAGGGTACAGGGATCACACCTGCTGATGGCGGTGGGAATAAAAAAACAAACAAAAAAACTTATGCGTCGATGGTGGAAAATACGGCAACCTTTTCCATCAAAAACGCACTCTGTTTGTGAGAAATACCATAGACCTCCTAACACATGGACATCCTTCATATGCATTTATTGATTAATTGGCACGAGCAGGTAGATGGTGTATAAGAGCAGAAACGGTACATCACGTGAACTAGCGTTATGGCGGCGAACGTAACCAGGAGAATTGGATTAAATCGTCAAAACGGAATAATGTGATAAGCTGAGAAAGCACCTAATGTCTGCCAACGATCGAGCGGCTGCAACACTTCCGCGGGGCCATTGAAACACCTACGCAGTGTGACGTGGTAACAAGTGGAAAGTGTTTTATTACTATATTGTTGGTAAACGCACTTTTAAATGTAGTTCGCCTTGTTTAAGGACGGCCACGCAGCGCTTCAAGGGAAGGAATATTTTCGTTCCGTTACACACATCGAGCTGCGAACGGTTAAAAATAGTGAAGTCATGGGCTCTTTTCAGGCGACGCAGCGTTTTCATAATATAAAATAATTTTCTTTCTGCATGGCTTTGTGTATTGCAAACAAAACGACCGCAAGCAAAAAAAAAAAGGAGACTGAGGGCGGAGCGAGTGAGTGGCCGGGACGCCAGAGTGAATGAGGGACACACTCGTGCTTGTGGCACCATCCACCTTGCGGGAGCGAGCAACAGCCAATTAGCATGCGCGCCGCTGCTCGCTCCCGCAAGGTGGATGCCGCCACAAGCACGAGTGTGTGCTTGAAAATGAGCATAGCGACGGCTAAAGGCCCTCCTATGCAGCGCATGCACGCTGCGTAGGCGAGGCCTAAAAAGGCGTAAATCCCAAGTTCTCCCGAATATGTTGAAGAATATCCGGAACCTCCTCCCTACGCACAAATTTCTCCTTAGAGGTAGAAGGACGGCTACTTTCAGAAGACAGTCTCCAGAGGGTGAACCCACCGCAGAACGAGAGCCCCTGCTCTTGGACGGAACCCTGGACTCCAGAGCACGAGCCACAGCAGCCTCAATCATAGCCTGAAACTCAGAAGCCGAGAGTAGGGCAGAAGAATCCACCGGACCCCTGGACCTACTCCGTCTAGCAGGAATAGGCTCCTCATAGTCAGAAGAAGAGGACAGGACATGCTTGCGCTTGGATGCACGTTTCCCCACCATAATGACACACAGCAAGAAACCCAGCAGAGACACCTAGATATAGGTAAAACTCCCCCCAACGAAAGACTAACCAGAACAGTACAAAACACCACTAGGCCACCTGTGTCTGTGTGGAGAGTAGAGATGTAAAGGAGTGGGATATCCCTTTACAGGAAGGTTCCCCTCACCCACCCGTAGGTGGCATGCTTCATCATAGGGTAACCTCCTCGCATCACAAACCTAGTTGTGAAGTGGGTTACAACCCCCTGTATGAGAGAGAGGAGCTCAGGGATGTTTTCAATGTTTCTGCTAGAGGTTTCCTAAAACCAATAATGTGGGCAGAGTGTTGTGAAAAGGGACTAGAGTGAAAGGTGAGCTAAAACTAACTTTATAGTAGGCAAAACAATTTTTTATTAGGGCCTCCATAGGTCAGGACTAAAAACAAGTACTATTAAAGGAGGGAATTCAACCAGTCATAGATAGATATTGGTCGACATGTTTCTGCCTAATATCCTCCATAGAGGTGCAGCTGCTTTCATCAGGACCAGGAAGAAAGTGAATAGGTGACATGAAAAACAATAAGGAGAACGAGTGATGCAGGTGTCGCGTCACAGTTCTCAGTGTTATGACAAACAATACTGCACCAGTGGTAGAAGGTAAGTCTTCTCTCAGATAGGGTTCCACTGGTGGTTGTGAATAACCTGAAAGGGAATATAAAAAAAGCACATGTAGCAAGGTATGTACTCTCCAAACATACACAGTCACTTTCAACCAATAGTAATGTCTCACTTTACTGCTTACCCGCTTATTCAGGTAATTTAATTGAACTCTACCTTGGCGCAAACTCAAGGGAGCCAAAATGTCCTAAAGAAAAGAGGACACATAAGTAGGTCAAACTGTAACCACTAGTAATAGTATCAAACTGAAAATGACATGCCTTCGTTAGGTTCGACACTCAAAAATAATGAACAAACAAACCAGCAAGGTGCAAAACAGGTAGACTCCAAGTCATGAGAACTGTGAATGAGCAGGGTGACACAATTCGATAGAGTAATGTCCCAATAACAGACGTAGTTAAATGAATTGATAAAATGGGGGGGGCGGGCGTTGTTGTTGTGACCCAGTCTGTAGTATTTACGGTGTCTAAGGTGTAAATCCTACCTATGGAAAGACAAAGGTATAAGTAAATGAAGTATGAGGACACATACGGCGTGTCTAGGGCCACAGTATTCAAAAGAAGGGAGCCAAGACAATGTGGCCAAAATTTTACATAATGTTTAAAAGAGTATGAGAGGTCTGAAGCATGGCCAGCATCACTACTAAGATGAGACACACAGCCTAACTCGATGCCCCAGCCCATCATAAAATAAATACCCAAATGTAAGCCCTTGCGCATAGTGGGGTCCCTCTTAAACGCGGCTGCCTCAAGCGTTAATCTGAGCCGCGATAGTGTCAGTGTCAGCAGCAGTACACGCTCCGGGAATCGTCAGTTGTAGTCAGACACGTGATTCCTATCCTCGCTAGACTCAGGACTGATAAGGAAATCGGGACTTAATTACACGAGGGGGTGTGTAAATTCAATTTGATTAAGCGAGGGAACCCGATAACTGATACAATCCCCCACCTACCCAAGACGAGTAGATTGTAAAATGTGAGGACAAGCATTTCTAAACAATTGAGCAGACACGTACCTCAACAGCAAGACTGCCTCGGGCACATGTTTGCGCCATGGTATGGACAGAGGAAACTGATCATGCTCAGGCGGTTATGTAAACTTCCTGGTTCACGAAGAGAGGTCACATGATTACTCACGTATTCAAACAAAATGGAAAGCTCCCGGGCTAAGGACAACGTGTACGCTCCGGAAGTGATGTGCGAGGAGTCAAGATGTGTAGTTCCCAAGACTCCCTCTGTGGCCAAATGTATTACTAGGTGTCGTGAGCCTGCGGTCGATCATGGAACCAAGTCAGAAAGTAGGGTGTACTTTAAATAGTCCCAGCCAAGCAGCTATCGTGGGTACAAGTAGCAGAGAGGCGTTTCATGGAGAAATCAAGATAAATAAAAAAGTGTAACGTCCATTAATAAGTCAAGACAAAAGAAACAAGCACAAGCGCACGCCTCGCGCGGCAGCAAGGGGAGAAAGGAGGGGGCCTGCGCGATTCCCTTGCGGGAGCGAGCAGCAAGGCGCGATAATTGCTACCATATGGCGCCAGCTGCTCGCTCCCGCAAGTGAATCGCCAAACGTGCACGCGTTGCCATTGAAGGCAATGGAACGCGTGCACGTTTTTGGCTGAAAAGCCGAAGCGATTCCAAAAGGTCTTTTTGCCTATGCAGCGCATGCGCGCTGTGTAGGCGAGACCTAAAAATGATACAATAAAAAAAAATAAAAAAAAGTTATCGCAAATCAAAATTGTGTGGTCTCCAAATGAGCATAATTTTGGCCCAGCAGTCACAGTTGCTCCTCAACCAGGATGCAAGTGGCTGTGTGTGCATTTCAACAATTGTCATTATTTGGACCAACCATTAAATCCAAATCCCAGAACTTGCAGAAAGAAATCCACATTGTAATTTGTTCTCGAGTGTCAGTAATTGATAATTATAGTGATGGCTTTATATATTACATATTTTTTTAAAAACAAACTGATTTATCCTTTAGATAAGTTTAATTTGATCTATGTTGGAATTCTGATGCCAGTCTGCCTCTTTCCTTTAGCTCTTTGGACAAATGTGTAGCAAATTGGGGTCCCTTACCGCTTAGTTGGGTGTAGGATGGTGTAAGTGTTGGGCCATTTTGCTGCTAACGAGTTTATATGACGTGTTTTTATAAAACTAAGTGTGCATTTCAATGGGAAAAACTATTTCAGCGGAATTAAAAGCATAATGTTAGTTCACAGTTTGAGTAGATACTTTAAAATAATCTGAAATCTGTTGTAAAATTTAAAAGCAACATTTGTATTAAAACAATGAGGAATTTGAAACTTAAGGCAGGACCCAGTTGCCAATGCTTTTACCATGACACCGACTCATCACATGGCCTTGCTGGAGGCATAGCTTCTGAGATCACTGCTTAAATAGCAGTACCTGCTACAGAAAGCTATATTTGGTAGAATGACATAGAAGCAGTTTTGTTTCACTCTATGCTTTTTGGATTCCAATCACATTTAAATTCTTTTTATTGAAATTGTTTATTTTTCTAGCTTTTGCTCCTTAGCTGTACCTTCTTTCTGCTCATTGTTTCCATGCTGACTCTCCAACAGATGCCTTCCTTCTGCAGTAGAATTTGCAAAAACTATCATTCCCAGTGTGAGTTTTGTGTTCCTGGCTCCTAAACATAGATCTACTGATCAAGAATACTATGTAAATGCAAACCGCTCACAGAAAGAATTTCCCTGCACACCTAGCTCCTGTTCTGAATAATTGAGCCATATTGATATCAGGTGGGTGTGAGGGAATGGGGTGTATTATATGGTGTGGTTGTGCGACCTCACAATTTAATACACTTACCAACCCCTTTATGACCCTTGGGTTTCATTTGTCAAACCTTCAGCTCAATCATGGGTAGGTGTGACTAAGCAGCAAGGCTTACCCAAATATATAGTATAATTAGTTTGTCTCCCCCGCACTTAGACTGGAATTTGGTCATAAGTGGGTGGATCTTTAGGTTGCGAAGAAACATCCATGATTTAATGTCTTTGAGTGTTTCTTTGGTGGCAAATAACCTGGGAAGGATACTTGGATATAGCTGTGTATCACCCACGTAGAGGTGGTATGGGATGTTAGACTCCATGAGAAGTGGGGTCTGAAATCCCAGTGAGTGCAGCACCAGGGGAATCGCTCAGAGTGCAAGAGATCTGCAGTGGCGGATACTGGATCGCGATTTGGTCCGCGGCAGACCCCTCTCCTTTTCTCTCCCAGAGCTGACAATGGTGACAGATGCCTTGCTCCTGGAATGGGGTGGCCATCTGGGGGAGGTGAAGATCAAAGGACTCTGGTCTCTGTTTGAGACCCAGGTCTACATCAACCTGTTGGAGTTGCAGGCTATCCGTGTGGAATTGAAAACCTGCCTGCCATCCATCAAAGGGAGGCTGGTGCAGGTATTCATGCACAACACAACCACTAGGGCGAAGTAGGATTGTGGGCTCTGTGCCTAGAGGCCCTGCACCTTTGACATTGGCTACATCGTCAGGACATCTTCTTGGTTGTACAACACCTGGTGGGATCTCTCAATGCCAGGACAGACAAGCTCGGCCATCGATGCCTTGCGGGCCACGAATGGCATCTATACCCGGAGGTGGTGCAAGGTTTCTTTTGCGATTGGGAAGAACCTTGGCTCGATCTGTTCACCACTTCTGAAAACAAGCAATGTCACCGCTTTTGCATTTCCAAAGTGGCTCTCGCTCTGATACTCGTTCCTCTTGGAGTGGAACTCTGGGCTCCTATACGCCTTTCCTCCGATCCCACTTTTGCCCCAAGTCCTCAAAAAAATCCGAGCTGACCGGTCCAACTCATCCTATTGTCTCTGGACTGGGCATAGATGTTATGGTATTCCGAACTTCTGGTCTTGAGTATCTGTCCTCCGATCAGGCAGACTCTTTGGGAAGATCTCCTATCACAGCAGCAGTGCCGGGTCTTTCATTCTAACCTGCACACGCCCCATCTACATACTTGGAGATTGAGCAGCGACAGTTGAGTGTTTTCGAGCTTCCTCCCGAAGTTGTTGTTATCCTGACAGACGTCCCTCAACCAGATCTGTATATGCCTGCCATTGGGACAGGTTTATGGACTGGTGTTCAGACAAGCACGTTCATCCACTTCATGCTAAACTGGCTGAGGTATTACTGTTTGTGTTATGGTTGGCCCAGCAAGACTTTGCCCTGGGCACTGTTAAGGGATATTTATAGTCTATATCTGCTTTTCGCGGTTGCCGGTTCAGCCTTCTCTATTAAAGCCACCTGTTGAGACTCGTTTCTTGAAAGGTTTGCACAACTTGTTTGTCTTCTTTCATTGTGCTCCAGTGGGACTTTAATTTGGTTTTGACTTAACTGATGTGTTCTCACTTTGAACCAAGGCATACTTGCCCTCTTTGACTTTTGACTCTTGAAATTGTCTTTTTGGTGTCTGTTACATTGGCCCTGAGAGTGGGCGTGCTTCAGTTCACTACCTTCTACCAGGACAAGCTGGTTCTCCGAATGTGTAGCTCCTTTCGCCCCAAGGTAGTGGTCCCTTTTCACGTTGGTGAGACTATCACCATTTCTATGTTCTTAGCTTCCCCACACCCCTCTAAAGAGGAGGAGAAACTCCATTGTTTGGATCCAAAGAGGGCTATTAGTTTTTATATTGATCCTACCAAGGACTACTGGCTGGACAATCTGCATTTTACTGGATTCTCTGGAGCAAAGAAAGAAAAGGCTGTGCCAAAGAGGACCATCTCTCGATGGATTGTACTATGTATTAAAATCTACTGTGCGTTGTTAAAGAAACAGCCTCCAGAAGGATTGGGGGCTCACTTCACCAGAGCCAAAGCTGCGATCACTGTTAGCATAAGGAGTGCCAGTCCTCAACATTTGTCAGGCGGCTATGAGGGTATTGTTCCACACATTCACAAGACAATCTGCAGATGGTTCTGTCGGATAAAGCAATTTCTTTGTAAACCAATAGCTAATATATTAAAAGGAACACACAAAGAGAATATTTCTTAGTTCAAACAATTAATGTATTATTCTTTTGTATATGGCTGTCACAATCTTTTTTTTTATCAACCGATAAACAAAGGTACAATAGGTAAGTGACTTTTCGTGAGTATGTGACAAAGGTGACCAGGTGATGTCATGTGAAGATTATGAGAAACAAGGGGAAACATACAATATAGCAAATAAAATAAATGAATCTCTGTCCTATTACAATTTATCACTCATTCTCAGTCACCCTAGTGCAAATCCTATTTCAATTTCAGGGGCGAGAAAATGTAGGACATGAGTCTGGTGTGGAGCATCGACGTTTGGACCCAAGGTGTGCGTAACTAAACCAACGTCACGGCGGGTCTTCAGGACAGTACAAACGGAGGACAGCCTACATTGGGCACAGTAATGGAAAATCTTTTAGGTGTGTTTCAAGAAAAGGATTTGTAAATAAGGTGGTCATGATGACCTACCAAATATAGTGGTTCTTGTTCCCACTTATGCGGTCTTTAGTAACGCAAATGGCAGCGAATACGTCCGAATCCACAATCCGGTTGGACTCTGCAACGAGAGTTATGATTCAAAAACGTAAGAATACTTGGCATTCAAAAAAGATGCACGTTGCATGTAGCTAAGCGTGGCCTACCTTTTCTTAGGGGACGCTTATTTATGTACGGTCTCTTCTCAGTAAGCCGACTTGGACGGTTGCTGGTCCACACGGACACGACGCTCAACCCTTATCGAAAGGTTCATCATTACGGCCACCCTTCTCTACACAGTACGTTTGAAGAACCATCAGTTACATCTTGGATTTCAGTTCTTGGAGCCGCTCATTTATGGGCTTTAGACCCATAACTTGGCATGTTAGAGTGCTACATTTGATGTACCTGGACGCTTTATATCCCAATCTACCCATACATACCTTCGCAGATATAGTTGATCGAGAAGTATTTCCATCGTTTGACCGTGTTACTGCGGCGTCTTTAAACCTGGGCTCAAGCATCCTGCTCCTTTTGCCCATGAACGTTTACACTCTTTACAACATTTGGCTTTGTGTGATCTCCTTTATCGCTGTGTCCTGTTTTGGTTATCTTTTGGAATCATTGTGGCTTTCCTGATGGTGTAGTGCACGCCGAAACGCACGTAGAAGATCCATCACGTAGCCACCTGATGTACATGTCTAAAATATTTTCTTTTTGTGATATAAAGTGTTTTTTGAAAAATATACCATGAATATCTGCTTCTGTGTTTTTTGTTAATATTTTTGTTTGTTCATTGCACCTTGTATTCTGTAAGTCCTGTTGAGATGTTGTTTATATGTATGTGACTAGGAAAATGATGATACACGTACTAGAATGATTTTAAACTTTGTGTTAAATAAATGAATTTTTAAATACAGTGTTCACTGAGTCCCTAATATCATGTTCGAAGTTCGCTTGGTCTGTATATTGTCATAGACCTACAGTTGCCTTGGGGTTCTTTTTTCAATTGTGTTATTTCCCTGCCCTAGGAATCTTCATTTGCAACAGGGGCTCCTTGTTCTTTGATTCTACAAGACCTGAGCGCACCAGAACGCTTTGCATAGAGGATTATAACATATCAGTGATTTAGAGCACTCAGAAGGCAGCGAAACATATATGTAAGGGCAGAAGACCTGTTAATCTCGGTTTCCCAAGTTATAGGGAATTGGAGTAGTTAAAATGAGATTAGTTATCTTACCAGGCTTGAAGCTTACCTGCTGTGTTTCTGTATTTTGGTAGAAAAATCAGTGTGCGCCGAGCATTGAAGGTGGGAGGTACAGTGAAGTGGTTAGACACTGAAAGACTAACATTTCTGTGACTCTTTTGGTCCTTGTCCTGTCTACCTTGTAATCAAGACACGTTCTTCCAGAAGAAGTGTCTGAAATGGTTTGAGGGCGATGTGCTCTGTATATTATTTCTTATAGGAAGGTTGCACCTTACTTTGTTATATTTACAAAGAAATGGCATTATTTTTTATTTATGCTTTGTAATGCATAATACAGAACAAACTCTAAATTGTATATTAAGCATATGTGATTAGTTTTATGTGCAGCCTTTTTGATTAGCGAACTAAGTCATGCATCTGCCTCCACTTTGTCAACACTGTTTTGAGCTATGAGCTTGGGCTGAGCGTGTAATATACTATTTAGTTCTTGAAAGTGGTCATCAAGCTTATTTTCTTCACTTCTTTTGCCAGACGGATCAGCTTGATGCCTGTGAAAACAGACACGTCGAACGTCCCTCAAACAATTCTCACGCCACCCTCTTCAGAAACAACCACCCCTGGTAAGACTTCATTTTAGATTTCTTTATTTTCATACTAAGTTTATTTCATTAGTCAGTGGTTTTAGTGAAAATACCATTTATAGGTGTTTGCTTTGAGGCAAACAGTGTTTTATTGTGCCAGCTAACCGATGTTCAAGCCTCAAATTTATTTAATTACAGCTCAAGTTTTTAAAAAATTTCTTAAGTAGTTAAATACTCTTGGAGGAGGGGCAGTATTTTCTTTTGCTCTTTCCCTAACCTTTAGGGCATTGTAAGGTTTAGAACCATTGCTGTAGGACTTAGCAGCTGTCCTGAAATGATTAGTGTAAGAAATTGGGTGGCAGTTTCAAAGGATGTGAGTTCTTCGCAAATAATATATTTGCAATTTTCTTGTTCCTGGGAACCAAGTACTCCATTTTACACTTGACTCTTTTAGATAGCGAATCAGAATGGTCTAAGGTCTACTCGGTAGAGTTGGTGTGAGCTCGCAATAGCAATTCGCTGGCATGCAACAACAATTCTCAGATTGTCTAGTCAGTGCTTTTTCTTTTAAATAGGAAAATTACTTTTATTGCGCACACGCCTTAATAATATGGATTGAATTACAATTATGTACATCTGGTAGATGGAGGTTCCTTAAGTGAAACGCTCATATCAAATTACCCCTCTGATGGGTTCTGAACACCATAATCCTTATCCCTTCACCCCTCGCACCAGGTCGAACATCCCAATATAAAGGGGGTGTCAGTGTGTGTGTATATATATATATATATATATATATCATGATGCCTGCTGGCTTTGTCAAGAACTCACCACATCAATGTATATAAGGTGGGCCTGCTGACTCCGTCAAGGTGTCGCCACGTTAATAAAACACCTACATGTTACACTTTGTTCATGTATGTACCATTAAAATCAATGGGGACTATAACCATACTCGAATGCATTCATTATAAGCATTGCAAGGTTCATCGGTAAGCTTGGCAGTTTAAGTAAAACTGTGTTGGAGTCGTTTTTTCAGTGTCTGCAGGCCACATAATATAGCCATATACCCAACCACAAGAGGTCCCTGCACTCTAGAAGTCGACAGCGTAACAATCTAGCTCTGAGAGTGCTCATTGATTGCAAACCTCGCCCGGGATAATAAATTCAATGTCCTAGGAGACTTAAGGGTAAATTTCCCTAAAATATTCTTGGAGGAGGCTGCTTTATATCCTGCAAACTGCCACAACTCATTGGCCAACCGATTGCAGTGCACCTGCCCCTCCTTGGGGAACCTCAAGAAAATAATCCCAACTAGCCAAAGCAAATGTTTGAGTGGCTACACCGCTTTTGATTGCAGCCTCGTGCCGCCTCCATTTCCTTATGTATGGGTGCTCTGGTCCCACCCCGGGCACCCATGGATAATGCTGCATTAGTTGGGTGCTGCAGGGACAACCCCAAGGCCCTAGCAGCCAAGCCGGTTACCCTCTGTGCCTTCCGGGTGACGCACTGGAGCTGCAACACTCTTGGGTTGCCAGTAATCCTCCTTGTGAGCTGCCACCCCAGGTGGGAGCAACGCAGCTGCAGTTTTGGTGGTTGGACGAGAGCCTCAATACTTTCTTCTCCCGCCAGTAGGCGGGGGCAAAGCAGATGCACTCATTATTACTCCGGGGATGGGGATCACCAGGGCTGGTTGTTTCCTGTACCAGCCCATCTTTGTTCTGGTTCCTGGGACCAGCTATTGCTGCGCCTGTCCCCAGGGAGATAAGGGCCATGTAGGCAGAAATCACAAAAGGGAGGGGAGCCCACACTCTCCCACTCCCTAAAGGGAAATAATTAAATGATATAAATCCTCATTGCACCGACCCCAGGACCCTGGCCCTCCCTGGGGTATTACAAAGAAATTAGAGGAGCACCACAAATTAATTTTTCTTTCTTTTTGCAAGAGTCTTTAAATTAGCAGATCTCTGGCCCTTTGGATTCATTTTAGTCAACTTTGCCTCCTCTTGCTCCTGGCTTTTAAACTGATGCAGTCAGTCAGTAGCTGGATTTGCTGGCTCCCTGCGCCATCCTTCTCTTTGTGACTCCTGGTGCTCCTATCCTGCTGGTGGGGGCAACTTGTGCAGCCCCTTTGCAACCAGCCAGCAGAACACCTTCCTGTCTGCCCACCCCAGGACCTTGAGCCTCTTTACGGTCTTGCAGAGCACCTGTCGAAGGGCAGTGTAGTCTAGGTCTTTCCCTTAACTGGTTTCTGGGGGGCCATAATGGGGTCAGAGCCACTGGCCCAGGATAGACCTATCGTAATCGGTCCCTAGTCTATCCTTGCAGGGCATCAGGTGGCTTCTCCTTCGAGCTGGGCATCCTTTTCACTGTCTTTGACTCCCCAGGACCAGTGTTTTCCAAACAGTCTCTCCTTTTTGCAGGAGATTTTAAGGGGGGTTGGAGGTGAAAGCTTTAGGGACCAGGCACTCCTGGCCAAACCAGCGATGCCACATCATCCTTCCACCCCTGTCCCAACCCTCCTGAATAGCATTCTGTGGCCATCCAAAATGGCGACTGTAAGAAATTGGGCTGTTGATTGACTGAGGTGTAAGCCCTGGTCAAGCAGCACCACAATCCTTGTCAGGGTAGGACACAAGCAAAACCTGTGCTTGCCCCCCTGGTAGCTTGGCACAGAGCAGTCAGGCGTAACTTGTTTAAAGTATTTGTCCAACACTTCAAACAGAAACCGTGAAAACACAACACAAAAGGAGCCCACAACAGTGTAAGAAACATTGAGTAGATGTTAATAAATAGAACAAGACCAAAATGACAAATCCAATTAGTTGAACCAGAGATATTGGATTTTAAAGTTTTTAGTGCAAATAGCGCCCGGAGGCATAAAGCTCCAACTGTCGATCTGGTCGCGCCAGACCGGGACAAAGTCAAGGTCAGACCGAGCGCAATGGAGTGCAGGCGGCTACAGGGACCAACTTAGGCCTGCTGAACAAAAGTACCCTGAATCCTGGTTTGCGCAGCATTGGTCTGATCTGCTGCGCATGGTGCAGACAAGGAGGTGCTCAGTTCCAAGATACGGCGAGACTGCGATGCGAGGGCTGTTGTGTCTTCGTCAAAGATCCTGTTGACCGGGCTTGTAATGCAAAGTGCGGCGCGCAGTCAGGGAGATGCGTTGGTTCTGAAGAGCTGTGATGCGCCGCCGATGAGGGATGTGAGAGCCTATGCCGCAGATGTGTTGTGCGAAAAAAACAATTGATGGACAGAATACTGCACAATGTCAAACATTCACCCCAATACAGAGATCTGGGCTTAAATCCATCGTTTCTTTGCTCCCCATGCCATTCCAGTTCAGACCCAGCCATATGCAAATCAGTCTTGACCCTGTTCCCCATGGGAACAGTCTAGCCCTAACTGCCAGGCCAGGTCCTCCCTGGACTTGGAAACAAGCATCCTGGGACCGGTTTCGGGGCATCACCACTCATCAGCCAGGCTAGCTTGCCTCCAGTGGCATGGAGAGCATGGGACCCACGTCTGGGGATACCCGTCCCTCTCGGGGTGACAAATGCAAAAAGAACAATTGATGGACAGAATGCTGCACAATGTCAAACATTCACCCCAGTACAGAGATCTGGGCCTAAATTCATTGTTTTTTTGCTCCCCATGCCATTCCAGATCTGAAGGCGATGTGGGTTCTTGCAACTGGTCCAATCCACGCAGGATAGGAGATGCTGTGGCTCTTATCTGGGTTGCGCTGCACAGAAGAGGAGATGCAACGATTCAGCTGGATCCACAGAGGCTAGCAAAGCAGCTTAAAGCCCACTTGTAAGGATCCAGGACTGGGGTGGCACCGCTTGGCAGGGTAGACTCCGATAAGAGTCCAGGTGCAGATGCAAGGTTGTTGGAAGCCTGTTATGTCCCTGAGGCTTCAGATCAGGAGGCCAGTCAACTAGCCCTTGGAGTTGTTCTGGATTCAAGAGATACAAGTCCAGTCCTTCTCTTCCATGCAAGAGGGCAGCAGCGTGGCAGTCCAGCAGAGTGGCAGTCCTTCCTAGCAGAGTATCCACAGGTCCAGAAGTGTGCTGAAGAGTAGGTGTCTGAGGTCTTTCTTTTATACCCTAGTGCCATGGTTCTGGAAGGTGGGAGAAGCTAGACCGGATCTTTGAAGTGCATGGAATTCCCTACCTACCCTGGCTCCAAGTTGGATGAAGTGACAATGCAGGGCGGTAGGCCCTTTATGTGAAGACAGGACACCGCCTATTCAAGTGTAGGTGGGGCTGTGCCCAGCACCTCTCTCCCATCCTGCCAGTGATGGCCCATCCAGTCAAACCTAAGCTTCCATTGTGTGTGGCTGTCTAGGAGGAATACACAAAGCCCATCTGTCAGCTACTCCCAGTCATGTGACCCAGGCAGGCTGCAGGCACCAAATAGCTAAGGCAAGAAAATGCCAACTTTCTAAAAGTGACATTTTCAGAATTGTAATTTAAAATCCGACTTCAACATGAGTTGGGATTTTTAATTAGGATTCCAGAGAAACCAAACATTGGCCAACTTATCTCTTCCCATTTTGAAACACACGCATGAAATGTAATAACGCAACTCCAATGTTATCCTACGGTAGAGATCAGCCTTGCTGTAGTGAAAAACCAATTTAAGGGTTTTTCCCTACCAGGAAATGTAAAACTTAAAAGTACATGCCCTACTTTTTAATTACATTGTACCCTGGTCTCTGGGCTGTCCAGGGCCTACCCTAGGGATGACTTGTATATTTATTAAAAAGGAAGGTTTGGGTCTGACAAAAGATTTATTTTGCCAGGTTTAAATGGCAATTTAAAACTGCCCACACAGCCTCTGCAATGGCTGGCCTGAGCTATGTTTAAAGGGCTGTAGGAAGCTGGGTTTCTGTTGCCCTGTTTGCCAGACAACTGATGCACCTTGACTTGATGCGCCCTGGGTCCCTGCCAATCAGGTTCCCAGGGCCTGTGTTTTTTCCCCAAAACTGTACCTTGTACCCCCAATTGGCACCTCTCTGGCCATATGTCAGTCCCTTGTAAAAGGTACCAAGGGCACTGTGGCCAGGGAAAGCCTCTAAGGGCTGCAGCACTTACTGTGCCACCCTTAGAGGCCCTGTACCTTTACACACACACACTGCCATTGCAGGCTGCATGTTTTGGTGCAGAACAAAGTGAAGAGTCGACATGGCACACATCCCTATGTGCAATGCCTACAACCCACTGCCCTTGCATAGATCAGTCACCCTTCTAGCTGGGTGCACCATACCAGTGGTGAGGATACAGGTGCATGAGCCCTGTACCCCTACAGTGTCTAAGTCCATTCTTAGACATTGTAAGTGCAGTGCTGCCATTAAGTATATGGTGCTGGGAGGTTGTCATTACGAACTCCACAGCAGCATAATGGCTGCACTGAAAACTGAGAAGTTTGGTATCAAACTTCTCAGCACATTAAACCCACACTGATGCCAGTGTGGGATTTAATGAAAAATGCACTCAGAGGGCATCTTAGAGATGCCCCCTGAAAAACGACCAGCCTCTGGTCGGTTCCCTGACTGGTACACACCAGCCTGCCACCACGAGACATGTTTCTGGACCCCTAGGGTGGGAGTCTTCGCTCCCTGGGCCCAGAAACAAAGCCTTTCCTGGGCGAGGTTTTCACACCTCCCCCAGGCCAGGAAGAGCCATCTGTGGCAGGGGAGCTTCAAAGGCCTTGCAGCCTTTGTAATGTGACCCCCAGCCTCTCCTGCTATCAGAAGCAGGCCCCCTTCCTGTCTCCCCTCCTTTTCGGCGGGAAGACGTGCGGGAACAATTAGGCAGCCCAGGTGTGCCCACCTCTGCCAACCCCACCCCTCAGGTGCGAGAGGCGAGGTGAAGCCCACTCTTCAGTGCCCGCCATCTTGCAGATGGCAGGCACTCCCCAATCAGGATTAGGAATTGTGCTCACTCCCCCACGTGGGGTGAGCACACCAAGGGTGTAGTCACCCTAAGGTCAGTAGCCCATTGGCTACTGACCTCAAGACCCCCTAAAACGCCCCCTAAATACAGTATTTAGGGGGCAGCCCTGAACCAAGAAGGCAGACAAGAAATCAGAAGAAGAATAGGACCAAACGGCAGTGCCGAAGCTAACAAGAGGACGACGCCCACTGACTTGGCCCCAGCCCTACTGCCTGTCCCCACCTCGAACCTGCTCCAGCGAAATCCCGGTGTGTTCTGCAGCCAGCAACCTTGAGAAACCCAGAGGACCTGCCTGCCTTCCCTCCCAAAGACTGTCTCCCGTGAACACCGGATTTGTTCATCAACAGACTCCAGCTCCGCAAGGATCCGCGTGTCTGCACCACTCTACACCCGATTCCCACGGCCCGAGTTCGAGTGGCCCAATACCAAGAGGAGGTCTCCCCGGCGATCCTGACCCGAGATCCGGTGATCCCTGACCTGCCTCAAGCCTCCAACCGACGCCTGCAGCCTCAAACCGGAATGTCCCCCCAACCGCAACCAGGAGCTGGTAAGAAGATCCGTCCCTAAAAGTCACCCCTGCACCAGACGCCTCACGGCCTTGGGTGGCCCAACCGATGGTGCCTAACCAACCCCCAGCATCCCAACTTACTTCTCCAAGTGGTGGTCTCATCCAGAAGACCTTCGTCCCAGAGTCTGCAGTGTTTGCATACCGGAGACTCCCCATTGAAAGCTACAGGGTGCCCGACGCCAAAACAGCACTCTGCACCCGGCTGCCCCAGTGCCGCTGAGGGTGCACCTTTTGTGCTGGCTTGAACCCCCATTTGCCCTGAGCTTAAGTCCAGGAGCTTTGCTCCCACAACCCAGTGGCCTGCTCGTCAGCAGCCACCAACCGGAGGCCCCCTATCCCTCATTGGATAACATTGGGCCTCAGTACTCTGCACCCGGCCGCCCTAGTGCCGCTGAGCGTGTAACAAGAGTGCATCCTTGACCCTGGGGGACCCCTGAGTCTAACCCCAGAATACCAACTCCCACAACAAAGTACTTACCTGTTAATCGATAACACTATTTTCCTCCATAGGATAACATTGACTGTTTTTCTATGAAAAGTTTCTACGTGTGGAGTTGGAAAACCTAAGAAATCCTTTTAAAATTGTACTAAATAACAAAAACACTTTTACTCACCTGTTTACAGGAAATGTCCCAGTGCAGTATCCAGGTATACTATACTGTGTAAGAAAAGTAATCTGCAAAGTAATCTACTGGTCATTTTACTAAAAAGCCTATACAAAGTATATGTACTGTATTTCCAAAGCATTGCATTTTCAGTAACAATACTGTAATCAAAACAAAGTGCAAATACAATTGCAATCCAAACTGTTATAACTGCATTACTACTGTAAAGTATTTATTGCTTACCTGTGCGAGGCTTGTTTGGTTCTAGAAAAATTAAATAACTAAGAATATTTTTATACAAAAACAATTGGTCTGAAGTTCAGTCGTTGAGTGTGTGAATTCATTTGCTGACTGAGTGTGTACAACAAATGTTTAACACTGTCCTCTGATAAAGCCTTACTGCTCGACCACACTACCACAAATAGAGTGTGAGGTGCTATATACTTTACCTCTGCCTACCTTTTGGGTTCCTCTGGACTGTGCACACTATACCTCACTTTGGTGTAGTATATACAGAGCCAGCTTCCTACAAGGGCTACTTAAGTGGGTGGCACAATCCGTGCTGCAGGCCCACTAGTAGCAATTTACTGGCCCTGGATACATGTAGTACCACTTTATTAGGGACTTATTAATAAACTAAATATGCCAGTTGTGGATAAGCCAATACTAACTTGTTTCAAGGAGAGAGCGTGATCACTTTAGCACTGGTTAGCAGTGGTAAAGTACATAGTCCGAAGGTCAACAAAAACGAATTCAACAACAAATAGGAGAAGGAAGGCAAAACGTTTGGGGTGATCCTGCAAAATGGGCCAGGTCCAACAGTGACTTCAAGTTTTCTCTGGAAAGAGCTTCTCTGAGGACCTCAGTTACACCCCTACTCGACATCACTGCCTGTTCAATCACTGATAATTGCCCCTTTTGTGTGGGGAGACTTGGTTTTCCTCAACTGGGAAGCAAAGTAATTAACTTTGCTCCGGGGGGAAAGGTGGGGGGGGGAGCTAAGCAAGAGAAGTAGGACAATTTCTGAAATCCCATAAGTTGTGAATGTAATGTGTTGTGAACTGCAAATACAAACTGAGTGTGCATGTTTTAACCCAGTTTGATACCTTGCTGGAACCTATAGGCTTAAGTGGAGCGGAATTGTGCTTTTAGCACAGTTTACACCTATATGTATCATACAGTGAAAGCACTATAGATTTTCCAGGAAGCTCTACAGATCTACATTATGAATGCCGGATTCATATTATAAGGCCTAGCCCAGATCAGCACCAATCCTTGCAGAATCCCTACTGCGACAGACCACCTCTGTGCAGATACTGCACTGCACACTCCAACAATAGTCTTACACACTCAGCCCACACATGCATTTACATTTAACCAGCCTAGTGCCCCTTACCCTAGCTGCACGGCAGCTGTCTTATCTTAAAATGCAGACAACAGTGGTAAATAAGCACAGTCCAAATGCTGTGAATGTACCTTGGGTGAGACTCTAGCATAAATACTAAAAAAAAAAAAAAGTCAAAAACAAAACATCCCAATTAGCTAAATGGGTGGAACCCATTTGTACAAATCACCACATACAGCTACATCTTAAGCCCATTTACTACAGGTAGTTTGGTGCAGGCCATGAATACCACCTATAGTACACCTGAGCTGGGAGGTAACTTCTCTTCCAGGGGATCCTCATCAATAGTCCTAAGCACTGAATATTCCCATCCATGTGCGGGGACCCCGGAAATAATTAAAAAAAAATTATATATGTATATATCTATCCATCTCTATATATATATATATATATATATATATATATATATATATATATATATACACATATAATTTTTTCTCATCCAAATGCAGCCCCATATAGGAGGCTAAACAATGCAATAATAAACAAACCACATCTTTTGCAATCACATATTACTCATATATATATATATATATCACAGGAAGGCGAGTATAACTCTAACTCCTTTTAATGAGCAGAGTCATGAAAGAGAACTGCAAAAGAGCAAGCATTGTTGGCCTACAGGCTGCATTGCAAACCAGTAGCATAGAAAATGAAAGCATTTGTACATAAAAACTGGCACCGTGCCTTTAAGGCAGCCATGACCCCTAGCTTCCCATCATGCCTCAGGGGTGACAGGTCAGTTGTTCTTTCCGGCTCCTTCAGTCAGGACCCTGGAATTCACAGCTCTGTCTTTTTGACTTTTTTGTCAGTAAATTCTTCTTGGATTGTGGTTTTCTACCTTTCACTTGACGTCTTTTAGGCTCTAGAGTGAGGTACAACAACTTTTTTGACAAAGTGATTTATTTTCTGTCATTATGCCATCTCTTTTTGCCATCCTGTGGCAAGAAGGCCAGTTCTGATACACATCCTGTGTGTATCCTCTGTCTCCCTGGCTCATTCACCAGAGACTTGCCAGCATTGCAAGAAGCTGTCCAGGAGAACCCTCCGGGACAGAGAGAGGATTCGGGTATATAGTCTCTCTGAAAGAGGTAGGTCTCCAGTGAGACAGAAGAAAAAGAGAGCAAGATCGACGTCGAGAAGCAAGATTCCGATCTGTTCTCCATCAGCGTCTGGATCGGTGTCGAACTTACCAGCGGCGAAGAAGACGTCATCGAAACCTTAGACGGTGCAGGCGCACCATTAGAGTTCAAGATCAAAGACGACTGTTCCAACGTCGAGTCACCAGGTAACAGACCGTCTGTTGACATCAACCCGGCGATCAACGTCGAGGAGCAGGCCTCCGTCAGCGTTGGGTGAACGCTCATCGAGGCACGACACTCCGGCGCCCCCCTCGCAGGCGGTTGGCGTCGAGGCACAAATCTCCGTAGACGATCGTCGAGGCACAAGTCTCTCAACGTCGTCTCGGCGACGATCGACGTCAAGACAGAAGACTCCGCTGGCGACTTCGCGTACTGCAACGTCACGAAAGTCACTATCACCGACTTCGAAGAAAAAGACTCAGTCGGTGTCGTCTCAGAGGTCGACGTCGAGGCACAAGACTCCGCCGCAGAGGCGATCGACGTCGAGACAAAGGGCTCCGTCGGCGTCATCACAGGGATGCTCGACGTCGAGACTAACTCCTCCGTCATCTAGACGGCGATCGACGTTGAGGCACAGATCTCCCCTCGAAGAGAGGTTGACGTCGAGGCATCAGGCTAGATCCTTCTCGCGTCCCGTGAGCATTTCTCCGTCTCCATCACCGACGTCGAGGGCAGGATCTCCAATGCTGGTTCATTCAGTGACTCCACGATCAACGTCAAGACACTCACCAGTCGGCTTTGACCCATCGCACTGTTTCAAGACGTTCTTCGTCGTAATCCTCAAGATCACCTGAGGTGGTTATCTCGACGTCGAACAGTCCGACTTCGTCACCTGAACGCCCCCGTTCACCTGAAGCTCCTGCAAGGGAAGAGAGACCAAAATCGCCATCGATACACCTATCTCCTAGATGGATGTTGCCTCTACATCACTGGAAAAAATCGGACACAGCACAAGCACGAGATAATCGGGACTACTCCAGTCCTTTGCACAGATCTCTTTTAACCTGACTGGTGCAAGCGGTAGATCTTTCCCCTACTACTCCACCTAGGGGTCGAGATCGGACACGTACTCCTGCACCTTCCTTAAGAAGGAGATCCAGGTCCCGAGGTAAGAGGAGAAGACACAGATCTCCGACACCCTCTTCCAACCAGTCTTCAAAGAGGGACTACTCCCCTACCCTTACAGACAGCCCACCGTCGAGGATCTCTCCGGTGGTTGACGTCGGAACCTTTCAGGATGTTCTGGCGAGAGGGGCGAATAAACTGAATAGCGCTATGCCCACTCAGCAAAGTTCATCCTCAGTGATCTTTGAAACTTTACATCAGAGGTCAGCAGCCAGACCTTTTTTTGCCTTTGGTGCCGGGACTGCTTCAACCGGTGATGGACACTTTCCTTACGCCGGCGACTCTTAAGACCGCGCCTGCGAGGATCTTAAAGAAATGCAGACCCCCGGAAGAGGATCCATTATTTCTCAGATCTGACCCGCCTCCGGACTCCGTGATTATCGCTGCTGCCAAAAAGACCCATGCAGTGGCCTCCTCATCAACAGTCCCACCTGATAAGAGAGCAGGGCACAGGATGTGTGGGGGAGAAAGGCCTGTGGCACGTCAGCTTCCATGCTGAAGGTCTCCAGCGCCTCAGCACTATTAGGGCGCTACGATAGATCTTTGTGAGACTTCCTTCAAAGATTTACAGAAAAGTTGCCTAGAGAAGATCGCAGGGATTTTGAGATTTTGCAGGAAGGCAGCTTGGTGGCGAACCTAGTTATCAGCACTGCAGCTGATGGAGCGACGCTGTCTGCACACTCCTACGCACATGGAATCTGTGCCAGAAGGTCATCCTGGCTTCGTCTGACTGCGCTAAAACCAGAAGCGCAATCCCGTATCCTTAACCTTCCTTTCTCAGGCTCATCCTTGTTCGGCGCTCACACAGATGAGGAAATGTCGAGGAGGAAGACGGAGCTTGATACCCTGAAGGCAGTCTGGCTTGAAAAAAGAAAAGAATTCAGGCGCCGTTACAGGCCATACGATCGGCGTCCCTTCCATCAGAGGGTTCAAACCCCTCACTGGCAGAGGCAGCAACATGAAGGCCAGTCGAAGTCTCATTACCAGGGCCGTTGTGCCCCTAGAGGAAGAGGAACCCCTCGTCCATCTACCGCCTCAGCGAAGACACCATCTAAGCAATGAGTGTCCGCTTCCCCCGTCGCCGTTACCCACTCCAGTGGGGGGCAAGTATTGCCAACCATCTAGAAGAGTGGCGTGGTATCACAAAAGACCAGTGGGTGTTAGCTACGCTGCAGAATGGTTACTCTCTACGTTTTCAACATCGGCCTCCCACAATCCCTCCAGTAAAAACAGCGTGCCACCAAATGAAAATGCTGCAGCAGCAAGTATCCACCCTCCTGCGAAAATCAGCCATCGAGGAGGTTCCTGTATTGCAACGAGGTCGAGGGGTATATTCAAGATACTTCCTAGTGAGGAAGAAAGGTCGGAAATCAGAATACAGACCGATTCTAGATCTTCGGACCCTCAACAAATCCATCAAAAGAGAAAAGTTTCGCATGTTGGCCCTCCATCAAATATATCCACATCTGCAGCAGGGAGATTGGATGTGTTCGCTGGACCTGCAAGATGCATACTTTCACGTCCCGATCAGTCCACACCACAGAAAGTTCCTGCGTTTTCTGGTGGGATCAACCCATTATCAGTTCAAGGTTCTGCCCTTCGGGCTGAAGTCAGCTCCTCAAGTGTTTACAAAGTGCATGGCAGTAGTGGCAGCTGCTCTACGGCGCAGAGGCATCTTTGTGTACCCCTATCTCGACGACTGGCTTCTGAAGGGTTCTTCCCCCAAAAGCGTGAAGAACCATTTTCAACAATGTCTAGCACTTTGCCACCAACTGGGCCTCCACATCAATTTCGAGAAATAGACTCCGCAACCCACGCAAAGAATTCATTATCTGGGTGCAACAATAGACTCCGCAATAGGAAAAGTGTTTCCTTCGGAGGAGAGACTGTCATCTATCACACTGAAGGGCAAGCAGATTCTACACAACAGCCTGCCTTCCGCCATCTAGTGGTTGGGTCCGGAATGGTCTGTGATTTTTTTTTTCTTTTTCTTTTCCTTCTGGGCGTTGTCGGCCACCATTTGGTGCCCCTGCATGACGTCAGATGGCACCCTGGAGGTTGTTGTGCGAGGTAACCATCTTCAGATTCTTTTTTTCTGCCGTTGGGTCTGGAAGCAATCGGGGACACTCCTATGTTTTTCAGAAAAGTCCCCCAAAAAACTCGAGATTTCGAATAAAAAACCAGCATCTAACATCGACCTCGCAAACGGAGAACACAACTGCACCCTGGGAACGACCTCTCCAATATCGAAAACATTGAGGTTCGACAAATGGCAAAGTAAGGGCCATAGAAAATACCCCTTTCAAATTCTGCCCCGAGTGCAAACACAAATTCGCACAACGCGATCCACACGACGTGTGCAACCTCTGCCTGCCCGAGGACCACAAGGACTGTGAGGCCTGCGCGGTGTTCCTGCCGAAAACCCTCAGGACATGCCGAAAGCAGAGAGAGGCCCACTACGCAACAATGTCCCAGGCACTGAAGAACCCTTCCCTGAAGGACCTAGGCCTCTCCAGCGACGAGGAGGACCAAGGAGTTCCAGCAGAATCGACGCACGAAGGATTGGACGTCGAAATTCTGGAGGGAGAATCCGAAAAAACCTGCGCCCACAAAAAGATGGCAAAGAACACAGAGAAGAAGACGGATAAGGTAAGAAACCGTACACATCCTTGGAACCGAAGGGCCACGATAATTAGGCTCAGCCTAAAGCAGCCCCAATGCCAAAGAAAAAGGCGATAGAAGGCCAGTCGCGATCCAAAGAACCCCACGGAATCCTACCAAGGGACGCCGACAAGGGAAGATCGCCCAAGGTGCCGAAAACAAGGGTCGAACACGAACCCCTGAAGGGAATTACGCCATCCTCGAAGACTGGCAAGTGCGACCAAGAAGAGAAAATCTCCGGTCTCCGACACCGAGAGAGGCTTCAAGGTCGAAAAGAAAAAGAAATGGCTCAAAGCCGAAATGGCGGAGCTCCTCCAGAAAAAGGTGTTCAACGCCTCACTCAAGGAATTCCGTATTCCTAAGATGCCTGTCGCCGACACCGACAGTGTTGAGGCCGAAGGGGTGGAAGACGCCGAAGGGGAAGAAGAGGAGATCCTCGAGTCACTTCCAACCCTCGAACCACGCGATGACGACCTCGAGGAGTACATCGACGCACCTGAAGAGGAAAAGCCTCAAACTTTCGAGGATCAATGGAATGACCTCGACACAGCCCAGAGGAGGAGATATGCGGTTATCCCACGAAGGCTTCCCTGCCAGATGACATAGCTTTCTACAACGGCCTAGTGACTACAGCAGCTGACGCTTTCGGGGTTGCCCTCGAAGAAAAGGGGGACACATGTTTTCTCTTAGAAACACTAGCCCCAGCCGACAAGGGCACACAATGCCTACCAATACTACCATGCATCCTGGATCAGGGCAAGGATGCCTTCAAAGAGCCAGCCTCAAGCAAGGGGGTGACACCAAAGGTCAAAAAGAAGTACAAACCCTATTCCAAGGACCCTAAGTATATCCAGGAAAATACAGTGCCTGACTCTATTATTGTCACCACGGCCAGGAGAAGAGCAAATCCCCTCTCCAACAGTGGACCACCTCCAGAGAAGGAAAGCAAACAGATGGATATGGTAGGCAGAAAAATGGAGAAAGAGGCAGCGACGCATTGGTGCATCGCAAACTCAAATGCCCTGCTGAACAGGTATGGACACCAACAATTGGATGACATCGAGGAGCTCATCAACAAGCTCCCGGTAGAGGACAAGAAAAGGGCAAAAGCTATTGTCCAAGAAGGTAAAAACATAGCTAACACATGTCTTAAATCAGCACTCGACGCAGCAGACACTGCCAGCAGGCAAATGTGCACAGGCACCACACTAAGAAGGCATGCAATATCCGGCTTTAAACAAGAGGTGCAAACCTCCATCATTAACAGACCGTTTACAGGAGAGGCACTATTTGGAAAGGAAGTAGATAAATCTCTCCAGCAGATTAAAAAAAGACAACCAAAGTTCAAGAGCCATGGGAGCCCTGCAACAAAGAGGTACCTTCAAAAGAGGAGGGTTTAACAGAAGAAAACCCACAGGAAGAGGAGCCTTTGTTCAGGGACAGCAAATGTCTTAACAGGGCCAAGGGAATGGTCAACAAACAAACCAACAAGCAGGATATCAAAACTGGCAACAACAGCCAAAGCAGTTCTTTCGAGGCAGAGGCCAGCCCTCTAGAAGAGGAGAAAAGGGCTCAAATTGACTCCTGCACAGAAAAGGTCCCGCCACACAACACCAGTGGGAGGCAGGATATCACGTTACCTACAACAGTGGCGAAAGAGCACCACAGACAATTGGATATTACATTTGATAAAATACGGGCATTGCATAGAGCTGACAAAAATCGCCACCATCAAACCCCCCCCACCCACCCAGGATAAAAAGTTCCTCAAATCAGAGCTCATTCAGTTAAATTCAGAAATCAAGGAGCTTCTTTAAAAACAAGCAATAGAAATTGTACCAAGGCAAGACCTTTTCAGGGGAAACTACTTCACCGTATTTCCTAGTTCCCAAACAGGACCTCTCGCTAAGGCCAATCCTGGACCTAAGGTTCATAAACAAATTCATTTTAACGCAACATTTTAAAATGGCTACACTCTAAGAAATAATACTGCAAATTCAAAGGGGAGATTACATGGCAACAATGGATCTCAAGGACGCCTATTTACACATCCCCATGAACGAAGGCCACAGAAAATATCTCCGGTTCCTACACAAGGGAACACACACTACCAGTTCAAAGTACTCCCTTTCGGAATAAAATCAGCACCACGTGTCTTCACCAAGTGCCTAGCTGCAGTCGCTGCGCACCTGCGAAAGGATGGAATACACGTCTTCCCTTACCTAGACTGGCTTATAAAAGCAGACACAAAACAAAAATGTCTCAGCCATGTTCAGACAGCAATCCACACGCTCCAAGGATTGGGATTCTCAAGAAATCCTCCACAAGGCCAGAAAAAGAAAAAACATTCTTAGGTGCAAGACTCAACTCAAAACTCGCACGGGCTTACCCTACACAAAAGAGGATACAAGCCATCAAACACCTCTACCCGAAGGGTCAATCTCTGACACTGAGGAGAGTCCTGAAGCTCATGGGCATGATGGCGTCATGCATCCCACTCATTCCTCATGCCTGCCTCCATATGCGCCCCTTACAGGAATGGCTTTCCAACAACTGGTCACAAGCCACAGGGAGTTGAGAGGATCTAGTGGTTGTTACGCACAGACTGCAAGCAGAAATACAATGGTGGGCATCCAAGAACATAACACAGGGCAGACCTTTCAGAAACCCAACTCCGTCTGTGACAATCACAACAGATGCATCCCTCAATGGATAGGGAGCGCACTTCCAACAACTGAAGATACGAGGCCAGTGGAACGACCTCAACTCCATAAAACACATCAATTACCTGGAAATGAAAACCGTATTCCTCGCATTGAAAGCGTAACAGAAACACATTTGCAAGAGGACTGTCTTGATTCAAACAGACAATACCTCCACAATGTTTTACCTCAACAAACGGGGAGGTATGAAATCATTCCCGCTAAGCAAACTAGCACAACGGATCTAGCAATGGGCAATTTCTCATAGGATCAATCTGCAAACAATACACCTACCAGGAATATACAACACAACAGCAGATCTACCGAGCAGGCAGAACAACTTCTCCCACAAGTGGGAATTGAAGCACAATACAATACATCTTGAAACTCTGGGGGAACCCAGAGATAGACGTGTTTGCTACAATACAGATCAAGAAATGCCAGTTCTTTGCCTCTAGGTTTCTTCACCACCTGTCAAGGGGAAATGCCCTGTCACTAGATTGGTCAGGGACATTTGCATACGCTTTTCCACCAATACCTCTAATCCAAAGAGTTCTGGAAAAAGCAAGACAACCAGGGACAAACCTAATTCTCATTGCTCCACCATGGGCCAGAAAAACATGGTACTCAAGTCTGCTAGAACTGTCCAAAGGACGAATAATCAAACTCAGAGCGGACAAGGACCTACAAACAATGCAACAGGGCCAAATCTTCTACCCGGAGCCAGCGACGCTACTCCTAGCGGCCTGGCACCTGAAAATGTAGAGTTTGGTCACCTAAACTTGCCTCAGCGAACAATGGAAATTCTAAAGGAAGCAAGAAAACAAACGACAAGACAATGCTATGCTGCAAAATGGAAGCTGTACACCACTTGGTGCACAGCAAACAACCGAATTAACTCAATCAACACACAAACTGTGATCATATACCTAACTCACCTCCTAGACAGTCACATCAACTACTCAAGCATAAAGGTACACCTCGCAGCCATTGTAGCTTACACCAGGGGAAAGTCATGCAAAAGCTTCTTCAGAAGACCTGTCATAAAAAGGTTCCTAGAGGGATCTAAAAGAATTGCTCCCCCAAGGACAGCTCCAGCCCCCATGTGGAGTTTAAATACAGTCCTCACACAACTTATGACAGAGCCATTTGAGCCCATGCATAAAGCAGAACTCAAGCACATCACTTTAAAGACAGCATTTCTAATTGCCATTACATCCTTAAGAAGAGTAAGTGAGCTACAAGCATTAACCATACGAGAACCATACATGCAAATCCATAAGGACAAAGTTATCCTAAAAACTAATCCACAATTCTTACCAAAAGTTGTCCAAGTATCCCTTCAATCAAAGCATTCTCCTACCAGTCCTCTTCAAAGACCTGCAAATAAGAGTGGAAAGGAGCCTCCATACCCTGGATGTAAGGAGGGCTCTACTGTACTATCTACAGAGAACAGAACAAATTTGCAAAAGCAAACAGCTGTTTGTTGCCTACTCGCATACTAAAACCGGGGCGCCTGTCACAAAAGCAACAATTTCACAATGGATAGTCCAAACCATCTAACTATGCTATGCCACTGCAGGGACAGGCCTAAGTGTACAACCAAGAGCTCACTCAACTAGAATGAAAGGAGCAACTCTTGCATTCATGACCGATGTGCCCGTAGACACTATATGTGCAGCAGCAACATGGGCATCCCCACACACTTACACCAAACATGACTGTGTGGACATACAGATGAATAAGGCAGCACATGTAGGACAAAAGGTACTTCAACACCTGTTTGCAAAGTCTTCCTTTTACCACAGCCTACCCAAGAAGTGAGAAACCGCTACGTAATCTGATGCTCTGCATGTGAATCCAGCAAAGGATTCACGCTGCAAAACGAAATGGTTAGTAGGAGTAGTTTTGCAGCTTGAAGAGTTTTCTGGATTAACATGCGACCCACCCAGCCTCCCCTACAAGAAATACAAAACGGGTGGGGAAACATATCTAACAATTCTCTAAAGTACCATCTAAAGATCTATAAGACTAAAAGACATGAAAAAAAGAATCCAAAGATGCTACCACGCACAACAACCTCCTGGACGCCGTCTGACGTCACGCAGGTGACGTACCTGGCACCAAATGGTGGTCGACGACGCCCAGAGAGGAAAAAAGACTATTCCGGACCCAGCCGCTAGATGGCGGAATAATGCACAGCATGTGAATCAAGAAAACTCTTCAAGCTGCAAAACTACTCCTACTGGTAAGTAACCATTTCGTTTTTTTGCAGTGATTGTTATAAAGCACATATTCAATTTAAAAGAGAAGTAACGCAGTGTATTTAGTATCTTTCCATTGGCAGTGTGTCAAATGTTTTTGTCAGACTATTGTAAGCATAGAAAGTCTGTGTATTACACTTTCACACACACTTCAATGTCATTGCCCTTTGTAAGAGTGCTATGTTCAAATGTTCAATAAACAAATTCCTGAACACAGTTGTGAGGGTCATTCAATTACTCTTTATTGAATATTATGACTTTGTAGGGTTGGTCAACTCTGCCAACAGCTTAGAACCTTGTTAAACCTTTAAAATTTAGAATTGCACCAGATTAATTGTAGCCCTGCATTCTAAGGCACCTGAACGTTGATGCTTTAAGAATTTTCTTCACTGAATTTCTGCACTCTTTGCCTGACTACATTAAAGTGGTCCTTCTGTTGTGTCGAAATTCATAGCTGCCAAGCGTCCCCATGGCAAATGTCTCTAAGTTTGTTCAGACCTTTTGAACAGACCTCACTTTGTATTCTGGGACTTTATATTTTGCTGTTGACATTGTATCTGCGAGCTCCAGAAACCCTTGCAGTAAAGTGCAGTTGGGTAAAAATCCAGGATTAGCTGAAGTTATCATTCTTCGCGTTGGGACATCTTGCAGCCATGAAGTTTCTTGGCATGTAGAAAGTCTTGTCATGTTTCTCCACTATCCCATATGCATGGTGACCGCACGCTTTTCGCAGGTACCGGTCACCACACCTTGCATTGAATGTTTAAAGCTTGGGGTGTTTTGCCGGTGACCTGCTATCAGTACTGATTTATTAGAAAAAGGGGGATGATGTATCAAAGGATTTTTCCTGTTCTATGTCCATGGGTAAGTGTTATAGTACATATTGCCCAAGATTCTTATGAGCCAGCCATTTCACCAGTCATTGAAAAAACTAAACACTGCCAAAAGATCTAATGTTTTTCCCCAGATTTTCTAAAGTGTAAAAAAATATCACACCTAAAACATGTTGGGGGAATGTGAGGCTGTAGATGCACTTACTGTGCATAATCCTGCCATGTAGTGTTCCTGGATGTTTGCAAGTTGTTCTTCTGAGTCCTTAGTCACGATGTACTGTGACTCCTCCACTTGCTGGTGATGCAAATGGTTATTGGCTCCATTGTTAGATTGTTTGCTTTCTGCCGTCTGTTTCGAACGTGTGCTCTGGTTTTGACACCGTGGTGGTGGTGCTCCATCGGAATTGTTTCGATCGATGTTCTCTTTTCCCTACGTTTATGGTTGGCTATTCCTGCTTCAACCGGGCTTTCGTGCCTTGGGGCCTCCTTCCGGTCTCTGGGCCCCTCTCCCCCCCAACACAGTGATGGAACGGACGCCTTTTCGCTACTGTCCTAGCTGCTGCGCGAAATATCCTTGGACCAATCTTGATCAGGTCTGTAATTTGTTTCTGTCTCCTGAACATAACGAGGTAGCTTACAGCTCTTGCATGTCTTTCCGTTCAAAGAACACCCTCCACGACCTTCTGCCTCAACGTAGGAACGGAGGCTACACCCCAGTCCCCAAGAGGTTTTCTTCCCAGATTACCGCTCCGGCTCCGATCTGGAGATCAAGGATCTTCCACCAGTGCAGCCAACTGTGATTACAGTGATTCTCCTCCCGCCTCCTGAGACACCGATCTAAACTGAGCACCCCCCCTCCAAAGGGTCGTCCAAATCCTCTGGAGGACTAGAGACAGACTGCTGGGTCACCACTGCCTTCAGGCCATGGTGAACACCGACCACCATCTCCAGATGCTGCGCCAAGCCCGGTGCTGAAGAAACCATTGAGGCAGACTGTTTTGGCTGCACCTGCCTTGGAGCAGAGCCGACAACTTCGGCCATTGGAGCGGAGACCATCGCCATTGGAGCGGAGACCATCGGCGCCAATCAGCAAGTCAGGACTCGGCTCATGGACCGTTGAGCCGATTCTTCATAAACTCCAGGAGGAGATTGACGCTCGACAAACATCTCATGATGCTTCCCCACACAGGCCAGATACTCACCAGCCCGCCCCGGGATCTGCTGCTTAACCATCCAAAAGGCAGCTGCCCTTCGAGGATGCCTTGGACATGGCGCCTCCACTGAAGCAGCACAAGAAAGTGGACAAGGCTTTGCCGGTCACTCTTCCTCCACCACCTTATCCTGCTCCACAGCACTCACCCTCTCCAACCAGTTTTCCAGGTGACCTTGTTCCATATACACCTCAGGGGGTCACCTCCTTCAGACAAGGGGGAGAGAATAACCTTGACAGTCCTCCACAGGGGGATCCCTGGAACACCTATGATGCTGACCCACCAGGGTACAAATCCCGACCCTTACCCTGCCCGTCCCTCCCCTCCACATGACTCCACTTCCTACCATTAACTTATTATAAGGGCTGCTTCCTTTTGCAAGGTGGATCTCCACACTTAGCCTTTAGAGGAGCATTTTCTTTGAGATTCTATCCTCCACCCACTGCTCCGCTCACTACCTCCCCATGTTTAAAGGCATGTTCCATCACACCCAGACAGCTTTCACGCCCCTGTCTGCTCAAGTCATTACACCCAGGGTGTATAAAAAATACAAAGCTTCTCCTGCTGACCCTCTGTACATTCGTTGTCATCTTCCACCTTACTCTTTAGTAGTCCGTCACTACCACTCGTAAGAGGGCTACTGGTGATGCCCCTTCACCAGATAAAGAGCAAACGAATGGATACTGCAAGTAAGAGGGTAGCAGCGCAATTAGCCAACCATTGGCAGATTGCAAATTATATTGGGTTACTTTCTAGGTCCGATTGTGCCTATTGTAATGAAATGGAGGAGCTCCTCCAGCATCACCCAGAGGGGCCCATACAAAGGGGTTATAAGATAGTCTGAGGGAAAGCAGATCTCCAACACCATCTTCTGCACACTAGATGCCGCAGATACTGCTGCAAAGGGGGTGGGTGGGGGGGGGGATGCTGCGAGTGGTTATTCTGCGCAGGCATGCCTCGCTCCATATCTCTGGTTTCAAGCCGGAAGTCCAGCAAAATTTGCTCAACCTGCCCTTCGATGGGCATCATCTGTTTGGACTGCAGGTTGACCAGATACGGAAATGGATGGCGAAAGCTATGGGTGTCCTTCAAACACCTGCCCCTCGGGCTCCTTTAGTTGCACACCCTACAGTGGAGGCTCAAGTACCGCCTCCACCTCGTACCACCGGCCACATGCCCTACAGTCCTTTCCCAGAGGCTATTTTCAAGGGTCATGTAGAGACAACCACTCGAAAGGCAGGGGTAAAGGTGGATCCCACAAAACCCTGACTTGCCTCTCCTTCCCCCTGATCATATAACAGCTGTCAGGGAGCGCCTTCAAAGTTTCTTTCCTGCTTAGCAGAACATCTCCTCCAACCAGTGGGTGTTGGATATCATCCAACATGGATATTGTCTAGAGCTCACTTCCACGCCTCCCACCATTCCACCTAGCAAACACAAACTCTCCCCAGAACATCAAAGGCTACTCATGGAAGAGGTCCAAGTTCTGCTTCCCAAGTGAGCCATAGAACCGTCCCCTACCATCAGCAGGGCACATGAGTATATTTTCTGCACTTTCTCATTCCCAAAAAAGACAGTTCTCTTCTGTCCATTCTGGACCTCAGGCTCCCAAATGAATACATCCTTGCAGAGCACTTGCATATGGTTACTCTTCATGATGTTATCCTGCTCCTACAGCAAGGCGACTTCATGGTTGCTCTCGACCTGAAGGACGCTTATTTTCACATACCAATCCACCTGGCACATCTCCAGTATCTCAGGTTCTTAGCAGAAAACATTTCCAGTTCAAGGTGCTCCTTTTCGGAGTCTACACTGCACCCAGGGCATTCACAAAGTGCCTCGCAGTAGTAGATGCTCATCTGCGCAGACAAGGGCGTTAATGTGTTCCCCTGTCTAGGCGAGTGGCTCGTCAAAAGTGCCACCCCATAAAATTGTTGCGAACACACTCGGCTCACAATAAACGTCCTTCACCAACTAGGATTTGCCATCAACACTACAAAATCCCACCTCTAAACCCTCCAGATACACCCTATTTTGGGACCGTCCTCAACTCAGAGGTTGGCATGGCTTATCCAAATGCTGCCAGGATACAGTCCTTCCAGGCACTAATCCCTCTCTTTCAACCAGGCCACCATGTCACAGTCAGGACAGTTATGCATCTCATCTGCGTGATTGCCTCCTGCATTGCTATAGTACCCCATGCCAGATTACACATTTGCCCGTTGCAGGTGTGCTTGGTGCACCAGTGGTCCCAAGAGGAGAGTCATTGGAACGATCTAGTGTTAATCACCTGCCCCACATATCGCTCTATGCAATGATGGAACACCAACAACCAACAACGGACGCCTCTTACAGGATGGGATGCGCACTTACAACTTATAACTGTCTGAGGCCAGTGGGAACCTAGACAACAGGGTCTCCACATTAATTACCTGAACCTGCTAACTGTTGACCTTGCATTGAAAGCTTCCCTCCCCCATTTTATTGACAAAGTAGTCCTCATGAAGACGGACAACATGACAACCATTTATTATCTTCAGAAGCAAGGGGGCACCAGATCCCCTCCGCTCTCTCACCTAGCCCAGAGCATCTCGCAGTGGGCTCTCTGACACATTATCCATCTGTTAACGAAATACCTGCCGGAAGAGGACAACGACTTAGCCAGCCTCATCCGCAGGATGCGACAGCACGAACGCGGGTGGGAACTCCACCCGCGAGTCCTCCTCCACTACTTCCAGGGTTTGGGGCTCCCAGAGATAGACCTCTTTGCCATGACAGAATATGCCAAATGCCCAAACTTCCCCTCTAGGTTCCCACACCCTTAGTCCAGGGGCAATGCTGTATGGATGAGTTAGGCAGGCATATTTGCTTATGCTTTTCCTCCTCTCCCACTACTTCCGTTTGTGTTTCGGAGGCTTTGGCAGACATCTCTCACCCTCATCCTAGTGGCTCGCACCTGGGCACGCCAACCATTGTTTAACACCCTCCTCGAACTCTCAGTAGTTCCACTCGAGAGGATCTCCAGCAAGCCTGACCTTCTCATGCACAACCATGGAGAAATCCGACACCCAGACCCCAGGTCTCTCAATCTTGCGATCTGGCTCATGGAGTCCTAGAAAGTGGGGCCCTTAAACTTCCATCCAAATGCATGAGCATTCTCAGACTCGCGCAGGCCTACTACTCATGCCTGTTACACTGCCAAGTGGAAGAGGTTAGTCTACTATTGTCTTGCAAAACATATTGACTGCTTAGCAGTCTTGTCTGCTACCTACTTCACTTGTAAACTTGTGGTTTAGCTTTCCCATCCATGCGACTACACCTGGTTTCTGTAGCCATCTACCTTCAGAACAGCCAACACATTCCCCTCTTAAGAATTCCTGTCATTAAAGCCTTTATATAGGGTCTTAAGAGCCATTCCTCCTTGGGATTCCACCAACCCTGACATGGAACCCTAAAATTGTATTAAGAATCATGGGCTGTGTGTTCGAACCCCTCTACACCTGCCCCCTCCAGTTTCTCCCTTGGAAGGTAGCATTTCTGTTCGCCATCACTTCACTGGAGCATGTCAATGCACTTCAGGCACTAACCTTGGAAGAACCTTTCTTCTAGGTACACAGAGATAAAGTTGTCCTCTGCACCAACCCACCTCAGTCAATCCATTGAACTTTGTTTTTTCCCCCTCCACCTGACTCAGTTGCAGAATGGTCTCTCCATACCTTAGATGTTAAACAAGCCCTTATGTACTATATTGACACAACTAAACCTTTTAGGAAAACACATCAGCTTTTTGTTGCTTTCTCCAAACCCTGCAAAGGGAAGGCCCTATCTACATCTGGCTTTGCAAGATGGATTGTAACATGCATCCAGACATGCTATGCTATAGCTAAAAGGTCCTTGCCCATTCCTCCTAGAGCCCACTCCACTCTGAAAAAAGGAGCCTCTATGGACTTCCTGGGGAAAATTCCTATAGCTGACATTTGTAAAGCAGCTAGATGGTCCACACCACATACTTTTGCAAAGCATTATTGTGTAGATGTGCTAGCCCGCTAACAAGCCAATGTTGGCCAGGAAGTTCTAAATACACTTTTTCAAACCATTGCAGCTTCCGCAGGCAAGCCACTACTTTTCTGGGAGGCCTGCTTTACAGTCTATGCACAGCATTTGTATCTACAGCCACGCATACCGCGTACTGAAAATATTACTTACTCAGCAAGCATCTGTTTGTGCCATGTAGTGCTGTAGATTCACATGCGCCCACCCGGACGCCTGCAGGTGTACAGTCCTCTTTCTATCCCACTTTCCTCTGTTTTTGCATGGACATCTCTATACAACACTTCGCTTCACATTCCATCCTCACCTGCTGCGAGGGAAAACAATCTAACAGTGGAGCCAATGACCATCTGCACAGCAAGAGGAAGAGTCACAGTACCTCGTGACTCGAAATACTTTCTTAGAAGGAAAGCAACTTTCACGCATCCGGGCCCTACACTAGATGGCAGGATTATGGACAGCATGTGAATCTACAGCACTACATACCACAAGCAGATGCTGACTGGGTAAGTAACATTTTCCTTCTAAACACTGCTCATTTCATCCAAGCTCACAACTGGAGTCAACTAAAGTAAGAAGCAATATCTTAGTAACATCCCTAAAAAACGAAACTCAAGCAGAATAATCTTAGATCAGTCTTTCTTTCTGCTACCTTGTATTACAAAGTTACATTATTTTGGCCCTTTCAGGAAGAAATAAAAGTGAATGAAATGCTTCCTGCCTCAGTCTTAAAACCGGTTCACTTGGTGAATGGGGTTCCTCTTGTTTGCATTTACAGTGTAAATGTGAAGGGTCCTTCCTTTTAACTAGCTTTTCCAAGAATAAAAGGATTCATCAACAAAAATATTACTAATAACGTAAGCTATTTTTATTTTCTAGAAAAATCTTCTGAAGACCAGCTGTGCAAGACTCCAGAATCCAAACGTCTTAGAACTGATGGGTCTCCAATCTCTGCATCTTCGGAGAACCAGACTGGTGGTGGGACCACAATTTCACTGAAATAGATATAACACGTTTGCTGTTTGTCGCAACCAGAATTGAGCCATCAAGTAACATCTGGAACACTGGATTGTTATCCAAGCAAAGTTGGGGCACACCAACACAGGTGTTCCACAGACTGACACTATAGCAGAAGGTGCCTAGGTGTTACTTTCAGAAGTCTGCCAAGTTATGTAGGTGGTTGCACGGCTCCCATCTGGTTATATTCCAAACCATTCTGTCCTACTTCCGGTTGCTCGACGAGAGCTTCACACCGCCACAGTTTGAGAGCGTGGATGCTGGTTTCCCTCCAAGGTTTTGTTCCAAGTTCATCTGACGCTTTGAATGAAGAGGAGGAAAGGGATGTTTGAGGTTGCATCGTTTTGTCTGCTACCACCAACATGTGTTCAGATTCTCTGCTTCTTTTCTATTCCAGTGCAATTCAGAGACGTGGACGTTGTATTCAGCTATGGAGTGCAATAATGTCTATATGATTAAAGCGGGATCCTCTTCAAAATTCTGATGCAGGGAAGATATGCATGCTTGTCGTCTTCTGCTATCGATGCACATTTGTTACCTAGGAATGTAAGCTGTTTTGACTGATTTTGTTGTGCATTCTCAGTACAGCCTGCTTATCCAGTTGTATGGTTTTCTATGTTGCTTGTAATGTGTTATTTGTACAGATTTTCTTTCTGTTCCTTCCAAGAAAAGTATTTCAATATGAAGGACTGGCTACAGTCTGAGCAAATGTAATTTAAATTTTCTTTTAGTAGTCGAGCACTTAATGCTTCCTTTGATATGCAGTTTTGAATGCCGTTTGCGAACAGTGAATTAAAACCTATCTTAATATACAGATAACTCTAAAACACCAATTGAGGTATCATTGTAAATATTTAACTGACTTAACATGGTTTCTTGTCACTCTTGTACATGGCAAGATTGAGCAATATACAAAAAGACTTTACCAATTGAGTAAAACGTTTTCTATTCACCCATTCTCCGTTGTGGTTTTTCATTGTTGGGTGAATCAAAAAATTTCTTTTTCCCCTATGTGGAATTGTGTGATTGGTAGATAATTGAACTGTGAAGGCTGTTAAAAATTATTTATCTGCTCTTAATTAATCAGCCTTTGTAGGAAGCTGGCTCTGTATATACTATACCAAAATGAGGTATAGTGTGCACAGAGTCCAGTGGAACCCCAAAGGTAGGCAGAGGTAAAAGTAGATAGCACCTTACTCTCTATTTGTGGTAGTGTGGGCGAGCAGTAAGTCTTTATCAGAGGGTAGTGCTAAGCATTTGTTGTACACACTCAATCAGCAAATGATTGCACACACTCAAAGACTGAACCCAGACCAATTTTGATTGTATAAAAAATATTAAGTTATTTTATTTCTAGCACAGGTAAGTGAAATAGATGCTTTGCAAAATATTATGCAGTGTTTACAAGTGAATGCAAGTTCAAATGCAGTTGTTTGAAATACAGGTAAGTCAAGTTATTGTAATTACTGTACAGGTTACTTTTTAGATTACTTTTTAAGTTACTTTTTCTACTCTGTGTGATATGCCTAGATATCACACTGGGACATTTCCTAGAGAAAAGGTAAGTAAAATCAGTTTTGCACAATTGTTGTTTTTGAAGTTTCCATACAAATCAACTACACACTTAGAACATTTTTCAGAGAAACAGTCAATGGATTCCTATGGAGAGACATGAAGTTATCGGTTACTAGGTAAATACTCTGTCTTTGGGGTTGAGTTTCTGGGCTTAGAACACGGGTTCCCCCAGGGTCGAGGATGCGCTCTTGTTACACCCTCAGCGGCATTAGGGTGGCCGGGTGCAGAGTTCTGAGGCCCAATGTTATCCAGTGGGGGGATAGGGTGCCTACTGTCGGTGGCTGCTTACGAACAGGCCACTGGGTTGTGGGAGCAAAGCTCCTGGTGTTAAGCTCAGGGCAAAGGGGGATCCTGTTTAGCACAAAAAGTGCTCCCGTAGCGGCGCAAGGGCGGCTGGGTGCAGGGTGCTGGTTTGGCGTCGGGTGCCCTGTTGATTTCAATGGGGATTCTCCGGTTTCAGCAAAGACTGCAGCCTCGCAGACGAAGATTTTCTGGAGGTGACCACCGGTTGGAGAGGTAAGTTGGGATGCCTGGGGATGCTGGGTCACCCAAGGCCGTGGGGCTTCGGGTGCAGGGGTGTCTAGGCGTCAGGTTTCTCTTACCAGCTCCGGTCGGGGGGATCCTCCAGAAAGAGGCTTCAGGCTTCGCTGGGAGATTCGAGGCAGGTCAGAGATCACCAGATCTCTGGTCAGAATCGCCGAGGAGACCTCCTCGTGGTGTTGGGCCACTCTAACTCAGGCTGTGGGCATTGGGTGCGGAGTGGTGCAGACTCGCGGATTTGGCCGGAGTCAGAGTCTGTGGGTGAACAAATCTGGTGTTCACGGGAGACAAAATCTTTTCTTTGGAAGGCAGGGCAGGTCCTCAGGGTTCTTGAGGTTGCTGGCTGCAGGACACACGAGTTTGGCTTCTGCAGGTTCGAGGTTGGGACAGGCCGGTAGGGCTCGGGCCAAGTCAGTGGGCGTCCTCCTCTTCTGAGCTTTAGCACGGCTGTTCGGCCCTTCTTTTCTTGGTCGTTTCTTGTCTGAGGAGGCACGGTTCGGGGGTGCCCCTAAATACTAGATTATGGGGTGTTACAGGTAAGTTAAGGTTGGGGACCAATGGGTCCCTTCCTTGGGGTGGGTACACCCCTATTATGCCACCCTCCAGTGGGAGGGGGGCATATGCCTCACTCTGGTTGGCTGGGTCCCCCCATCTGCAAGATGGCGGGGATAGAGTTGTGCTTCACCTCGCCTCCCTCACCTGAGGGGTGGGGTTGGCAAAGGTGGGCACACCTCCCTTCCTCACTTGGTTTTCCCGCTGGTTCTCCTGCCCAAAGTGGGAGTCGGAACCGGTGGGGACCAGTTGCTGGGAGCAGTAAAAGACCTGGGGAAGTTCACAAAGGCGGCAATCCTTTTAAGCTTCCCCTTTAAGCTTCCCCTTCGTGCACCCTGCCCATCCTGGGGGAGGAGGCTTGGAACCTCGTCCCAGGATTTGCATTGTTTCAGACTCCCGAGAGCAGCAGGCTCTCGACCCAGGGGTCCAGAAACATGTCTTGTGGTGGCAGCTGGGGAGCATCCACTCAGCCTGGACACTACTGTTAGGTCATTTTTCAGGGGGCATCTGTAAGATGCCCTCTGTGTGAATTTTTCATTAAATCCCACACTGCATCAGTGTGGTTTTAATGTGCTGAGAAGATTGATACCAAACTTCTCAGTTTTCAGTAAAGCCATTATGGTACTGTGGAGTTCGTAATGACAAACTTCCAGCACCATATACTCTTAATGGCATTACTGCACTTACAATGTCTAGGAATTGGTTTAGACACTGTAGGGGTACAGGGCTCATGCACCTGTACCCTCACCACTGGTATAGGGCACACAGCTAGAGGGGTGACTTATCTATGCCAGGGCAGTGGGTTGTAGGCATGGCACACAGATGTGTGCCATGTTCTACACCAAGACACGCAGCCTGCAAAGGCAGTGTGTGAGTGTAAAGGTACAGCACCTCTAAGGATGGCACAATAAGTGCTGCAGCCCTTGGAGGTCTTCCCTGGTCACAGTGCCCTGGGTACCTGTGGTACCATTTACCAGGGGCTGACCTGTGGCCAGAGAGTGCCAATTGGGTTTTGCTTTTAATGCAGTTGTATGGAAAGAACATAGGCCCTGGGTACCTGTTTGGCAGCAGCCCAGGGCACACTCAGTCAAAGTAAATCAGCAGTTCAGCAAAATGTGGGGGCAACCATGCAAAAAGAGGTCACTTTCTTACACCTATGTAGATGTTAGTCCACTGAACCACCAGACCCAGGCCTAAGATGATGCCCATTTAAGTGGTAACTCTTGAATGTAATTTTACATGGGTAAAGCCATTGTTGATGTTTCCCCAGAAATGGTGATAGTTGCACCTGGGACAGATTAGTCCCAACCCTTTGGGACTGTTTGTTCAATCAATCAGTAGATTTGTAGAGCGCTTCCTGTTACCTGTGAGGGTATCCAGGCGCTGGTAGGATCCAGTTGATTAGCTGAATAGCCAGTCTTCAGGTACTTTCAGAACTCTGGAAGAGATCAGAATGTCCATAGATTTGTGGAAGTTGGTCTGTGTTAGTGGTGTCTTCAGAGAGGTTAAGTTGTGTGTTGTCTGCGTAGGATATGATGAGTCCGTGGGTTTTGGCGATGCTGGCCAGAGGTGCCGAGGGTGGGGTTGAGTGAGGATCCTTGGGGTACTCCACAGATGATTTTCTTTGGTTCGGAGGTGAAGGGGGGGGCGGACGTTTTGCATTCTTCCGATGAGGAAAGAAGCAATCCATCTGAGTGGTTCCTTGGATGCCTATGTTGTGCAGCCTTGTGATGAGTGTGTGGTGGTAGACCGCATCGAAGCTGCTGAGAGGTCTAGGAGGATCAGAGCCGCAGTCTCTCCTTGGTCAAGTAGGGCTCGGATGACGTCGGTAGCCGCAATGAGTACTGTCAGTGCTGTGGAATCTGGACTGAGAGGAGTCTATTAGGAGGTTCCATTCCAGATGTGAGAAGAGTTTTTCGTTGATTACTTTTTCTAAGACTTTGATCTTCCTGCTCCCGTTCCCAGACAGTCGGTAGTTGTTGAGTTTGCTGGGGTCTGCCGATGGTTTCTTTAGTAGGGTGTTCACTTCTGAGTGTTTCTAGTCCTCGAGGAAGGTGGCAGTGGCAATTGAGGTGTTGAACAAGGTGGTGAGTACGTGGCTGATTCTGGCTTCACTTGGGTTGATGTGGTGAGGGCATGGGTCAGTTTGGGCCTCTGAGTGAACAGTTCATGATGGAGGTGGTGCCCTGTGTGGCAAGCTGGCTCCATTCAGTGAGTCTGATGTCTGTGGTGGTAGCGGGGTCATTGTGTTGCTTGAAAGTCGGCCTTGGGCTGGTGTTTGAAGTTTCCGTAGATGTTGGCGTTCTTGTCATGGAAGAAATTTGCAAGGTTGTCCCAAAGTTTCTGTGAGGGGGTATTGTTTATTGCAGCTGAGTGGGATGGAGAATTCTTTTGACTATGTTGAAGAGTTCTTTGCTGTTATTGGAGCTTGATTCGATGCGTGAGGCAAAGGCCATTTTCTTTGAATCTGTCAACTGTCTGGTAGAGGTTGAGGGCTTTCCTGAAGACGGTCTTGTCGGTCGTGTCCTTGCTGGTGCAACATCTCCTTTCCAATTGTTTACAATGCCGTTTAGCGGTTCCGAGGTCTTCAGTGTACCAGCTAGTCCACTTGGTGGTCCTTCTGTGGGTGTTGTTGCCTATGGGAGAGAAGCTGTCGGCGCAGTTAGCAATCCAGTTGAACTTCCGACGTTCTTGTCTAGGTTGTTCGAGGAGATTGAGTGGGTGGTGTTGAGGGAGTTGATCCATGTGTCCTTTGAGGCTTTGTTCCATTTGCAATTGGGGGTGGGAGGGGCTGGGGCTTTGGGCAGACTGGGGGGCGGAAGTCCGTGAGTTGGTTATGTTGAAGTGGATGTTGGAGTGGACGGTTCAGGTGATTTCCGTGGTGTGACTGTACCTGATGCGGTCGCTGGAGGTGAAGATGGCCTGCGGGGTCGTGGAAAAGCTGGATGAGTCTGTTGTTCAAGCTGTCGGATGTTGGTAGTGTTGATATCCTTGTGGTCGTCGAGATGGAAGTTGAGGTCGTCAAGGAAAATGTAGTTGTTGGAGTGTAAGGCGAGGGGGCGATAAAGTTGCAGAAGGCTGGATGTGGTCCTGGAAGACGGTAGACGAGGGTCCCCTGGTGGTGGTTTTGCTGGCTGTGTGGAGTCGTAAGTTGAGGTGTTCCATGGCTGAGGTTTTGTCTCGTCATTTTTGGTTATGTATTGGATGGATTCCTTGTGTTTGATGGTGATCATTCCGCCAGGCTTGTTGGTGGTGGGTGATCTTATATCCTTTGGGTATTGCGGTGGCGATGTCGGGCGCCGAAGTGGGGTTGAGTCAGGTCTCAGAGGAAGACTGTCTGGTGTGGAGATTAGGTCCCAAATCTAGGTGGGTGCAGGTGACTGGGCCTACCGTGGAGCGTGGGTCGGTGCGGTGGCAGTGTTTGTTGCGGCATCTGGGGTCGAGGGTGTAGAGCTCGGCGATGGTGCATCTGCGGGGGCGAGAGGGCCAGGAGTCATGGTGCTGGGTGCGATCCAGGCGCAGACTGGCCAGGAGTCATGCTGCTGGGTGCAATCCAGGCGCAGACTGGCTTGCTTTTAGCACGACAGCTGCACACGTCTGCTGCGTGGTCGCGCTGCAGCCTACATTAAGTAGGTCCTGTAGTGGACCAGACTTCTGTTGACTGGTAGAACGGTGAGTGGGAAAACCCAGGAGGTGACGGTGTCACTGAATCAGGCTGGAACAAGCAGGCACTGGAGGCCACAGGCAAGTGGCAGACGAAGTGCCTATTTTGTTTGCTAGAGGTATGTTACTTTGTCATAAGGTTTCTGCACATACACAGAGCTATGCACAGGAAAATGGGACCCCGGAATACAGTGGTTTGCCACCATATACCGTAGCACCCAAAAACCCCAACCAGCTTAGCATCCCATTAGCACCCAAGTACCAATGATTGGACAACCCAGAACACGGTATCTTTATCTCAGGACTCGCAGAAGCAAGAACACTCTTTCGTCACTCACTCGTACTTGTCCACAAGGTGCGTAGTAAGAGACACTGGATAGGTTAAAATGTTTATTCCAACTTACGTGCTCTAATGTACAGTACACGTGTCAGTACTAATAGCATAATGCATATTACTAATATAAGCAGCATGGTTACAATTCCATAGAATACAAACGGGAAAGCATCTCAGAGCTCAGTGGATAAACGTATAAATAACATTACCACCCTCCCCTTGCAGCAAGACAGTTTATTATAATAATAATAGAAGACCTCTGGGCTTTGACTAGCGAACCCCCATACCTCAGTCTCTAGATGCAGAATTACATCAGCAGGACATCATAGCTCTTCTCACTGAAAGGGATTTCTCCAAGTGTGTGTTAAGCGCTAGTAAACCACAGTATTAAAAGCATACCAAATTCTTCATGGCAATTGCACCTAATGTTATGTCTGGGTGCGCGAGACTGGCCATATCAGGAAGAACCAAAATACATTGTTATGCGACCTTGTACATGTTTGTGCAGACTGAGCCCAAAAAGGTGAACAACAGAAAATGCAGACAGTGCAAAAGAACTTGGCACGAGCAAAGGGCGAGGAGGCCCGGCTCAGTGTAACGTGCGCAAAGGAAAACAGCATGGCAGCCAGGCCTAGGCCAACATAACAAGGCAGGTAACAATCCACAAGACACCCTCCCTGGTCAGTCCAGCGGCCAGGACAGAGGCCCATCAGAGGAAAAACACAGCCGTTGGAGCACAGGGAGCGCCCAAACGGCGAACGGCAGGTCAATCCATGAAAGTGTAAGTGCAGAGAAAAGCCATACCCTCCAAGAGTTCATCATTGGAATCGTCAAAAAACATAGATGCCATCCAATCCATGAGATCAAAAGAGCAGGAATGCTCCTCAACAAAGGGAGCATCCAGAAGCAATGCGGGACAGCTTGCGTGATAATTGAAACAGCTTCGTTGTAGGAGATCCTGGGCAGCCGCCCAGATATCCCATTGCGCCAAAATCCCCAGTGCAGCCGCACGCGCCATACAGCCAGCAACGGAACAGTCCTGCTCATGGGCCTCTAAGGGACCCATCAACTGAACAAAATCCGGAACAGACAATGACGAATTGGAGAGGCAATAATCCAGAGTCCAGGTGAAAGGACAGCGGACACAAGTCATCACAGGTTGCACGCAAGTGAAATACGCAAAGCGAAATGAAAGAGTATATGACACACTCAGTGTCGCCAACGGCAAGACACCAAAACCGGCCAAAAGGCGCTCACGGAGCAGCTGGAGGCGTTCTGGATCGAGCAGGTCCCATCGGGGAGCAGCCATTGCGCAGAAAGCAAATTAAGAGCAAGACACCAGCCGCTAAAGCGAGGATCAATGGGAAACCGCCAAAGACACTGGAAAAAATAGAATGTATGAAAGCCGGGATGGCACCAAAAATAGTTTGGAAGGAGGACACCAAGCCCGACCCCACGACCTTAAAAAAGTGTACTAGGCCTTCAGTGTTAGATGCGTTAAAAATACGATGTATTAACTCCCCAAAATGTTGGGGGAGATTAGTGTTTAAAAGGGCCTGTATTTCACTGTGGGTACTCGCCACCTGGAGAATGAATGTCTCCCGGGCGGACGTGAGCATAACTTCCTCGTTTAATAATAGTGCCTTTATTCTGCTCAGTCTATTGAAATCTGCTTCCATGGTAGGGATGGAAGGCCAAATAGAGATATCAACCTTGCCATGAGGGGGAGGAAAAAGCACATTTTTGCAGCAGACAACCCTGTGCGAAACTGTTACAATGTAAGGAATGCCAGCCTGCAGGCCACAACAGTTTTCGTTATTTAAAAGTAAATAACTACCATTGGAAAGGAGAGTGAAAGTAGGAGAAATAACAGGAGCAGGAATACCTTTCAGCACACAAGCAAGATTAGGAGCGGAAACGCTACATGAGCCATGCAATTTAATGTGTTTACAAATAAGCGAATGACCCATAGTCGAGTCGCAGTACTCCCCGTGAGAAAGACTTCCTTGCCGTCCCGAAGGCATTTACACATGAAAGGCAAGGACCAGAGTTCATGCAGGAAAGCACTGCACAAGGGCCGGTAACGGCCCACAGGATAATGTTTCATGCACGAGTCAAATTCAAACAAGGAAAAAGGTAAAGCTATAACCCCATGGACTAGCCATACAGCAGAATCGAGTTCTGCAACAGAGAACGGCAAAGGATCCACCTTTTCGATATGTAATAGAGTGTAAGTTGCATCTTTCATGGACATAAATTGCTGTTTGTCAGTTAAGTTAAAAGGTAGAAACAAGGCAGAGGTGTTCAAAAAATGCCAAGGCACTTTACCTAACTTAAGCGTTTGTAAAGTCCATGCAAACTGCATAACTGAGCGCAATTGATTCTGACCATGATATAACACAGAAACATCATCTTGTACAATATCGACAACAGAGGACACAATATTCTCTAAAGTATAAATGCGAGAAGACAGGGTATTAATACTATTGTCAACAACAGCAAGCACCTTTTCCAAATTTGCTTGATCTATTTCCCGAAGACGGGAAGCAGCTTCCATTTGTGATAGCTTCCAGAGTTCATTATATGTCTCATAAATGAATCTTTTAGGTCGGGGACCACGAGGTCCCAAAACAAAGTCGGACAGATCAATATTGCCTGAAAGGAGGGACAAATGTTGTTTAACAGAATCAAGGGACGAATGTCGTAGCCATTGTTTGCATAATTTACCAACAGAATATGTAGTGACAGTACGGGAATCAGTAAATCTCGGATCAGGCCTATCCTGTGTGTAACTAGCTCCTGAGTCGTGAAAACGCATTTGACATGCATTTGATGATGTAGGCCATACCAACCAGGGTGACTGAACTAGCTCAGAAACATTAAATGAATTATTCTGTAATAGAGCCTGTAGGGTCGTCAGGGACAGGTTAAAACGTGAGCTATCATTGGGAAAACTCGACAGGGATGGAATTGAGGGCGAGTTTAATTGTTTAGTGGTAGCTAAGCCCCAACATGTAGTTTGATAGATGGAAGCATTTAGGAACATAATTTGGGTAGGGATGAGGCAAGCACGATGCAACGCCTCGGTTCCCTGTACCTGCCATGGCTTGGAGCCCCAAATGGATTTCAAATCTATTGTATCCTCCCAGTACTCATAACCACCCACTGCTAGGGCACTTAGAAAGGAACCCGAATAAAGCAATTTGGTGTGTGTTAACATAATTTTCTGAGTTGATGTGGTATTAAGTCTAAAATAATAGGATGCAGGATTCGACCGATTAAAATCAGTAAAATAGGTAAACTTATTTCGAAGAGTCTGTGAGCTACCTGGCAAGGGGTTTGGACAATGTTCCCATTGGGTGTAGTTAACAGAACTACGCAGGGCACTTGGCTTATGGAGAAAATGAGTACCCCAATGTTGGTAACAATACAAATCGGCATAATTCGCAGAATTCATATATAAATCTTCAGCATTAAAAGATGCATAATATTTTAAATCGGCAAACAATGCTTCAACGGCATGCATATCCCAATCATCAGAATGAATATTATTTTGTACTACATCACCCATTGAAACACGAAGGACATTAGGTACATTAATAATTTCCGTCGGACCATGGATTTGATAGTTCACTGCATCCCATACGATGCCATCAGCAACTGGGAAAGCTGAAATGTTCACAAATGTGTGGTCACGCTTCATGATGTGAGACGAGGAATGAGGAGCCAAAGTTCCAGAAACCTAGTCTACAGCAGAGCGTTCAGGTAAATAGTGACCATTGATTAGTAGAAAAAACACTGTGACAAAGCCAATGGACATGAACAGAAAAATCAAGAAAAGTACCAACCAGAGGTATGTCCAGGGTGGAATCAAAAAATTGTCTCTAAACCAGGATACCAAAATACTGAACTTGGATGGAACTTTTGAAGATGTGGAATCCGAATCAAAGGAATAACGAGTCGGGCTTAGTGGCGATATTGGTTGATGTGCCACCGATTCAGATGCAGGATAAGTATACTCGTCCTCGTCGATGTTGGTGGAGAGTTGGGGATCAATTATAGTTTCAGGCAAAGTAGAGGATTCAGGCAAATCAACCATCTCAATTACTGCATCAGCGATCGTTCGCGCAGATGGACTATGAACATATGTCCGATAAATGGCAGGACAAGAGACCGCTGGTGTGACACTATTCAGGATCGGCCAGGCGCTGTAGCTTGACATTTTCAACTGAGATGTATCTGTTCTCTTTGCGACCAGGAAGCGGTGGTAAAATGACTGTACGTGTTCCCTTCAGGCCAAGAACTGGAACCGGTGCACGAAAAGAGGGGCCAAATTCTTTTTGTTTTCAACCTTCTCTCGAACCAGTTCTCCAACTTTCGGAAGCCAGCCGGCTACCGGAATCTGCAACGCAGGATCTGTGGCTGAAGGCAAATGTGTAGTTGCAAGTTTGTCTCGGGCTTCTTGTAAGTCCTGTAACATAGCAGAATGGTTATCTACATCAAACTTGGCGGATTGCGCCGCGATGTCTGGACCCTCAAGGTCAGGCACAAACATTCTTATGCCAAAGAGCATTTCGTATGGGGTCCGCCCACCCAGAGGTCTTCTAGGGAGATTATTAAGTGCACGCTGAACGGTATACAAGTGGGCCAGCCAGTTCCTGCCAGTACCTATAACTCTAGCTGTTAAGGATTGCTTTAAGTCACGGTTCATTCGTTCAACGATAGAGTTGCCCTCAGGCCTATACGGAGACGAAAATTTCACCCGCACCCCAAGCGAAGCCATTGCGTCCTTGTAAGCCCTAGAGGCAAACGCTGGACCTTGGTCCGAATGGAAGGTGCCGCATGCGAAAATTCCCACAAAGACACGCAAATCCCTGATTACATTTCGGGTGTCAGCACTCCGTTGTGGCCAGACCCAGAGAAACCGTGTGCACGAGTCCACTGCCACTAAGATGTATTTATAGGCAGTGTCTGATGAGAATGGACCGCAGTGATCCAAGTAAACACACCCGAAGGGTCTGTTAGCAATGCAGAGCGGTGTTTGTGGTGGACGTGTTACTGTGGAAGGCTTAATCTGTTGACAAACGTCGCAAGAAAGCACAAAAGCACGAGTGTCTTTATATAATCCACGCCACCAATAACGCTGCTGCAAGATGGAAACCGTAGCTGACACACCTGCATGAGCAGAAGCCATGCCTTCGTGTGCAGCTGATATCAAGGCACTCCTGCGTTCCGCGTTGGGGATCAGCCGATCTCCAACGTCAGGTATAGTTACATAAGGAACCTGATCGGGACTTAATGTGTAAGAATACTTGGAAGGGAAACCTGTAGGGTAATTATTACCTTCCTTGGTTGCAGCAATAGCTGCTAATATAACAGGGTCTATTTTAGACATGGACCTGGTAACCGCTGCTACTGAACACGTGACTACTGCTGAACGGGCAGCCTCATCTGCCAGATCGTTACCAATAGCGTGTGCGCCCACCCGCTGATGGCCTAAGGTGTGAACCACCTGTGTGAGGGGCAGACGTTGTTGCAATTCTGCCACTCGAACCCAAAGCATTTTATGCTTAATTGTGCTCCCTTTTGCGTCCTTGTAGTCGTTTTTCGACCAGAAAAACAGATTGTCATTGTAAGACTGTACACAGTAGAAGGAATCACATACAATAAGAGTTGTCTCATCCTGAGAAGCGAACTCAAGTGCAAGTAGCAATGCATGCAGCTCGGCCAATTGTGCGGTACTATCTCCAAGTGTGCGAGTGTGCACTACAGAGGATTTGAACGTTCCATCTACAAAGGAACTCGCAACAATAGCACATGCAGCTGAATAAGCGTGCTTGGACCCAGTGGCCGGTTGCGCCGAACCATCGGTGTAGATCACACATTTGTAATCCTCAAGCGGTAATAAAAACAAAGGAGGAGGATGAACGAATTCATACTGCAAAAACTCCTGAGTCTGCAGGGAAGAATCAAAAACAAAAGTGACGTCCGAAGACGTCAAGGATGTAGCCCATTGTATCCAACGGGGATGCATTGCTTTTGAGTTCGGTACACTTGCCTTTGTTACTGCCTCTAGGGCAGGACAGGGTGTTACCACCAGAATTCGCTTTCCCTGTGCCAGTGCGCGTTCTTTTAGAATCGCCATTTGCACTGCAGTTAGAACTTTTTCGACAGATGTAAAGCGCAATTCAGCGGAAGTGTACAGATGCGACTTGTATGCGATGGGTACTGTATCACCTTCATTAAAGGTTAAGTATGTGAATCCCACCGCCCCGGAATTATTCTAATCACCAGGTTTGTGTGGTTATCACGAGTCAAAAGATATTTAGACTCCAATAGGTCTGTCTGCAAAGACTGCAGAATCGAGGTATGCTCAGGCAGCCAGCAAGACCTTGAAATAAGTAGGTTGTATCAAAGCATACAAAGGCTTGATACGCTGGGCATATTCGGGAATGTAAGTACGCCCGAAATTCAAGAAACCCAGCAAAGACTGAAGTTTCTTCAGAGTATTTGGGGGGCACAAATGTGCACATTTTTCCAAGAAATGGGGGCTAAGCCCTTACCTTCGTTATTGAGCTCATAGCCCAAGAACAGAACGGTAAATTCAGCAATGTGTGACTTAGCAAAGTTAAATTTGTAACCCTGCTCCGCGAATTCAAGAATAATGCGGTCCACACGGGACAAATGCTGAAATAATTCGTCGTCCGTCAGATAGATGTCATCTACGTACGAACATGCGTCTTGATCAATGTCATTTAACAAAGAAACAACACGGGCGGCGAATATACCCGGACTATTTTTGTAGCCCATGGGTAAACGCCGGAACTGGAATAATTTACCACCGGAAGTGAATGCGGTCCATTGACCACTCTCCGGGGCTAGGTTGTGCGTGTAGAAACCGTTTGAAAGGTCAAGTGTCGTTTTGTATTTTTTACGAACAAGACTGTCTACAAGCGCAGAACTGTGTGTATTTTGCACCGCAAAGTTCCGACAATGAGTATTTAAATGCCGGTAATCCAAAACTAAGCGGTACGATCCATCGGGTTTAGAAACCACGAAAAGGGGATTGTTCATAGGTGATACGCATGGTTCAATTACTCCCTGATATTCCAACTGTGTCAGAATTTCGGAGACGGGGCCTTTTGCCTGCCGTTTGATGGGATATTGGGGTTGTGGCTGCGGTAGTGACCGCAAAGGTATTGCATGAGGAGGTGATTCTTCATCCCATCCCACATGGTTGCGGTATAACGCTGGTGCCAGGTACACAGCCCACTCAGCTGCAAGTGCTTCAGCTTTGTCTTTTGGGACATGCCGTGAGAAGCTTGGAAGGATTATCTCCTCTCCTTTATGTGCAGCTAAAACGAATGGGGGTGGCCAATCCACCTCTGCTAACAAAATGTCATATGAAGAGGTTAGATTTTCCCAAAAAATCCCTTTTATTTCACGCGGTATGTCACCTTTAATTTGTATTACTATGTTGTAAAGTCTGTCAGGGGGTGCCACTCTCGTGTCAGCTGTCTCTACAGTAACGAATGTTTCAGTTGCTGTCGCCTCCATATGAGGACGTAGCGCCTCCCGCACTATGGTAACTTCCGCGGCGCTGTCTAGGAGGGTCACTGCCCACGTCCAATTCTGGAGTCTCGTTCTCACGGTCTGAGGCATATTTCGCTGTGACAGCGGCAACTTTTTTCTTCTGAAATTGCGGTCGAGGAAGATGAAAGTCTTCTGCTTTCCCTCTGACTTGTTGTCGAGGTTGGTCTCGCTCCTGGGGAGCCTCTCGGCCCCTTCCTCTATCTTGCCGTCCTCCTCCACCAGCCTGTGACGACGTCTGGGCCTGTGAAGAACGAGGAGAACGCGTATCAGAGCTCTGAAACCTTTCTGGTGATTTAATCCTTGACCTATCACGTAAATCATAAGTACGTTCAGAAGAAACCGAAACTGGGGAAGCGCCTCTCGACCCCGGCTTCTTTTGTTGCTTACCCTGTTTTTTCTGTCTCCAACTCTTTTTAGTGAAGACCGGTTTATCATCTTTCTCAGATGCACTTTTTGTTTGTGTAACCTGTGTTTGCGATTGAGTTTGCATTTTTACAAAAGGCTTGTTGCCCAGGCTATTTCTTCCAATTGTTTTATAAGCCCGGGCAATAATTTTCGGTAATTCGCGGGGCCTGTCCAACTCTGGGACCAAAGCCAAAGCATTCGCTACTTGAAAGTTCATAGCATCGCCCTTGACATTTCCAAGGATCAGCTCAGCTACTACATCAAACACTCCCACTAGTCTCATCCCTAATTCCACAGCCGCTTCAGGGCCATGTTCATCCTGTACTTTTTAATTACAGAGGGTAGAACCGTCATGGAAGGAGTTCCAAAACATTTTGAATAAACTGCTGCGAATACCTTACCCCAGTTTTCACATGATGTCAAATCGGGGATTATGTCTTTTGGCAAACTTATCGTGAGGATGCGATGTTTATCTACTGGGGATGTATGGGGAAACACTGCTTCTATCTGATCGAACTTTTCTGCAAGCCAGTAAGGATAGTCGTCCTTATTTTGTGGACGTTTGCCCATCACAGAATTTACCATGACAGGACTTATGGTCACTCCAGCGGCTATAGCTGGTTGGCCTGCGACTACAGGAGCAGCTCCATGTAGGCTACCTGTAACGTATGTCACTAGGGCTCGATGCACTCGTACCAATTCGGTATGCATAGTGCGCAGTTCGCAAGCGGTAATGCCAGATAATTTGGATGCGGGGTATACCCGGCCAATACAGGCCAAGTGGCCCCCTGAATTGACAAGGGGCCTAAACGAACTGCGGTAGTTGGTTGTGGTAGGGCGCCATTAAACCAAACACGGTGCTGCCAAGCCGTGAGAGGTACTTCAAGAGTGGTATAGGGTCGATAGGCAGCAGGAATAACGGTGGGTTTATATTCATGAAACAGATTATCATCTGCCTCCACCGCTTCAAAAGTGATCCAAGTGTAAAACACCTCAAAGTGGTAAGCCTGATCGGCTTGGACCACAAAGACCAAATCGATCCCTGTATCAGGCACTCCATACACCCGTAAGTGGTCTCGGAGTGCTCCTCGACTATGTGCAGCAATCGCCACACCAGCCATGACTAAACAGTTATATTCGACAACCTAACAGGGAGCACTAAAATGGGTCTATTAACTAACCTTTTTAATAACATCAAGCTTGAAAGAACCTATAAAACATTCAATATAGGAGGTATCACCGTCACATACGCCTCCGGAAGCGTACGCGAGGGGATTGTGGACAAGCACAAGTACTACTCAAGCGTCTCGCAGATAAGCAGCCCCACGGTGGTCGCGCCATGTCATAAGGTTTCTGCACATACACAGAGCTATGCACAGGAAAATGGGACCCCGGAATACAGTGGTTTGCCACCATATACCGTAGCACCCAAAACCCCAACCCAACTAGCTTAGCATCCCATTAGCACCCAAGTACCAATGATTGGACAACCCAGAACACGGTATCTTTATCTCAGGACTCGCAGAAGCAAGAACACTCTTTCGTCACTCACTCGTACTTGTCCACAAGGTGCGTAGTAAGAGACACTGGATAGGTTAAAATGTTTATTCCAACTTACGTGCTCTAATGTACAGTACACGTGTCAGTACTAATAGCATAATGCATATTACTAATATAAGCAGCATGGTTACAATTCCATAGAATACAAACGGGGAAAGCATCTCAGAGCTCAGTGGATAAACGTATAAATAACATTACCACCCTCCCCTTGCAGCAAGACAGTTTATTATAATAATAATAGAAGACCTCTGGGCTTTGACTAGCGAACCCCCATACCTCAGTCTCTAGATGCAGAATTACATCAGCAGGACATCATAGCTCTTCTCACTGAAAGGGATTTCTCCAAGTGTGTGTTAAGCGCTAGTAAACCACAGTATTAAAAGCATACCAAATTCTTCATGGCAATTGCACCTAATGTTATGTCTGGGTGCGCGAGACTGGCCATATCAGGAAGAACCAAAATACATTGTTATGCGACCTTGTACATGTTTGTGCAGACTGAGCCCAAAAAGGTGAACAGAAAATGCAGACAGTGCAAAAGAACTTGGCACGAGCAAAGGGCGAGGGAGGCCCGGCTCAGTGTAACGTGCGCAAAGGAAAACAGCATGGCAGCCAGGCCTAGGCCAACATAACAAGGCAGGTAACAATCCACAAGACAACTTGGCATGTCTTTCTGTTCATTTTTGAGTTGGAGCGTGTGCCTGAAGCATGGTAACGGGACACTATTCCAGTATGAGGTTTTGTGAGGGGACACTAGTAGGCAATAGCAGATGAGTCTGGCATGATTATTATACCGATACTGCGCATGCCCATTTTATTCTCCCATTTTTAAGCTTTTTTCATGGCACATTCATGGGCTGAATGCTCCATCAAAATACCTCAAATCTGGCTGGCTGTGCAATCTGAAAGACCAGACCTACTTTGACGAGAGACCCACATAATCTGATAACACAGGTGCTCTAGCAGACCTTATCCAACCCAATGTCCTACCACTGCGTAGCCTAATTAGTGTGGAGTATTAGTGGCATTTCATAAGTATAGGACTTCCGAAAGATTAAGTGCTTACTGATGAGGTGGCATTGTCAAGGGACCATGGAGGACGAAAAAGTGAATGTTGTGGCATCCTACACCTGACCTCCAATTAGGACAGGTTGTTCTCACAGTAACCAATCGTGGTTGGTAAAAGCCTAGAGTGAGCGGTAGTTTGTGTAAGCAACTTTAATATTGTACAGAGTGTATTTCTACTCGATCATCCATATGGAGAAGCAGTCACCCCATGAAAATTGAGTTGACCTTTTCCCATGTTTTGAACCTTACTCAAACTGACGTAATATTTATTAGTGGGAATTGGCCAGAGACTAATGAAGTAGCTTTGTCTACAATCTCAGACCTTGGACCAGTTTGGGATTTTACACTTAGGCTGTCACCTTAACGTAGGATAAGGTGGCACTTTGATTCTGCCATAATGAGATCACCAATGCACGAGACTGTTGCATCAAATTGAAGAATATTCTCAAAATAATGATATGGGTGAGGTGCCCCCAACATCCTTTGGGACGCCTTGAAGACTGTTGTGATGGGTAAGAATGTACCAGTTAGAGCAGTGGAAAAGAAAAACTGGCAATTAACCCAAGAAAAACTGGAAATAATCATACACATTACTGGGAACTCTTTTACGAGAAAGGCACCCTTAGCTCTCAGGGAGATGTCTCTGATTTGAAAGGGCCAATTTAATATCTTGCAGACTTACCTGAAAGGCCATAAGTTAGGTTGTGGCTTAAGTTCTAAGAGAAGACTAACAAATTGATAAAATACTGGTGGCTGGACTGTAATCCGATAATGACGTGCAGCAGGATTTCCCATTGTGATTTGAAAAGATAGTAGGTTGTCAGACTTGTGGGGGTGGGAATAGAATCATGCTCCTTGGACATCTTCAGGACCTGATACAAGAGGGACCCCTGTGATCCCGATAATATAGAGGCTTTCTTTAAGACACTGGACCTACTGCGACCAGACTGAGGGGGCAGGGAGGGTTTAGACAAATGTATTACTGTTGAAGAAGCGACAGATGCAATTAAATAGATCCATCTAAATAAAGTTGTGACCCAGGGAGCTGCACAAGCATATCTTATAAGTGTTTTTTTCTTCTGGTCTTGTTTCCCATTTGGTTAGTTGGTAGAACTTCCATTCCAGAAAAGTAGCATCAACAGTAGTTAAGGCTGACTCCACCTGGAAACATAAACCAGACTAACTGAAAATCAATGTTAATCATGTAGATTAATAATGCTTTTAAACACGGATCTCAGTGTGTTTTTTATAATACTAACTTATTGGTAAGCTGCAGTCCTTCATGCTGTTTGGATTTTCCCCGATTAGTCTGGGTTCATCAGAAGCGACCAGAACCTTAATAATATTTGAGTTTTATATTCGATTGAGATGCCTCATGGTCATTTTGTGTTTAGATGCAGAACGAGCATTGGACTAGATATGTCAAGATTTACCTCGCCCAGCTATATACATCTGGAGGCAAGGATAATAATGTAGATAAAACTTGGAGCTTCCCTCTGGAATGTTACTAGACCAGGCTGCCAAAACCCCAGCCACATTTTTGCCATAATCACTAGCTATTAAACTGCAACCGCAACAGAAGATCTACCTATTTTGCCGACAGCAGCTTATTGGCCATGACTAATTCTTTGACTTTCCTCCCCGAGGTATTACAAATTTTGTTAGATCTTCTATTTGGTATCTATGGTTCAAAGTAAATTTGAAATTGTAATCCTGGATTGGTGTCCCAGTGGCTCGCTGGTGCCACTGGGACACCAATCGAGGATTACAATTTGTATAAGGTTCATCCTATATGTAAAAGAGAAAAGAAATATAAACTACATATAATATGACAGATGAGTTATGGATGTACCTTTGGGGAAGAAATTGATATACAGTTCATGCTTGATAGTCTGTAATGGCTGACAACCCAGCGCTAAAAATTATTTGAAAGCGAGTGTGTGCAAAACTGCGAGCAGCAGAAATCCGTGAATTGGCATGAAGCATTCAATTTTTTTTGCATAAATCCACCTCTGGCAATGACAAGATGACAAAACTGTGTTAACTTGAATGAGAGAATTATGTCAAATAATTGGATGCAATATCCCTTGTGGAAGAATTTTCTCCAATTTGTCCTGGAGACGCACTGAACAGTCCTGCTCATATCTCTGGACAATAGTGGACTTGGGGGGGCTCACAATGGAACCATTATAAAGAGAGTTGAGTGGGGGAAGGGGGCGGGGTTCTGTTACTAAGAATTCCCCAATACCACAGTGGCATAGCACCAAAGCATGGGCTACAATTTTGAGGTTCTCCGGTGGGAGCTACTTGATGGATATCATGTAGAGCAGACTGATTATTGTAGCGTTGTGGAATAAGCAGGATAGCAGTACTGCTAGTGCAGGACTTACTGGCCCCAGTGTGAGGAGTGAAAGGGGCAATAACTAGCAACACACCCCTCCCCTCAGTCTAAAACTCCAGAGTAAATATATGCAGTCACTCTTCAGCCTTTAAAAATCAATGTCTGTGCTGACACCTGCATGCAAAATAACTTCACAATCCCCAGCTCCTTTTTTGTTCGTTGAAAGATTTCCTGTACTTCTCTTTATTTAGTAAAGTAAGTTTAGTAGTTTTTGGGAAACCCATCCTTGGAGTGAGTCTGCGCTATGGGGCATTGCCTTTGATCTGGGCATGAGTATTGATTAATTGCAACCAACCTAACAATGTGTTCTTCCACAGGTCAATTTGACAAAAAAATTAGGTATCCTCTGAATCACTGGATGTGGCTTAGAAAGGATAAGCTAAGGGAGTAATGAATGGAGGACTACTGAGGTCCAGCTGGATGTGCCTTGGGATAAGGCGTTGAAGTGGAGGTTGCTTGGGAATGCTTCCAAACAAGAGTCTTGATGCTGATGTATTACAAATGGATGGAGCAGTGGAAGGCTGAGTCTTAGAACTATGACGGAGCTTTGCTTTTGTGGTCATAAGAAGTGCCCAGCCAGGAGAGGATGGTGTCAAGTTGTGTCCTCCCATGTACCATAGCAGTGAGACACTTGAAAATACTGGAATTGAAGTTGAAGGATTTAAGGTTCTCATGCAACATGCTGCTATATGTTTATGGTTCAGATTGTGTGGTTTTCATGGAGGATGGGACATTGAACTCCAAACCACCAGTAATAATGCTTTTTTGGATGGCGCAGAGTCCTTTCCTTTTGAATTCCCCCAAGTGCCAAACTGTGTCTGGATTTTATTCCGCAATTGCTCCCTCCTTAGGCATGAAGGTGTGTATAGGCACTACCCTTGCGTGCTGATGTATTTTTTTTTTTCTGCGTCCTTCGATGCAGAGCTGTTTTTGGTGCTTTGCCACCTTCCAAAAGGTCTTGTTCAACAGCGTGGTAAGGATTGTGTTGCCCATCTCCCCCGTCCCTCTCAAATAAAGACCACAGGCTTCATGCAGTGCGGCGCATGCAGAAAGCAGATGGCGTTATGGCTCCATGTGACATCTGTCTTTGAAGCCTTGGATCCAAATATGATTTGAACTTAAGCAACAAAAAATCCAGGTTACATGTGAGATCATTAGGGAGGAAGAAGTGAGACTGTATTTTGCCAAACAGAGGGAACAAGGTTGGTTACCCCCAAGGTCTTAGGTCTTCTAGTCTTGTTCCAGATCACCATCCAAGCCTAAGTCGAAAGAAGCCTCAGCACAACAACACAAAATCCTGGTAGGAGTCCTCTTCCTATTGCTCCCGCTGCAGGGATGGATCCTGCAGTCGGCATTCCATGTCAGTTGTCAGATTGACCCCAATCCCCATCCGGAGCCAATGTTCCCCATATGAACATCTTTGACTACACAGCAGGTAGAGGGCTTTAAAGAGGCAATTCAAAAGCTGTTTGTCGATTCCAGGTCCGCCTGTAGTGACTTTTGGCCATTGAATCATTTGGCGTGCCCTTTCGGATTTCTGCCATTGGGGCCTGACCATTGAGCCCATTAAGCCTCTGCCCAGCTCCTTGCCAGCCCCAGACAGTGGGTTTACTCATTTGCGGATGGAGATGTCTGTTCTGGCAGTCTCTGTGCCATCCTTGGTTTTTAGAGATGCCAGTACCGGATTCAACCGAGATGCCGTTCTTTGATCCACGTCCGAATTTGGCTAGATCAATAGGGCACTGCCCTTGCTATGGGTGGATTCTCCAGAAGTGCGTTTACCTCAGCACCAGTATTTCTGGTGGCATGAGCCCATTTTTGGGTCAGATTGAGATGAGATAGAAGGCATGTAGACCACTGAGGAGGATTATGAGGAGACGATTTGTTACCCCCTCACTATACTGATGCTGGTCTGTATTTAGACCTTCAGAAAGCTAGTGGCCTTGATACTTCATGGGAGACTGAATTGGTTTCCTCATTGGGTCCCCCACTGTTATAATCTTAATATATTTTCTAGTCTATCAGTTCCCCTTTCAAATTATATATGTTCTTTTATTTAGGTGTATGTTTCAAATACTCAATTGTTATTTATTGCAACGCGATAATTCAGCTTACTTGAATATATTCGTTTATTTCTGCACATTTTGAATTGCTTTTTCAGTTGTTTTTAAATAATGAATACTACTTCATAGATTTCTCAGCTATTGTTATTAAACAATAAGCAATGATTCATAGAATATATGTAGATGAAATGTTAGAAGGACTTTGCGATTAATTCTATATTTTTAAAATGTTTAGCAGTGTTCAAGCAGAGTATATTAACTGGATCAAAGAATTAATGGATAGAGAGGAGCTTCACTCAAGGGAATACGAGACTGAGGGATCATCCAGTTCTATAAACACCTTTTCCTTTCTGAAGGCTACAGGGAGGGCTCATCGAGTCCCATGCTAGCTTTATCTTCCAGGACATAGCCACAGAAACCAGAACAGCAGCTGCTGTTTCTTTACTGAGCATTGCTTCCATTGTTCAGAAAAGATATGCAGGTGTGAACTATCTATGAAATACGAGTAGGCCCCTTTTTGGTGCTGAAGTTTAGGGAAAGTAGAGGTTGAAGTATATTGATGCAAAGAAGCCTTAGAAAACTTTCATTGTTACAATATTTTCTATGGTGCCTTCTGACAACTATCGTTGACACCATCTTCTTTATTTTTATAATAGTTCATATTCATATTGTGTGCACTAGGGTACGATTTTCAATTTCAATAAATCTTGATAATATATTCCTCGTTTCTTAGTGTTCTTGTGTTTGCCTATTTATGATGAAAGGAGTTGGGTTCCACTAAATATCCCTGTGAAATCTCACAGGACTGATTGCTCTCTAAAACTCACTTCACTCAAAATATGCTCAGTGGGTTGCTCAGTGGTTGCAGCCCATCGGGTTCTCTCTCAGGTTGGCACTTTCGCCTAGGTCCTTTATGCCAGAGGGTCTAGAAAACCCATGTCCCGGCCGTGTTCCTGAGAGAAATCAAGGAAACGAGGCAAGCACCTGTTTTATGGTGGTGGTCTGTAGAGCTGCCTGGAGGATTTTTTTTTTTTGTTTCCCTTTTTTTTCCACAGCATCCCATGCCAGCGAGCCTTGTACAATGCTTTCCCTACCTCCCCACCTAACAGAAAATATAGACGCATTGACACTGTTAGTAAATGTGCTTTCTCCTATGCCAGCTTGGTATTGAGCTCTGAGTGCTGTTTGCTTCATGGGTAGATAGTCATGCCCTCTGGGATATGGGGAGCGAGATCTTACCTGCACTAGCGGAGGAATTCAGATATACCTGAGCTCAGATGGTCCACAACGATCAGGACGTGGCTAATTATATTTGGGGGCTGGTCCGAACATCACCGGTTGTGTTAACCTTGCTATGGACATTAGTATGGTGATTCGCCTTAATTTCTGGATGTACACCATGACATTCCTTATTGATATGTCATTTGACAGCTGCAGGCTGTTGGAAGCTGAGGCAGATTCAGAATTGGAACAGTTCAAAGATAGCCATGTTACAGCCAGACACAGCCTGTTCAGCAACCTGCTCAGCCTTTTTGTGGCTGTAGGGGACAAGATAGTGCAGAGGTTGTGACCAGCAGTAAGGTAAATGCTCATTTTCCTCTTCACCTGCCGCGACCAGCACGAGGGTCAGTCTGCAGCCAGAAGTGGGCAGAATACGTTTTTGCCAGCCCAGGTTAATTGTAATTATTTATTTATTTAACAACTTCTAGAGCGCACAAATACCCTTGGGTGTCTCGGCGCTATGGACTGTAAAGATTAGCAGAGGACCGGTTACCTATTGTTCAAAGAGCCAAGTTTTGACCTGTTTCCTAAATGATAACAATGTAGGACTGGTCTTAATTTGTATGGGAAGCGAGTTCCATAGTTTAGCTGTAGCCACTATAAATCTTCTATCACCCCAGTTAACTTTCTTGGTTCTGGGGATGATCAGAAGGTTGGCATCTGCTGAACGCAAGGCTCTACTAGGCCCATATGCTAGAAAGGCTTTTTTCAGGTATTCAGGTCCTGCATCATGCACTGCCTTATAAGCGATACACAGCGCCTTAAATTTAGTTCTATTTTTTATGGGCAGCCAGTGAAGCTGACGTAACACTTTAGTAACTGACTTAAACTTTGGAGTACCTGTTAGTGTCCTGGCGGCTGCATTCTGTATCAGTTGCAGCCTACTTAGATATTTTTCTTGAGCGTTAACTAGCAGGCCATTACAATAATCGACCTTTGACATAACCAGAGCACTAATGAGTGTTTTACCAGTATTAATTGGGATGAAAGGTAATAGTTTCTTTATCGTCCTTAAAACATAAAAAGCTGAAGAGACCACTGAATTAACATGGTGTATAAAAGACAGGCTGTCATCAAATATAATACCTAGGTTTCTGGCCTTCTTAACAGGAGTGGGGGGTAATCCCATCTCAACTGGCCACCAGGTTGGAGACCACCCCGGGGCAAGGTTACCAAAGACCATTACCTCGGTTTTCTCAGAGTTAAGTTTAAGGCAGTTATTTGCCATCCATGAGCTAATGGCCAACATACCATCATGGAAGCTCGCTGCCACCGCCTCTCCATCTTTATGCACTGCCAGCACCAGTTGCGTGTCGTCGGCATACGACGTAAGACTCATCCCAAAGGATTTTATTACTCGTGCCAAGTCCGACACATATATACCTCAGGCCAGTGGGTCATGCAGATTGTTTGTTGTAGTTGTCCTTCCTTTTCTTTCAACCCCTCTCCTGACCCTCTTGTTTTTGCTCAGACTTTGGCAGAAAATGCCACCATCCTTGCCAAAGATATTTAGTTGTTGCTTACCAAAGGGACAATAGAGAGTCGCAAGGGATATACTACTTGTGTTACTTTTTGGTTTCCAAGAATGAGAATGACCTTCGGCCGATTTTGGATGTTCGGTACCTTAACTTCATTCAGAAGGACAAATTCAATATGTTAGCCTTTGCTCAGGACCTCTCCTCCCTAGACCCTGGAGTTTGGATGGTGTCCTTAGACTTGCAGAACACTTTTATGTTCACTTGCTGCAGGCCCACAGGTGCTAATTCTGCTTCTTTATGGTGTTCCAGTTCAAGTCTTGGCTTACGGCATCACCTTGGCCCCCTGGACTTTTAACAAGGTGATGGAGGTGGTCGCGGACCATCTTTGCTTGTCAGTGGTACGCTTATTCCCATACTTTCATGATTGGCTGTTGTAGATGGACTGGTCTGATGGCTGTCTCCATGCTGTCCTTTCTGTTTTTTGTTGTTAATTTGCCAAAATCCTATCGTCAACCAGTGCAGAGAATTCTATTGACCGAGGCTGTACTGTATACAGTGGTGTGCAAGGCTTTTTAACCACCACAGTGAACCCGGGTCATTCACAATATGATTACAGTGTTTTTGTTTCATTTCTGTGTTTCAGCACAGATGGTTCTGAGGCTTCTTGGTGTCTTGGCCTCATGCAACCTGCTAGTGTTTCATGCCCTTTGGCACATGTGGGCTTTGCAGTGGAGCCTCTGCCTCCATTGGGCTCTGAACAGGGAATGTCCCGGACATGATCCATGTTTCAGAAGAGGTGGTTTGAGACTTTCAGTGATGGCTGAGGAATGCCAGCATGCCTTGTAGCAGGCTATTCTTCTTGCCCCACCCAGAACTTGTGATCATGGAAGCATGGTCTCTGGGTTGGGGAGGTCACTTGGGCGGTTTGGAGATCAGAAGCCTATGGTTATGAGTGAAACCAACTGAGTGGTTTGACTTTCCTTCAGAGGTAATGGATATCATCTTGGCTGTTCGCTCCCATCCACCAAGTTGATTTATTCTGGCTGCTGGGGCTTGCTGGGAGGGCCGATGGGGCGGTCCACTTCAAGTTAAACTGTTGTAAACTCCCACAGCCAGACTCTATTTTTAGCAAGTTACGAGAGCCTGTCTGCCTTTCGTCCACATTCTGCATGTCATTATTTTTCGCAGAACTTGTGAAAGTATCAATTCATCTAACTTGACTTTGCTAACACATAAGGTGACATAAGTCTGCTAAAAGCTACATTTCAAGATCTGACCGCGGAGGTGTAAAATGCACATGTAGTTCAAGTTGACGTATTCTCATCATGCTGGTTCATATTGGTTATGTCTCGGATTAATGGGAAGTCCCCTGATGTAGGTTAAAGGTTAGCGGTCAACCCTATATAAACCCCATGAAATGACAACTGAAGTAGAGGCCTTCGCCCTGGATTATCACAAGAGGTCCTCTCGCACTGCTGCAGCATTCATTCTTATGCTGCTACCCGATACAGAAGAGAGGAGCTGAGCCCAGGTGATGTGTGTTTTCCTTCCGAGCGAACACTGCAGGCAAGTTAGCTACTCCATGCTCTTATAGTTTAGCCCATAGAAGTAGTCTTTAGGGTGTTGGGCTGCTAGGAACATTCTAATCCTGTTACAACTGTTCATATTATTGTTGCTGCCATCAACATGCATTAGTGCTATTTTAATTATTCTGTGTGGTTATTACTCATGTACTAAGCAACAGGATAAGATTGTTGAAATAAAGTCTTTTAAACATATGTAATGCCTTTTCTAAGTGCAATGCTTGAGTGTGTTGTTGTAAGAATAAAATAAAACCCCTTTACTGGACTGTTAGTAACCCAGATAGCATGGACGCCACACCAGCGTGTATGCTCAGTGGGATTATGTAGGGCTACAATAACCTGGGGTTCCCTATCAAGTGATGGAGCACTGAATTCAGCCCAGACATCTGTAGGTGGGAAAGCCAAACTTTGTAGACCTAGGTCCAAGCCCTAGGTTTTGTAAAAAAAAATTTCTGATGTACTTGTTCTGTCTTTGCCCGGCGAGGCCTTACTGTGGTCTCCAACCCTCTCAGAGTTTCTACGTTTGCCTGATCAGAAATCTCTGCTTAAGTCACTAGTTTGGCCTTACTTAGGTTTCCTCCTGCACTTCTTATTATTTTGCAGTGGGACTTCATTTGGTTCTTACTTTCCTAATGTCCATTCCTTTTCAACCTATGCAAGTTGTTCTTTGAGCTTGCTGAACCTTAAGAATGTCTTAAGCAGGAGAAGCTTTGTCGGCTGGACTTAAGAAAGCCTTTGGTTTCTATATAGACCGGTCTAGGGAGCACCGGGTGGACAACCAACTCTTTGTGGGATTCGCTGGTGCAAAGAAGAGAAGGGAAGTCCAGAAACAAACCATGTCCCGATTAATAGTCCACTTTATAAAAATGTGCTATGCCTTGGCCAAGAAGGAACCTTACTAAGAGCCTATTCCATCACAGTCAAAACTGATACTATAGGTCTAGCTAAGGGTATTTTTGTGCTGACCAGGCTGCTACTTGGCCATCCATCCACACCTTCACCATGCACTACTACATTGATTCTCAGGCCCGCCATGAAAGCCACTTTGCCTGTTCGGAGTTCTTGGTGTAAAGTCCACTTCTGAGCCCCAGCACCTGTTTAGAGGGTACTACCTTGGTATCAATTCAGATGGTGAGGAATCTATGGTTAGATGTGTCCATCAGAAGAGCAAGTTATTTAAACCTTCAGTCATGTCTTTCTGGTGGATACTTTAATTGCAGATTTCTCAACGCCCTCCCTCTTCTGTGGAGTGGATTTTTCGTTTTTAATAAGATTCCATGTTAGGATTGGCTCACTATTTCAATTTACAATCGGTTTCTACACTGTTGTGTAGACGCTCCTTGTCTAAGGTCAGCGAATGCTTCCTTTTAAACTGAAGTCAGCTTGCAGGGGTGGCACATACACCCCCACCTACACACCAACAGCCCCACCTACACACACACACCCCACCTACACACACACACCCCACCTACACACACACCCCCACCTACACACACACCCCCACCTACACACACACCACCACCTACACACACACCCCCACCTACACACACCCCCACCTACACACACACCCCCACCCCACCTACACACACACCCCCACCCCACCTACACACACAACCCCCACCCCACCTACACACACCCCCCCCACCTACACACACACCCCCACCCCCACCTACACACACACCCCCACCTACACACACACCCCCACCTACACACACACCCCCACCTACACACACACCCCCACCTACACACACACACCTACACACACCCCCACCTACACACACCCCCACCTACACACACACACCCCCACCTACACACACACACCCCCACCTACACACACACACCCCCACCTACACACCCCCCACCTACACACCCACCCACCTACACACACACCCCCCACCTACACACACACCCCCCACCTACACACACACCCCCCCACCTACACACACCCCCACCTACACACACCCCCCACCTACACACACCCCCCACCTACACACCCCCCACCTACACACACCGACCCCCCCACCTACACACATGCACCCCCCCACCTACACACATACACCCCCACCTACACACATACACCCCCCACCTACACACATACACACCCCCACCTACACACATACACACCCCCACCTACACACATACACACACACACCTTCATAACAACCATCGCTCTCTGATGATCCAGCCGCACTTTCCCCGTAACTCCAACAAAGTTATTCGAATGCTCATTTGATATTTATTTCTTATATTTCATTAAGTAGCAACACCCAACATGGAACACCAATGCTTTTCGGCTTATGCCTTCAACTGGGCAACCCCATGACCCACAACCACTGTTTAAAAAATAGAAAGACTGTCACATCCTTCCTGTCAACAGCATCTAGACCACCTACTTCCTCATCATGTCTCACGGCTTCAGCCATTGGGATTGCTTTTGATTGCATGTAGTGACATAATTCCCATGATCAGGCCACATTTTCAAATATGATATTCTAAATCATTTTAAATTCTTATTGAAGTATGGTTTTACAAGCACAATCGCCAGATTTAAAATTCTTCAGCTGTGGATTCATTATTTCTTAATAATGCACATCCAATTAAATAACTGCCATATCTGCATCGAATATCAACTGTTTATGCATAGCACATTTTTGTAGTATTTCTTCCATACAGCACTATAGCACAAAATGTTATAAAAATACATTTGTTGTATTGCACATGTCTCTATCATTTTCTATATTTTTATTCTTTAAATTTTAATATTGTATGTTTTTAATGTGGAAGTCCAATGCAAGCACATAAGGTGCAAGTGCTGCCAATATATTGCATTTCTACATGGGATCACCTACCATTATAGTTGCGTCCCAATGTTATTGCACAAACCTCATAAGGTCTAAATGCATGTTTCTAGACAGTTTCCCACAGGGGCAATTAGCCCTCCAACTAAAGCGCAAGTGCTTGTCAGAGACTGTTCTTGTGCTCGCACTCATATCACCGCAAGTGCATGATCCTAAGCACCAACTCAGAGGCATCATTTATGCCCAGTATAAAGTACCAATATAGTTTGTAAGGAGGGCACTATCTGACCTGCCAAAGGCACCGACTCAAGAGCGTCAAATGTACCCAATATTAAGTGCAAATGCTGTTTATAAACAAGTCACTCTATCCATTCTATTAAAGTGTCACTAAAGTGCAAATGCACATTGAACATTCTTCTGAAATCCTGAACTGTAAATATTATAGAGATTTGCAGACATGAACTTCTCTCTGTACATGTATATAAAGTGCAAATGCATAAGCATAAAAAATGTTTCTCTAAAAAAATAAAAAATGTTTAACATATTTTTTGACAATACCCATTGTATGTAAATTAAAATACTATGCCTGTATCAGCAGTTGCCACTGCAATACAACTTCCATTGCCATACCGTCCCGGTCGTTCAGCCATACTTTCTATGGTGGTCAATGTGGATCAAGTAATTCTCCTATATCTCTGCCTGCAGCCTGACCCTGTGGCTGAACCACTTATGTCTGAAGTAATGTTACAGGATGCTGTGACACAGGCTACTACATGTCCGTTTCAACATTAGCTAAAGTGCAAGTGCTGTGCAATACATCACATCAAAATATACAAATAAAAACCATTTCCTATTCAGCATATATCTCACAGTTCAGATTAAAGAGGTTCCGACAATATAATCTCTTAGAAACTCCCGCTTAAAAAATGCAAGTTCTAAAATGCAAATACAAAACTTAATAAATGGACATGCAGCTCAGCATCAAGGTTGTGCCCGCACGTATTATCTGAAAGACACGTTAGTGACAGATTCCTTACCTTCGAATATCCCCAGGCGTCAGGCTGGATCCGGAAAGTTTTTTGCGTAGCAGTACCCTTGCGCGTCGGTCGGCTCCGCGTCCGTCGTCGGCGTCGTGGTCGCCGGGATGACGTCGCGGGCAGTACTTAGACGCTGACGTCAGTTCTTCTTTTTCCGCGCCAGCGCAGATCCGGAAAGAGCAGTGCCCTAGTCAATTTTTGACTATCCTTCTTGTGATTTTTCACTGTTTCTCCAAACGAGTCTTCACGACTCCTAAGGTGTCGTAGGGATGCCCGGCTTTAAGCCCTGCGAGGCCTGTGCTCGCATGATGTCGATCACGGACCCGCATCTCGAGTGTCTCTTCTGTCTCGGCCGAGACCACGACACGAAGTCGTGCCCTGACTGCCGGAAACTTCATCCAAAGGCTTTGCGAGAGCGGTCTCGAAAGCTGCTCGAGGTCCGGCAGTCGGCTCCGCGCCGCACCAAGCCCCGGTCCCGGGAGAGGTCGAGGGGCCGGACGCGGAGTCCCCACCGTTCGTCGGAATCCAAGTCTTCGCGCTCCTCCGGTAAGTCGAAGCACAAGAAGTCTAAGCGGCGTCATCGCTCTAAGACTTCGCGTCGCCGGTCTCGCGACTCGGCTGAGGCCCCAATCGGCACCGCCCCCGCGGCCCCGGACATGCCTGTAGAGCCGCCCCCGAATTACCTGTTCTTTCCGGGGTCGGGGGCGACTCAGGCCGAAATACAGGAATTCCTGTCGGCCATGGCCCGCCTCTTCGGGCCTTCAGGTCCCTCCGGTGCGCCTTCGGGCCCCGCGGGCCCTGATGGGGTTGCCCCGGCGCCGCCGTCGACTCCGGTCCCGGCGCCGCTTGTCCCACCAGCCTTCATCCCGGCCTCGGCTCCGGCCTCGATCCCGGCTCCGGTGGTGCCGCAACCCACATCGGCGCCGGTTGACCTAACCACGCCTCCGCCGACGCCGATGTCCCCGGTGCCGTTCCTGATGCCGTCCGGGGCTCCGGACGACGTCGTTCCCCGGTTCTCTCCGGCTCCGGACATGGAGCTGGACCGACGTCGCCCGACGCCGGTTCCGGCGCCGATGAGACCTTGGGTCCCAAATGTCCCTCCTCCTCCTCCATATTTTGAACCAGAGGAGGACCAGGAGAGCTGCGAGGGGTCTGAGGACCCTCTCACGCAACAGTGAGTTTGACCCGGACTGGGTTGAGGAACTTGGGGATGCCAGTGGTCTAGACACCTCCCCTGACACTGGCATGCTGTCTCCTCCCGTGGCTACGGAGGAGGGGGCTAATTTTGCAACGGTGTTGCGTAGAGCAGCTGGAGCCTTACATCTCCAGTTGCCTACTGTGGCCGTCAGGACTAACCTCCTGACAGAAGTGCTTCAGCGGCGGCTTCCTCTTCGGAGACTGTGCTGCCGTTTAATGATGCACTCACTGACGTTCTTTTGGGTACCTGGTCCAAACCCACCACAGGGGCTCCTGTGGATAGGAACGTGGCCCGACGCCATCGCCCTGCTCCGGGCGACCCCCTGTTTCTCTCCCAACATCCCACCCCTGAGAGCTTGGTTGTCCAAGCCTCTGCCTCCCAAACCGCCTTCCCTACCGCCCCTCCGGATAGGGAATCCAAACGCCTGGACCAATTTGGGAAGAAGGTTTTTCTTCCTCCAGTGCTGGCTTGCGGTCCGTCAACACCGCTTGCCTTTTGGGCCGATATACCCACTCCCTGTGGTATTCGGTGGCGGCTGTTTTGCCGCAGTGTTCTGAGGAGGTCCAGACACTGCTTACTCGCGCCATTGCTGAAGGGCGAGATGCGGCTAAATACACCATCCGTTGTGTCCTTGATACCGCCGACTCGCTGGGCAGATCGCTTGCTACGACGGTGGCGCTCCGTCGCCACGCCTGGCTGAGGACAACTGGTTTCTCGGGTGATGTCCAGAATACACTCATGGACATGCCCTTTGATGGAGTCGGTCTTTTTGGTTCAAAGGCAGACCATGCGCTGGAGCGGTTTAAGGACTCACGGGCTACGGCCAAGTCCCTGGGCCTTTCTGTTGTACGCCCTCCGCTCAGCTCTGCTTTTCGCCCTTTCGTGGCCACGGAAGGGGCGCCCAGTCACGTCAGATGCCCAGCCACCGGCCCGCACAGCAAGCGTCTACGCGTGGCCGAGGACGTGGATACCGCCGTGGTGGTTCGGGCAACCAGCGTGCGGGTCAGGCCACCACCTCCAACCCGTCCGCGGCCTCCAAGCCCTCCTAGTCCCTCTTTTCCGGTGCACGGCACGCCAGTAGGGGGCAGGGTCCGCCATCACCTTCACCACTGGCGTCCCATCACCTCGGACAGGTGGGTCTTGGACATTGTCCGAAGGGGCTACTCCCTCCCCTTCGAGACCACCCCCCAGCCATGCCACCTCAATTCCACCGCATGTCAGGGGATCACTTGGTACTTCTACAGAAGGAAGTCACGGCCCTCTTGGCCAAGAGGGCCATCGAGCATGTTCCGACCCCAGAAGTAGGTCGTGGTTGCTACTCCCACTACTTCCTGGTGCCCAAAAAGGACAAGGAGGACATGCGTCCTATCTTGGACCTCCGGAACGTCAATCGCTTCCTCCGGAAGGAGAAGTTCAAGATGCTCACCCTAGCTCAGGTCTTGACTGCCCTCGACCCTGGAGACTGGTTGGTAGCGTTGGACTTGCAGGACGCTTATTTTCACATCCCCGTCCTGCCGGCCCACCGGCGTTACCTGCGGTTCATGGTAGGCCTCGAGCATTTTCAGTTCACCGTGCTCCCCTTTGGCCTTACAAGTGCCCCTCGGGTGTTCACGAAAGTGATGGCGGTGGTCGCAGCTCATCTGCGCCGGGCAGGGGTTCCAGTCTTCCCCTACCTCGAGGACTGGCTGCTGAAGGCGGGCTCGTCCCAGGCATTCGTCTCCCACCTCCAGACTACGGCCGAACTCCTGCACTCGCTGGGGTTCTCCATCAATGTGCCGAAGTCGCATCTGATTCCTTCTCCACAGCTCCTTTTCATCGGAGCAGTTCTGGACACGACGCAGTTTCGGGCCTATCCTCCCGAACGGCGAGTCTGGGATATTCAGGCTATGATTCCGATCTTTCAGCCTTTATCCTGGGTTTCGGTACGGATGACCCTGAGGCTGCTGGGCCTCATGGCCTCCTGCATCCTGCTGGTCACTCATGCCAGATGGCATATGTGGGCTCTGCAGTGGGACCTGAAGTTCCAGTGGGCGCAGCACCAGGGCAACCTGTCCGATCACGTCCAGATCTCGGAGGGGACTGCAAAACAGTTGCAGTGGTGGCTCTCGAACCGGCAGTGGGTCATGGGCAGATCCCTCTCCCTTCCCCAGCCAGAGCACACAGTTGTGACGGACGCGTCCCTTCTGGGATGGGGCGGTCACATGGGAGAGGCGGAGATCAGAGGCCTCTGGTCTCCGGCGGAGTCCCGGCTCCATATCAACCGTCTGGAGCTCCGGGCGATCCGACTTGCACTCAAGGCATTCCTTCCCTCTGTCAAAGGGAAGGTAGTGCAGGTGTTCACAGACAACACCACCGCCATGTGGTACTGCAACAAACAAGGCGGGGTGGGGTCTTGGACCCTTTGTCAGGAGGCTCTGCGCCTCTGGACATGGCTGGAACATCAGGGCATGTTCCTGATGGTTCAACACCTGGCAGGTTCCCTGAACGCCAGGGCGGACGAACTCAGCCGCAGGTGCATGATGGATCACGAATGGCGTCTTCACTCGGAAGTGGCGCAAGGACTCTTTCTACAGTGGGGAGAGCCTTGGTTAGATCTATTCGCCACCGAAGAGAACGCGCAATGTCGTCAGTTCTGCGCGTTGGAATTTCCAAGGCGGCACTCGCTCGGTGACGCTTTTCGTCACGAGTGGAGTTGCGGTCTATTGTACGCTTTTCCGCCTATACCACTTCTACCCAGAGTGTTGAAGAAGATTCGGCACGACCGGGCCCAAGTCATTCTTGTGGCTCCGGACTGGGCTCGAAGAGTTTGGTATCCCGAGCTACTCAGTATGAGCGTAGATCCCCCGATCCGTCTGCCTCTTCGGGAGGATCTTCTGTCGCAGCAGCAGGGGACGGTCCTCCACCTGAACCTGTCCAGCCTCCACCTGCTTGCGTGGAGATTGAGCGGCGGCAGTTGATTCCTTTCGACTTGCCTCCCGAAGTTTGTGATGTGATTCTGGCAGCCAGGCGTCCCTCCACTAAGGTGGTATACGCCTGCAGGTGGAACAAGTTTGTGGCATGGTGCACAGCAAAGGCTGTGAATCCCCTTTCTGCCCCTCTCTCTGAGGTTCTCCTGTTCCTTCTTTCCCTGGCCCAACAGGGTTCTGCCCTGGGTACCATCAAGGGCTATCTTTGTGCCATCTCTGCCTTCCTCAGGCTTCCTGATCAGCCCTCCCTTTTCAAGTCCCCTGTTGTTAACAGGTTTCTAAAAGGCATTACACACCTCTTCCCTCCTGTTCCGTTTGTGATGCCTCTGTGGGACTTGAACTTGGTTCTTACCTTTCTTATGTGCGCTCCCTTTGAGCCTTTGCATAACTGTCCTCTTCATCTTCTGACTCTGAAGACTGCCTTTCTGGTGGCCGTCACCGCCGCTCGGCGGGTGAGTGAGCTCCAGGCTCTATCATGTAAACCTCCCTTTCTGTCTGTCCATCCAGACAAGGTTGTTCTTAGGACGCGTCCGTCCTTCTTGCCAAAGGTGGTTACTGCCTTCCACATTGGGCAGACCATCACTTTGCCCACCTTCTTTCCGCCTCCGCATCCTTCCAGAGAGGAAGAGAGGCTCCACCGTCTGGACCCAAAACGTGCGCTTTCCTTTTACATCGACCGCACACGCCATTTCCGGGTGGATGACCAGCTCTTTGTTGGCTACGTGGGCCCCAAAAAAGGTCGGGCGGTGCACAAGAGAACCATCTCCCGCTGGGTAACCTTGTGTATCAAAGCCTGCTATTCTTTGGCTAAGAAGGAGCCTCCTGTTGGGCTGCGTGCCCATTCCACCAGGGCAACGGCTGCTACCACGGCTTTGGGCCGCGGTGTTCCGCTGCAGGATATCTGTCGGGCAGCTACGTGGGCCTCGCTGCACACGTTTACAAAGCATTACTGCCTTGACAGTCAGGTCCGGAGGGACGGCTTCTTTGGCCGTTCTGTCCTCCAGGACTTCCTTGTCTGATCTTTGTTCGCAGACCCACCACTGGGGTTGGTATTGATGGGGTATCTATTCTAAGGTAAGGAATCTGTCACTAACGTGTCTCTTTCAGATGCACAAGTTACTAACTTGTGTAACGATATATCTGTAAGAGACAGTAGTTAGTGACAGATTCCTTACCGCCCACCCATCCTCCCCGTTCTGCGAACTGATTTCTAGGCTTAAGGACATCCCTTTCAGGGCCCTAGTATTTTTCAGACACCTATGTCAGCTTCTTGCATGGCTCTGCGTTCCTGGCGCGGAAAGTCGTGTACAGAACTGACGTCAGCGCGCAGGGGCGGCGTCTAAGTACTGCCCGCGACGTCATCCCGGCGACCACAACGCCGACGACGGACGCGGAGCCGCACGACGCCGCCTACCGACGCGCAAGGGTACTGCTAAGCAAAAAACTTTCCGGATCCAGCCGGACGCCTGGGGATATTCTAAGGTAAGGAATCTGTCACTAACTACTGTCTCTTACAGATATATCGTTACACAAGTTAGTAACTTGTGCTTCCGTGCCCAGGAGAATAATCATCCGCGATTCGCACTGACGAAGTTCCAATTCCCTGTTGCCTCTACATAGGTGGGCCTTAATATGTTTTATACCATAATATTGCAAAGATGTTACATTGCCTTGGTGCACTTCCCAGAAATGCTTCGCCAAGGGGTGCGCTTGGTCTTGATGCTTTATTTCCCTGATATGCTGCAAAATCCTTAGTCTCAGCCTGTTAATGGTGTTGCCAACATAACGCATTCCACAGCCACATTCCAATACATAGACCACAAACTCCATCTCACATGTAATCTTTTCCCTGATCTTGCATAACCTGCCTTCAAATGTCTTACCTATGCAGTTGGCTCCAAATTTGCAAGCCTTGCAGGTAGCACATCTTTTAAAACCATAATTCCTACTGGTCAGCCAATCTGGCTCTTGATGGAACATAGATCTTGTCAACATATCGCCCAAAGATGGTGCCTTACAATATGTAATCTTGGGATACTGGCCTATAACATCTTTCAAATGTTCATCATGTTTTAAAAAGTGCCAATTATGCTTGGTCAGGGAACTAATGGACCTATATTCCATGTTGTAGCCCATAAAGAAATGTATCACCTGATCCTGGTCACTCGTGACCCCCTTGTGTGGTTGTGGATTTAGCTTGAGTGTTCATGAACAACAATTGCTCCCTATCTTTCGTCAGAACCCTCTGTTTGGCTTCTCTGAGAACTCGTGCTGGATGTCCCCTCTCAGAGAACCGTGCAATCATCAGCCTGGCTTCCATTTCAAATAATTCATCAGTTGAACAAATCCTACGAGCCCTTAGCAGTTGACTGTAAGGTATACTCCATTTTAAAGAGCACGGATGACCACTGTTGCCATGAAGAATAGAATTGCAGGCAGTCTTTTTCCGAGAAAAAAAAATTGTCTTGATGGAGTCCCCTACAACTTGTAATTTGACATCCAAAAAGTCCATTTCACAACCGCTCCATTTTACAGTCAACTGTATATTGTAGGAATTGGTGTTTAAAATTGCAACATATTCACTCAACGATGCCTCACCTCCATCCCACAGGATGAACAGATCATCAATGAAGCGCACCCTCATTGCGATCTAACTAGTGTAGTGCGCATTACACTCCCCCATGCAATGTCTTTCTCCCACCAGCCTATATAGATGTTGGCATACGTGGGGGCAAATGCTGCCCCCATTGCCGTGCCTTTGCTTCTGGAGAGAGATTTATTTTATCAAAGAGAAAGATGTGTGTTAGGCAAAAAGAGAGCAACGTGAGGAGCATCATAGTGTGTTGCGCAAGTGCCAGTGATCTTGATCATAAAAAATAGCAGCAAGCCTCTATACCATAGTCATGGGAGAAAGATGTATACAGATAACAAACATCCATTGTTACCATTATGTACATACTGTGCCAGGGGATGTTATTAACCTTTCATTTAAAAAAGTGTCTCTCCTATATATATATAATATATGATGCAAGACTGGTGACATAATGGCATAAAAACAAATCTAAAAACCTGGACCTGTTCTCTAGTAGAGACCCCATCATACTAACATTCGGCATCCCTGGAGGCTTTTGAAGATCCTTATGCACTTTTGGGAGACAGTAGATGACCAGTGTCTTGGGGTGATCAATCTTTAAATACAGGTGTTCCTCAAGTGACAGTAGCCCCTGTTCAGCCCATCCCTTGAGCATGGCATGATATTCCCTTTGATGGTCACAGATAGGGTTACTTCTCAATTCATGGTAGTGTTCTTTCACCTTCAACTGCCTTTTCATTTTTCAGGTGTATTTGCTGGTGTTCATAATAAAGACGTTGCCGCCTTTGTCTGAGGACTTGAGGATAATAGATCTATTATTCCTCAATGCATTTAACTCCCGCCAGTCCTGTGCCATGAAGTTGTTATGACTCTTCCACTGTTCAGCTACCCTCAGTTTGTTGTTGTCATCTGTTAATAATTCATAGAACACATCAACCAAGTTCCCAGTTGGCAATAGCGGTATGAATCTACTTCTAGGTTTCAATCCACTGTCGATGGTATGATCTGTTGAGAACCCTATTTAATTGAGTAAAAGAATGTCAATTTCATTTGATGCCAATATGGGACCACTTGTCTCTCCTCCCATATCCAGGCTATTCATTTATAGTATGTCCGGGATGTCACCAATGGAGAAATGCACAGAACTGGAGGCAGGATGTCTGGTACTGATGGCTTCTCTAGTGTTCTATATGGCAAAATGCTTACACAGTTTTAATTTTCTAACAAATTTGTAGGCCTCCATCATCAGATTGACAAAATCAGGTCCTACCGAGGGGCAAAAGCTTAGGCCATAATTCAGAATCTTTAATTGGCCTGATGTGAGGGGGATTCCCGAGATGTTGATCACAGTATTATCCGTATCCCCTTCCATTCCATTAAGAGATATTAATCCTGTGGTTCTTTCATCGATTTCACTTTTCCTTTTGCCCTTCCTCATTTTGCATTGCCTTGCCCTCGGCCTCGGTTTTGCCCCCTGCCTTGTTAGGGCATCACCATCCTCAGGAGCCTCATCTCCTCCTGAAAATCCAGTTTTTCTTAGTCCTTCGTCTGCAAAGGACCGTGGTTCAGAGCTTTCTTCTGTGTCACTGACAAACATGCTTTGACCCATTTTATTCAACCTCTCCTTGCCTCTAAAAGACTCATGTTTCTTAGCAGATTTATAGATCCTCCCAAATTGGTAATCCAATTTCTCTATTAAATTTGTGAGCCTTACGCATTTGTCTCCTCCTCATGCTTCTCGATGCTTTCCTCTATCTTCTTGAGGTGTGATTATATATATATATATATATATATATATATATATATATATATATATATATATAGCTTCAAGTCCGTGAACTGCAAGCTTTATTCAAATTACACAGAGGCAGCCTACACTCTTTCCTAACGCGTTTTCGACAGTAATTGCCTTGTTCACAGGAGAGCTAAAACTTAGTGCGTGATACCATTGGCCTTAAATCATCATGTCCACGTGACCTAAATTGCCAGCATATAACATCCACAATGCACCAATGTTGTAAATAAATGTTCATGCTTGTTAAGCTCAATAGCATAGATTCCATGGCAAAGTGCTTTTATAGTGCAAAATGGTTTAAAACAGTCACGTAGTACATGAAAAAGGCTTCCAGAATTAATTGGTTAGCTCATAAGCTGCCATATTCAATCTGTTTAAAAAGCGCAGTTGCACACGGAAGTGACAAGATGAAAGCTTCCATCCTGTCGCCCTTTCTCACCTCCATAAATGCGTTGCAGAGAGGTGAAAAAAGGGGCGTGGCCTTGGACCACCTCTCTGCAACGCAGCTCTGTGGTGCTAACTGTAGGTACCTGGTGGGCTAGTTGGGCCCCAGGGACCCTCAGGATTCAAGGGGACTTAATCCCCCAACTTAAAACGCGCCACGGGGCGCGTTTGCACACTTGTCACATCAGGCCCACCCCCTCCCTTCATCACTGTGCAAATGGGCCCTCTGGTGCGTTGTAGGTTGGGGGATTAAGTCCCCTTGAATCCTCAGGGTCCCTTGGGTCCAACTAGCACACCAGGTACTTCCAGTAAGCGCTACAGAGCTGCGTTGCAGAGAGGTGTAAAAAGGGGCGTGGCCTTGGACCACGCCCCAACTTAAAACCCCCAACTTAAAACCTGCCAGGGGGTGCGTTTGCAGAGTGGTGAAGGGAGGGGGGCGGGACTGATGTGACATGTGTGTACTTATCCAATCACTCCGCCAAAACACAAGCACTTATAAATTCACCATGCACTCTCCTTGCAATACTCTAATCATCCAGTCAGTACCCATGCACTCATGCAATGACCCATGCACTAACACATGCACTGCTACAATACCCTGAGCACTACCCATGCAGTCCAGCCATCGCCCTGTCAGTACCCATGCACTCCTTCAATCACCCAGCCAGCACCATGTACTTATCCAATCACTCCACCAAAACCCAAGCACTTCTAAATTCACCATGCACTCTCCTTGCAGTACTCTAGTCTTCCAGTCAGTACCCATGTACTCATGGGATGGCCCAGGCACTAACACATGCACTGCTACAATCCCCTTAGCACTTCCCATGCAGACCTCTAACCACCTACACACTACTGATTCACTCCTCCAATTACCCAGGTAGTACCCATGCACTCCAGAAATCCCTCTGTCACTAC